>CM035164.1:1953415-2702929 GCA_020205615.1 Panax quinquefolius | reverse complement strand
TGCTTCAATCTTCGCCGGATCAACAGATACTCCATGTTTCGACACCACGTGCCCAAGGAATGCTACTTCCTCAAGCCGTAACTCGCATTTCTTCAATTTGGCATATAGTTGGTTTTCACGAAGCCTTTGGAGTATTAGCTTCAAATGGTGCTCATGATCTTCACACTTTTGGAATATATGAGGATGTCATCAATAAAGACAACAACGAATTGATCCAAATATTCCTTTTGAATACTCGATTCATCATATCCATGAAAGTCATAGGAGCATTAGTTAGTCCGAAAGACATGACTAAGAATTCATAATGCCCATACCGAAAGTTCTCAAGGCGTCTTTGAATATCCTCGCCTCTAATCTTCAAATTGATGATATCCGTAACGAAGATCGATTTTTGAAAAGAATTGTGCCCTTACAACTGGTCAAACAAGTCATCAATACGAGGTAGAGGATACCTATTCTTGATGGTGACATGGTTCAATTCCCGATAGTCAATACAAAGTCGCGATACTCCCGTCTTTTCTTCTTTACAAATAAAACAGGAGCACCCCAAGGAGATGTCTTAGACCGAATGAAACCGATGTCCAACAATTCTCGTAGTTGGACCTTTAACTCTGAAGTTCAATAGGAGCCATTCAATATGGGGTTTTAGAAATGGGCTTTGTACCACAGTTCAAGATCAATAAAGAATTCAACTTCACGCTCGGGTTAGGACCGGAAGTTCTTCGGAAATACGCCAGAAAGTCAATAACAACAGAATATTATTCAAATTTGACGTGTCTTTATTCAAATCCATAACATGGGCTAAGAAAGCTCGACATCCGCTTTTTAATAAACGAATAGCTTTTATGATTAGATATGACAATGATCGATTTTAATGGTTTAGTTGCTTGAATTGCACAACGGGTTGGTTAGGAATATGAAAACTAACAACCTTACTTAAAATAATCAATTTTGGCATGATGAGTAGTTAACCAATCAATCCCTAAAATCACATCAAAAGCAAGTATCTTTAAAGAGATAAGGTCAATGTGTAAGGTAATGGTGCCAACTTGAATCAAACAAGATTTATAAGCAGTGGATGTGATGAAAGTTTCTCCTAACTGAGTTTCCACGAGATAGGTCAAAGTCTAATTTCTCCTGAGTCAAGTTTAAACGTTGAGCACATGCGGAGAGAGATAAATGAATGGGTAGCACCCAGATCAAGTAAGGTATAAACTTCAAGAATTTATAAATAGCTTACCCGTGATCACCTCGCTTGAGTTCCTCGCGATTATGACCGACCACAACAAACGCTTCTTCCAAGGAATCGTTGACTTTGACTTTTCGGGATGATCTTTGAGTCACCGTCCTCATTGAACTAGGTTTCGCTCATCGTATAATCTCGGCGATATGTCCTTCCTTTCCACAATTATAGCATACCTTGAACTGTTGTGGGCGGTTTGGTCGATATATCCTTTTTTCCGCATTTGTAGTATATGACCGGTGGTCGTTTCTCCTCCCTTAGAACCGATTCGCCATTGATCATCATCTTCATATGGTCGTTGTTAAATCTCCTCTTTAAAATCTCCCGACTCGCTTCTTCTATTTTCACGGCCATGATTACCACCGAGTGGTTACCATTCAAATCCGTCTGGCTCGCTTTTCTCCGCAGTTATCATTATTACATTGCTGATCGCCATCTCGACACGATCCTCGGTCAGGGTCCTCACGACCGTACTCGTTATCTCGCTCTAATAATTGAGCCCATTTTACAACATCTCGAATAAAGAGAAAATTTATAGAAATGAGATCTTGAACGTATCGCAAGGGTTTCAAACCTCTAAGAAACATCCCGCCATAACGCTCCTCATTCTCCACCAAATGAGGTACAAACACGATAACTCGCAAACTTTGCCTCAGATCTTGAGACACCGCTATGTTGTTTTGTTCCAATCGATGAACTCCACTTCCTTCATATGACGAACACTTTCGGAAAGTATTTGTCATTAAATAGCTTCAAACGTCTCCCAAGACACGCCGAAAAGGGCCGGATGGTACGCTTCACAGACTCCCACCAAATGATACGCCGCCACACGGAACATAAAGGTGGCGAATGGAACCTTCTGCCCTCCGCATCCCAAGACATCGAATATCTTTGTAATTTGTTTGACCCATATTTCCGCCATGATCGGATCCGCTTTCCCTTAAATTCGTGGTCCCAACTCTTTGAGCTGCTTTTTGTGATAACCCGTGAATTGCTATCATTTCTCCTCAGATTTTGAACACGAAGTTTCCCTCGTGCGATTTTGCATGAACCGCAAAAAACTTCTAAACATCCCCTCGTTCATCATCCGCTCAATGGTGTTGTTCACGGGAGAACATTGCCCGACTGTTATCACGTTTCTCCTCGTTCAGTGAGTACAGGCATCTCACGGCCTCATTTCCATTGTTAATATTCTCAATCGACATTCTCAACATCGCTCATAAAACAAGTGGTTAATTAAGAAATCAATATATCACATAATATCCCTATATATCTCGACTAACTAACAAATAAGCTTAGGTAGGACACACTTGGCGGAAGGATTTACTGTCTCTCCTCCTAGTTCTATTCCCCGATCTCCGCCAGAGATCATATCCCTAAGCTCGATACCAACTGTGGACGCCCAAAATAGGTATACATCACCTATTCTCGAAAGTTGTTAATATACGGTATGTAAACAACTACAACTTTATTATTACAACAAGAAAGCTGTGAGTTTGAATACAAATATTATCTTCTAGACAATATCTATACTCAAATAAATCCTCATCACATTTATCGATACATTATTTTACAAAATGGTGAGGACTACTAAACAATCCTTTCTAAAACCTTCATTCCATACCCCGACTCGCACTCGCTATATTCTCGCCTCCACGAGAAAAATGGAACAAAAAGGAAAAGGGTGAGCTCAACTAGCTCAAGATACAAAGAATATTATGACTAAGATAATATACAACAAATTATCGTTAGTCTTCGTGAGGGAAAAATATAATAGAATACAATAGACAACAAATTTTAAATCAATATTCGCAAATGAAATAATAATTCATTAGAAGAGTTAAGTAGAGAATGCAAACTACTATCTTCATGTATGAATTTAAAAGTTCATCGCTCATCTTTTATCCCTCGTAACATCAATCAATATACATCCGAATCAAATATTCATCTTCGCACTACATGTGCCAAAGATATTCATCACCGGGTCATGTTCATTTAAACACTGCTCATCTTTGCAGACCACGGCCAAAGATATTCTTCAGAAATCATTCATCTTTGCTTCACAGCCAAAGATATTCTTAAGAAATCATTCATCTTTGCATCTACGTGCCAAAGATATTCCATAATATCATCATTTAAGACCGAGGATGATGAAAATAGTTTTTAAAGAAACGAATCCGGTGAAACAAAATGACAAGGATTAAGGATTAAGGATTCAGTACTTGGTTTTTATCCACGCCCAAAAATACCTCAAAAATAATCATAGTGGTGTAAAATTCAAGAATGATCAAAAAATGGATACAATCGAAAGTTAGTATCCGTAATAGATGTTTTGGACGAAAAGAAGAAAATTTTTTTCGATTGAATAAAATCAGATACGTGAATAGTCAGATACGTGAATAAGTCTTGATACGTGAATAGTAACTCGACACCAAAAGATAGAAATTCCACAAAAAACATCTTCACGCTTTCATGAATAAGTAACTCGTGAATAAGTAACTCATGAATAAGTAACTCGTGAATAGTAACCCCATACATGAAAAAGTTCCAAATTTGATAAAAAGTTTCAACTAATATTTCAAAGATAATGATATTGAAGAAATAATATCATTTGAGAAGAAAATAACATCCTTACCTCGAAAGATCAAGACTTCTACTAGAATATAGGGTATAGTCTTTGAAGGAACTTGCACCGTCTAGCAATACTCAAAGTATACTCAAAATACTCACAAGAATACGCCGATAATATAGAGAGAGAAAACTTGGGCCGGTGTGATTTTAATTCTAACTAAAGACCTATTTATAGGAAAACGCTTAGAACACCAAAGCAAAAAAATTTAATAAAATAATAATATTTCTTAAAAATATTCAAGCCCACCTTAGAAATCTGATTTCAGATCATTTATAACACATGTGAGCCACTCAATTACAACAAAAACGTTTTTCTTACAAAAAATATTTTAAACTCCCAAAAATCAATTATTTTGAGCTTGAACTTCAATAATTCATAATAAATAGCCCTTTCATCGTAAAAATTTGAATCTCATGAGTTTTATAGGAATTTCAATTCTCTACAACTTTGCGTAAGAAAGTTTTTCCAAATTCCAAATAGAAATTGACCGAAATCCACAAACGGGCAATTTTATAAAGTTATAATCAAATTTCACGGTCAATAAATGGGGTCCACCGACATGTTTAACATGTTTTAAACATTTATTGCAACAAAATACTTTTCCTCCTCAGATATACTCATATATCCCACATTCGTTGTAAAAATATCACCGTTAATATATTATTAAAATAATATATTTAAACGAATTATTTTATCGTAAAAAGATAAAATATTAATTTTCAACAATTGTCATTTAAAAACTTTCTCCATCTATATCCACATAAAATCAATATTTTCCTCATCATATAAATCAATAATTAATTATTCACAAATAATATTACGTAATCATATCGATGACAAGTGCAGTTCCTGTGAAAGAGGGGCTTTCAATAAGAATTTCTTCTTCATGGCGTAATTAGGTGACCAAACCTCTCCTTAGAGATGTAACTTTCTAGACATTGCCAATAATGTTATCTAATAATATTATTCAGATAATATGAATTATTGCTTCGATAATGAAAAATACCGTAATGACAATTATCAAACAACAAAGAATATAAAATATCAACGCAAAGAATTATTAACTCAATAAAATATCGAAGCAAGAATTATCCGTAACCATTATTGAGTAGTGGCCTTTCACGTAAGAATCAATAATTGGTGCAATACTGGTGTGCTTCTGCTCAACAACGCCAGACAGTGTGTTTTAACCACCGGTATTCCAACAAAAGATTAATCAGAATAACTACGCCAAGTTATTTAAAAACAACTTATATTTGTCGCTTTTCTTCATCCAATCGCTTCAGTTATGGGGCTCCACACATGGTCAAGCTACTGTCAGCATTTAATATTCCCCGACAGCATTTAATATTCCACGACCAAACTAATATTCCCCGACGATAATGAATATTTTATAACCACTTGCTTATTTTGAAATATTTCATGATTTAACCCTTAACTATCCACATTAATCAAATCAACCCTTACATTATTTCAAAATAATAAATAAAGGAAATTCCTTTTTATTTAAAAAATTTGGGGGTCTTACAACTAGGGTTGATGTTGAAGGACATATTCCCATCTTTGCGCCATGGTACACATACAGAGAGGAGATTACTAACAACAATGTCACCGATAATTGTGTGATTTTCCCAATTTCAACGCATTTAGCGATGACCTATTTGAAAGTAAATGTTTTGCAGATAAAGAAAGTGTTATAGATGTCTTTGTTGGGTCGTGATATTTCTCTATTGGACCGAATGGATCGGGCCTACATATTCATTAGTCCATCGGGTCTTCATTATCGGGTGTTGACATTATTGGATCTAGTCACTTTATTATCTTTATTAAGTCCTTCTAAGTATCGGACCCAATCGGTGGGTCGATCCATCATATATTTAAATATCTACATCTTTGACTTGTAATGATTAAAAAAGCACGATTTGGTTGACTAGAGAACCCGCCATGCATTAATGTGGATGGGATTATAACCTACCGGCGGTGGGAACAAAGGACCAAAAAGCAAAGGATAAACTATATGCGCAATCGGTGGAACCCATCGGATCAAGGGGTGTGTCGTGTAATAAAGGTGACACCGTAATCCGTGCAAAGAGAGTATAACTTAGCAAGGAAGTCTTCACAAAGAGGTACGCCTAATACACTTCTTCATTCATAATCACATATACACGAGAATTATTATTTCTCTCAAGACACTAGACATTATATTCCTCCATTGTTTAAACCTTGTGAACACGTGATATCGACTCTCACGCCGAAGCTATCCCGATTTTAACCGCCGTCGGCCAAGCTTGTGGTGTTTATCGTGTTTATCGTGCGGCAGATCGTATGCCTTTACGTGATTGGGACGTGGCGTAAGATCCCGGCGCTAACATCGGGCGCTAGAAGGAGGGGGTTTTTCTAGTGTTCTTGAGCTATCAATCACAATATTTCCATTGTTCTACATCGGAAGTTATGGCACCAATCAAGGAGTTCTCGTTCGAGATCCCACGACAAAGCTCGAAGATGGTTGGTCTTTGTTGCTGATAAAGAGCAGAATTATGACCGAAGGCAAGTAAAAGGCACCCCGCCCATAATTCGGCACCGAAGTGGTCAGGCTGATAAAGATGATGGTCAAAGCAGAGTAGATGAAGACCCAATGTACCATTTCGCTCAATCAAGAGGGTAATCTGCCCTATTGGTCTTCGGGATGATGGTCGAAGCAGAGTAGATGAAGACCCAACAGCCATTTCCTGTTTGACCGAAGAGGGTAATCTGCCCTATTGGTCTTCGGGATGATGGTCGAAGCAGAGTAGATGAAGTCCCAATAAAACCATTTTCGATCGGGATCAAGAGGTATCCCGCTTCATCGGTTTTGGATTATGGTCGCAGCAGATTTAAGAGATCGATCCAGGAGCCCGCACTCGTATCACAAATAAGGCATACCGCCTCGAGTATCCTCATCACCGCGACGGAGAGTTTCACCAAGTATATCCGTAAATCACTCCGAGAGTCCACCGGGGCACACCGCCCTTTAGATACTTTTCTTCGGAGATGCCCGGTCTAAGGCTGTCAGGTTCAGATTCAGACACAAAATGCACCCATATTCCTAAGCATCCGAAGAGGATACCTCATCCTAGGGGTTCTCGGACTATGGCACAAACGGATGAGGGAGCAATTCAAGAATATATTCATCCGAGAATGCAAAAAGGTACTCACTTGAGTGTTCTCTCCGCAGTCAAGGACTCGTCACCAAAGCAGATCAATAAGCCGCACTCTTGGAAATTCAACACTTCGGTAAATATTTCCAAAGTCGGTTGACATTATGGCTCTGACAATTCTTTTTCAAGCTAATAATAGTTAAAGAGAAGCCGAGGAATCGACAAAGCCGCTGGGTAGCTTCTTCAAACAGGGAGAGCTCGTGGACATTACATACAGATGGATATTCTATTTTGACATCAAGACAAAGAAAGCTATCAAGGGTCGATCACAATAACAATTCCGCTGGTCGATGCATTATCGAAGTTGGCTACCATGATGCTTATAACTTTGATGGCAGATGGCGCCTTTCCTTCTGGATCAAAGTCGCAAAGAAAACCAATTACAAGAGTGTCAACTTTGTTCTCATCAATGAGAATCTTTATCGAAGGACCTTTTTCGTCATCATTACTCAAACATTTGGTTCCATCCAAGGCGTAGTATGTTCTTCGAAATTCACAAAGACATCTCGCGGCGATCATTTGACCCAAGTTGTTGGCCTATAAAGCACTTCTGCTAGGATATTCATGAAAGAACCAGTGAGTCAAAGACAGACATGATTCCTAGTGGCTCATCCACATTCACTTTTGCACTATCGATCCCGGGTCCTAAGGTCACTATGGTGTAAGGAGGTATGGTAGGACTCATCGCCATTCGATGGTAGCCCCAGTGTCCTTTTGATCCTATATTGATCTTATCAGGTGGTAAGTCAATGGTCACTATTGGTCCCAAGGTCACTATGGTGTAAGGAGGTATGGTAGACTCATTGGCCATTCGATGGTAGCCCCATGTCCTTTTGATCCTATATTGATTTTACCGTGGTGGTAAATCAATGGTCACTATGGTGTAAGGAGGTATGGTAGGACTCATTGGCCATTCGATGGTAGCCCAAGGTCCTTATGATCCTATATTGATTTTTATCGTGGTGGTAAATCAATGGTCACTATGGTGTAAGGAGGTATGGTAGGACTATTTGGCCATTCGATGGTAGCCCAAGGTCCTTATGATCCTATATTGATTTTATCAGGGTGGTAAATCAATGGTCACTATGGTGTAAGGAGGTATGGTAGGACTCGCTGGCCATTCGATGGTAGCCCAAGGTCCTTATGATCCTATATTGATTTTACCAGTGGTGGTAAATCAATGGTCACTATTGATCCTTATATCTTGATCCTTATATCTTGATCCTTATATACTTGTTCTACCCCGAGTGGTAAGTAAGATTTCGATGGTGCAAGGAGGATCATCCAAATTACCTCACATACGCCGATCTCACACTTCTAAAACAATAAGTATACATTACTTTATTTTGTTCAAGTGTTGAGTTCAGTTCATTCAATATTGTTCATTAAATTCTATCCATTAAATTCAGTTCACTTCTTTCATAAATTAACTGTTATACGCCTTATCTAGTTCATGTCCTAAGTTAAGTTCATACAATTTAATTGATAATGAATTATTGACAAGAAATATTCATTCAGAAGTAATAAGGCATGAAGTTGATATTTTAAATATTAACTGTTCACAACAAGTTAGAATTTTTACAGAAAGTTCTACAGCTAAAGATAAGGAGAGGTCATCTTCAGGCTTCTTCCTTATCATCGTCACCATCTAAAGAGTCTAGAAGAGATGGATCTACCTTGGCCCGAGCTTTTTCTTGCCTTTACTTCGGCAGATTTCATATCCTTTGGCATACATATGGACGATCTTATTGTTCAAATTTCGGCGGATTTTCTCAGATTCTACCAGATCTCCTTATTTAAAGTCTTGATGCACAATGGCGGACCCAAATCTCTAAGGGCCCGAAGCTCTTTGAGCTCTTCTTCGAGCTTCTGACGATGTACCAGATGCTTTGATCCTTTAGCTTGACAGATCGGCATTTATATCGCTGATGACCCGATGAGTGGCCTTGGTCGCTTTTCGCTTCTTCTTTGATCTTGTCGATATCCTTCCCAAGGCATTCATCGTTGAGAAGAACAATGTCAAGGTTGATTCTTTTCCTTTGCCAAACATAAACTTCAGAATGGCTTTTTCCTTCTAAGATTCTCTTCGGTATTCCTTCAGCATTCTCTTAGATTATCTTCTAGATTCCTTGAGATTCCTTGGCATTCTCTTGGCAAGATTATCTTCTAGATCCTTTTCGGCTTCTTTTTTGTATTTGGGATGGAAACACACGAAGACAATGTTTACTTGCAGATGACCAATATTAATCGATCGCCTCAGATTGATGGTCAAATCTCAACTTCTTGATCCGGTATATCACTCTTTCACCCATCGGCCCATGATGGAATTATTGCCGAACCAATGATCATCGATGTCGCCATGCCTGACCGGGCCTAGATTCGTAAGAGAATGGTTTTTGTGTATAAGGTTTGGGTTGTTCGAGAGGCGGTGAAATATTTGTTGTTGTATGTTCTATCGAACGGGCTCTTTAAATGGACTTCCAATCTTAATTAACATTGGCATTTGATATTCACCATATAGCTTCGGTAGAAGTTCGTATTTTGGGCCTTCATTGGTCTTATATTAGTTCCTTTTTTCCTGAACCGATGCCATTTATAGTTTCCTATTAAACCTCTTGTTTAATAAAAAACTAGGGGGCAATGTTGGGTCGTGATATTTCTCCTATTGGACCGAATGGATTGGGCCTACATATTCAGTTAGTCCATTGGGTCTTCATTATTGGGTGTTGACATTATTGGATCTAGTCACTTTATTATCTTTATTAAGTCCTTCTAGTATCGGACCCAATCAGTGGGTCGATCCATCATATATTTAAATATCTACATCTTTGACTTGTAATGATGAAAAAGCATGACGGTTGACTAGAGAACCTGCCATGCATTAATGTGGATGGGATTATAACCGACCGGCGGTGGGAACAGTGACCAAAAAGCAGTGGATAAACTATATGCAGTCGGTGGAACCCATCAGATCAAGGGGGTGTGTCAGGTAATAGTGGGTGACACTGTAATCCAGGCAAAGAGAGTATAACTTAGCAAGGAAGTCTTCACAAAGAGGTACGCTCTAATACACTTCTTCATTCATAATCACATATACACAGAGAATTATTATTTCTCTCTCAAGACACTAGACATTATATTCCTCCATTGTTTAACCTTGTGAACACGTATACTGACTCTCACGCCTGAGCTATCCCCCGACGGAACCGCCGTCAAGCTTGTGGTGTTTATCGTGTTTATCGCGGGGATCGTATGCGTCTTACGTGATTGGGACGTGGCAGAAGATCCTGGCGTTAACAGATGCAATAAAAGCAAGTCACATAAGTGATTCCAGAAATTATCGTGTCCTGAAGAGTACCACAACATTGTTTGAAGCAAAACGCGTCGTGGTGAATGTCCATGGAGAATTCGGGTTATAAAAAGAAAGCGATGTGGCTACTTTGAAATCACTAAGTTACTCATTGTACACAATTGTCTTTTTGAGAACAATTCAGAGAGACCACAAAAAGCTTAGCTCGAGGTTGATTGCAAATACCATAAAACAACAAGTAAGATTATCAATTAATTGTCTTATGAATTCATCATTTTTTATTGGGTTATTAGTTACTATTTTATATTTTCATATTTTAGGTCACGAAAAGTCCATACATAAAAGTCAGTAACATCAGGGAGCAAATCACAAACAATGTACAAGTATCATATTGAATTCAAGAAGGCGTGGATGGGAAAACAAAAGCAATATCGATGTGTATGGTGATTGGATTTAATTCTTACTCAAAACTTCCTAAATTTTGAGTGCTTTGATACACTTTAATCCGGTACAAGTGTGATCAAAATTTGAAGGCATGAGGATACAACACATCGATCCGCAATCGTGTGTGGTGGGCATTCAAACCAATGGCAGATGGGTGGCAACATACTCGACCAATTATCTGTATTGATGGCACATTTCTGAAAGGAAGGTATAATGGAAAGTTGTTGGTTGCAATGGGATTTGACTCAAATAACCACCAATATCCACTTGCTTTGGGTTAGTTAATGAAGAAACGACCCTCAGTTGGTCTTGGTTCTTCTAGCCTTCAAGATATGTATGTCGGACTAGAAAGGGTGTGTGCATAATTTTGGATCGTTATGTGCCGGAATCATTGAAGCAATGAAAAGAGAAGCGAGAATGGCTTCACCTTTGGTGACATGGGTATACATCGTTATTGTCTTTTACATGTTCGTGACAATTTTAGTTCAACTTTTCCTAGTTTACATCCCGAAGATGCTATGTTGGATGGTCGGAAATACTTCTCAGTGAGGAAGTTTGAGGCAGCAATGATGAAAATAAAAGAGCTTAATCCTGAAGCTGAAAAATGGCTACGAAATATTCCATTAGATATGTGGACTATGTCTCATGATGGAGGATATCGCTATGGTCAGGCAACAACAAATATGATCGAAAGTTTCAATGGAAATTTAAGATCCGCTCGTTTCTTACCGATCACATCGATGGTGGAGTATATATATTACCGCTCTGTAAAATTAGTTGCGGAAAGACGTACTCAGACTTTAAGCGACATTCAAAATGGGCATACGTATTGCAAGAAATCAAGAGAGCTTTTCGAAAACATTGAGCGGAAGGCATCAACACACAAGATCATCCCATACCATGAACAGAGAGGTGTATTCGAGATAATTACTGCACGATACAAAACAAATAAGGGATCTTGGAAAGGTGGCAACAAACATATTGTAGATCTGCATAAGGGTATTTGCACTTGTGGAAAATGGAACATGTATCACTTTCCATGTTCACATATAGTTGCTGGTTGTTTGACATGCAATCTTGATTGGAAACAATACATTGAACCATATCATAATTTGACAACTCTATATGAGATGTGGCAATATGAATTTCATCCAATACCCAATCAAGCTTATTGGACATTTTCAATAGCACACGAGTGGGAGAGATATGGTCTTCTCATACCTGATGAGAATTTGAGGAAAAAGAAAAATAAACGTGGTCATAGGGGTCAGAGTCAGCGTATTCGAACTGAAATGGATAATTTGTGAAATGCCAGAGTTTGTGAAAAATGCGGACAAGAGGGTCACAACAGACGTAGTCAACGATGTCCTCAAAATGTTCATGAATAATTATCAAAATTATGATAATAATGTTTTTATTTTAATTAATATGTCTTTTTTTTAATTATTAGTATGTTCTTTTTTTTATTATTTTTTAACTAAGATTTTTTTATTTTCAATTTTTATTTGTTGTCTAATTTAAAAAATATTTAATTAAATGTTTAGTATTATTTTATTTCGTAAATGATCAAATAGATAATTTAAATTTTTTATATTAATTTAATTGATTAAATATATTTTAGTTTTAAATAATTAATATATATACGTATATATAAATATATATTTTAGTAATAATATATGTACATATGAAAAGTATGTAAAAATATTTAATAAGTGAAAATTTAGAATATAAACAGTAAATGAAGTTAGATTGAAAATAATCGAAGAAGGTAGGTTACTTTGGGAAATGCTTTTATAAATTCGGTCATATACGGAAGGGAGTCATAAATTAAAGTTATGAGAACTCTTTTTTGCATGCTTACTCATAAATGACCTGGTACTACTGTTTGTACTATAAAATTATCTATTTTATTTTCTGTACTTTGAAAATAATAAATATTTATTTAATTACCAAAAATTATTAAATAAATTAATACAATTTTGTGTTAATTAATTGAATAGAGTAGCCCACTATGCACCAAAATTATATGAGTCATTTACCTGTCAACTAATATCCAATTATTTAAAGACGGTCGATAATGTCAAAAGAATATTTATATTATTAAAATAAATATATATTTAGTGACATTTTTACAATTGTTATATATCGACCTATGAGCTATATTTACTTGTTTAAATACGGCTGATAATAATAAAAGAATATTTATGTTATTAAAATAAATATATATGTAATAACATTTTACATGCACTTGTTATATCATAATAATTATTCTTATATTATTAATAATGACCAATATAAAAAAAATTAAATGTTTTTGAAAAATTCTAATTTGAAATCTGATCCAAGGGTACATGTTACCTTAGCTTCTCTGTCTATTTTGTTTTTTTTTTTAAATTATTTTATTATTAAGTTGAGAGATGAGTACAAAAAAAAGATATAAAATAATGTGTATATTAATAATTAATTATAATTATTGGACTCATTCATATATAGTGGAATGGTTATATTGGATTCCTAAGTCCAATAAATTTGGGTCACCGCCTTATTAACTAATGGGTTGTTTGATTAGCATTGAATGATTGACCGATTCAGGCATTTATTGCGTTTGTTTCAAGAAAAAATCGTCTAAATATCAACCAATCAGACGATTTGAACTTAGTGGCTAAGTCTCATTTATTTTTTGCTGAATGACGACTGAATAAAAATATGTTATTCAGATGTTTCAGACATGTCATTTATCAAATAATTTTTTTCATTCAGATTTAGATTCAGCTCATTCAGATTCAGATTCATTCAATTTTTATCAAACACCTGACTATTCTGTTACCATATTTATGTATGATAATTAACTTTTTCAATACAACATCTTTATACGATTCAAACTAGGAATCATAATCTTATTGAGTCGGTGTAGATAAATTATAAATATATATTAAACAATAATGATACATAAAATATTCTAACCTACTATATATATAAATACTCTTTACTTTTATTGTTATCTATTCTTACTCTCGTATCAGAGATATTTCGACAGTTCAAATTGTCGAGTACTTTTAAGTAATTATATATATATATATATATATTCAAGTTGATGGTTGAACGTATGGGCAAATTTGAGCGTTAATACTAATTTTTTTATAAATTTTATTTTTAAAAAAATAAAAATAAAAGAAATATGAAGAAAGAAATAAATGGAACATCTTGTACGTGTGTTTGAAATTAGTCTTGAAGAGGAACATTCGTTTTGTTGGAGGGTCTTGTAAGTGAGCAAACATAATATAGTAAGTCTACTATTATATAAAATTATTTATATATTGCTGACATACATATATATGTTTATATTAATGGTCTATGTGCAGAGCAAATACGTGAACCATCAAAATATGTATGTGAGCGACTTTATGCCTTATTTAACAAGAAAGTAAACAAGGCCATAAAAAGGACACGTGGCGATGTGCAACACATGCATTAACTATTGATTATAATAATTATAGTACCTTGTACAATTACCATTTACCCCCCAATCTAATCTATTATTTTTGCCCCATAAGTTTAGTTTGAATTTTTCATAACTTATTTTTGAAAACAGTAAAAAGTTGGAGTACAATCAATCCCTATAATAGTTTTGCATTATGTAACAATATCATTTCTTTTCCCAATAAAGGAAGAATTATGAGTAGGAAATTCCCTATTCATTTCGTTCACCTTTGGAAGAGGAAATTGCTTTGTTCTATTTCCAAAAAAAAAATAAAAAAATTTGCTTTATTCTCTTTTGCTTTTGGTATTGGCTGCTTTTACCTTCGACAAATCCAATCAAAAACTTACTTTTCCACCAACAAGAAAAAAAAAAGATCTTACAACTTTTAGTTTTACCCCATAAAAATCTCTATATATAAAAATTTCAAGTTTATATTAATTTTGGTCATTTTCCACAAGGCCATTTCTGTCCATCACCATTCTCTGTACCAACTGGAGAAAGAAAAAGTGAAATCCTAACTTTTATTGGAGTTTTTACATTATTTTTCAACATTTTTCCTAATATTAGATTTAAATTATAAGTAGTTAGATATATATTTGTTTTTTTTTTTTGTTTTTTTCATTTCTTTTTCCTTTCTTTTCGTCTGCGTTTTTCAAGTTCCAAACATACCTCGACCAATTGACGTATGTTTAAAATCCAATAATGTGCTTGTTCGTCTACCAGCTTATGGAGCGTTTAATTCCAAACACAGTCTAAAGTTTTATTCGTCTACAAACAACTTATTCTAAATGCAATATTTGGAATTTAAACGCATGGTATATTTTTGATGCGGTGGTCAAACGCACAAAACGCTACGCAAAATAATTAGATCATATTGGCATTATAGTTTGCAAGCATTTGCAATTACTTCTAAATCATTTATCACACAAATAAAAGTAAGATTAATAACAATTGTGAAGAAATAATTACATTTAACACCAAAATAGCAGCAAGGTTGACACCATTCTGTACATTGACTACATTCTTTGCCTCCTCTTTTTTTCCTCAATCTTCTTTTACCATGTTTTGGTGGAGGGGTCAAGGAAATAGTAAGGTAATATACTACTGTTTTATTGAAGATAACACTATCAAAGGGAATTATACTTTTCACAGCCTTTTAGGCAAGATCAGGTTAGCATTCTTAGGGAGCTGCGATGACTAACAGTTGTAGGCACCTGATGAGAACTCGTTTCCGGAATGTACAACAAGGTGAAGCCACATCTACAAGCTCATATCCGCAGGTAAGCTGATCTCGAGAAAATACAAGCTGCAAGCACGGGAAAAAGATTTGAGACGGGGGAGGTTAAAAGGAGAACATAAGCTCAGAATCTAACTACATACAGCATACAATTTTATCCAATTTTGAATTTACATGCTAAAACAGGTTAAATATATTTATTTTATTTTTTGAAAAAAAAAAAACTTTTCTTGATTTATGAGGAATTATTGATTTTATGTTTGTCACGTTGAATTTTCCTAACATTTAAATATAACATGCAAATAGACTTGTTTTTTCCCTTAATTAGCATATCCTTTTCAAACTCAACGATACACGAGCAAATTTTCCAGTTTCATCAATTTATGGACGACGAAAATTTGTCGGACATTGTTTATAATGGCTTATATCTTTACTAGGGAGTTAAATTACCTAGCAGACATGAAAGCCATTCCAAAAAACACAGCCTTAACAGCTTGCTTCTGGCCAGCATAATCGAACGCCAATGGCAACATTTCATGCAATGTTAGAAATGCCATAACTCCACCAACTGTATGAGCAATATAATTCACCAAAGAAAATTGTTATACATCAAATATAATTTGCTTCCGCTCCATCATTTAAAAATACCCTCAAAACCAAACAGTATAAGAACCTGATCCCAGCAGGCCGTCAAGAATTTCAGGACTTAAGCTACTGGGGAAAAGATAAGCTGCAGTTCATCAAAAGGAAAAAGAAATTAATGAAGTTCAACAAAATCTACAACTTTTTACAAACTTTAAATATAAATTTTGAAACAAAAAATTAAGATGTCAAAGCAATTCCACCACAAGTTATATGATAAAACTGCAGATTCTACTGTTTTCTTTCTTTTTCTTTGTTTTAATACAGTCTCTACTCAAAATCTAGTTTCCATGTCATCAACAAATTAAGACTTCAGCATCCCATTTCCGCGCATATTATAGAAAGAGAGCACATACCTACAATTATTACACCTAGGGGCTCAGCAAGGCCAGAAATCGTAGCCAGTTTGAATGCTTGCCATTTGCTGAGGCGTAAACACAAACAATTGATGAAAAATAAAGATATGATTTAATTGAAAATGTCCAGCTAAAATGCACTCTAGGCATGTCGGATTCAACTTTTGTGTTGGTTGAGCTTACAATATCGGGGGAGAAAAAAAGATGGTGAACTTGTTTGGATTTAGGCTCAGTAAACTCAGTTTTCTTTTCTTTTCTTTTTTGGGGAGCTTTATTAAGGAAAGCATCAAAAAGATAAGATGTCACAAAAGTCGCACACTTACCTCTGTGTTGCAAAATAGACGGGAAGTGCAACAGCAACACCCTGTAAAATGGAAGAATATATTTACTACTTAGTCAATGTAATGTAAGAGATCGCTAGTCAGAAGTCAATTAGGAAACTGGCTAACATGGCTCCCTCTTTTTCATGAAAAGATCTGGCAGGTATAATTTAAATGTTATTATACTGGTTCAAAAGTAGTTATCCTTTCATTTCTAGAAAATTCTTGATTAGCAAGGCATCACAAGATTCTTCTGTCGATCACAGTACAAATAAGGCATGTAACTAAAGCCAACATATGCAAAAAAGATTCCCAACCTAAAATTTCATCAAAAAGATATTACAACTTAAATACCAGAATATCAAACCTTTAGATAAAACAGCCTGTAACTATGTGAAGGCTGAAGCATGTTTGCTAGTTAGAAGTCACTAGGGAAACTGGGCAACATGGTTAGTTTTTTCATGAAAAGTTCTTGTAGGCATAATTAAATGATCTTATACTGGTTTAAAACTAGTTATCCTCCCACTTCTAGAAAGTTCTGTATATAAATAGCTACTAAAATAATTTTGATCATGTTGCTCGATTAGCAAGGCATCACACGATTTTTCTGAAACCACAGTACAAATAATGCATGCAACTAAAGCCAACATATGCAAAAAAGATTCCCAACATAAAATTTTATCGGAAAGATATTATAATCTTAAATGACCTAACTATCAAACCTTTAGACAAAACAATCTGTAACGATGTTAAGCATGTTTGGTAGGCATCTGCAGTGACAATCAAATGTAAGAGCCTAAGAAGCTTTTAGTTCTGAATGGTTTAGTTTCTTACTTTCCAGAAACACATGAATTCTGATTACAACAATTTGGTTCTGATGCATTCCCCCGCTATTTTCTGGTTCATTTGGTTTCCGCAGATGAGAGAATTCTTTACAGGAGGTGAAGCAGGCACAATTCACATTATTGGCTATTGGCTACATAGGTAAGTTATATACTCCTACCGTCCTCAAAAGCCTGTTTTCAAGTACAGCATATTTTGACCACGAAAGGTGTCCAAAAGTGCACGGGTCAAAAATAAATAAGCATAAAGACTAATTTACCCTCAAAAGTATACTTAATGGGGTCCACTAAGTTTTAAAAAGACAGATTTGTTAGTGTACTTACATGGGGTCCATTATGGGTAAAGTTGGTACTTATTTTATACTCTCGTCTACTTCAGTTTTCTTAATTTGTGTGAAACTTGTATTTTGGACATCCTTTTAAGGACAGAGGGAGCATTTAGGAGAGCTATTTCCTGAATACCAAAGGATGTTATCAAGCCAAATTGAACATTAATACCAGATGAGGAAATATGCTACAGTAGAACGTGGGGTAGGGATATTGTAGATGCTGATCAGAGTCGCAGGCTGGAAGGTAGGGCTAGATCCGTTTGTTGATAGGTTGTGGAGCTGAAAGCTGTAGATGGCTAGTTGCTTTGTTGAATATAGTGCAGAATGTAAGATTTGGCTTCAATAACGGGAGGATAAAGCGGCTACATCACCTTTTCTTTTTCTTTATAGGGGCAAATGATCTGGATTTAGAAGAATTATATTTTTTTTATTAATCTAGTTGGTAGAGTATGAAGTCTTTCGCTTTTTTGGATGATCTGTATAAAAAATGTGACTGCCTTGGTATTGCTGTCATTGGCATTAATATATTTAAAAATCTATCCAACAAACCGATAATTCTTGTGGTGAGGAATCCAGCTATATTTAAATCCAAAAGATGGATAACATGTACTTCATGCTAGGATTGTATCTTCTTCCCACAATTTTTGTTCATCTATCAAGAGGAAAAACCAAAAGGCTATATACGTGCAAGTAAACTGAATATATGTTAAACATAAGCTATTCAATATTAGTGCCCGAGTGTGTACGTGGAAATATGAAAAGAAGAATCTTATCAAGAGTAAGAACAAAGTGAAACTGAGGTGAAAGAAAGAATTAACATTCTAGAAATTCCATAACAGAGGCATATATTGTTATTCTAGTCAGAGCATTTAAAGGACAAAACTGTTGATACTTGTAATAAAAATGTATTGACATAGGGTGGACATGGGAACATAATGTGCTCTTCAAAAGTGTTTGATACTAGAGTAATAATACATAAGCATCATTGTCCCACAGAGCCACCACATTTGGTGAAACTTGAAAAATTATAGATCTGTTGGTGACCTTTTTTCAAAAAGTTTGTACGAAACTAAACTACCTAAATCCTATTTATGTAAATGAGCTTATAGAAATTAATGTTATGTTCTACCTCAATACTTTGCTTCTACGATATCCAATCCAGAGTAGCCAAATACTCTCATTGACCTATCAAAACCGTGTATTGGTATTTGCGTACCCAAACATGGTACTCTTACGTACCAATAATCTAAATTTAGCGTACCAAATTTTTTTTTTTTATTTTACCTATAATTGCACCAAGTATCAATATTATATAACTTAATATTGGATGCTCAAACATTACATTTATACTAAATTATCTATAAAATAATCAACTTGTAAATTCAACTAAAAGTTTTCTATAAACTTATGTTTATTAAATACAAATTTTAAGGGAATTCCTAACTATAAGAACTTATATAAAGATACCATAGCGTATCGCGTTTTAACTATATAGTGTATTGTGTACCCATATTCTACCGCATACTGTACGAACCACGTTTCAGGCAACACTGATTCAATCATTTGTCCACACCGAAAGAAAAGGTTAAGACCATAATTTAAACTCTTAGATCCAATTACTAATTAACATACTGAGCCCTCAATCGATTATAGTTAACATTGCCCTCAATGAACTATACCTTTCCCTCAATAGCATATAATTCATCCTTTCAATATATGATTATCGTATCACTGTTAACCACCGTGAGTACATTTGTCAAAGAATTAAGAGTTGGGACCTGCACTGAAGACTACTACCCGGAGTATAGGAGATCATCAATAGGTCTTGGAGAAGCATTCAAATGCAAACTTGTAAACAATGTTTAATACCTTTAACTAATCATCATCTACCTTAAGTTGATCTGTAACCATTTATCTAAGAGAAGGGTCACTAAAATGTTATGATACTAATTACTATCCTAATTGACTGAAGAAAATAAAATGAAGGAAATCTAAATACACATGGTAAAAAACTAAAGAGCAATTAAATTTCAGAAATAATTATATTGGAGATTCCATTAAATACCTCTGGGATGTTGTGCAAAGCAATAGCCAATGCCAAGTTTAGACCAACCCGAAGACCCTACAAAGAACATGCAACAAATGCTAAATATTTAATAAATCCGGTTTTTAGCTTCCAAGTCGTTGTTTTTATATTTTGTATTAAAGAATAAATTTTATTCGAAAGTGCAAGGGGAGGACAAGGAGTTCTCTAGAGATACAAGTGGAACAAAACATTTATTGCACAAGTATGATTACAACCTTGGCTTATGATTTACAAATGAGGAACATCATCTTACATAGCCCTTGGACCATACAAACAATGACTAAGATCAAATCTAAGGAAGGCTAGGATTCAAACCTCTAAAATATTCAGGATATTTACAAAGTATATTAATTACATGAGTACTCTATAAGAAACACTAATATGTTAAAAAAAATATTTTAGGGAATGCCACCTAATGTAGCCAAATGGGCCCCTTGTGCGCATCAAGTAAGTAAATCATTATAGAAAGAAGAGTATAAGCTTTATGATACCTTGATTGATCCAAGGAACACAGCCATTCCTTCAGGAAAATTATGTAAGCTTATCCCTGAAAGTTGTAGGAAGAAATGAGGTTTTGTAAACCAGAACATAAGCAATCTTTTCACATAAAGGCAGTAAGGCATGCATTATAAGTTCATTATACTGCTTATGCACATTAATTCACCAAAGTTCATTGCAAGAATTTAGAAAAGGGATGAAATTCATGAAAAGAAACATACTAGTAGAGCGAGACTATTTTAAGCCGATCCGCTCACAACTAATATAAAATACAAACAAATGGTGGATTTGAGCCCAACTAAATTCAGTTGGGTGTCATACAAACAACCTTTTGTCTGTATTTAGAGCTTTTTCATATAAATATTTTAGCAATTACAAGATGCCATGCCCCTTAACTGCATATTTTTTATTGCGTATAGAAATTGATTACTGTAAGCCGTTTCTTTTTCCTTTTTCCGATTAAGTCTTATTATAATAAGATGTATTCATGTAATAATTGTCCATATTCTTGTACAAGCCGACACCCTCCATTGTATTGTATCCCTCACGGAAGTGGATAAGATGATTATGATACATTAGTTAGCCCACTAACGGTGAATACCTGATGATTAGGAATTTCATTTTGATTCCATAAATAGAAACAGCTCCTCCCCAAACATTTTTTGCAAAATATTTTAATGCCAGGTTCCTTTGACATGTGTCCCTCATCAAAACATCAAGTCACATCAAGGCTTGTATAGAGCTGAATTGAGTCAAGTAAGCAAAAGGAGATATTTCGCTAAAATAATTCAAGTGCTACTTACAACCTGGAACAATCCCTTCATAATATAACAGGGGTGGCACAAAAAGTACAATCTCAACCAACATATATACTCCAAGAACTAGTAAACATACAAGGAGTTAATAAAATAAAGTACCCAATCTAAACTATATCCCTGTGCAAAACTATAAAATAAAGTAACCACTTCATTTTGGTCAATTGTCACATTTATAATGTTATATGCCTGCCATATACTTTATAACCACTTCATTTTGGTCAATTGTCACATTTATAATGTTATATGCCTGCCATATACTTCCAGTGCAAAAGATAAAACGAAATAACTAGTTTTAATTCATGACAACTTAACTATCACAAGACTTCTATATTAGGGGTATGAATAAGTATGATGACAAAAATGCTAAATATTAGACACCAAAAGAAAAAGTTACGCATCAATAAGAAAAACAAAGAAAAAAGTTTCAGTAAGAATGAATAGACACCAAGTTCAAAGTCAATAAATAATTCAAAACACACGAAAATCCCCACGACATATTGGATTACTCTACTGATGCAATTTTTGCATTGTTGTCGTCTGCGCTGAAAACCTTTTTCCATATCTTGAAACCCACCCCCAGCAAAAATCTAAAGCACACTAATCTACACGTGTTACCTTCTTCGATATCTTATTCACAATATCCTCACACAAAACATATCTTAACCTCTGACATCATACTTTTATGCAAGTAAATTAACTAACGTTACTGTTATGATTGCCGACAATTTAAGATTAGGCTCAAGACCAACTTTACTACAATAATTATTCTTTTCTCAGCATTTTAGATATAGAATTTATTGGTTTATCAAAGCCATATTCCTTATAGTTTCTTTTCAAAATTCTTTTATGTATCAGGCAACCTCATTTGGTCAGCTAAGGCTAAATCCTATTTCAGCGTTTGAATGTCTTGTACTATTATTGTTAGGTGACAGTTCTCCTATTGTTCTTGAAATAATAATCACAATGAGGATTTACCTTTTGGTGCAGACACAACGATAAGCAACTTACTAATAAAGTGGAAAAAAAATATCAATTTTTAACTTTATAAGATACTGCTTTTTTTAATTTTATTTTTAATTAAAAAATAATGCATGTAAATATAGACTTCTATCAGTAAAGTATAAATTTCTAAAAAAAACAACAGCTGTACCGTAATCTTAATATAGCATCCTTCAATCAATCAGTTTCCTTTTTGTTTTGACACAGAGTTGCTATCTGTACTCACTGATGTACAGTATTGCAAAACGTCCACTGATATATATTGAATACTTGAATGCATGACTTAACAAAAAAACAAAAGTATGCTATAAAGAAACTCTGGGACAAAAAGAACCCTTCATCATCAGAGTATGCACTTTTGAAAGACCAATGTTTATTACATGGAAGAATTGAACATATATTATACATGTTGGTGCAAGTTCACACAACCTTACAGAAGACTACAAGTCTACAACTGCAGGTAGTGTAGAATTGCTCCATCAGCTCTATAGGTGTAAAAATATCAGATATAACAATATAACAATTCTATATATTCCATTTACTATAGAATTTACCAGAGAATTTTTTAAGTGAATACCCTCAACGCCAGAGAAACTTTCATACTTTTAAGTATTCTGTGACAGAACTTTTTCAAACGTTATTCTAAGATGAAGTTTTTGGCCAGAGAACAGATAATTCCAACATGGCATGATTAGGAAAGATACCAAAGTATAAGGAATACTCAGACCATACAGGGCCACTTGCATTCCTAAGATTAAATGTCACTTACTAGATCAAACCTAGGCATCTTATTTCCTTAAAAATTCTAGTTGATCAAACATGGCCAGCTGTAATATCCATGTCTCAATAGGGTTGTGAAAATTCACATGAAACTATCAAACTACTCAAACTGGTTTAGAAAAACAAATCAACAAAGTAGTCTGACCTATTGCAGTTATGATTCCACTGAATAAAACTTGGCGACGATGCTTTTTCATTATGTCCTTGCCCCCTTCATTTCCACTTTTCTGTACTCAAGCACAAAATCAATTGTTTATTTGATATTTTCCAAATGTAGGACTATCGGTACAACGTGCATATGATGAACTCACAGAAAAGAAAAGAAAAATTAAATCATATTTTTAAGAGAACAAATATCATTTATACCTTATTAGTTTTTGCATCAGAACCGGGAGCAAGTGTAGGTTCTGGGATGAAATTGGCAATGACAGCGAAGAATATGACACCTCCGAAGAACTGTGTGGACACAATTAACAGATGAATAAATCTCAGAATCATACCAACCATGATAAAGAAAGTTTCATTTTGATTCTACAAAACTCTGAAGAAGATTACTAACCCAGAGATTCCCCTTCAAGAAACCAATGGAGTTTATAGCGTTATGAGCCAAATCAAAGAAAGATATGCTCAACATAAGACCAGCAGCAAAACCCTGCTTGAGAGAAATATCTAGAGGTTAAGACATGTTCACGATTCATAAAGGTGAAAAATTGCCCTCTTAACAATTTACGAAAATTCAACCAATGGTCCATCGTCCCAGTAAAACACATTCTATGATACAGATTTTTTATTCAACCACAAAAAAAATGAATCTGTTCCATCTTTTCTAAAAAAATAAATAATTTTACATGACCGACTTCCTCTATGAGTTGCAGAAAATACCCCTAACCTGTAAAAGCCCAAGCATCTTCAGATTTGGAGCATCAGTAAGTATTACAAAAAGTGCACCTGTTCAACATGCAAGCCCCTGAATTAGTTCTGGAACAAAACTAATTAAGAATTAATATTATCCAATCACAGAAGTTAACTAACAAAAACCAGGGAGGAAAAAATAAGTCTACATGCCATTTCTTTTTATGGACCAAGGGGTTGGTTGATAAAACTGAATGATAAAGTTCTAAATACGTAAATGTATTTGAATGAGCTGAACAGTACAGAGCTTCTGAATGAATTTGAATATTGAATCAAAAGTATTGTTTGATAATTAATCTGTTTGAAAGATTTGAATAACAATATTTCCCGTTTTAACCCTTTGGACAATTTTAAATAATTATAAGTATTTATCTATTAATCACGATTGAATAATAGTTTTTAAAATATATAATTACTTAATTTAATAATAAATAATATCCTCTCTATATTACATAAAGAATTTCAAAATTTCAATTAAAATTATTATTAAATAGTGACATAGTTTCAAGAATTTTGATTAAAATTCTCTCTCTTCTTTATAATAAGAGATAATAAGAGAAAAGTTTATTAATTATAGTAATAATTAGTAGTATAATAATGCTTGTGTTAAAATAATTATTAATATATATTTACACGGTGCTGACTTTCTTCTCCATTCCATCTTCATCGCTCTTTGATATTGTCATTTAGCAAGTAGCAACTCCGCAACTTTGTAGTAAAAGTTAATAAGGAGATTGTGGTGAGCAAATACCAGGTATGGACACAATAATTTATCAACAAAAAATTCCTTATGTTCTTCTCTTTCTTACCCAATTTCTCTTCGTCTCCTTCTATATTTTAACTCTATATGTTAAATATCCTTGTTAGCAATCAAGATCAACTGATTGTTGGGTTTTTTGGTTTGAATTATTCATAATTTAAGAGATTTTTGGTTGGAGGACTTCTTGCAATTATCTTGCGTTTAGGGTTTACACCCCGTAAACACATCAAAATCTTCCAAGCCAAAGATGCATTTATTGGTAAAATAAGTTCTAGCATAGCAAAAAGAGATGCAAAAGAAACAGATCAAATAATAAAAATGGAGATGGGGAAGAAACGAATGAGCAGACCTTCAAGTAAAATTTCTGTTATGTGAGGGTATATATGTAGATATTCCATTCAGTGGATTACCTGACTGAGTCAGCCGCAATTTTTGTCAAGAATGGCTCAGATGCAATCAGGCCAATTCAGAGTTTGGAAAATATAAAACAAACAATCTAAATAGTTCATTCGTTCAAATTTTAGGTCATTTAGACCTATTCACTTATAAACAAACAGCCCCTAAATCTGTAAAATTACGAAAATCATGTTTGCAGCATCTACCACTGAAAACTTAAGGACCACTTATTGCCAGCCCCAAAGTGGAGGTAGAGAAATCAAGTCCAAATTAGGAAAAACCTATACTTGTACTACTTATGGGGGGAGAATATAAGAGAAAGAGAAAAATTAAATATAGAGCATCCTCCCATATTCATAAATCTTGGGCTAACAGCATGACAGGATGATTAATGAAATCTGAACTTACTTATCAATAAAAAGATTTACTTTTTGGGCAATATTTCCATAAGTGAATACCCTCTCTCACACAAAGGTGGGAGCACTCCACTCACATGTGAACGAGGAGCTTGTAAAACAAGATATACAGAAAATGAAACAGCTTGACGAAATAACTTACAACTCTACCCTCTTTTTTATTTCGTTAAGTTAAAAACTTAGGAGTAGATAAGTGAGCATCACATCTAAACTAACCTTCCTTTGTTAATGGAAAATTGTTGTTCCTATTGTTCATAACCGGGGGTGGGGTCATTTTTCTGACATTAGACATCACTTGTAAATTTTAACAAGCTTTTCTGACACTAGGCATCAGTTGAAGCTGTAAATTCCAGTGTAAGTGTTACACAGTAAGATTATGCTTGTGGCCAGAAGTGAAATTTCGCAGAGATGAGGATGAACCTTTAGTATTGACCTGTATGTTTGTTTACCTTTTCTTTTCTTTTTTTCCCCTCCGGATGGTTGGGGTTTTATTTATTTATTTATTTATTTTTTTTATTTTATTTTTTTTTTTTGGGGGAGACTCGCTGTATACAACAGGAGCAAGAGGCAATTCCAAATCTTGAAGAATAGGGTGTGCTCTCTTTAAGATGTCCAACCTGAACCTAACAACTGAGGATCCCATTTACGCCAAAGCAATGAAGGATTCAACTAAATCAAACCGACCTCAGACCAGAAACCCCAAAGAATGAGGGAGCTGACACACAAAGAAACCAAGAATTAGGGTGTTACTATTATATTGTGGCGAGTATAATAGTAGTAGTTTGGCTTTCCAATTGATAATAGAACACCAGAACATGATCAGTACAGTTCAAACCTTTGCTATCACAGTTTGGGATTGGAAATAAAAATCTTCATAGCTAAATAGGTTGTTACTGACCGGCCAGGCAAGAGGTTGTTAAAAGGGATGCTCTGGGGTCATTATAGATGAGGTATGCATTCTCCTATCTTACTTGTTGCTTATACAAGTAAACACATAAAGGATTTTAAGCAACCTTGCACATTTGGAGAAACCTTGCATGATTCTACAGGTTGTTGATTTACTTTTAAGCAATTTCCTAGTTCCTAAAGGATATATTACCCTTATAATGAACCGTAGCGAGCTATGAAGCAAGGACCAAACAAGCTGACACAATGCAAAAAATTGAACTTGTAAAAAAAATAAAAATAAAAAATGTTGAGCATGATGGAACATATTAATTATTACACATACATTTATTATATCATCTTACGAGACCCCTGCTTCACTAACAAAACACCCAAATTTATCACTTGGTAAACTATAACAGCTTTGATTCCAAAATCTCAATTGATTGGGGGCTGATCAGAAAGGATGTAAACAACATGGTGCTTATTTGATAGAAACATAATTCAGAATGTAAACCTTACAGGGTTATACGTACCAATGTAGAGATATTGATATGTAACTAATGGCAAATATGTATGTGCTATTATACACTTAATTGTAAAGATTTCTATTGCCTTCCTTTGCCTATTACTATAAATAGTTTTCTATTATCTTTTGTTATGATACAACATCTGATATTTGTTGTATTTCTTCTAACAATGACATGGTAACATAATAATATATAATCCTTCTGTCCAAATTGAGTTTTATCTTGGCAACAGTTATTCCGGCATAGATTGTAAAACATTCAAATGACTGTGAATACTATTCTTTGATGATATACTTTTAGACATAGAGATTATTAATTTTAATTTAAGTTTTTCAAAATTACTTTTAGCATATGGAGAGCAATTATGAAAAATAAAATGTGGAAACATACAATATCAGAATGGGTCATCCGTAGGTCTTAAAATACCTTGCAACATATCACATAGAAAAATACAATACTGAATCTACTCCAGTACATGTTAGTTTTCATACTGGGAATTCACATTAGAAACCTTAAACATCCACTTCTTGGAATAATTGAACCAATCTTAACTCTAGCAAACCGCGCTCTCTCTAAATGGGATAAAATATTAGCAACATATCAAATACAGTTTTATTAATGCTAAATATAATTACAAATAAGATTACATGTTCTTGATATTTGTGTAGAATTATAAACATGCAGCCTTACCCCAAAATCCTATTTTTTATTTTTATTTTTGCTAAATAAAAAAAACTCTTAAAACCACGGGCTACTTGAGAACAAACAACAAACAAATTTGAATTATATAACCGCTCACCCTAATAAATTATCTGGGCCGTCCAAAGTTTGGGATAAATCTACATGCCGGAAGCACGGGACACCGCTATATATATATATATATATATATATATATATATATATCCACAAAAAATTCCCCCAAGCAACAAAATGCGGCTACCAATACCATACACGTTAAAACTATCTGAAAAAATTCATGACCTTCACATTTGTTCATTATCAAGTAAATCCCCAAACTACATATTAACCACTTATAATCGTCCAAGGATCTGATACTTGGATTAAGATAAGCGTCAAGTTAAACAAAGGTCAAACAAAAGTCAATCTAGAAATGGTTGAGTACAGCAAATTCAAATTCCAACACAGTAAAGCAGGCTATTTGGGGGATGTGGCTGCAAAGCTAAATTTGTCAATAACCCACTGTAGAAACTGAGGATAAATGGCCATCAAAAAGATTCACCAAATATATACTCAAATAATTACCGACTTACCATGAAAAAATTAGAGAAAAAGACTGATTTTTAAGAAATGAATTGCTTGAAACATGAAACTACCATCAAATTCAAATTCACAAAAAGGTAAATGACTCACCTAGAGATGTACTCATCCCACCCACAAGGGAGAGAGCCAGAGCAACCAAGACCTGAGAATCCATGAAATTGTTTGGCTCCAAAAGTTAACCTCAAAAACCCAATTTGTTCCAAAAATATTGGAGCAATTACGCAACGAGAATTATATATATAAAGGGTTTATCTGGGTAAGATCTATTACTGGGTTTTTGATATTCAAATTGGGGGTGCCAAATTTTCAGGAAACACTCAGAATTTAAGTGGGGTTATGGTGGACTCCACTTTGACACTGAAACAAATTGGCTTATAGGCATAGAATATATAGACATAATTAGAATATTTAGGGACGGAGGGAGTAGTATAATACGTAAGTTTTAGAGAGGGAACATTTGGAGGGGAAGAAAGAGATGGTTTAATGGCGGAGTCCAATAAATGCTATGAGGAAACTTGTTGGCTTTCCCGTTAAAATGATTCTGTCAGTATTCCTTTGCTTTTACAAGTTCGGACGGCATGTAAATATCAGATGGATACATACATAACATACATATACTACACTAATACACTAATACACGATTCCATTTCATTTTCATTAGCCCGTTAAAAGAGAGAAACACTTGACAGAGAAGGCCCTAAGCGTAGCGGGCTTAGCATTTTAAGGAGCGGTTACATGAAGTTAATTTTAGTCTATTGATCAATATAATATTGATATATATGTCAAGAAATGTTTTCTCTGTGTGTCAGCACTGTATTGATCAACTATTCAACTTACTATAAAACTAACTTCATGGTAACCCGATCCGCATTTTAAACCTAATAAACCGGATGACTCCAAATTAATATGAAATATGATATATATTTTACGCCCACATTTTAATTATCAGTTACATGAATAAGTATTAATGATAATTTTTTTAAAAATATGTGTAAAATTAAGTTCCTCGTGCAATTCTTATAAATCACATGTATTAATATGTTTTGTTGTTATGATTTAACGTAAATTTATCTCAATACATAACGGAACTCAATTAATATAGTTGTAAGTTTGTATTTCGATTTTTTTATTTTTTTATTTTATTTTGGTGAGGAGTCCTCATCTTAAGACGAGAAAATGCATATAAATAAATAGTTATTATACTCCCTCCTATTCAGATTAAATGTCATTTTAGAGTTAAGCACACTTATTAAAAAATAACACAAAATATTTTTTGTGTCCCTAATTAATTATTTCTCTCTCCACAATTGTCTCTTCTCATTCTCCACAATTGTCCCTAATTAATTATTTCTCTCTCCACAGTTGCATTTACTAAGCATATTAAATAGAGGGGTAAATTAGGAAAAAATAGTGCAATATTGCATAGAGATTCTAAAATAACACTTATATAGAATAAAATTAAACTCCCTAAAACGTCATTTAATATGAATAAGAGGGAGTATATGATTAGTTTATATGGAACACATTATGTCTGTTAAAAAGAGGAAAATGAGATATTAAAATATGAGTTAAGAAATAATGGGAGACGATAACTCTATAATCACATCTTCTCCCCTCATATGTTTTGGGTAGAAAAAAATACAATCTAAATAAAAATTTAAAGATAAAGTGTGGCCCAAAATCTAACACCAATTGCTTTGGTATTGATTCGAAGGTAAGTTTGAACTTAATTAAACAAATGTATTTAGTCGAGTTTTCGACTGGCACGCATGGTGTCAAAAGTTAAACGTAAATACGTTTAACGCAGTAGTATTGTACAATATAGGGTACTACAGGCTGATCACCTGGATGTACTCGTAAGTGATATCGGATTTATGGTCTTAATGACTATGTTATCCTTTTTAATGAAATAAAGAAAGAAGAAACATAGTTTTTGGTCCGACGATAATCTTATACAATGACCACTATGTGATTTTAAAAAATGTTTTAAAGTAATAAAAAATTTTAATCTGGGTTATCTTGTGTATTATTCCAGCTTATTCGAAGTAGTTCACAACTATTGTTCAGTTGTTGAATGAAATCATATGATTCTTGATTTTGTTGTTGAAATGTTATACTTACTGAGCAATTTAATATTCATCCTTGCTTAAATTATATGATTTCAGTTAAGAGCATGCTTATGGAGAAATTCATTAAGGATGAAGAAAGAGAGTGAAGGTGGATAGAAGATCTTGTAATATATTAAAATTACTATGTAATGTGAATTATTATGATGTAAGAACATGTAAAGGTCACAAAAAACTGGGATGTAATGGATTTTACATTCGTGTCATTAGGCTTTTATGGTTGGATGTATGTGAATGATGTAGCAATGTGTAACATCAGATTCGGGTTTGAAGATACCTGGATTTAGGGGCATCACAATGACTAAAACTCTAATTATGCAGAGGAGTGTTATGAAGTGAAGTGATAATTGATTATCTGGTTGTGACGACGTTTTGTATCAAAAGATTAATCTTTTGGGTACTTGTACTGTAAGCGACTTTCCAAACTAATTAGTGTTTTTAAATTATCGTTTATTTTTTATGTATACGTTAGTAATTACTCGGATGCTTGAATGTATTGTTTCAAAATTTGTTTAAGGCTTCCATTTAAATTAAAATGTTATGTTCTTCTATTTCAAAACTTCAAATCAAGTATTTATTTTTAAACTGTGAAATGAGATTACATGGTTTTGAATTGTGAAAACGTATCATTTAGAATATCAATAATATTCAGAAAAGATTTTGAAATCATGAGTTTGACTATGTATAGAACTCGTTATTGATTACGTTTAGTTCAGGAGCTAATTTAGGACCTACTAAGACACATATTTTAGATGTCTTTCGAAGAACATTCATATTAGATACATTAGTAGGGTGCGTGATCATTGATGTTATCAAACTTTTGGGTCGTATTACAGGGCTACTATAACATTTGTCGTTAAGGTTGTGGATTAAAAGATATATTGCATACATTGAAATTATTTTGAATATGAAATACATTTTGTTATTATCTGTTGTAGTTTTAAAAAGTATATTTACTATTGTTATCGAATAAAAAGAATTTTGAAAAAACGGTTTTGCAAATTATACTTGATCCACCCAAGTATTAAGGATTGTCACGTGTTGGACTTTACCACTCACCCCTTACAAATTTTTATAGGCCCCATTGTAACAACCCCAAAATAGGTTCATTCCATCCAACCCATTCTGAGTCGCCAAATATATGGTACGAAAAACAACTACAACTTTATTACAACAATTGTCGTGCAAAATACAACAACACATATGCTGTGAGTTTGGATACAAATATATACCAATCAGTGTACGTCACAATGACACCTTACATAAAGGTATAGTCAAAAGCTGTTTTAGAAATTAGAATCTTTGGGAAGTGCTCAAGGAAACCTTCATACATGGGAGGCCATGCTTTTAGGTTATGGTAGATATCATATGGCCACGTAATTATCCTTGGTTGACCCAATAAACCCAAAAAGAAAAACGAGAAGATTACTATCATATTCTTCCCAATGGTGAGTCTTCTCTTGACATATCATTATCTCCTTTGTCTCTAATTGGGTATTATACTCCAAACAAACACCAAGATTATATAGGTAGTGCTTGTAAATATACTCGCAAGTGGATGAGCACAACCATGTCTTATGATAACACGAGGTTGTATGTCATTAGACATCTTGTATGATAGTGACAAAACACCCTTCCAAGTTAAATTCACCTCACCTCAACATCTATAGACCACCACTCTATTCCTCGCTATCCCCGCTTGACCCAGCTACACTTTTATTACACGAAAGGAATTGTGAAACAAAAGGGTGAAACAACAACTAGCTCGATAAAGAATATTATGACTAAAGATAAATAAATTATCAATAGTCTTCATCAAGAATAAATCGGAGATTTAGAACATATGGTAGATGATAAAACTTTTCAACCAAAGTTGCTTGGAATGAAGCAATCCATTAGAAGAGTCAAATAAACTATAAAGTCTATTGTCTTCTCCATGTTAAAAATCCACCAACAATGTTTTATCCTCGTAACATCAATCAACAATTTCATCACAATCACGTGTATAACTTCATAATCGTAATTGTAGTTCTAAATTCCTTTTCTCATCCAAGACAAAGATAATTTTCATCACTTGTCTTTACCGAAACATCAAAGATCATGGTTATACCAAATCACGAGTTCTGCTCATAATCATACTAATAAATTCATCTTTTGCACCACGGGCCAAAGATATTCATCAACATTCATCTTTACACTACTGCTAAAGATATTCAACAACGGGTCATCTTTTGCATTACAAGCCAAAGATATTCATCAATAATTCATCTTTGCACTACAAAGCTAAAGATATTCAACAACAGTCATCTTTGCATTCTGAGCAAAAGATATTCATCAATAATTCATCTTTGCACTCTGGCATTTAAAGATATTCAACAACGGGTCATCTTTGCATTCTGAGCAAAAGATATTCATCAATAATTCATCTTTGCACTCATTGGCTAAAGATATTCATCGATTTGGTCATGTTCATTTAAACACTGTTCATCATTTTGCACTCTGAGCCAAAGATATTCTTGAAATCATTCATCTTTGCATTGGTTTTATCCACGCCCAAAATACCTCAAAAATAATCATAGTGGTGTAAAATTCAAGAATGATCAAAACATGGATACAATCAAAGCTAGTATCCGAATAGATGTTTTTGAGACAAAAGAAGAAATTTTATTTTCTATTGAATAGTGCCAGATATCGTGAATAGTGTCAGATATCGTGAATAGTCTCAGATATCGTGAATAAGATCAGTATACATGAATAGTAAATCCGACACCAAAAGATAGAAATTCCACAAAAACATCTTCACGCTTCATGAATAGTACTCGTGAATAGTAACTTTCGTGAATAGTAACTCATGAATAGTAACTTTCGTGAATAGTAACTCATGAATAAGTAACCCAGGATACATGAAAAAGTTCCAAATTTGATAAAAAGTTCCAACCAATATTTCAAAGATAATGATATTGAAGAAATAATATCATTTGAGAAGAAAATAACATCCCTTACCTCGAAAAGACAAGACTTCTAGTTGAAACAGGATATAGTCTTTCAAGGAACTTGCAGACCGTCTAACAATACTAAAAAGTATACTCAAAATACTCACAAGAATACACTCGATAATATAGAGAGAAAGAGAAAACTTGTTTTCCGGTGTGTATTTTCAATTTAACTTAGCCTCTATTTATAGGAAAATGTTAAGACGCAAAGCGGACTTAACTCGCAACTGATGGCTTTACTCGCTACTATTCCCACCCACCACATTTGAAAATTCAATTGAGCACATTTCTCACCAACCAAAAGTGGGGCCCACCAATTCTAGAATTTTCCACCAAAATCATTTATAACCTAATTTCGAATCGGTCACCTCTTAAAATTCATAACAAATTATCGTTCATTTTAACGGTTCAAAATTTGTGAACATATACTCAACTTATATATGTATAACATATCCAAAAATCCCAACGATCCAACGATCGATTAAAAATTATAACTCACATAATAAAGTCAGTAAGAATAACCGATTTGATCTTTTAATACCTCCAATCCGGCAAAATATCGATAAAATACCTCAACATTAATTCCTTCATTTATAACCACATAAATAAATCCATCATTTATATCCACATCAAATAAATATTTCATTGTCATATAAATCAATAATTAATTATTCATAAATAATATTATAGAATCACAATGATAATGACAACCAGGCGGTTCTCAGGAAAGAGGGGCTTTCAATAAGAATTTCTCCTTCATAGCTGCAAGCAATTAGGTGACCAAACCTCTCCTTGACGAGAACTTTCTAGACATTGCCAATAATGTTATCTAATAATATTATTCAAATAATATGAATTATTGATCCGATAATGGAGATCTTCATGCGGTGACAATTATTGAACAACAATAATATAAAATATCAACGCATCAATTATTGAATCAATAAAATAAAATATTGAGCAATAATTCTTTGTAACAATTATTGAGTAAGTGCCTTTTACGTAAGAATCAATAATTCAAAAAATCTTTGAATATCTGGTGTGCTCTTGTCATAACAACGCGTATTACTTTATTTTACCAATAGGGTATTCAATGTGTTAGCAGTAACGATTACGTCGTTATTTATAAAAACTTAATTTTGTCGTTTTTCTTCATCAAACGGTTATTACATTATGGGGCCCACAAATAGGCATGGTATCGTCGATGCGAATATTCCTCGACGTAAAGAATATTCCACGACCAACAAACTAATATTCTAAACAATAATGAATACTTTATACCCCCTTGCGTATTTTGAAAAAAAATTCATATATCACCCTTAACTTTAACTTTTATCAATTTAACCATTTCTTGAATAGAAAAATTGAATACTTTTATTTCATAAAATTGGGTCTTACAATCTCCCCTCCTTATGAAATTTCGTCCCCAAATTTACGTGCATTTCAGTATTTCAAAGAGTTGAGAATACCTTGTTTTCATTTTGATTCTATCTCCCCGTCATCATGATTTCTCCATTGCTTTCATCTCCGTATTTGGATATCATTCTAGAATACTGACTTCAAAACAAAGGTTAATTGAGCAAATTAACATATCACATAATATCTCGATATTATGGATCGACCAACAAATAAGCTTAGGTAGGACACACTAGCGAAGGATTTACTCATCTCTCCCCTCCTAGTTCTATTCCCCGATCTCGCGAGATCATATCCCTAAGCTCGATACCAAATGTAACAACCCCAAAATAGGTTCATTCCATCCAACCTATTCTCGAGTCGCCAAATATATGGTACTAAAAACAACTACAACTTTATTACAACAATTGTCATGCAAAATACAACAACACATATCTTTGTGAGTTTGGATACAAATATATACCAATCAGAAGACGTCACAATGACACCTTACATAAAGGTATAGTCAAAAAGCATTTTAGAAATTAGAATCTTTGGGAAGTGCTCAAGGAAACCTTCATACATGGGAGGCCATGCTTTTAGGTTATGGTAGATATCATATGGCCACGTAATTATCCTTGGTCAATCTAATAAACCCCAAAGAAAAACGAGAAGATTACTATCATATTCTTCCCAATGGTGAGTCTTTCTTGACATATCATTATCTCCATTTGTCTCTAATTGGGTATTATACTCCAAACAAACACCAAGATTATATAGGTAGTGCTTGTAAATATACTCAAAGAAGTGGATGAGCACAACCATGTCTTATGATAACACGAGGTTGTATGTCATTAGACATCTTGTATGATAGTGACAAAACACCCTTCCAAGTTAAATTCACCCCACCCTCAACATCTATAGACCACCACTCTATTCCCTCGCTATCCCCGTTTGACCCGTACCTACACTTTTATTACACGAAAGGAATTGTGAAACAAAAGGGTGAGCACAACTAGCTCGATAAAAAGAATATTATGACTAAAGATAAATAAATTATCAATAGTCTTCATCGATAATAAATCGGAGATTTAGAACATATGGTAGATGATAAAACTTTTCAACCATAGTTGCAGTGAATGGAATGAACAATCCATTAGAAGAGTCAAATAAACTATAAAGTCTATTGTCTTCTCCATGTTAAAAATCCACCAACAATGTTTTATCCTGTAACATCAATCAACAATTTCACATCCACAATCACGTGTATAACTCATAATCGTAATTGTAGTTCTAAATTCCTTTCCTCATCCAAGACAAAGATAATTTTCATCACTTGTCTTTACCGAAACATCAAAGATCATGGTTATACCAAATCAGTTCTGTTCATAATCATACTAATAAATTCATCTTTGCACTACGGGCCAAAGATATTCATCAACAGTTCATCTTTACACTACAAGTGCTAAAGATATTCAACAACGGGTCATCTTTGCATTACAAGCCAAAGATATTCATCAATAATTCATCTTTGCACTACAAAGCTAAAGATATTCAACAACAGTCATCTTTGCATTACGAGCAAAAGATATTCATCAATAATTCATCTTGCACCACTAAATTTAAAGATATTCAACAACAGAGTCATCTTTGCATTCTGAAGCAAAAGATATTCATCAATAATTCATCTTTGCACCATCTTGGCTAAAGATATTCATCGATTAGTCATATTCATTTAAACACTGTTTCATCTTCGCACTACAAAGCCAAAGATATTGTTCGTAAATCATTCATCTTTGCATTGGTTTTATCCACGTCCAAAAATACCTCAAAAATAATCATAGTGGTGTAAAATTCAAGAATGATCAAAAACATGGATACAATCAAAGCTAAGTATCCGGAATAGATGTTTTGGACAAAAAGAAGAAATTTTATTTTCTAGGTGAATAGTGCGTATCGTGAATAATGCTCAGTATCGTGAATAAGGTCAGATATCGTGAATAAATCCGTATATCGTGAATAGTAAATCCGACACCAAAAGATAGAAATTCCACAAAAAACATCTTCACGCTTACATGAATAGTACTCGTGAATAGTAACTCGTGAATAGTAACTCATGAATAAGTAACTCGTGAATAGTAACTCATGAATAGTAACCCCGACATGAAAAAGTTCCAAATTTGATAAAAAGTTCCAACCAATATTTCAAAGATAATGATATTGAAGAAATAATATCATTTGAGAAGAAAATAACATCCCTTACCTCGAAAGACAAGATTTCTAGTTGAAACACGGATATAGTCTTTGAAGGGAACTTCAAACCGCCTAACAATACTCAAAGTATACTCAAAATACTCACAAGAATACACCTCGATAATATAGAGAGAAAAAGAGAAAACTTGTTTTCGGTGTATTTTTCAATTCTAACTTAGCCCTCTATTTATAGGAAAATGTTAAGACGTCAAAGCAGACTTAACTCGCAAACACGATGGCTTTACACTCGCTACTATTCCCACCCACCACATTTGAAAATTCAATTGAGCACATTTCTCACCAACCAAAAGTGGGGCCCACCAATTCTAGAATTTTCCACCAAAATCATTTATAACCTAATTTCGAATCGGTCACCTCTTAAAATTCATAACAAATTATACGTTCATTTTAACGGTTCAAAATTTGTGAACATATACTCAACTTATATATGTATAACATATCAAAAAAATCCCAACGATCCAACTACGATTAAAAATTATAACTCACATAATAAAGTTTGTAAGAACTTTGATTTGATCTTTTAATACCTCCAATCCGACAAAATATCGATAAAATACCTCAACATTAATTCCTTCATTTATAACCACATAAATAAATCCATCATTTATATCCACATCAAATAAATATTTCATTGTCATATAAATCAATAATTAATTATTCATAAATAATATTATAGAATCACAATAATGACAACCAGTAGGTTTCCTGGGAAGAGGGGCTTTCCAATAAGAATTTCTCTCCTTCTTGGTAGCCGCAATTAGGTGACCAAACCTCTCCTTGATGAACTTTCTAGACATTGCCAATAATGTTATCTAATAATATTATTCAAATAATATGAATTATTGATCGATAATGGAGAGATATGTGCGTTGACAATTATTGAACAACAATAATATAAAATATCAACGCATCAATTATTGAATCAATAAAATAAAATATTGAGCAATAATTACTTGTAACAATTATTGAGTAAGTGCCTTCTACGTAAGAATCAATAATTCAAAAATACCGTGTGTAATAGGTGGTACTTCTTTGTACAACAACGCGTATTACTTTATTTTTACAAACGGGTATTCCAACGGTGTTAGCAGTGAACGATTACGTCGTTATTTATAAAAACTTAATTTTGTCGTTTCTTTCATCCGAAGCGGTTATTCATTATGGGGCCCACAAATAGGCTGCTTGGCCATCGTAAATGCGAATATTCTCGACGAAAGAATATTCCACGATCAAACGAATATTCCCAAACAATAATGAATACTTTATACCCTCGCGTATTTTGAAAAAAAATTCATATATCACCCTTAACTTTAACTTTTATCAATTTAACCATTTCTTGAATAGAAAAATTGAATACTTTTATTTCATAAAATTCGGTCTTACAATCTCCCCCTCCTTATGAAATTTCGTCCCGAAATTTACGCATTCGGTATTTCAAAGAGTTGAGAATACCTTGTTTTCATTTCAGATTCTATCTCCCCGTCATCATGATTTCTCCATTGCTTTCATCTCCCCGTATTTCGGATATCATTCTAGAATACGACTTCAAAACAAAGGTTAATTGAGCAAATTAACATATCACATAATATCTCGATATTATGATCGACCAACAAATAAGCTTAGGTAGGACACACTAGCGAAGGATTTACTCATCTCTCCCTCCTAGTTCTATTCCCCGATCTCCGCGGAGATCATATCCCTAAGCTCGATACTAAATGTAACAACCCCAAAATAGGTTCATTCCATCCAACCCATTTCGAGTCGCCAAATATATGGTACGAAAAACAACTACAACTTTATTACAACAATTGTCGTGCAAAATACAACAACACATATCTTTGTGAGTTTGGATACAAATATATACCAAGCAGTGTACGTCACAATGACACCTTACATAAAGGTATAGTCAAAAACTATTTTAGAAATTAGAATCTTTGGGAAGTGCTCAAGAAACCTTCATACATGGGAGGCCATGCTTTTAGGTTATGGTAGATATCATATGGCCACGTAATTATCCTTGGTTGATCTAATAAACCCCAAAGAAAAACGAGAAGATTACTATCATATTCTTCCCAATGGTGAGTCTTCTCTTGACATATCATTATCTCCACCTGTCTCTAATTGGGTATTATACTCCAAACAAACACCAAGATTATATAGGTAGTGCTTGTAAATATACTCAAGCAAGTGGATGAGCACAACCATGTCTTATGATAACACGAGGTTGTATGTCATTAGACATCTTGTATGATAGTGACAAAACACCCTTCCAAGTTAAATTCACCTCACCCTCAACATCTATAGACCACCACTCTATTCCTCGCTATCCCAATTCCGACCAAATTTACACTTTTATTACACGAAAGGAATTGTGAAACAAAAGGGTGAGCACAACTAGCTCGATAAAGAATATTATGACTAAAGATAAATAAATTATCAATAGTCTTCATCAAGAATAAATCGTAGATTTAGAACATATGGTAGATGATAAAACTTTTCAACCATAGTTATAGTGAATGAGCAATCCATTAGAAGAGTCAAATAAACTATAAAGTCTATTGTCTTCTCCATGTTAAAAATCCACCAACAATGTTTTATCCCTGTAACATCAATCAACAATTCCTGTCCACAATCACGTGTATAACTCATAATCGTAATTGTAGTTCTAAATTCCTTTCCTCATCCAAGACAAAGATAATTTTCATCACTTGTCTTTACCTGAAACATCAAAGATCATGGTTATACCAAATCACAGTTCCTGTTCATAATTATACTAATAAATTCATCTTTGCACCACGGGCCAAAGATATTCATCAACAGTTCATCTTTACACTACAGGCTAAAGATATTCAACAACGAGTCATCTTTGCATACAAGCCAAAGATATTCATCAATAATTCATCTTTGCACTACAAAGCTAAAGATATTCAACAACAGTCATCTTTGCATTACGAGCAAAAGATATTCATCAATAATTCATCTTTGCACTCTCTGGGCTAAAGATATTCAACAACAAAAGTCATCTTTTGCATTCTAGAAAAAGATATTCATCAATAATTCATCTTTGCACTCATGGCTAAAGATATTCATCGATTGGTCATATTCATTTAAACACTGTTCATCTTTTGACTACTGAGCCAAAGATATTCTTCGAAATCATTCATCTTTGCATTGGTTTTATCCACGTCAAAAATACCTCAAAAATAATCATAGTGGTGTAAAATTCAAGAATGATCAAAACATGGATACAATCAAAGCTAGTATCCGAATAGATGTTTTTGGACAAAAGAAGAAATTTTATTTTTTAGGTGAATAGTCAGATATCGTGAATAGTCTTCAGTATCGTGAATAAGGCCGATATCGTGAATAGTACCAAGTATCATGAATAGTAAAATCGACACCAAAAGATAGAAATTCCACAAAAAACATCTTCACGCTTCATGAATAGTACTCGTGAATAGTAACTCGTGAATAGTAACTCATGAATAGTAACTCGTGAATAGTAACTCATGAATAGTAACCTGAAGCATGAAAAAGTTCCAAATTTGATAAAAAGTTCCAACCAATATTTCAAAGATAATGATATTGAAGAAATAATATCATTTGAGAAGAAAATAACATCCCTTACCTCGAAAGACAAGATACTTAGTTAAAAACACCGGATATAGTCTTTGAAGGAACTTGCAATGCCTAACAATACTCAAAGTATACTCAAAATACTCACAAGAATACACTCGATAATATAGAGAGAAAGAGAAAACTTGTTTACGGTGTATTTTTCAATTCTAACTTAGCCCTCTATTTATAGGAAAATGTTAAGAATGCAAGGCACTTAACTAACAAATGACTGATGGCTTTACACCGCTACTATTCCCACCCACCACATTTAAAAAAATTCAATTGAGCACATTTCTCACCAACCAAAAGTGGGGCCCACCAATTCTAGAATTTTCCACCAAAATCATTTATAACCTAATTTCTGAATCAGTCACCTCTTAAAATTCATAACAAATTATACGTTCATTTTTAACGGTTCAAAATTTGTGAACATATACTCAACTTATATATGTATAACATATCCAAAAATCCCAACAATCCAACGGTCAGATTAAAAATTATAACTCACATAATAAAGCTGTAAGAACACTGATTTGATCTTTTAATACCTCCAATCCGACAAAATCTCGATAAAATACCTCAACATTAATTCCTTCATTTATAACCACATAAATAAATCCATCATTTATATCCACATCAAATAAATATTTCATTATCATATAAATCAATAATTAATTATTCATAAATAATATTATAGAATCACAATAATGACAACGAGGTAGTTCAGAGAAGAGGGGCTTTCAATAAGAATTTCTCCTCATTGGCGCGCGCAATTAGGTGACCAAACCTCCTCGATGACAGAACTTTCTAGACATTGCCAATAATGTTATCTAATAATATTATTCAAATAATATGAATTATTGATCTGATAATGGAGATACTGTGCAGTGACAATTATTGAACAACAATAATATAAAATATCAACGCATCAATTATTGAATCAATAAAATAAAATATTGAACAGTAATTACTGTAACAATTATTGAGTAGTGCCTTCTTACGTAAGAATCAATAATTCAAAAATACTGTGTAATACCGTGTGCTACTGTACAACAACGCGTATTACTTTATTTTACCAACCGGGTATTCCAACAGTGTTAACGTTGAGGTAACGATTACGTCGTTATTTATAAAAACTTAATTTTGTCGTTTTCTTCATCCGACCGGTTATTTGTTTATGGGGCCCACAATTAGGCCGCCGTCGTATGCGAATACTCCTACGAAAAGAATATTCCACGACCAAACGAATATTCCCCGACAATAATGAATACTTTATACCCCCTTGCGTATTTTGAAAAAAAAAATTCATATATCACCCTTAACTTTAACTTTTATCAATTTAACCATTTACTGAATAGAAAAATTGAATACTTTTATTTCATAAAATTCGAGGTCTTACAATCTCCCCTCCTTATGAAATTTCGTCCCCGAAATTTACGCACAGTATTTCAAAGAGTTGAGAATACCTTGTTTTCATTTGATTCTATCTCCCCATCATCATGATTTCTCCATTGCTTTCATCTCCCGTATTTGGATATCATTCTAGAATCTGACTTCAAAACAAAGGTTAATTGAGCAAATTAACATATCACATAATATCTCGATATTATGACCGACCAACAAATAAGCTTAGGTAGGACACACTAGCGAAGGATTTACTCATCTCTCCCTCCTAGTTCTATTCCCGATCTCCGCCAGAGATCATATCCCTAAGCTCGATACCTAAATGTAACAACCCCAAAATAGGTTCATTCCATCCAACCCATTTCGAGTCGCCAAATATATGGTAACGAAAAACAACTACAACTTTATTACAACAATTGTCGTGCAAAATACAACAACACATATGTTGTGAGTTTGGATACAAATATATACCAACCTGTATGTACGTCACAATGACACCTTACATAAAGGTATAGTCAAAAACTATTTTAGAAATTAGAATCTTTGGGAAGTGCTCAAGGAAACCTTCATACATGGGAGGCCATGCTTTTAGGTTATGGTAGATATCATATGGCCACGTAATTATCCTTGGTTGATCTAATAAACCCCAAAGAAAAAACGAGAAGATTACTATCATATTCTTCCCAATGGTGAGTCTTCTCTTGACATATCATTATCTCCACTGTCTCTAATTGGGTATTATACTCCAAACAAACACCAAGATTATATAGGTAGTGCTTGTAAATATACTCAGCAAGTGGATAAGCACAACCATGTCTTATGATAACACGAGGTTGTATGTCATTAGACATCTTGTATGATAGTGACAAAACACCCTTCCAAGTTAAATTCACCTCACCCTCAACATCTATAGACCACCACTCTATTCCTCGCTTATCCCCGCTTGACCCTACCTACACTTTTATTACCCGAAAGGAATTGTGAAACAAAAGGGTGAGCACAACTAGCTCGATAAAAGAATATTATGACTAAAGATAAATAAATTATCAATAGTCTTCATCGATGAATAAATCGAGATTTAGAACATATGGTAGATGATAAAACTTTTCAACCATAGTTGCAGTGAATGAGCAATCCATTAGAAGAGTCAAATAAACTATAAAGTCTATTGTCTTCTCCATGTTAAAAATCCACCAACAATGTTTTATCCTCGTAACATCAATCAACAATTCTCATCCACAATCACGTGTATAACTTCATAATCGTAATTGTAGTTCTAAATTCCTTTCCTCATCCAAGACAAAGATAATTTTCATCACTTGTCTTTACCGAAACATCAAAGATCATGGTTATACCAAATCACAGTTCTGTTATTCATAATTATACTAATAAATTCATCTGCACCACGGGCCAAAGATATTCATCAACAGATTCATCTTTACACTACAAAGCTAAAGATATTCAAAAAGCAGGTCATCTTTGCAGACAAGCCAAAGATATTCATCAATAATTCATCTTTGCACTACAAAGCAAAGATATTCAACAATGAGTCATCTTTGCATTACGAGCAAAAGATATTCATCAATAATTCATCTTTGCACTAATATTTAAAGATATTCAACAACAGTCATTCAGCATACTGAGCAAAAAAGATATTCATCAATAATTCATCTTTTGCACTCATTGGCTAAAGATATTCATCAGTTGGTCATGTTCATTTAAACACTGTTCATCTTTGCGACTACACAGCCAAAGATATTCTTCGAAATCATTCATCTTTGCATTGGTTTTATCCACGTCAAAAAATACCTCAAAAATAATCATAGTGGTGTAAAATTCAAGAATGATCAAAACATGGATACAATCAAAGCTAGTATCCGAATAGATGTTTTGGACAAAAAGAAGAAATTTTATTTTTATGAATAATAGTCAGAGTATCGTGAATAAAGTCAGATACGTGAATAAGACCAATATACATGAATAAGTAAATCCGACACCAAAAGATAGAAATTCCACAAAAACATCTTCACGCTTCATTAATAGTACTCGTGAATAAGAACTCGTGAATAGTAACTCATGAATAAGTAACTCGTGAATAAGTAACTCATGAATAAGTAACCCCAGACATGAAAAAGTTCCAAATTTGATAAAAAGTTCCAACCAATATTTCAAAGATAATGATATTGAAGAAATAATATCATTTGAGAAGAAAATAACATCCCTTACCTCGAAAAGACAAGATTTCAGTTGAAACACCGGATATAGTCTTCAAGGGAACTTGCACCGATCTAACAATACTCAAAGTATACTCAAAATACTCACAAGAATACGCCGATAATAATAGAGAGAAAGAGAAAACTTGTTTCGGTGTATATTTTCAATTCTAACTTAGCCCTCTATTTATAGGAAAATGTTAGCCTTACGCGGGCAAGGCATTTTAACTCGCGCAACTCGATGGCTTTTTACTCGCTACTATTCCCACCCACCACATTTGAAAATTCAATTGAGCACATTTCTCACCAACCAAAAGTGGGGCCCACCAATTTAGAATTTTCCACCAAAATCATTTATAACCTAATTTCGAATCGGTCACCTCTTAAAATTCATAACAAATTATCGTGCTCATTTTAACGGTTCAAAATTTGTGAACATATACTCAACTTATATATGTATAACATATCCAAAAATCCCAACAATCCAACTACGATTAAAAATTATAACTCACATAATAAATTTGTAAGAACACTCGATTTGATCTTTTAATACCTCCAATCCGACAAAATATCGATAAAATACCTCAACATTAATTCCTTCATTTATAACCACATAAATAAATCCATCATTTATATCCACATCAAATAAATATTTCATTGTCATATAAATCAATAATTAATTATTCATAAATAATATTATAGAATCACAATAATGACAACCGTGCAGGTTCCGTGAAAGAGGGGCTTTCAATAAGAATTTCTCCTTCACGGCGGCGCAATTAGGTGACCAAACCTCTCCTCGATGAGAACTTTCTAGACATTGCCAATAATGTTATCTAATAATATTATTCAAATAATATGAATTATTGATCGATAATGGAGATCTTGTGCGTTGACAATTATTGAACAACAATAATATAAAATATCAACGCATCAATTATTGAATCAATAAAATAAAATATTGAGCGAAAGAATTAATTCGTAACAATTATTGAGTAGTGCCTTCTTACGTAAGAATCAATAATTCAAAAATCTTTGTGTAATACTGCAGCTTCTTGTCACAACAACGCGTATTACTTTATTTTACCAAATGGGTATTCCAACAAAGTTGTTTCAGTAACGATTACGTCGTTATTTATAAAAACTTAATTTTGTCATTTTCTTCATCCGGCGGTTATTACATTATGGGGCCCATAAATAGTCTGCTATTGTCGCATTTAATATTCCCGACGGAAAGAATATTCCACGATCAAACGAATATTCCCAAACAATAATGAATACTTTATACCCCCTTGCGTATTTTGAAAAAAAAATTCATATATCACCCTTAACTTTAACTTTTATCAATTTAACCATTTACTGAATAGAAAAATTGAATACTTTTATTTCATAAAATTCGGGGTTTTACACCCATCGTTGAAAGCTGAATACTTATTTGATAGTCTTTGTATAACTAGAATTTAGTTTAAGATGTTATTTCTTTTTGTTGCTGAAAGTTAATAAAATTCTTAGTTTCGGGGAGCTGCGACTCCATTTTGTGATTTTGGTATTTAGTGGTACTTCATCTAAATTGGATTAAAAGATGTTTATTGTTAGGTTTAATTTAAGATTATTGTTGAGTTGTTTTGTTTGGGTTGCGCGCGGTTGATATTGTTGCCTTGCAGACATTTGAACTTGCGTCGTGTATCACTTCAGATCTGTAGCGGGTTCGGAGTGTTACATAGGATATGATATGAGAAAATTAAAAAGAAACATATTCTATTTTATTTTATTGTATGGCTTAAAGTTTCACATTAGTCACAATCTAATTTCGTTGTAAGATTTGTTAATATATAAATCATTTTTTCTAAATACAAAGATAGTTAATTGATGCAATTAATCGCAACTACGTTAACATATTTTTTGTCGCAATATAAATTATAATTTTTGTTTGATCAAATGCCCAAGGGAGGAAATTTATTAATCACCATAAATTGAGTCCAATAAATGAGAGATACAAGTAGGGACTTCGTTCAACCAATAAATTGATAAGTTAAAACCTGAAAGATGGGCCAAATTGGCCAAACCATGAGCAACTCTATTCCTATTACGTCAAAGATGCATGATAAAATCACTTCTCAACTGCAAAATATCATCCACTATAATATCGGGATCCGATTATCATTAAATTAATTTTATGGTAAATTGATCATGTGACCAATACAGTGTTGACACGCAGAGAGATATCACTTCCCGCCTACGTGTCAGACACTATATTGATTAATTGACATGAACTTAACTGCATGCTATCCACTCCCATAATATCGGTATTAGAACGAACCCCGAAAAGGATAAAAGCTTTTCCGTAATACGATCACAATTACTTTCCACAACATTTTTTGAAAAATTAATATCACAAAAGTATAAAGCATTCCCTTTAATTTTAAGGGGAGTCCTTTTATACATTGTGAAAGTTTTTTGACTGAATTATAAGTGTGGCGTATGTGCATACATGCTAGAAATTAAAAAGGGTTTCATTTTAATTTATTTTATGTTATCACATATATTTTCACGTTGGTTGAAATTTAATTTTACCAAATGTTCAAGTGTAATTTGTCGACCCCTATATAGGCTGAAGGCCTGGTTTGTGAAGGATCTGTTGAGCCCAATGGGCCAAAGCCAGTAAGAGGATTGGTGGTGTTCGGGGTCGGGCGACCGAGTCCTTTGGGTTGGGGTCCAGATCTGATTAGTGATGTTCGGGGTCGAGAGACACAGTCCAATGGGTCGAGGTCTCTATCTGTTGGAGGGGTTTGGGTGACTTGGGCCCATACAGATGGTTATTCCTCGTATGGAGTCTGGTGTGATAAGGATTTTGAATGGTTAAGGATTCTAATCCTAACCATATTTAAATACCATCTCCAAAGGAAGGTGTTAGTATTATATTCAACGTCCTCATTCTAAGGAGATTGATTTTGACCCAAACATAGGTAACTACTATATTTAGGAGTCCTAGTACAATTCAAAAATTAGCTTTAAGGTGGTGAGATCAGCTATAAATACAAGGCTTAACTTCAATTAACATGTAATACACTTTTGAGCACTAAACACTAAAGCCTCTTTTGGGAATTGCATATTCAAACTTGATGTTGAAAGTAAATAAACATGCTTATATTAAAGTCTGTCAAAGAACATATGTACAAGGACTTAGGTTATAGATCAAAACTGTTAGGATGATTTGTGCTTTATGTTTATCATTCCGTAAATGAATGTATAGAAGAAAAGATCAAGATTGTTAGGTTGATCTATTTTAAGATGTAATAGATATGCATCAATAGAATCGTAGTCTGTCGAGCTAGCCGAGGGATTGCAGAAGCCAAGGCAGAATCGTAAAGTATCGAGAAAGTTACTATAGAATCGTAGTCTGCTTTAGAGGACCTCACTCAGAATCGTAGAGTTGGTCCAAGCGCCTGCTGAGCCAAATCAAGAATCGTAGTATGCTTTCGGAAGCGTAGAGTCTGTAAAAACAAGCAAGTCAAGGATCGTAGTCTACCGTTGCTTAAGAGAAATCGTAGTGTTTTCTTCAGGTTGAATCAAGTGCAAATATGACAAGACACCACGATCATGATCGTAGTGTATCTCATGTCAGCATCAGAAACATCGAGCCTTGTCCATTAGCTGAAGGATAAAATACTATAAATGAAGAATGGATTATAAAAGTTGAGACTTTCGGGAATCCCAATGCTCATCCTTAGTATGTATCGAAGAAACGTATTAAAGAAGCTAAGGAAAAGAACTGCATGTCTACTAAAAATGCCTTTTCAGGTGTTAGGTGAGATAGCAGTCTGTCATGTTAGTGATTCAGACGGCTAAATAATAAATTTCCAGGAAGTCACCATCAGTGCTCAGAAATGTCTGATGCATTTAATGCTTCAACGGACGCTTTCAAAAAGACATATTTCAAAGGCTCCTTTATATACAAATCATCAGACACAGATGCAGATAAGCAAGTACACAATAAAAAGCTGAAGAACTCTCAACGCTTAACTCTACGATCTAGAAAGAAAGATTGCTCAGCTACTCAGTTCTTTAGAACATATGTTTAACGACAACTGAGTAGCACAACTCAAGAACTCAACTCTCATAAAGTGAAGTAAGAAGTTCCAAGTCTGCTGGACTTGAAGAGTTCTAAGTGAACTAAGAAGTTCCAAGACTGCTGGTCTTGAAGGAATCTAAGTGATTCAAAGATTGTAAAGACATCCTTAATGTTTTTCATACTCGAGGAGTATAAGAGTGGACTAGGAGCCTTGAGTGCTCTGAACCACTTAAAAACACTGTGTCTTTTATATTCTTGCTATAACTACTATATCTGTTACAACTGCTTATCTCCTATTAATTTGGTTTATCTTAAAGGGAAACAAACAAATCTTATATTCCACTGTGGTTAATTTGTTAACAAATCTGACAAGTATTTTTGAAAAAGAAAATATTTAAAATATCTATTCAACATCCCTTCTAGATAACTATTGTGCCTTTGAGAACTAACAATTGGTATAAGATCATATTCTCTCAATCAACCTACAAAGATTGAGTAAATCCAATGGCACATCTGATAAGCGAATCCAAGACTGGAAGAGGCAGCAAGCCACCTATGTGTAACAAAGATAAATTTGTAAACTGAAAAGTTCATATGCAAGCCTACATGGACTCAATAGATAAAGAGTTATATGAAACTGTTATGAATGGGCCCTATATTCCAACAAAGCTTGCACCAACTCTAGACGATCCAAACATAGTTTAAATCAAGGTCAAAATAGAATGGACTGAAAACGAGAAGAAAGCTATCCAACTAGACAAAAAGGCCAATAACATTTTGTTCCAGTCTTTAGAAGATGATCTGTTCGAGAATGTGGTCAACAACAAAACTGCCAAAGAAGTCTGGGAAGCACTGCTTATTATGCATGAAGAAACTGAAGAAGTCAGAGAAAACAAGCAATCTCTTCTAACTCAAAAATATGAAATGTTCGCCCATGTTCCAAGAGAAAACGTCACTTTCACTTATGAAAGATTCAATGTTCTGCTCAACTCTCTTCGAGCTTTGGAAAGATCAATCCAGACAAAAATCTGACCATAAAATTCATGAGAGCTTTACCAAGCAAGTGGGATGCCAAAACCACTGCCATCATATAATCAAAGAATCTACATGAAATGATTGTTCAACAACTCTATGGAAACCTTCTTACCTACGAATTGGAGCTAACCCAAAGGGCAAAGACTCTATCTGAAGGAAGAAAGAAGGACAAAGGAGTTGCTCTCAATGTAAAACCCCAGCTTTTATAAATAAAGATGAATTTTCTATAAATATTATTTTTGAATATTATGGAATAAATTTGATATAATGTTATAGTTGTGGGTAATATTTATAAATTTTGCAAAGTAAGCAAGTTGTTATAAAATATTCATTTGGTTGGGGAATATTCTTTTTGTTTGGGAATATTCATGTGACGACGGCTCAATCAATGGTGGACCCTAACGGAAGTATCATCGTAGTTAGAAAGCGACAAAATTATCTTTCTATAAAAATAACGGCAGAGGTGTTACCGTTAAAACCGCTGAACTACCCGGTAGTAAAAGTACAAGAATGTCTGGCGTGTGGTGCAGACAAGAGCACTACCAGATTGATTATTGATGCTTACGTGAGAAGTCACTTAGCTATACTCAATTATTGCTACAAGAATTCACGATCATATCTCTTATATTATTGATTCAATTATTGTCACAAAGATCATCTCGTATAATATGTTATATTATCGAGACGACAAGTTATAAATGATTAATAATTGTTGAAAGATTAAATGTGTTGATTAAAAATAAAATGATTTGTGGTAATATTTATTCAATCCTTGATGTATATAAAGAGTCTGTTATGAGACGTTTGTGGTAAGTTTGATTATTTTATGGGGGGCCCATATGTCATCATCTAAGAGTCTCTTCGTCAATAGTATTTACCTTTGTGAATAGTAATTACCTTCGTCAATAGTATTTACCTTTGTGAATAGTAATTACCTTTGTGAATAGTAATTACCTTCGTCAATAGTATTTACCTTCGTCAATAGTATTTACCTTTGTGAATAGTAATTACCTTTGTGAATAGTAATTACCTTCGTCAATAGTATTTACCTTTGTCAATAGTAATTACCTTTGTGAATAGTAATTACCTTCGTCAATAGTAATTACCTTCGTCAATAGTAATTATCCCTTCGCAAATAGTAGTTGTCCCTTCAATATTACCAAGAGTTTCGCTTCTTGATTGTTCCAAGGGTAAATTACCCCTTCGCTAATAGTAGTTGTCTCTTCGATATTACCAAGAGTCATTTTGACCCTTCGTTAAGACCAAGAGCCACTCTCGCTTTTTCTATAAATAGAAAGCTCATTCCTTCATTATTTCACTTAATTCATTGAAACTCTAGAGAGAGAAACTATAGAGAGAAAGAAGAAAAATATTCTCGCTACTTCACTTTTCCAATATTCAGTTCTTCTAAGGTAAGGGATATTATTTGTTGTGCCGTAAGTGGGTGTTATTCTTTCTTATTCATGAAGAGAACTTCATTATTCCATTCTTTATTATTTCATTGGAATAACTCAGATCTGTGCCAGATACCCTATACTTGGTGAAATCCTCCGTTATTCCATTCTTTATTATTCATTGGAATAACTCGTATAATGGACAGATACCCTATATATATAATGTGATACGTGGTTTACCCTATACTTGGTGACATTCTTCTATTATTCTCATTGGAACATCCGTTCTCGTGTGTTTTACGGACTGGTTAAAATTTTTATTATTCTCGTTGGAACATCCTCACATGCGTGTGTTTTACAGGACCGGTTCCGTCTTTATCATTCGTTGGAATATCCTATCTCGTGTGGTTTACACCGGATCCGGTTCCATCTTTATTATTACATTGTTGAACATCCCGCTTGCAATTGTGAATTTCACCGACTTGGTTTCATTATTATTATTACGTTGAATAACTCGTCATCACAAGTACCGCATGCATGGTGATTTCCTTTGTTATTCCATTCTTTATTATACCCAAATTGGTTAAAACTTTGACTTCTATACTCCATGAAATTAGTAGAATATTCTTGATATTTGCGTTTCATCCAAAGATCTTTTCATGGAAATATTCTTCGATCATTCTTGAATTTTACTCTACAAAGCGAAGATCATGTTGACAATTTGGACGTTATTAGTTCCTGAATAAATTAATTCGTGAACTTGTTTTATTGAATTATTATGTCATTGTCATCATCCTCATGTTATATTATGTTATCTTTGGCTTACGTGCATAGATGAATTTAGTATGATTATGACTAGGGATCATTCTAAGATAATCATGGCTTGTTATAAATGATGTGATAAAAGTCCTCGGTATTGGTCTGTAATGCGTTGATGGATAGTTTTGGTATGATTATGATTGAGGGGTGATTCGGTATAGTCATGACCATTGATAATTTGATGAAAATCCTTGACCGTGGTACAGGGATGATTAGATATTGTGGTTTATTCATTAAACTAAGTCTTAGTGATAAAAATTGATGAAAACCTTTTAAAACCTAAAAGATAGTAGACTTTATTTTCTACTTGACTCTTTTAATGGATCAGATATTCACCGCATTAAACCTGGTTGTCTATTGTATTTTATCGGTTTAACATTGTTGAAGACTATTGATAATTTATTCTCGCATTATCTTAGTTATAATATTTTTCATCGGGCTAGTTGAGCTCACCCTTTTCTTTCACCGTTCTCTTCGTGAATTGAGAATATACCGGGACTAGCCTGGGAAACGAGTGATGGTCCTGAAGATAGCATTAGTAGTCCTCACTATTCTGTTAAATAGTATGACAATAAATGTAATGAGGACTCCTTGAGTATGGATATTGTCTAAATGACAATATTCCTATTTGAAATCTCAGTTTATGTATTGTCGTATGTTACACGACAGATGTATAATTAAGTTTGTATTTGAATTTATGTACCATGTAAGTGGCGACCCAAGATAGGTGACGTATACCCTATTTTGGGGGCGTCACAGTTGGTATCAGAGCTTAGAGATATGATCCCTGGCTAAGATGCGAGATAAGAACTAGGAGGGGAGAGACGAGGAATTCCTTAGCTAGTATGACCTACCTAAGTTTATTTGTTATTTGATTGGTCGGTCAGAGTATAGTGATAATATGTTGCATGTCAATTAACCCTTATTTTATGGCAAAGTGTTTGAAAATGGCATCCGAGAATGTTGAGAATAAGAATGGAGCACGAGAGACCGTTGATTCTCCACAGATCAATAATCGTGGATAATGTGCAACAGGATGGCGATAATCCTCCGTAAACAACAACACTGATCAATTGACGAATGACGGTATGTTTAAAAGGTTTTTAGAATTCATGCAACATCAGGCAAAAGCGACTTCTGTCCAAAACGTAGGTGGAAACACGAAAAACTCTCGGGCGGTCACCGCTAAACAATTCAAGGAGCTGGGACCACCGGAGTTTAAGGGAGAGCCAAAACCACTTCTGGCGGAAGCATGGATAAAACAGATTACCAAGATATTTGATGTCTTGGGATGCTCCGAGAGCAAAAGGTTCCCTTTGCCGCCTTTTATGTCATATGCGGGAGAAGACATTCTGGTGGAAATCCAGAAAACGACTCAACCTCGCCAGATCAAGATATCTTGGGAGAAGTTCCAGGAGCTGTTCAACAACAAATACTTTCCTAAAAGTATTCGCCACATGAAGGAGGTGGAGTTTATCAAGTTGAAACAAAACAATATGACCGTGTCGCAATACGAGGCAAAATTTGTGGAGTTATCACGATTTAAGGCCCCACTGGTGGATAATGAAGAGAGAATGCGCGAATGTTTTTAAGAAGTTTGAAGTCGGAGATACGCCAACATCTTATTTCTCATAAACCGTGTTTGTATTCAGATGTTGTAAATAGGGCTCGATTAGTGGAGCGCGATAACAAGTCAATCAATGCAACTAAAAGAGAAAGATTTGGCAAAATTATAATACCAATGGAGAGTAGTCATCGAAGCGGTGACAACAAGCGTGGAGGAATCAACGGGCCGAGATATGGTAACCACTTCTGCGGTGGTAATCGGTCAAAGCAATAAGAATGGACATTTCAAGAAAAGGAGATTCAACAATGATGGAAAGACGCCAAAGACCAAAGACCCGTTGTTAAGGAAGGAGAAAGACCACCTATCATATGCTTCAAATGCGAGGAGAGGACACATCATCCGAATCGCGCCATGTAGTCCAAAGCATGTTATAATTGTGGAAAGAAGGTCACTTAGCTCGATTTTGTCGCCATCGAGGACAAATTCAACTAGGATGGAGGCACCAAAGGTCATTCCTGCATAAACCAAAGCCTAGAGTAGTTTAAGAGAGAGCGTTTTTTTTCTCGTGACGAGGAACCCGAATAAAATTATCACGTAAGTTAATCATAAGCTCTTCGCGAAGTCTATACCGTGTTAGATACCGATTCTACCCACTCTTTTATTTCACCTAGTTGTGTTCAACGCTTAAATTTGACTCAAGAAGTTAAACTTTGACTTATTGGTTGAAACTTCGTTAGTAGGAGCCTTCGTTATCGCTTACTATTTTTAAATCTTGTTTGATTCAAATAAACATTTTCACGTTATTCGTCGATCTTATCTTTTGAAAATATTTGCCTTTGATGTGATTTTAGGAATCAATTGGTTAACTACTCATCATGCTTTTCGTAAGGTTGTTAGTTTTATATTCATAACCAACTTGTTGTGCGTAATTCAAGTAACCAAACTACTAAAGTCAATTATTGTCATATCAAGCCATAAGAAAGAGCCCCGAACCTTTCGTTGTTGACTTTCTTGTGTGGAATGCACCGCCGACTTTCTCAGAGGCAACATCGTGAATGAAGATGGCAAGTTTATAGGTATCATTGTGAGGTGTTATCTAGGTTAAGGGATAGAAGTCACATATTGGTATCAATGTGACATACTATCCAAGTCTTGGATGAGAGTCACAATTTTGAATGATATTTCTATTATTAATAAATTTTCTGGCGTATTCTTGAAGACTTCTTAGCCTACTTGGAGCGTGAAATCGAATTTCAGATTGACCCCAAAGATAAAACCCATTTCTTAAACCCTCAAATATTTCTTCAACTAAAATGAGCAGCTTTACGTGGTTTATGATGAAAGTCATAATAAAAGCATTGGACTAATGAAAATCATGGGTATACGTGGTATTAGTAAGTGTTGTGATGAGTTATGTTGGTTAGTATGTGAAAACATGAAAGTTTCTTAAAAATCACAAGGAGTTAAAAACCGATTTTGGTGAAAAAGTAACATGAAATTCAATTGACCAAATCTCCTATTATATTTTGAATTTTTGAGTGTGGTTAAGTCCTAGAGTTAGATCTATGAGTTACCTAACTAATCCAAGTGGAATCAATGAAAAAGGTATTGTAGATTTTCGTGTGGACTGATTTTAGCAAAGGAGTCAAAACTTCAAAATGTCCAAAAAGCTGCTGCCATGTTTTTGTAAGGGCTGTTTCGGCCACTAAATTTATGTGAAAAATTCTGGCCTTTTGGGACATGAAAAATATATGTTATAAAGTACCTCCTGTCCAAAAATGAGCTCATTCTGACTTAAAATGAACAAGTTATGACCATTTCAATATTTAGGTTTTTTTGACGAAAAATGCTATAATCGGAGTTCTATAACTCAATGACCATGAAATTTAAATCGGAGGCTCACATTAACATGTGTAAGGTCCTGCCAAGATTTGGGAATTTTGGAGTTAAACTTGAGGTAGCTAATTTCTTAAGGAATTAATTAAAATTGATTTTTGAAAATAGTAAATGAATTTTAAAATTCGAGAAAAATATATTTTCATTATGGGACTATATTATGCTAAATTCCAGAAAAGAAATATTTTTGGGACTGATTTGATATTTTTCATGAAAATAGTTTAGTTACTGAACATATGAGTTAAATATGTTATGTGAAGTAAAAAGTGAAAATAGGATTTTATGGCTAGAGAATCCTATATAGAGTATATGCATATTTTTTGAGGAATTTGATAATTGGTGATTATATCTTATGAGTATGACATTTTGAATGATTAAATGCATTATATGGTAAAGCGTAAACAATTGAGATAAATTGTTTATAAATTTAAGAAGTGATTAAAATATTGTTATAATATTAATGATATTAGATTATGAGATTATTAAATGATTGATAACATGGGGATATTCTTGAATCCTCGGATAAATTATATTATAAATGTTTAATATTTATCCTTTATCTCATTTGATTGATTCTTTATATCATTATCCTCACGCTTATATTATGTTGAAAGTCATCGTGGGCTGTAGTAAGATAGATGGACTTGGTATGATTATGACCGTGGATTGTTCTAAGATAATCATAACCGTAATTGAAAACACGATTATCTTTGGCCGTAGTGCATGGATAATTTGTGGTCGTGATACTAATGAATACACGATTATCTTTGGTAGTAGTGCATGGATAATTTGTGGTCGTGATACTTAATGAATACACGATTATCTTTGGCAGTAGTAGTGCATGGATAATTCGTGGTCGTGATACTAATGAATATCCTTGGCCCGTAGTGCGGTGGATGATTCGGATGATATGGATTAATTATCGAAATGAGTCTCAAGAATGAAATATTAATTCATGGATGTGGTAAAAGTCATCTTTCGCCGTAGAAGGCATCGATAGACTTGGTATGATTATGACCAAGGATTATTCTAAGATAATCATGATCAGATTGAAAACACGAATATCCTTCGCCAAGAGTGCATGGATAATTCGTGGTCATGATACTATTAAGTGTGCGTCTCAAAGATTATTGGTTTTACAATTGTATATCTTTAGCTTTGAAGGCAAAGATGAATTGTTAATGAATATCTTTGGCGGATTGTGAAGATGAATTTAATATTTTTAACGATAAAGGTATTCAAGGTATCCTCACCTCTTTATCATATCGTGCACGCATTCTAATTTTGAGGGCTTAAATTTCATAAGGGAGGTCAGAAGACCCCAGCTTTTATAAATAAAGATGAATTTTCTATAATATTATTTTTTGAATATTATGGAATAAATTTGATATAATGTTATAGTTGTGGGTAATATTTATAAATTTTGCAAAAGTAAGCAAGTTGTTATAAAATATTCGTTTGGTCGTGGAATATTCTTTTTTGTTGGGAATATTCGTGACGACTACTCAATCATGGTGGACCCCTATTAACGGAAGTATTGTCGTAGTTAGAAAAACGACAAAATTATCTTTCTATAAAAATAACGACAGAGGTGTCACCGTTAAAAACCGTTGAACTACCCTAAGAGTAAAAGTACAAAGAATACGCGTGGGTCGTATAAGAAGACACTCAGATTGATTATCGATGCTTACGTGAGAAGTCACTTAGCTATACTCAATTATCGCTCACAAGAAATTCTTTGATCATATCTCTTATATTATTGATTCAATTATTGTCACAGTATCATCTGTATAATATGTTATATTATTGAGACGACAAGTTATAAATGATTAATAATTGTTGAAAGATTAAATATGTGTTGATTAAAAATAAAATGATTTGTGGTAATATTTATTCAATCCTGACGATATAAAGAGTCCATTATATGAGACGCTTGTGGTAAGTTTGATTATTTTATGGGGGGGCCCATATGTCATCATCTAAGAGTCTCTTCGTCAATAGTATTTACCTTTGTGAATAGTAATTACCTTTGTGAATAGTAATTACCTTCGTCAATAGTATTTACCTTTGTGAATAGTAATTACCTTTGTGAATAGTAATTACCTTCCGTAATAGTATTTACCTTCGCCAATAGTATTTACCTTTGTGAATAGTAATTACCTTCACGTCAATAGTATTTACCTTCGTGAATAGTAATTACCTTCGTGAATAGTAATTACCTTAAATCAATAGTAATTACCCCTTCGCAAATAGTAGTTGTCCCTTCAATATTACCAAGAGTTAATCGCTTCTTATTGTTCCAAGGTTAATTACCCCTTCGCAAATAGTAGTTGTCTCTTCAATATTACCAAGAATCATTTTGACCCTTCGTTAACACTCAAGAGCCACCCTCGCTTTTTCTATAAATAGAAAACTCATTCCTTCATTATTTCTTATTTAATTCATCAAACTCTAGAGAGAGAAACTATAGAGAGAAAGAAGAAAAATATTCTCGCTACTTCACTTTTCCAATATTCATTCTTCTAAGGTAAGGGATATTATTTGTTGTATTCGTAAGGGGTGTTATTCTTTCTTATTCATGAAGAGAACTTCGTTATTCCATTCTTTATTATTCATTGGAATAACTCAGATACGCCAGATACCCTATACTTGGTGAAATCCTCCGTTATTCCATTCTTTTTTATTCTTTTGAATAACTCAGATACGCCAGCATACCCTATACATAATCTCTGTATAATGTGGTTTACCCTATACTTGGTGACATTCTTCATTATTATTCATTTGGAACATCTCGTCTCGTGTGTTTTACACGGACCGGTTAAAATCTTTTTTATTATTCTGTTGAACATCCTCGTCAGTGTGTTTTACATTGGGACATGGTTAAAATCTTTATCATTCTCGTTGGAATATCCTATCTCATGTATTTTACACCGGATCCGGTTCCATCTTTATTATTCATTGGAACATCTTGCTTGTGTGAATTTCACCCCGACTCGGTTTCGTTATTATTATTCTCGTTGGAATAACTCGTCTACATGCCAAGTACCGCATGCATGGTGATTTCCTTTGTTATTCCATTCTTTATTATACCCAAATTGGTTAAAACTTTGACTTCTATACTCCATGAAATTAGTAGAATATTCTTGATATTTGCGTTTCATCCAAAGATCTTTTCATGGAAATATTCTTCGATCATTCTTGAATTTTACTCTACAAAGCAAAGATCATGTCGACAATTTGGACGTTATTAGTTCTGAATAAATTAATTCGTGAACTTGTTTTATTGAATTATTATGTCATTGCCATCATCCTCATGTTATATTATGTTATCTTTCGCTTACGTGCATAGATGAATTTAGTATGATTATGACTAGGGATCATTCGGTAAGATAATCATGGCTTGTTATAAATGATGTGATAAAAGTCCTCAAATGTTCAGAATGCAAATGATGGATAGTTTTTGGTATGATTATGACTGGGGTGATTCGTAAGATATAGTCATGACCATTGATAATTTGATGAAAATCTTCGACCGTGGTATGCGGGATGATTAGATATTGTGGTTTATTCATTAAAGCGAGTCTTAGTGATAAAAATTGATGAAAACCTTTTAAAACCTAAAAGATAGTAGACTTTATTTTCTACTGACTCTTTTAATGGATTGATATTCCATTCTGATTAAACCTGGTTGTCTATTGTATTTTATCGGTTTAACATTGTTGAAGACTATTGATAATTTATTCGCATTATCTTAGTTATAATATTTTTATGGGCTAGTTGAGATCACCCTTTCTTTCATCGTTTCTTCGTGAAATGAGAATATAGCCGGGACGAGCCTGTGGAAACGAAAGTGATGGTCCCGAAGATAGCATTAGTAGTCCTCACTATTACATTAAATAGTGTGACAATAAATGTAATGAGGACTCCTTGAGTATGGATATTGTCTAAATGACAATATTCCTATTAGAAATCTCAGTTTATGTATTGTCGTATATTACACGACAGATGTATAATTAAGTTTGTATTTGAATTTATGTACCATGTAAGTGGCGACCCAAGATGGGTGACGTATACCCTATTTTGGGGGCGTCACACTCAAAGCAACAGAAACCATCTCCAAAGCTCATGCTGAAAATGATTCTGACTCGGAGGAAGATGATGACGAGGATATTGCAATGCTAGTAAGAAGACTCAAAAGGTTCATTCGTAAAGGCAGAAGCAACTGACCTAAGAAATTCAACAACAACAACAACCATGAGCAAATCAACGACCTATGCTACAACTGCAAGAAGCCTGACCATTTTATTGTAAACTACAACACACCTATTAGAGAAGAACTCAAGAGAAGAAAAAATCCAAAGAAGGAGTTTAGAGGCAATAAAAGGCTCCAAAAGAAAGTATTCAATAACTCAGACAACGACACAACTCCTGAGTCTGGAGATGATGAAGATCCTCAAGTAGCAAATCTATGTCTAATTGTAAGACCCCGAAATTTATGAAATAAAAGTATTCAATAATTATTATTCTATTTAGTAAATGGTTAAATTGATAAAAGTACAGTAATACGCGTGGTTGCATAATAACACACGGTATTGTACAATAACTTTGATTATTGATGCTTGCGTGAAAAGTCACTCAGTTTTGTTCAATTATTGTCACAATATTTTATATTATTAAATCAATAATTGAGACGACAAAGTTATTCATATTATTCTTTGCAATATTGACAATGTCTAGAAAGTTTTATCGAGGAAAGAGGTTTGGTCACCTAATTACGCGCCAATAAGGAGAAATTCTTATCGGAAAGCCCCATCTTTCCTAGGAATGATCTAATTGTTAATATTGTGAGTTATAATAGTAATAATGAATGTTATTAAAAATTGAATTTGAGTTCGGAGTTGAATTTGGAGACGCAGACGAGATATTTGAGTCCGGGACGATGAAACTAGTAAAAATAGACTATAAACACAAAATTTGTCGGGGTTAACTTTTTGGTCAAAAAGTCAACATTTGACTTTTTCAAAAAAAGTCAAACTTCAAAATTTTCAAAGATGAAATTGTTGATAAAAATATTTCCATTGTTTTGAGATTATTAGTGTTAGTGGACATCGACATTTATTTCGATAACAGTTGATTTCTGGATGTTAAAATGACCAAATGGGTAATTAATCGAATAAATAAGTAATTAATTGCTATTAGTTCACATGCATGAAACTATTGGTTCACATGCATGAAACTATTGGTTCACATGCATGTACTATTTGGGGAGGTTGTGCAAGATTGATAATACTTGAAGGACTAAATTAAAAATAGAGACAAAGATGAAGGTACTAAACTATAATAATTCGAGACCCTAAACGTGCAATTATCGAAACTACGTTTTCCAATAAATATAAGCTCATTTCTTCTTTTATTCTCACCAATTCACTAAGACTCAGAATAGCAACTATAGAGAGAGAAACTATAGATAGAAAGAAAAGGAGTATTCTGCTACTTCACTATTGCAGTATCCAGTTTTCTACTAAGGTAAGGGGTGTTATTTCTATTCATACAGTACTATTCATTCATACGGTACTATTCATGGATATTATTCATATATACGGTATTATTCATGGGCACTATTCATATATACGGTACTATTCATTCATACGGTACTATTCATGGGCACTATTTATAAATACGGTACTAGTCACAAAGTACTATTCACGGGGTACTATTAACGAAGTAATACTCACGGGGTACTATTCACAATGAAAAATTGATTCTTTTCTGTCCAAATTATTCTTGATACGTGAATATTATTCTTTAATTTTACTCCACAAAGTAGTATCATGTTGAAAATTTGGACATTTTTAAACTCTGGATAAATTTAAAGTCTTTAATATTTATCATTGATTTCGTTTGATTGATGCTTATATCATTATCATCATCGTCATGTTTATATTATAACGAAAGTCATCTTTGGCCCGTAGTGCATAGATGGACTGTTGATTATTGGTTTTACATTTGTATATCTTTGGCTTACGTGTAAAGATGGACTGTTAATTATTGGTTTTACAGTTGTATATCTTTGGCTTACCTACAAAGAAGAACTATTAATTGAGAGCTTTGGCCTGTAGTGCAAAGACGCACATGTGTATGACATGATCATGACCCTTTGTAAACCCGGCAAGCGAATTTCAGCCAAAACGGCCGGTTTTTGTGAGCGGAAAATGTAAGCCCAAATCCTGTGTTTCATGCGCGCGCGTCAAGTCGTTCTATGCCTATTTTTTGGGCTTTTTTGGCTTAGCCAAACAGTAGTTTGACCGGACCTTCTATGGCCGCAAAAAAGGCCTGGGTTTTCGTGGGCTAAAAAATGCGCCCAAAGTTTCGGTTTTTAGCCGGTAGTTTACCGCTGCTTTGTGCCCGCTTTGTTGTCGTCTAACCACTGGTGATACTAACGAATATCCTTGGCCCGTAGTGCATGGATAATTCGATGATGTTTTTGGCAGGATCATGACCATTAGTTAACAGTTGAATATCTTTGGTAGTAGTTCACCGATGAATGATTGATTGGTATGATCATGACCATTGGTTTTATAGTTGAATATCTTTGGCCCGTAGTGCAAAGATAGACAACTGATTGCTATGATCATTGTTATTACATTTGATCGTCTTTAGCCTTTTGGGTAAGGATATTGAGTAAAAGTTCTATTAAGCCTTTGTGGCAAGGAGAAACTGTTGATTTACATGATTATAATTATGAATTGTGAATTTTACTATAATCTTTAGTGGTTCAAGTGAAGAAAGGTGATGTATGTTCTCTTTATCTTGGGTACAACAAAGAACTGTTGATGAGTATTACATGAATGAAATATTAATGATGGACTTTTAATTTGGAAGAGATAGTAGACATTATGTTCTACTTGACTCTTCTAATGGGTTGTTGATTCCGCTGCAATTATGGTTGAAAACTTTTATCATTTATCATATGTTCTAAATCTCTGATTTATTACTGATGAAGACTATTGATAAATTAATTATCTTAAGTCATGATATTCTTTACAGAGCTATTTGTGCTCACCCTTTTGCTTCACAACCCCTTTCAGGAAATAAAAGTGTAGCTGAGACTAGCAGAGAGGACATGAGTATAAAGTGGTGTTTCAAATTAGTCAAAATCCTAATCGAATTATGAAATGATGTGGTATAATAATAGTACTGAGAACTTAAAATGTGTGTGACATATTTTATACATCATTTAATATTTAATTTTGGTGAACAACAATATGGTGAAGCGAACTCGAATTTGGAAGCGTCAAAAGTGCACTCCATTAGAATGAGGATGACATAAATCTTCTCGTGTTCCTTCGAGGACTTAAAATATTTGTTGCTGTACTTTATATGGCATTGTAATAATTTAAATATGAATATTGTCATATTATATACGTAATAATATTTGTATTGAAACTCACAGTATATGAGTCTTCGTATTTTGCATGACAGTTGTATAATTAAGTTTGTATTTGAATTCTGTACCATGTATTTGGCGACCCAAGATGGGTTATGTATACCTATTTTGGGGGCGTCACACTAATGGACAAAAATGCAAAGGATAAGAAAAACGCTGACCATCATGAATTAAGTATCGATGAGGTATTCGAATTTAACTCTCCTGATGTAGGTAGTGATGATTTAAGAACTGCACTAAATGGCATAACAACTGATCTGCATCAATACATGAAATGGTAAAAAGTTCTGTCTAAAGATTATTCTCTTCTTCAAAAAGAGAAAGAGAAAGTTCAAGAAGAACTAGAAACAGCTCTTCTAAGTGTTAACTCTCTCTCTAAATTTGACATTGAGAATAAACGCTTAATACAGACCAATGAACTTAATGCACAAAGAGAGTCAAATGTATCCTCTAAGATTGAGGAAATAGAAAAGACAATCTTAATATGGAATATATCCTCTTCATCCATGGACTCCCTGATCTCTAGTTAGAGAAGTGCATCTGACAGAACATGTTTAGGTTTTGGGGAATCCACCTCAGAACCATATGTAAAAAAGTTAAAGGAAACTAACATTAGTAGTGTCTTAAACTTCAATAGAAGCATTACATTTGTGAAATCCTCACAGAAAGAAGAACCAGTCCATCCCTGCTCTTCTGATCCAATCCATGTTCCAAGACATAACATATCTCATGATGGCCTAGGGTTTAGAAAAGAGAAGAGTAATTTAGACACTACTCTCCAACCTCGAAGGATCGTAGAGTAAAGTAAAATCAACTCCACGAACCAACTAGGTAGGAATAGTAGAGTTAAGTTTCACTCTTCACAAATCATGAATCACAAGGATACATAGAAGAAGAAGAATCAGTATAAAGGAAAGACTACCAAGAATTCATATAAGTCCAAATGGAGAAAGAATCCACACACACACACACACACAAGCATGCATCATGCTAGATGTTTTGTATGTGATAAAATTGGTCATAAGGCTACAATATGTTACAATAATCCTCTGCATAGTAGACCCCAAGTCAAGTAGATTTGGGTCCCTAAGGGTAATAACAAGGTAGGACCCATGCAAGTCTGGGTACCAAAAGGAGAGTTTAATCTTACCACAAGAACAAAGCTCCATGATCACAACTTGGTATCTGGACAGTGGATGCTCAAGGCACATGACTGGGAACAAAGCCCACCTGACTAACTTCATAGAGAAGGAGGGTCCAACAGTCATCTTTGGAGACAATGGCTCTGGCAAGACAAGAGGATATGGCATAGCTGGGAATAATGTAGTGTCCTTCAGCAAATTAGCCTATGTGGAAGGGCTAAAACACAATCTTCTGAGCATAAGTCAACTCTGCGACAAGGGTCATCAAGTCATCTTCCTCAACAATTAGTGTCAAGTCAGAGATCTGAAGACCTCTTCTATAAAGATGACCGGTACGAGAGAAGGGAACATCTACACTGTTGATCTTACTCAACTAAGCTCTAGTAAGACAATATGTTTTCTTGCTAAAGCCTCTAAAGAAATGAGCTGGCTATGACATAGAAGATTGTCTCATCTTAATTTTGAAAGTATGTCAAAACTGGCCTCCAAAGATCTAGTAGCAGGATTACCCAAGCTCATCTTCGTCAAAGAAAGGCCATGCAATGCCTGTCAGCTTGGAAAACAAACTAGGAGCTCATTCAAAGGAAAAATGATCAACTCAATTGATAAGCCCCTACAGTTACTCCACATGGATCTTTTTGGGCCAACAACAAGCCTTGGAGGGAAGAGATACTCATTGATCGTAGTGGATGACTACACCAGATTTACATGGGTGTTCTTTCTAAACTCTAAAGATGAAACAAGCTCTCAACTCATCAAAATGTTTAAGCTGGTGATGAACGAAAAAGCAGAGAAAATCAAGGCTATAAAGAGTGATCATGGTAGAGAATTTGACTTCTCTGAGATGGATCAGTTTTGCATAGACAATGACATAAGTCACAACTTCTCAGCTCCATGAACTCCACAGCAAAACGGAGTAGCTGAAAGAAAGAATAGAACGCTGATTGAAGTTGGAAGAACTCTACTAAGAAGAATATCGCAACCGCTCTGAATACTTCAGGCGTGTAGTCAGTAAACACTCTGCGTCTTTACACTCAAAACAGGTCTCTTGTTCACTCTACGTTAAAGAAGACTCCCAACGAGCTGTGGAGAGGAAGAAATCCAAATGTCAGCTACTTCCATGTGTTTGGTTGCGCATACTATATTCTCAACAATAAAAAACAATATCTGACTAATTTTAACCCAAGTCAAATGAAGGAATCTTTCTCGGATATGCCACAAACAGTAAGGCCTATAAAGTGTTCAACAAGAAGGCGCTAAGTGTTGAAGTCTCGATTCATGTCATCTTCGATGAAACAGACTTAGACAAATTTGTGCCTCAAGACACTACGATCGATAACTCGTACACTACGAACGAGGTGGTTGAGCTCAACACCACGATCATAGCCCCAGAAGATGAAATCGTCGAGCCTGAACAAGAGATTTTAGAAAGAGCTGACGAACCTCTACATCAAGAGACATAGGTTGATCTTGAAGAATTTAGACAAGAAGGCACCAAAATAAATGTTCAAACAGGGAACAAATAGACTAAAGATTACACTCAAGATCTGATCATTAGAGACCCAAATTCAAGAGTCAAGACAAGATCTGCCACCCAGAATAAGTGTTTCTATCTCAAATAGAACCCAAGAAGATAGAAGAAGATATGGAAGATTTGAGTTAGATAGAAGTTATGCAAGAGGAACTGAATCAGTTTGAAAGAAGCAAAGTCTGGAGATTAGTTCCAAGAAGTCACCCAGTTATTGGCAGGAAATGGGTCTTCAGAAACAAAATGAATGAAGATGGGGTAATCACAAGAAACAAGGCAAGAATAGTGCCAAAGGTTATTCTCAAGAAGAAGGCATCGACTACGACGAAACCTTCGCACCTGTTGCTAGACAAGAAGCAATAAGGATATTTCTTGCCTTTGTTGCCCACATGAAGTTCAAAGTCTTACAGATGGATGTCAATAGTGCATTTCTGATTGGTGAACTTCAAGAAGAAGTATATGTGGAACAACCTCCAAGTTTCATCAATCCAACTCTCTCTAATTTTGTCTATAGATTAAATAAATTCTTATATGGACTTAAACAAGCACCTAGGGCATGGTATGAAACACTAACTAACTTTCTTATTGACAATGGTTTCACTAGAGGTAGAGTAGATAACACATTATTTCTTAGGAAGCAATAAAATAAAGTCTTATTAGTTCATATATATGTAGATGACAATATCTTTGGTTCTAAAGATGAAAATCTATGCAAGAGATTTGCCAAGCTTATGCAGAACAAGTTCGAAATGAGTATAATGGGTGAGCTGAATTTCTTCTTTGGATTAGAAGTGAAGCAGACTGATGAAGGTATCTTCATTAACCAAGCCAAATATATTAAAGACTTACTTAAGAAGTATGACATGGAATCAGCCTCTCCCATGAAAACACCAATTACTCCAGCAATTAAGCTTGACAAAGATGAGAAAGGTAAAAGTATTGACATTACTCAATACAGAGGTATTATAGGCTCTCTTCTATATCTAACTGCCAGTAGACCAGACATAATATTTGCAACATGTATATGTGCTAGATTTCAAGCTAATCCTAAAGAATCACACTTAACTGCTGTAAAGAGAATTTTCAGGTATCTAAAAGGTACACCTTCCTTATGACTTTGGTATCCAAAGGATTCCTCCTTTGAACTGACAGGATATACAGATGTTAATTTTCCAAGCTGTAAGATTGATAGGAAAAGTACCAGTGACACTTGTCAATTGCTAGGAAACAAATTTGTGTTCTGGTTTAGCAAGAAGCAAAACTCAGTATCTACCTCAACAACAAAAGCTGAATACATTGATGTTGGAAGCTGTTGTTCTCAAATCCTATGGATGAAAAACCAGCTAGCAGACTATGGGTTTGATCTCAAATCTATACATGTTCATTGTGATAACACAAGTGTAATAGCAATAACACATAATCTTGTCATGCATTTTAGGACTAAACATATAGAGATAAGATATCATTGTATTAGGGATCATGTCCAAAATGAAACTATATCTTTACAATACATCCCTTCAACTTGTTGATGTCTTTACAAAACTTTTAGATGAATCCATATTTAATAAATTGATAAGTGAGTTAGGTATGCTAAATCTACAACCATAAACTCTATGCTCTAGTTTGTGCTAACCATGCAGATAAAAAGGCTATGTTAAAATCATAGAGATGACTAAAGAGAAACCACGATCGTAGAACAGTCTCGACATGGCAAAGAAGCATCATATGATGACATCATCCAAGCAACCCTTCTGATAAGAGCGTCAGGGACAAACCTGACCCTTAGATCTGTCTAAGAGGTTGTCCCTTCCTAAGCTACCTTAACCCGGAAGGAATGCTAAGTTAGAGTTCAACATAAGGACCAGGAAAGACAATGATCATAGACTAAGATCATCAGTGAACTAAACAATCGTAGAGCAGCCTCGACGATCGTAGTCTTCTCAAAAGATACACTTGCTAAGGGGGACCTAAGGGCAGGTCAGTATTTTCCACATTACTTAAAATCGTGGAGTCTCACAGAACTCGACACGTGCCCCACTGTTATGCCCCCAAAATAGGTATATATCACCGATCTTGTGTCGCCAAATATATGGTACAGAAATCAAATAAAAACTTCTCTTATACAATACGACAAAACGTAGCTGAGAGTTTTTACACGAATATTGTCTAAAAGACAATATTCAAACTCAAAAAGTAGTCCTTATTACAATTATTATCACACTATTTTATAAAATAGTGAGGACTACTATAGCCACCATCTCGGACCATCACTACGTTCCCCGACTAGTCCCGGCTACATTCTCATTTCCTGAAGAGAACAATGAAAGCAAAAGGGTGAGCTTAACTAGCCTAGTAAGAAATATTATGACTAAGATAATGCAGAATAAATTATCGTTATCCTTCAATAGTGTTAAACTAATAAACAACAAGTTTAACTGCAGCGGAACACGCAATTCATTAGAAGAGTCAAGTAGAGCACGATATCTACTATCTTCTATGATTTAAAAAGTTTATCAATAATTTTATCGTTGAGACTCAGCTTAATAAATAGTATCACAACCACAAATTATCCATGCACTACTGTGACGCCCCCAAAATAGGTATACATCACCCATTTTGAGTCCCAAATACATGGTACAAAAATAAATATAACTTCAGTAATACAATTGTCGTGCAAAATACGACAACACATATACTGTGAGTTTGAATACAAATATAGTCTAATAGAGAGTATACAAACTCAAAAGAAGTCCGCATTATAATTATTGATACACTATTTTACAAAATAGTGAGGACTACTAATACATCTATCCTGAACCATCACTCCATACCCCGGTTAGTTCCTGCTATGTTCTCACCTCCAGGGAAGAAAAATGGAACAAAAAGGAAAAGGGTGAGCTCAACTGGAATATAAGATATTATTCTGAGAAAATCTTGCAGAAAAACTACGCTCAAAATATTCTTATACTCAAGAAAAATACTCACAATACTTTAGAATTAGAATTTCTGATTATGAATTGGTGTGATTGAGGAAGGAGGGATTACCCCCTATTTATAGCAACGGAGGAAAAAGAAAAAATAGATAGCGCCTAACAATTCTCCTTTTTCTCTTCTGCCTAACACCATGCGTATCATTCTCACATTTTCATAAGGGTGGGGGCCACCCTTGAAAACAAACTTGGCAGGCAAAACCAACCAACCATTTCCACCAATCAATGGCCTTTATTCTTCATAATTAAGAGCCCACAAATTAGAAAACACCACATTCTGCAAGCAATTTTCTCCATATTCCTGCATACCTAACTAATGCCTAACTTTCCTTCCTTTTAATTGGCTAAAGGCCCACACATTGGAAAATTCTCTTGCGGCATAAATTCTCCACCAATTAACCAAGTGGTCCCTAGGAGAAATTATGTTATCAAAGACGTGGTTTTGAACCAAATAATGCATCATTATTACACCGATTTTTGAAAAAAAAAAAAGAAAGCAAGAAGCTTCTCACCTCACCTCCTAACATAATCACATGTTTTTATATATATATTATCTAAACAATTATAATAATATATTTGAATGAATAATTTATCTGAGAAATAATTATAATTCCACAAAAATATGCCAAACTTTCAACAATTATTTCATGCTAAAAATTTCTTCATTTATATCCACATAAAATAAATAAATTCATCATTAATCCACATAAATATTTCCTTATCATATAAATCAATAATTAATTATTCATAAATAATATTATAGAATCACAATTATGACAACCAGACCGTTCCCAGAAAAGAGGGGGCTTTTTAATAAGGATTTCTCCTTACTGGCGCACAATTAGGTGACCAAACCTCTCATTGACAGGACTTTCTAGACATTGCCAATAATGTCATCTAATAATATTATTCAAATAATATGAATTATTGATAATGGAAAATATTGTGCAGTGACAATTATTGAAACAACAATAATATTAAATATCAACGCAGCAATTATTGAATCAATAAAATAAAATATTGAGCGAGAATTCACTGTAACAATTATTGAGTAGTGCCTTCTTACATAAGAATCAATAATGCAACAATCTTTTATGCAAATACTGGTGCTTTCTTTAATGCAACCACACGACATCGTATTTTAATCACCAGGTAATCCAACAGTGTTAACGGTAACGATTACGTCGTTATTTATAAAAACTCAAACTTTGTCGTTTTCTTCATCCGACAATTATTCCGTTATGGGGCCCATAAATGACTGCGTCGTCGTACAAATATTCCCGACAAAAGAATATTCCCCAACCAAACGAATATTCCCTGACAATAATGATTATTTTATAACCACTTGTTTATTTTGCAAAATTTGCACATTTCACCCATAACCAAAGTATTATATCAAATTATCACCTTACTATTTCAAGATAGGAAAATTCAATTTTATTTATAATAAGTTGGGGTCTTACAACCTCCCCTCCTTATAAAATTTCGTCCTCGAAATTGACGTACGTACCTGGTATTTCGAAAAGGTGAGGGTACCTCGCTTTCATTTCTGATTCCAACTCCCAGGTCATTTCTTCAATAGCATGGTTCCTCCATAAAACCTTAACTTGTGGTATAACCTTGGTGCGTAGGACATGCTCTTTCCTATTCAAGATCTTAACAGGTACCTCTTCGGACGTTAAATCTTCGGCTATCTCGTCTGGTTCTAACGCAATAATATGGTTCGGGTCTTTCATATATTTACGAAGCATAGATATGTGAAAAACATTATGATTACGAGACATGCTTAGAGGTAACGCGAATCTATAGGCCACATTTCCTATTCGATCAAGAATCTCTAATGGACCAACAAATCATGGATTGAGCTTTCCTTTCTTCCCAAATCTTGTAACTCCCTTCCATGGAGCAATACGTAACAGTACATGATCTCCAATATTAAATTCCACGTCCTTTCGATGAAAATTAGCATAACTCTTTTGTCGATCTTGTGAGGTCTTTATACGTTGTCGAATCATTTGTATCTTTTTTATAGTCATGCGTACTAATTTTGGTCCCAACAATGTTGCTTCTCCTACCTCGTCCCATCATACTGGAGAACGACACTTTCGTCCATACAACGCCTCGAATGGAGCTATACCTATACTTAACGATAAGCTGTTGTTGTAGGAGAATTCCACCGATTGGCAAGTACTTATCCCAACTTCCTTTGAAATCTAGGACACGAGTCTTAATAGATCTTCAAGAGTTTGAATAGTCCTCTCGATTGTCAGGTCTGTTTAAGGATGGTATGCCGAATTGCAATGTAAATCCGTGCCCATAGCTTTCTGCAAGCTAACCCAAAATCGTGAAGTGAATCTTGGGTCACGATCCGAAACTATGGATAATGGCATGCCATGCAATCTCACAATCTCATTCACGTATATACGAGCAAGACGTTCAAGGGAATAAGTCTCGCGTATAGGCAAGAAATGAGCAGACTTGGTTAATTTATCAACAATAACCCAAATCGCATATATGCCTTAAGAAACTTTGGGAAGACCCGTAACGAAATCCATAGTAATATATTCCCACTTCCATTCCAGAATCTCAAGTGGTTGCAATGAACCTTTTAGCACTTGATGTTCCTCCTTTACTCATTGACAAGTTAAACACCTCGAGATAAACTCCGCGATCTCTCTCTTCATATTGTTCCACCAAAATGTGAGTTGAATATCATGATACATTTTGGTACTCCCAAGATGGATTGCAAATGGTGTGTTGTGTGCCTCCATCATGATTCTATGCTTTGAGTCAGAATCGTTAGGAACTCAAAGTCTGGAGTTGACTCGAAGTATTCCTTTTTCATCGATTCTTGCTTCTGGAATAACACCTTCTTGCACTTTCTTCTTCATACGCGCACATTTGTGTCAAGTAGCTTGAGCATCTTTAACTTTATCGATTAAAGTCGGTTCTACTCGTATATTCGCCATCATCATGTGGGTCTCTAGAGTCTTTAACTCAATCTCCATCCTTTGTAAATCGTACAAAATGGGTCTTTGTGTTAACAACATCGCACTCGCATTCGCATACGATCTTCTACTCAATCGCGTCACCATCTGCGTTTGCTTTTCCGAGGATGGTATTGAATGGTATGATCATAATCTTTCATCATTTCGAGCCAACCGTTCTTGCCATGTTGTTGAGTTCCTTTTTGGGTGAAGAAGTAGTTTGAGGCTTTTTATGATCCGTATAGATCTCCACTTTCTCCCCATCTGAGTAGTGTCTCCAGATTTTCAACGTGAAAACGACTGCTGCCAACTCTAGATCATGAGTAGGATAATTCCTCTCAATTCTTTGAGTTGTCGTGAGGCCATAGGCTATGACCTTTCCATGTTGCATGAGAACACATCCTAACCCTTTGCCTGAAGCATCGCTGTATATAAAAAATCCATCCGATCCAGATGGTATTGCCAGAATAGGTGCCGAAATGAGTCTCATCTTGAGCTCTTGGAAACTCTTCTCACATTCCTCGCTCCATACAAATTTTGTATCCTTCCGAGTCAACTGAGTTAATGGAGTACCGATTCGAGAAAATCCTTCAACGAATCTCCGATAATAACCTGCTAAGCCCGTAAAAGCTACGACTTTGGCCACCGACTTGGTTGTTCTAACTTTTGTATTGCTTCAATCTTCGCCGGGTCAACAGATACTCCATGTTTTGACACCACGTGCCCAAGGAATGCTACTTCCTCAAGCCAGAACTCGCATTTCTTCATCTTGGCATTTAACTTGTTTTCACAAAGCCTTTCAAGTATCAGTTTCAAATGGTGCTCATGATCTTCACGGCTTTTGGAATAGATGAGGATGTCATCAATAAAGACAACAACGAACTGATCCAAATATTCCTTGAATACTCTGTTCATCGTATCCATGAAAGCAGCAGGAGCATTAGTCAATCCAAAAGACATGACTAAGAATTCATAATGCCCGCGTCGAGGGTTACGAAGGCGATCTTTGGAATATCCTCGCTTTTAATCTTCAAATTGATGATATCCAGAACGAAGGTCGATCTTTGAAAAGAATTGTGCTCCTTGTAACTGGTCAAACAGGTCATCAATGCGAGGTAACAGATACCTATTCTTGATGGTGACATGGTTCAATTCTCGGTAGTCAATACAAAGTCGCATACTCCCGTCTTTCTTCTTTACGAATAAAACAGAAGCACCCCAAAGAGATGTATTAGGACGAATGAAACCGATGTCTAACAATTCCTGTAGTTGGACTTTTAACTCCTGAAGTTTGATAGGAGCCATTCGATATGGGGTTTTAGAAATGGGTTTTGTACCCGGTTCAAGGTCAATAAAGAATTTAACATCACGTTCTGGGGGTAGACCGGGAAGTTCTTCAGAAAATACATCAGGAAATTCACTAACAACAGAAATTTTATTCAAATCTGACGTGTTTTTATTCAAGTCTGTGATATGGGCTAAGAAAGCTTGACATCCATTTTTTAATAAACGAATAGCTTTATGCCTCGATATAACAGTGATTGACTTTAATGGTTTGGTTGTTTGGATACGCATAATAGGTTGGTTAGGAATATGAAAACTAACAACCTTACAAAAACAATCAATTTTAGCATGATGAGTGGTTAACCAATCAATCCCTAAAATCACATCAAAAGCAAGTATCTTTAAAGAGATAAGATCCACAGGTAATGTGATGGTGCCAACTTAGATTAAGCAAGATTTATAAACAGTGGTCGTAACGAAAGTTTCTTCTAACGGAGTCTCCACTGATAAATCAAAGTCTAATTTCTCCGGAGTCAAGTTTAAACGTTGAGCACAAGCAAGAGAGATAAAAGAATGGGTAGAACCGGTATCTAATAAGGTATAAACTTCGCAAGAGTTTATGATTATCATATCTGTGATCACCTCGTTTGGGTTTCTCGCGTTTTGTGCAGACACGACAAATGCCCTTCCAGGAACCACCGACTTTGACTTGTCCGGGATAGCCTTTGGAGTCACCATCCCCGTTGAACTTGATTTCACAACTAGACAATCTCTAGCTATATGACCTTCCTTTCCACAGTTATAACACACCTTGGATTGTTGTGGGCAGTTTGGGCTGATGTGTCCCTCTTTCACGTATTTGTAACAAACGACCGGTGCTCGTTCTCCTCCCATAAAAATAGTTGATGTTTGTGCTGACGTCTTCATGTTATCATTGTTGTACCTTCTCTTCTTGAAATCTCCTCCTGACTCGCTCCTTCTATTATCACGGCCACGATTACCACCACAGTGGTTACCGCTTTTGTCCGAATGTTTTCTTCCCTGCTGGTTTTCATTGCTCTGATGGCTACTGCCACCGGTATGACTCTGGTTATGGTCCCTCGGTTGCACATACTCATTATCTCGCTTTAATAATTGAGTCCTGTTTACAACATCTGAATATAAAGAAAATTTATGAGAGATAAGATATTGCCGAATCTCGGGTTTTAGACCTTTCAGAAACATCCTCGTCATTCGTTCCTCATTCTCGACCAAATGAGGTGCAAACCTGGATAACTCTACAAACTTCGCCTCGTACTGAGACACTATCATGTTATTTTGTTCCAGTCTGATAAACTTCACCTCCTTCATATGATGAATACTTTCAGGAAAGTACTTGTCATTAAACAGTTTCTAAAATGTTTCCCAAGACATGTTGAGTGCGGCAGGCTGGGTACGCTTCACAGATTCCCATCAGTAATCTGCCTCACCGCGGAACATAAAGGTGGTGAATGGAACCTTCTGTTCCTCCGTGCATCCCAAGACATCGAATATCTTGGTAATTTGTTTGACCCACATTTCCGCGTTGATCGGATCCGGCTTTTTAATAAATTCTGGTGGTGAAAACTCCTTGAACTGCTTGGCTGTGACAGACCACACGTTGCTATCACTTCCACCCGTATTTTATACACGAGTCTCCTAAATGCGATTTTGCATGAACCGCAAAAAGCTCCTAAACATTCCATCATTCATCGTTTGCTCGGTGAAAGTGTTGTTTCTGTGGAGGAATATTGCCTTCTGTTGTACGTTCTCTGGTTTGTGACTAAAGGTTGTTCCACAGTCTCATACACTCCATTGTTAACGTTCTCGTGACCCATTCTTAAATCACCGCCATAAAACAAGGGTTAATTAAACAAATTAACATATCACATAATATCCCTATATTATGACTGACCAACAAATAAGCTTAGGTAGGACATACTAACGAAAGATTTACTCATCTCTCATCTCCTAGTTCTATTCCCCGATCTCCGCCAGAGACCATATCCCTAAGCTCTGATACCAACTGTGACGCCCCCAAAATAGGTATACATCACCCATTTTGAGTCGCCAAATACATAGTATAGAAAAAAATACAACTTCAGTAATACAATTGTCGTGCAAAATACTACAACACATATACTGTGAGTTTGAATACAAATATAGTCTAATAGAGAGTATACAAACTCAAAAGGAGTCCTCATTACAATTATTGATACACTATTTTACAAAATAGTGAGGACTACTAATACATCCTGAACCATCACTCCATACCCCGGCTAGTTCCTGCTATGTTCTCACCTCCTGGGAAGAAAAATGGAACAAAAAGAAAAAGGGTGAGCTCAACTAGCCAAGTAAAGAATATTATGACTAAGATAATATACAACAATTTCTCATTAGTCTTCAACAGGGAAAAATCTGATAAAATATATTAGACAATAAGTTTTAGATCAACAACTGCAGCGGAAACTGTAAGACCCCAACTTTTATGAATAAAGATGAATTTTTTTTATAAATATCATTTTTGAATAATATGGAGTAAATTTGATATAATGTTATAGTTGTGGGTAATATTTATAAATTTTGCAAGGTACGCAAGTTGTTATATTATATTCGATTGGTCGGGGAATATTCGTTTTAATAGGGAATATTCGTACAACGGCACAATCATTGGTGGACCCCACAACGGAATTATTTTCAGATTGAGAAAACAACAAAAATACTTTATGAAAATAACGGCGGAAGTTTTACCGTTAACTCTTGAAATACCCGGTGTTAAAAGTACAGTAATACGCTGTAGCGTAGTTTTGAAAGTAACACCAGTATTGATTATTGATGCTTACGTGAGAAGTCACTCGGTTTTGTTCAATTATTGCTACATTAATTCTTCGCATAATATCTCACATTAATTGATTCAATTATTGTCGATATTTTTATATTATTAAATCAATAATTGAGACGACAAAGTTATTAATATTATTATTTGCAATATTAACGATGTCTAGAAGTTACATCGAGGAGAGGTTTTGTCACCTAATTGCGCGCCAATAGGGAGAAATCCTTATTGGAAAGCCCCCTCTTTCCTGGGAAAGACCTGGTCGATTAATATTACGAATTATAATAATGATGATAAGTGTTGTTAAAAATATTGAGGGGATTTTTATGATATAGTTGTTGTAATTTTAGTTTATTTTATGGACCCTCATTTACCCATTTTTTAAAATATTCGGTAATAGATGATGGTGGGGCCACATGTTGAAAATGACATGTGGGTGGAAGAAATTTTGGTCATCACGGGTGGAATTTGGGGAAGAAACGTCTTGAAAGAAATGGGGTATATATATATAATATAGTATATGCATGTATGGAATATATATATATATATATATATATATATATATATATATGTATGAGTGGGTTTTGGTGGAGCAACTTATATGAATGATTTAGTAAGCCTTTGCTGAAAGGCAAAGGTTATAAATATATATATATTTTATAAGTTTTGTTTTATTAGAATATTTTATTAAATCAATATGGACCGTCCGTTTTAAAGTAAATCAATCTGGACCGTTTATGAATTAGTTACTATGTAGTCCATTCTTCTATAAATAGAAGCTCATTCCTTCATTATTTTCTTACGAATTCACTGAACTCTAGAGAGAGAAAGTTATAGAGAGAGATAAGAAGAGAAGTCTGCTAACTTTCTTTTCATATATTCAGTTCTTTTACTGTAAGGGGTGTTATTCTTTCTTATTCATGAAGAGAACTGTTGTTATTCCATTTCTTATTATTTTGTTGGAATAACTTTTATAACTGTGGTCTACCCTATACTTGGTGACATTCTTTATTATTATGTTGGAACATCCTGTGCGTGTGTTTTACAGGACTGGTTAAAATCTTTATTATTATTAGATTTGGAATATCATGTTTGTGTGTTTACACTAGGACTGGTTTACATCTTATTATTATTACATTGGAACATCACATCTATGTGTTTTACAGGACTGGTTCCATCTTTATTATTCATTTGAAACATCCCTGTTGGTGCAAATTTTGCGACGACTGGTTCCGTTATTATTATTACATTGGAATAACTATCATCATGGCAATCGCATGCATGGTGATTTCTTTTGTTATTCCATTCTTTATTATACTCGAGTTGGTTAAAGTTTTGACTTCTATACTCCATTAAATTAGTAGAATATCCTTGATATTTGTGCTTTATCGATATCTTTTCATGGAAATATTCTTTTAATCATTCTTGAATTTTACTCTCAAAGAAAAGATCATGTTGACAATTTGGACATTATTAGTTCATGGATAAATTAATTCTTGAACTTGTTTTATTGAATTCTTATATCATTATCATCATCCTCATGTTTATATTATGTTGAAAGTCATCTCGTTTTTGTAGTGCATAGATGGACTTGGTATGATTATAATGAGGATTATTGATTGTAATCATGTAGTAATGTTATAAATGATGTGGTAAAAGTTATCATTGGCCGTGTAGTGCATTGATGGACGAGTTGTTGGCATGATCATGACCATTAATGAATACACGAATGTCATTGGGTTGTAAGTGCATGGATAATTTGTGGTCATGATACTAAAGAATATCCTTGAGGTAGTAGTGCGAGGGTGATTCGATGATGTGGATTATTTATTAAGTTGAGTCCCAAATGATAAAATTCATGAAAACCTTTTAAATCATAAAAGATAGTAGATTTTATTCTCTACTTGACTCTTTTAATGGATTGCTTGTTCAGCTGCAGTTAAACTTGATGTTGTTATATTTTATCGGTTTAACCTTTGTTGAAGGCTAACGATAATTTATTACGTATTATCTTAGTCATAATATTTCTTCTTGGGCTAGTTGAGCTCACCCTTTCTTTCAACCGTTTCTCTTTAAGAAATGAGAACATAGCGAGGGACTAGTAGGGAATGGAGTGATGGTCAGGAGGATAGCATTAGTAGTCCTCACTATTCTGTGAAATAGTGTGTTAATAATTGTAATGAGGACTCCTTTTGAGTTTGTATAATCTCTAGTCGACAATAATTGTATTCAAACTCAATGTTATATTTTGTCGTATTGTACACTACAGTTGTATTAGTAAGTTGTATTTGAATTTTGTACCATATATCTGACGACCCAAGATGGGTGATGTATACCTAATTTTGGGGGTGTCACAGTTGGTATCAAAGCTTAGGGATATGATCCCTGGCTAAGATGTGAGAATAGTACTAGGAGAGGAGAGACGGGGAATTCCTTCGCTAGTATGACCTACCTAAGTTTATGTGGTATTTAATTGGTAGAATCGAGAATTTAGGGATAATATGTTACATGTCAATTAACCTTTGTTTTGTGGCAGTATCTGAAAATGACATCCGAGAATGTTGAGAATAACAATGGAGCACAGGTGACTGTTGATTCACCATATATCAATAATCAGGATAATGTACATCAGGAAGGCGACAATCCTCATGCAAACAACAACACTGACCAAATGATGAATGATTAAATGTTCAGGGGCTTTATGCAATTCATGCAACAATGAGCCGAGAGCGGCTCTCATCCAAAAAATATGTGGAAACAATGGAAACTCTAAGGCGATCACCGCTGCTAAATTCAAGGAGCTGGGACCAGCGGAGTTTAAGGGAGAGCCAAAACCACTTATGGAGGAAGCATGGATAAAGCAGATCACCAAGATATTTGATGTCTTTGGATGCTCCGAGGAGCAGAATGTTCCATTTGCCGCCTTTATGTTGCGCGGAGAGGCAGATTACTAGTGGGAATCAGTAAAACGTACTCAACATGCCGTACTGAAGATGTCTTGGGAGAAGTTCCAAGAGCTGTTCAACGACAAATACTTTCCCGAAAGCATTCGTCACATGAAGGAGGTGGAGTTTATCAAATTGGAGCAAAACAATATGACCGTGTCGCAATACGAGGTAAAATTTGCGGAGTTATCCCGGTTTGCGTCCCATTTGGTGGATAATGAGGAGCGAATGACGCGAATGTTTTTACGAGGTTTGAAACCTAAGATACGTCAACATCTTATTTCTCATAAATTGTGTTTGTATTCAGATGTTGTAAATAGGGCTCAGTTAGTAGAGCGCGATAACGAGTCAACACAACTAAAAGAGAGCAGCCGGCAAAATGATAATACTAGTGAGAGCGGTCATTAAGCGGTGACAACAAGCGTGGAGGAAATCAGCAGGCCAGAAATGCTAACCACTTCGATGGTAATCAGGACCAAAGCAATAAGAATGGACATTTCAAGAAGAGGAGATTCAACAATGATGGAAAGACGCGAAGACCAAGACTAGTTGTTAAGGAAGGAGAAGCGACCACCTATCATATGCTTCAAATGAAGAGGGAGGACACATCGGTCCAAGCTGCGCGATGTCGTCAAAGCATGTTATAATTGTGGAAGAGAAGGTCACTTAGCCCGATTTTGTCGTTCACCAAAGACAAGTTTCACTAGGATGGAGGCACCAAAAGTAGTCGAGAAAAGTCAAAGCTTGTAGTGCTGAGGAGGCGTTTGTTGTGACCTCCCGAAAGCAAGGAACCCGAATGAGGTCATCACGGGTAAGCTTATCATAAACTCTAACGAAATCTATACTTTATTTGATACTGGTTCTACCCATTCTTTTATTTCTCCTACTTATGCTTATCGATTAAATTTGACTCTGGAGAAATTAGACTTTGACTTATCTATGGAAACTCCGTTGGGAGAAACCTTCATTACATCCACTGTTTATAAGTCTTGTTTAGTTCAAATCGGTACCCTCACATTACCTGTAGATCTTATTTCATTGAAAATACTTGTATTTTAACGTGATTCTAGGGATTGATTGGTTAACTACTCATCATGGAAAAATTGATTGTTTTCGTAAGGTTGTTAGCTTTCATATTCCTAATCAACCTATTATGCGAATTTAAGCGACCAAACCATTAAAATCAATCACGGTCATCTCAAGCCATAAAGCTATTCGTTTATTGAAAAACGGATGTCAAACTTTCTTAGCTCATGTCACAGATTTAAACAAAAATACGTCGGGTTTTGAGCGATATTTCTATTGTTAATAAATTTCTTGGACGTATTCCAGAAGAACTTCACGGCCTACCCCCGAGAGTGAAATTGAATTTTGTATCGACCTTGAACCCGGTGACAAAACCTATTTCCAAAGCCCCATATCGAATGGCTCTATTGAACTTCGAGGAGTTAAAGACTCAATGCATGAATTGTTAGACATTGGCTTTTATTCGTCCCTAGTACTTCTCCTTGGGGTGCTCTCGTTCTATTCGTGAAGAAGAAGAAAGATGGGAGTATCGACTTTGTATTGATTATCGGGAGTTGAATCATGTCACCATCAAAAATAGGTACCCATTGCCACGTATTGATGACTGTTTAACCGATTACAAGGAGCCAAATTCTTTTCAAAGATTGATCTTCGTTCCGGATATCACCAATTGAAGATTAGAAGCGATGACATTCCAAAGCGGCCGGAACTCGATGCGGGCATTATGAATTCCTAGTCATGTCCTTTGGATTGACTAATGCTCCCTCTTTGCCTTCATGGATATGATGAACCCAAAGTATTCGAGGAATATTTGGATCACTTTGTGGTCGTCTTTATTGATGACATCCTTATTTATTCCAAAAGTCGTGAAGATCATGAAAGCAACACTTGAGGTGACACTCCAAAAGCTTCGTGAATATAAGCTTTATGCCAAGTTGAAGAAATGCGAGTTCGGCTTGAGGAAGTAGCATTCCTTGGGCACGTGATATCAAGTCATGGAATATCATTGACCCAAAGAAAGATTGAAGCTATTCAAAGTGGGAGCAACCTAAATCGATGATAGAAATCACGTAGCTTTCTCGGTTTAGTGATTATTATTGGAGATTCGTGGAAGGATTTTCTCGAATCGCTAATCCATTGACTCAGCTGACTCGGAACGATACAAAGTTCGATTGGAGGGAAGAATGTGAGAAAAGTTTTCAAGAACTCAAGAGGAGACTCATTTCAGCACCTGTTCTGACAATACCATCTGGCTCGGAGGGATTTGTCATCTACAGTGATACTTCGGACAAAGGGTTGGGATGTGTTCTCATGCAACATGGAAAAGTCATAGCCTATGCCTCAAGACAACTCAAATAATATGAGAGGAATTATCCTACTCATGATCTAGAGTTGGCAGCTATTGTCTTTGCACTTAAAATTTGGAGGCATTACTTGTATGGGGAGAAGGTGGAGATCTTTACGGATCATAAAAGCCTCAAATATTTCTTCACTCAAAAGGAACTCAATATACGACAACAACGTTGGCTTAAACTATTGAAAGATTATGATCATACCATCCAATACCATCCTAGAAAAGCAAACGTGGTAGCTGACGCATTGAGTAGAAGATCATATGCAAGTACGAGTGCGATATTGTTAACGCAAAGGCCCATTTTGTGTGACTTGCAAAGGATGGAGATAGAGTTAAAGACTCCAGGGACCCATGTGATGATGACGAATATACGAGTAGAACCGACTTTAATCGATAAAGTTAAAAGGCTGCTCAAATTCACTGGACGGAGGTGATGCGTATGAGGAAGAAAGTGCAAGAAGGTGCTATCTTAGGAAGCAAGAATCGATGAAGAAGGAATACTTGAGTCAACTCCGGACTTTGTGTTCTTAACTACGATTTAAAGTATAAAATCATGATGGAGGCGCACAACACACCGCTTTTGCAATCCATCACAGGAGTACCAAAATGTATCATGATATTCGTCATACATTTTGGTGGAGCAATATGAAGAGAGAGATATCGTTGTTTATCTCAAGGTGTCTAACTTGTCAACGAGTTAAAGCGGAGTATCAAGTACCAAAAGGTCCATTGCAACCACTTGAAATTCCAAAATGGAAGTGGGAGCTCATTACCATGGATTTCGTTACCGGTCTTCCTAAGGTTTCTCAAGGCATAGATGCGATTTGGGTCATTGTTGATAGATTGACCAAGTCTGCTCATTTCTTACCGATACGAGAAACTTATACACTTGAACGTCTTGTTCGTATGTACATAAACGAGATTGTAAGACTGCATGGTATGCCGATATCCATAGTTTCTGATCGAGACCCAAGATTCACTTCACGATTTTGGGTTACTTTGCAAAAAGCTATGAGGCACGAGACTTACGATTTAGCTTCGGCATATCATCCTCGGGACAGAGACGGACGATCGGAGAGGACTATTCAAACTCTTGAAGATCTATTAAGACTCTGTGTCCTTGATTTCAAGGGAAGTTGGGACAAGTTCTTACCATTGGTGGAGTTTTCCTACAACAACAGTTATCAAGCAAGTATTGGCATGGCTCCCTTCGAAGCATTGTATGGAAGAAAGTGTCGTTCTCTAGTATCTTTGGGATGAGGTGGGTGAAGCAGCGTTGTTGGGGGTAGGAGTTGATGCGTATAACTACGGAAAAGATTTAAACGATCCGACAACGTATAAAAACCTCACAAGATCGACAAAAGAGTTATGCTGATCTTCATCGAAAGAATGTGGAATTCGATATAGGAGATCATGTGTTGTTGCGTGTTGCTCCATGGAAAGGAGTTACGAGATTTGGAAAGAGAGGAAAACTCAATCCTCGATTCATCGGCCCATTTTTAATCCTCGATCGAGTAGGAACTGTGGCCTATAGACTCGCTTTACCACCAAGTATGTCTCGTGTTCATAATGTTTTTCACATATCTATGTTACGTAAATATGTGAAAGACTCGAACCACATTATTGAGTTAGAACCGGACAAAATAGCGGAAGATTTAACGTATGAAGAGTTACTTGTTAAAATTTTGGATAAGAAGGATCATGTTCTACGCTCCAAGGTTATACCTCAAGTTAAAGTTTTGTGGAGAAACCACGATGTTGAGGAAATGATTTGGGAGTTAGAATCTGAAATGAAATCAAGGTATCCTTACCTCTTCGACATACCAGGTACGTACCCTAATTTTGAGGGCGAAATTTCATAAGAAGGAGAGGTTGTAAGACCCCAACTTTTATGAATAAAGATAAATTTTTTTATAAATATCATTTTAGAATAATATGGAGTAAATTTGATATAATGTTATAGTTGTGGGTAATATTTATAAATTTTACAAGGTACATGAGTTGTTATATTATATTCGATTGGGTGGGGAATATTTGTTTTAACGGGGAATATTAAATATAATGGCACAATCATTGGTGGACCCCTAACGGAATTATTGTCGAATTGAGAAAGCGACAAAAAATACTTTATGAAAATAACGACGGAAGTTTTCTCGTTAAGCTGTTGAAACACCCAGTGTTAAAAAAATGCGATGTCTGGCGTAGTTGCACGCGATAACTTACGGTATTGATTATTCATGCTTAAGTGAGAAGTCACTAAGTTTTGTTCAATTATTGCTACATTAATTGCTGCATAATATCTCATATTAATTGATTCAATTATTGTCAATATTTTTTATATTATTAAATCAATAATTGAGACGACAAAGTTATTAATATTATTATTTGCAATATTAACGATGTCTAGAAGTTCTGTAAAGGAGAGGTTTGGTCACCTAATTACGCGCCAATAGGGAGAAATCCTTATTGGAAAGCCCCCTCTTTCCTGGAAACGACCTGGTCGATTAATATTACGAATTATAATAATGATGATAAGTGTTGTTAAAAATATTGAGGGGATTTTTATGATATAGTTGTTGTAATTTTAGTTTATTTTATGGACCCTCATTTACCCATTTTTCAAAATATTCGGTAATAGATGATGGTGGGGCCACATGTTGAAAATGACATATGGGTGGAAGAAATTTTGGTCATCACGGGTGGAATTTGGGGAAGAAAAGTCTTGAAAGAAATGGGGTATATATATATATATAATATATAGTATATGCATGTGTGAATATATATATATATATATATATATATATATATATATATATATATATTAAATGTATAAGTGGGTTTTGGTGGAGCAACTTGTATGAATGATTTAGTAAGCCTTTGTCTAAAGGCAAAGGTTATAAATATATAGATATATTTTATAAGTTTTATTTTATTAGAATATTTTATTAAATCAATATGGACCGTCCGTTTTAAAGTAAATCAATCTGGACATTTTATGAATTAGTTACTATGCAGTCCATTCTTCTATAAATAGAAGCTCATTCCTTCATTATTTTCTTACGAATTCACTGAACTCTAGAGAAAGAAAGTTATAGAGAGAAATAAGAAGAGAAGTCTGCTAACTTTCTTTTCATATATTCAGTTTCTTTTACGGTAAGGGGTGTTATTCTTTCTTATTCATGAAGAGAACTGTTGTTATTCCATTTCTTATTATTTTGTTGGAATAACCTGTATACGTGGTCTACCTTATACTTGGTGACATTCTTCTATTATTCTGTTGGAACATCCTATCTGTGTGTTTTACAGTGGACCTGGTTCCGTCTTTATTGTTATTCCGTTGGAATATCATGTCTATGTGTTTTACATCGGACCTGGTTCCGTATTATAATTATTCTGTTGGAACATCCTGTTTGTGTGTTTTACACCGGACCTGGTTCCGTCTTTATTATTCTGTTGGAACATCTTGTCGTTGCAAATTTTGCCTGACCTGGTTCCGTTATTATTATTCTATTGGAATAATCATCTATCACATGGCAAATCTGCATGCATGGTGATTTCTTTTGTTATTCCATTCTTTATTATACTCAGTTGGTTAAAGTTTTGACTTCTATACTCCATGAAATTAGTAGAATATCCTTGATATTTGCGCTTCATCCAGTATCTTTTCATGGAAATATTCTTCTGATCATTCTTGAATTTTACTCTACAAAGCAGTATCATGTTGACAATTTAGACATTATTTGTGATGCCCCCAAAATAGGTATACAGCACCCATTCTAAGTCGCCAAATATATGATACAGAAAGCAAACTACAACTTCAATAATACAATTGTCGTGCAAAATACGACAACACATCTTTGTGAGTTTAAATACAAATATTGTCTTCAAACAATATCCACACTCAAATAAGTCCTCGTTACAATTATTCAAACACTATTTTATAGAAATAGTGAGGATCGCTAAAACATCTTTCTAGAACCATCACTCCGGTACCCCACTAGTTCCTCTTTATGTTCTTACCTCTTGAGAAAAATGGAACAAAAGGAAAAGGGTGAGCTCAACTAGCCCGATAAAGAATATTATGACTAAGATAATATCTGACAAATTATCGTTAGTCTTGATAAGGGAAAAATCGATAAAATATAATAGCCAACAAGTTTTAGATCAACAATTTTGCGGTGAACACAACAATCCATTAGAAGAGTCAGTAGAGAATGAGTTCTCTCTATCTTCTAAGATTTAAAAGTCCATCATCAATATTTTATCCTGTAACAACAATCGATATACTTCTTTAATCAAATATTCATCTTTTTACTACTGGGCCAAAGATATTCATTTGTATCTCCAGGTTAGTCGTGTTCATCTCAACACTGTTCATCTTTGCACTACGGGCCAAAGATATTCATCGATTAATCATTTATCTTTTGCACTTCTGGTAGAAGATATTTAGTAATATCATCATTTAGGGTTGAGGATGATGAAAAATATTTTAAAGAAAAGCGAATCCGGTGAAGCGGAAGGACAAATAGTAGGGATTCAGTATAACAATTTATCCAAGATCAATAATACTTCATAAATATCAATTTTGAAGCGAGAATTCATAAAATAAATATCAAAACATGGATCTGATCAAAGATAGTAACCATAATAGACATCTTGGACAAAAGAAGAAAATTTCATTTTTTCTATTGAATAGTCAAGATTCGTGAATAGTGTCAGTATCGTGAATAGTGTCGTATACGTGACTAGTAACCCCAGAACACAAAAGTTCTAAATTTGATAAAAATTGAGATCAATACTTGAGATAATGATATTGAAGAAATAATATCATATATAAAGAAAATAACATCCACTTACCTCAAAATATCAAGATCTTACGATCGGAATATCGGTATAAAATTTGAAGGAAACTTGCAGCGATAAATAGAAACTCACAAAGTATCTAAATACTCACAAAATACACTCAATAATCTAGAGAGAAAGAGAAAACTTGTTTACGGTGTGATTTTCAATTCTAACTTAGCCTCTATTTATAGGATAATGTTAGCAGACTTGACCAACTTTGATGGCTTTACTGCGCTACTATTCCCACCCACCACATTTGAAATAAATTTAGCACATTTCTTCACCAACCACAAGTGGGGCCCACTCAATTCTAGAATTTTCCACCAAAATCATTTATAAACCTAATTTAAGAATCGGTCACCTCTTAAAATTCATAACAAATCATCGTTCATTTTAACGGTTCAAAATTTGTGGACATATACTCAACTTATATATGTATAACATATCCAAATATTACAACGATCCAACGATCGGATTAAAATTATAACTCACACAATATATCTAAAAAACTTTGGTTTAATTTTTAATACCTTCATTTAAAACAAAAATCTTGATAAAACACCTCAACATTAACTCCTTCATTTTTAACCACAATAAATATATCCAACATTTATATCCACATAAAATAAATATTTCCTTATCATATGAATCAATAATTAATTATTCACAAATAATATTACGAGAATAATATTTATGATGACCGGTAGTTCGGGAAAGAGGGCTTTCGATAAGAATTTCTCCTTATTGGCGCCATGATTAGGTGACCAAACCTCTCTTGTGAGAACTTTATAGACATTTCCAATAATGCTATCTAATAATATTATTCAAATAATATGAATTATTGATCGATAATGGGAAATACTATGCGTTGACAATTATTGAAACAATGATAATATAAAATATCAACGCATGACAATTATTGAATCAATAAAATAAAATATTGAGCGATAACTCGTAACAATTATTGATTAGTGTCTTCTTACGTAAGGATCAATAATTCATCAATCTTCGTGCATCTACTACGATTTACGTGTATTTTAACCAAGGGTATTCCAACAGTGTTAGCAGTAATAACTACACCAATTATTTATAAAAACTCAAACTTGTCATTTTCTTCATAAGAACAGTTATTCTATTATGGGGCCCACAAATGACTGCGTCGTCGTAAGAATATTCCTCGACAACAAGAATATTCCACGACCAAACGAAAATTTCCCGACAACAATGATTATTTTATAACCACTTGCATATTTTGCAAAATTTACACATTTCACCCATAACCAGAGAATTATATCAAATTAATACCTTATTATTCACAAATATAATTAGAGGAAATTTGATTTTATTTATAATAAGTTGGGGTCTTACATTATTAGTTCATGGATAAATTAATTCTTGAACTTGTTTTATTGAATTCTTATATCATTATCATCATCCTCATGTTTTATCTTATGTTGAAAGTCATCGTATTCGTAGTTCATAGATGGACTTGGTATGATTATGACCGAGGATTATTCGGTGTAATCATGGTAGTAATGTTATAAATGATGTGGTAAAAGTTATCATTGGGTAGTAGTGCATTGATGGATGATTGTTGGCATGATCATGACCATTAATGAATACACAAATTCCTTGGTTGTAGTGCATGGATAATTTGTGGTCGTGATTCTAAAGAATATCCTTGGCCGTAGTGCAGGGGTGATTCGATGATGTGGATTATTTATTAAGCTGAGTCCCAGCGATAAATGTAAGACCCCAACTTATTATAAATAAAATCGAATTTCCTCTAATTATATTTGTGAATAATAAGGTATTAATTTGATATAATTATCTGGTTATAGGTGAAATGTGCAACATTTGCAAAATATGCAAGTGGTTAAAAAATAATCATTGTTGTCGGGGAATATTTGTTTGGTCGTGGAATATTCTTGTTGTCGGGGAATATTAAATGACATTTACGCGATCATTTGTGGGTCCCATAATGTAATAATTGTCGGATGAAGAAAAACAACAAGTTTGAGTTTTTATAAATAACTACAGTAGTTATTACAATTAACACTGTTGGAATACCGGTGGTTAAAATACGAATACGCGTGGATGCAGTATTGATGAATTATTGATCCTTACGTAAAGAAGGCACTACTCAATAATTGTTACGTGAGTTCTTATTCAATATTTTATTTTATTGATTCAATAATTGTTGCGTTGATATTTTATATTATTGTTGTTTCAATAATTGTCATTGCGCACAAGATTTCCCATTATCCCATCAATAATTCATATTATTTGATTAATATTATTAGATAGCATTATTGGCAATGTCTATAAAGTTCTCATCAGGAGAGGTTTGGTCACCTAATTGCGCTACCAATAAGGAGAAATTCTTATTGAAAGCTCCTCTTTCCAGGAACTACGGTCATTATAAATGTGATTCTCGTAATATTATTTGTGAATAATTAATTATTGATTCATATGATAAGGAAATATTTATTTTATGTGGATATAAATGTTGGATATATTTATTGTGGTTAAAAATGAAGGAGTTAATGTTGAGGTGTTTTATCAGTATTTTTGTCGGAATGAAGGTATTAAAAATAAAACCAGTGTTTTTGAGATATATTGTGTGAGTTATAATTTTTAATCCGACCGTTGGATCGTTGTAATTTTTGGATATGTTATACATATATAAGTTGAGTATATGTCCACAAATTTTGAACCGTTAAAAATGAACGCATGATTTGTTATGAATTTTAAGAGGTGACTGATTCAGAAATTAGGTTTATAAATGATTTTGGTGGAAAATTATAGAATTGAGTTGGCCCCACTTGTGGTTGGTGAAGAAATGTGCTGAATTTATTTCAAATGTGGTGGGTGGGAATAGTAGCAGGTAAAGCCATCAAGTTGCAGTCAAGTCTGCTAACATTTTCCTATAAATAAATAGATGGCTAAGTTAGAATTAAAAATCACACCGTAAAACAAGTTTTTCTCTTTCTCTCTCTAGATTATTGAGTGTATTTTGTGAGTATTTAGATACTTTGTGAGTTTCTATTCATCGGTGCAAGTTTCCTTCAAATTTATTATCGATATTCCGATCAAGTAATCGATATTTTGAGGTAAGGATGTTATTTTCTTCATATATGATATTATTTCTTCAATATCATTACGCCAAGTATTGATCTCAATTTTTATCAAATTTGGAACTTTTTGTGTCTAAGTTACTATTCACGATCTACAAGACTATTCATGTATACTGAAGACTATTCACTTATCACGACATTATTCATCGAAGAATGAAATTTGCTTTTTTTCCAAGATGTCTATTATGGTTACTATCTTTGATTGTATCCATGTTTTGATCTTATTTTTGAATTACGCTTCAAAATTGGTATTTATGAAGTATTATTGATCTTGGATAAACCGTTATAGGAATCCCTACTATTTGTCCTTCCGTTTCAATCGGATTCATTTTCTTTAAAATATTTTTTATCATCCTCGGTCCTAAATGATGATATTACTAAATATCTTGACTTAGTAAGGCAAAGATAAATGATTAATCGATGAATATCTTTGGCCCAGTAGTGCAAAAAGATGAGCAGTGTTGAGATGAACACTACCATTGGTGATATAAAATGAATATCTTTGGCTGTAGTGCAAAGATGAATATTTGATTAAAGATGTATATTGATTGTTGTTCTGTGGATAAAATATTGATGATGGATTTTTAATTCTTAGAAGATAGTAGAACTCATTCTCTACTCGACTCTTTCTAATGGATTGTTGTTTCCATTGCATTGTTGATCTAAAACTTGTTGGCTATTATATTTTATCGATTTTTTCCTATTGAAGACTAACGATAATTTGTTGTATATTATCTTAGTCATAATATTCTTTACTAGGCTTCGCTGAGCTCACCCTTTTCCTTTTGTTCCATTTTTCTCGTGGAGGTGAGAACATAGCGAGAACTAGTCGGGTACGGAGTGATGGTTCTAGAAAGATGTTTTAGCGATCCTCACTATTTCTATAAAATAGTGTTTGAATAATTGTAACGAGGACTTATTTGAGTGTGGATATATGTCAGAAGACAATATTTGTATTTAAACTCACATAGATGTGTTGTCGATTTTGCGACAATTCAGATTTATGAAGTTGTAGTTTGCTTTCTATACCATGTATTTGGCGATTTCAGAATGGGTGTTGTATACCTATTTTGGGGGCGTCCATTGGTATCAAAGCTTAGGATATAGTCTCTGGCGGAGATCGGGGAATAGAACCAGAGGGGAGATGAGTAAATCCTTCGCTAGTGTGTCTTATCTAAGCTTATTTGTTGGTGGGTCATAATTTAGGGATATTATGTGATATGTTAATTTGTTTAATTAACCCTTTTTATGGCGATGATTTAAGAATGGCCGCAGAGAACGTTAACAATGGAGTGTATGAGGCGTGGAACAACCTTTAGTTACAAAACAGGGAGAGCGTGCAACATGAAGGCAATATTCCTCTGTAAACAACACTACTAGGAGCAAGCGATGAATGATGGAATGTTTAGGAGCTTTTTGCAGTTCATGCAAAAACCGCGACGCGAGGAGACTCGTGCACAAAATACTGGTGGAAATGATAGCAAATGTGTCGCTTGTCACAAACCAAGGCGATTCAAGGAGTTGGAACCACCATAATTTAAGGAAAGCCAGATTCGATCATGCCGGCGGAAGCGTGGGTCAAGCAAATTACCAAGATATTTGATGTCTTGGGATGCACGGAGGAAACGAAGGTTCCATTCGCGCAACCTTTATGTTCGGTGAGAGGATTACTACTAGTGTGGGAGTTCGTGAAGCGTACTCCATCCGCCCTGACTCAAAGATGTCTTGGGAAATATTTGAAACTATTCAATGACAAGTATTTTCCGAAAGTATTCATTATAAGAAGGAGGTGAAGTTTATTTATCGATTTGGAACAAAACAACATGACGGTGTCCCGAAGACGAGGCGTAAGTTTGTAGAGTTATCCAGGTTTGCACCTCATTTGGTCAAAAATGAGGAGCGAATGACGAGGATGTTTCGAGAGGTCTAAAAGCCCAGAGATTCTGCAATATCTTATATCTCATAAATTTTCTTTATATTAGGATGTTGTATGCAATGGCTCAATTATTAGAGCGAGATAATGAGTATGTTTAATCGAGGGACCACAACCGGTCATCTGGTGACAATACCATCGTGAGCGATGATAACCAACGAGGAGGGAAAATACTGAACAAAGCAGTAACCACTCGGGTGGTCATCGTGGCCGTGATAATAGGAGAGGTAAGTCAAGTGGAAATTTTAGAAAGAGGAGATTCAACAAATGGCGGAAGACATCAACAGCAAAGACCAAAGACCAACAACAAATTCTAGGGGAGAGAGAACGAGTCGGTTAGATGTTACAAATACGGAAAGAGGGACATATCATCAAATCGTCCATAATAATCCAAGGTATGTTATAAGCGTGGAAAGGAAGGCCACATAGCTCGGGATTGTTTGTAGCAAAACCAAGTTCAACGGGGATGGTGACTCCAAAGAATGTCCCCAGATAAGTCGAAATCGGCCGGTTCTCGGAAGAAGCGTTTGTCGTCGGATCGCCAAAACGCGAGGAACCCGAACGAGGTGATTACGGGTAAGCTAATCTTGAACTCTTAGAAGTTTATACCTTACTAGATACTTAGTTCTATCCATTCTTTTTATCTCTCCGCTTGTGCTCAACGTTTAAACTTGACTCAGGAGAAATTGGACTTTGACTTTATCTGTTGAAACTCAGGTTGGGTGAAACCTTCGTTACATCTACGGTTTATAAATCTTGCATGATCCAAGTTGGCACTATCACATTACTGTTGATCTTATATCTTTAAAGATACTTGCTTTTGATGTGATTTTAGGAATTGATTGGTTAACCACTCATCATGCCAAAATTGATTGTTTTCGTAAGGTTATTAGTTTTCATATTTCTAACTTGACTGTCAATACAATTCAAACAACTAAACCACTAAAATCAGTCACTATCATATCAAGCCATAAAGCTATTCGTTTATTGAAAAATGGATGTCAAGCTTTCTTAGTCCATGTTATGGATTTGAACAAAGACAAGTCAGATTTGAATAATATTTCCGTAGTTAAAGAATTTTCTGATGTATTTCCTGAAGAACTTCCCGGTCTACCCCCAGAACGTGATGTCGAATTCTTTATTGATCTTAAGCCGGGTACAAAACCCATTTCTAAAACCCCATATCGAATGGCTCCTATTGAACTTCAGGAGTTAAAAGTCCAACTACTGAGAATTGTTAGACATAGGTTTCATTAGTCTAGTACATCTCCTTGGGGTGTTTCTGTTTTATTCGTAAAAAGAAAAGGCGGAGTATGCAACTTTGTATTGACTACCAAGAATTAAACCATGTCACCATCAAGAATAGGTATCCGCTACCTCGCATTGATGACACTGTTCGACCCGGTTGCAAGAGCCACACAATTCTTTTCAAAGATCGATCTTCGTTCGGATATCATCATTTGAAGATTAAAAGCGAGGATATTCAAAGGCGCCTTCGAGAACTTCGATGCGGGCATTATGAATTCTTAGTCATGTCTTTTGGATTGACTAATGCTCCCCGCCGCTTTCATGGATATGATGAGCCAGTGTATTCAAGGAATATTTGGATCGCTTTGTTGTTGTCTTTATTGATGACATCCTCATCTATTCCAAAAGTGTGAAGATCATGAGCTCCATTTGAAGTCGATACTTGAAAGGCTTCGTGAAAACAAACTTTATGCCAAGTCAAGAAATGCGAGTTACGGCTTGAGGAAGTAGCATTCTCTTGGTCGCGTGGTGTCAAAACAAGGAGTATCTGTCGATTCAAGCGAAGATTGAAATAGTCTACAAAGTTGGGAGCAACCAAAGTTCGGTGGCCAAAGTGCGTAGCTTTCAGGCTTATTTGGTTATTATCGTAGTTTCGTGGAAGGATTTTCTCGAATCGCTATCAGATTAACTCAGTTGACTCGGAAAGATACAAAATTTGTATGGAGCGAGGAATGCGAGAAGAGTTTCCAAGAGCTCAAGAGGAGACTCATTTCGGCACCTGTTCTGGCAATACCATTTGGTACGGATGGATTTGTTATATACAACGATGCTTCAGGCAAAGGGTTAGGATGCGTTCTCATGCAACATGGGAAAGTCATAGCCTATGCCTCACGATAACTCAAAGAATATGAGAGGAATTATCTTACTCATGATCTAGAGTTGGCAGCAGTCGTATTCGCGTTGAAAATTTGGAACCTTTACTTGTATGGGGAGAAATTGGAGATTTATACGGACCATAAAAGCCTCAAATATTTCTTCACCCAAAAGAACTCAACATGCGTGCAATGACGCGTTGGCTTGAACTATTGAAAGATTACGATCACACTATTCAATATCATCCTGGAAAAGTGAACGTAGTAGCTGATGCATTGAGTAGAAGATCATATGCGAGTACGAGTGCGATATTGTTAATGCAAAGGCCCATTCTGTATGACTTACAAAGGATGGAGGTATAATTAAAGACTCTAGGGACCCACATGATGATGGCGAATATACGAGTAGAACCGACTTTAATCGATAAAGTTAAAACTGCTCAAGCTACGGACCTAGAGGCGATCATATGTATGAAGAAGAAAATGCGAAGGAGCTATTCAAAAGCGAGAATCGATGAAAAAGGAATACTTAGATACAACTCCAAACTTTGTGTTCCTAACGATTCTGACTTGAAGCATAGAATCATGATGGAGGCACACAACACCCCGTTTGCAATCCATCCTGGGAGTACCAAAATGTATCATGATATTCGACATACATTTTGGTGGAACAATATGAAAGAGAGATCGTAAAGTTTATCTCGAGGTGTTTAACTTGTCAACGTGTAAAGGTGGAGCATCAAGTGCCAAAGGGTCCATTACAACCACTTGAGATTCGAAATGGAAGTGGGGAACACATTACTATGGATTTCATTACTGAGTCTTCCCAAAGTTTCTCAAGGCATAGATGCAATTTGGGTTATTGTTGATAGATTAACCAAGTCTCGCCCATTTCTTACCGAATCGTGAGACTTATTCCTCGAACGCTCTTGCTCGCGTATACATGAATGAGATTGTGAGATTGCATGGCATGCCAAGTATCCATAGTTTTGGATCGTGACCCAAGATTCACTTCACGATTTTGGGTTAGCTTGCGAGAAAGCTATGGGCATGGATTTACGATTGATTCAAGATACCATCCTCAAAGCGGACGGACAATCGGAGAGGACTATTCAAACCCTTGAAGATCTATTAAGACTTTGTGTCCTAGATTTTAAAGGAAGTTGGGATAAGTACTTGCCATTTGGTGGAATTCTCCTACAACAACGATTATCGAGCAAGTATAGGCATGGCTCCATTTGAGGCGTTAGAAGGACGAAAGTGTCGTTCTCGATTATCTTTGGGGCGAGGTGGGAGAAGCAACGTTGTTGGGACCGTAATTAGTACGCATGACTACTGAGAAAAGATCCAAATGATTCGATAACGATATAAACCAAGCACAAGATCGAAAAAGAGTTATGCAGATCTTCATCGAAAAGACGTGGAATTTAATATTGGGGATCATGTATTGTTACGTGTTGCACCATGGAAGGGAGTTATAAGATTTGGGAAGAGATGAAAGCTCAATCCACGATTTGTTGGTCCATTTGAGATTCTTGACCGAATAGGAAATGTGGCCTATAGACTCGCATTACCTCCAAGTATGTCTCGTGCTCATAATGTTTTTCACATATCCATGCTTCATAAATATGTGAAAGACCCAAACCATATTATTGCGTTAGAACCAGACGAGATAGCCGAAGATTTAACATACGAAGAAGTACCTGTTAAGATCTTGGATATAAAAGAGCATGTCCTACGCACCAAGGTTATACCGCAAGTTAAGGTTTTATGGAGAAACCATGCTATTGAAGAAATGACCTGGGAGTTGGAATCAGAAATGAAAGCGAGGTATCCTCACCTTTTCGAAACACCAGGTACGTATGTCAATTTCGAGGATGAAATTTCATAAGGAGGGGAGGTTGTAAGACCCCAACTTATTATAAATAAAATCAAATTTCCTCTAATTATATTTGTGAATAATAAGGTATTAATTTGATATAATTCTCGGTTATGGGTGAAATGTGCAAAATTTTGCAAAATATGCAGTGGTTATAAAATAATCATTGTTGTCGGGGAATATTCGTTTTGGTCGTGGAATATTTTTGTTGTCGGGGAATATTAGATGCGATGGTAGCGATCATTTGTGAACCCCTATAATGTAATAACCGCTTCGGATGAAGAAAATGACAAGTTTGAGTTTTTATAAATAACGGCGTAGTTATTACCGAATTAACATTGTTGGAATACCCGGTGGTTAAAATACTGATGTCTGGCGTGGATGCACAAGATTGATGAATTATTGATCCTTACGTGAAGGCACTACTCAATAATTGTTACGAGTGAATTCTTATTCAATATTTTATTTTATTGATTCAATAATTGTTGCGTTGATATTTTATATTATTGTTGTTTCAATAATTGTCATCGCATAAAGATTTCCCATTATCCGATCAATAATTCATATTATTTGATTAATATTATTAGATAGCATTATTGGCAATGTCTATAAAGTTACATCAAGGAGAGGTTTGGTCACCTAATTCATGGCGCCAATAAGGAGAAATTCTTATTGAAAGCTCCCTCTTTCTGAGAACTACCTTTGGTTGTCATAAATGTGATTCTGTAATATTATTTGTGAATAATTAATTATTGATTCATATGATAAGGAAATATTTATTTTATGTGGATATAAATGTTGGATATATTTATTGTGGTTAAAAATGAAGGAGTTAATGTTGAGGTGTTTTATCAAGATTTTTTGTCTCGGAATGAAGGTATTAAAAATAAAACCAGTGTTTTTGAGATATATTGTGTGAGTTATAATTTTTAATCCGACCGTTGGATCGTTGTAATTTTTGGATATGTTATACATATATAAGTTGAGTATATGTCCACAAATTTTGAACCGTTAAAAATGAACGCATGATTTGTTATGAATTTTAAGAGGTGACTGATTCAGAAATTAGGTTTATAAATGATTTTGGTGGAAAATTCTAGAATTGAGTTGGCCCCACTTGTGGTTGGTGAAGAAATGTGCTGAATTTATTTCAAATGTGGTGGGTGGGAATAGTAGCAGGTAAAGCCATCAGGTTGCAGGTCAAGTCGGCTAACATTTTCCTATAAATAGAGGGCTAAGTTAAAATTGAAAATCACACTAGAAACAAGTTTTCTCTCATTCTCTCTTTCTCTCTCTAGATTATTGAGTGTATTTTGTGAGTATCTAGATACTTTGTGAGTTTCTATTCATCAGTGCAAGTTTCCTTTGAATTTTATACCGATATTAGATCGTAAGTATTGATATTTTGAGGTAAGGGATGTTATTTTCTTCATATATGATATTATTTCTTCAATATCATTATGCCAAGTATTGATCTGAATTTTTATCAAATTTGGAACTTTTTGTGTCTGGGGTTACTATTCACGATCACGACATTATTCACGATATCTGACTATTTATTTACGAATACGACAATTATTCAAGAAAAATGAAATTTTCTTCATTTTGTCCAAGATGTCTATTATGGTTACTATCTTTGATTGTATCCATGTTTTGATCTTTATTTTGAATTCTCGCTTCAAAATTGGTATTTATGAAGTATTATTGATCTTCATATAAAGCGTTATACTAATCCCTACTATTTGTCCTTCCGTTTCCTTTGGATTCGTATTCTTTAAAATATTTTCATCATCCTCATTCCTAAATGATGATATTACTAAATATCTTCTACTGTGTAGTGCAAAGATAAATGATTAATCGATGAATATCTTTTGCCCAGTAGTGCAAAGATGAGCAGTGTTGAGATGAACATGACCAGTTGGTGATGATACAAATGGATATCTTTGGCTGTAGTGCAAAGATGAATATTTGATTAAAATGTATATTGATTGTTGTTCTGAGGATAAAATATTGATGATGGACTTTTAAATCTTAGAAGATAGTAGAACTCATTCTCTACTTGACTCTTCTAATGGACCGTTGTTTTTTGTAGTTGTTGATCTAAAACTTGTTGGCTATTATATTTTATCGATTTTTCCTATTGAAGACTAACGATAATTTGTTGTATATTATCTTAGTCATAATATTCTTTTTGGGCTAGTTGAGCTCACCCTTTTCCTTTTTGTTCCATTTTTCTCGGGAGGTGAGAACATAGCGAGAACTAGTCGGGTGCGGAGTGATGGTTCTAGAAAGATGTTTGACAGATCCTCACTATTTCGTAAAATAGTGTTTGAATAATTATAACGAGGACTTATTTGAGTGTGGATATTGTCAGAAGACAATATTTGTATTTAAACTCACAGTATGTGTTGTCGTATTTTGCACGACAATTGTATTATTGAAGTTGTAGTTTGCTTTCTGTACCATGTATTTGGCGACTCAGAATGGGTGTTATATACCTATTTTGGGGGCGTCACAATAAAAGTCATGAAAAACCTTTTAAATCATAAAAGATAGTAGATTTTATTCTCTACTTGACTCTTTTAATGAATTGCTTGTTCCGCTGCAGTTAAACTTGATGTTGTTATATTTTATCAGTTTAACACTGTTGAAGGCTAACGATAATTTATTCTGCATTATCTTAGTCATAATATTTCTTACTGGGCTAGTTGAGCTCACCCTTTCTTTCACTATTCTCTTCAGGAAATGAGAACATAGCGAGGGGACTAGTCGGGGAGCGAGAGTTACTGATGCAGAGGATAGCATTAGTAGTCCTCACTATTCGTGAAATAGTGTGTTAATAATTGTAATGAGGACTCCTTTTGAGTTTGTATAATCTCTAATCGACAATAATTGTATTCAAACTCACAGTTATGTTTTTTTGTATTGTACACAACAGATTGTATTAGTAAGTTGTATTTGAATTTTGTTCCATGATGATCGACGACCCAAGATGGGTGATGTATACCTAATTTTGGGGGTGTCACGTGAAATAGCAATCCATTAGAAGAGTCAAGTAGTAGAAAGAATTCTACTATCTTCTAAGATTTAAAAGTCCATCATCAATTTTTATCCCTATAACAACAATCAATATACATCTTTAATCAAATATTCATCTTTGCACTAAAGACCAAAGATATTCATTTGTATCACCGATCGGTCATGTTCATCTCAACACTGTTCATCTTTTGCACTACTGGGCCAAAGATATTCATCGATTAATCATTCATCTTTGCACTACGTGCCAAAGATATTCGATAACATCATCATTTAAGACCGAGGATGATGAAAAATATTTTAAAGAAAAGCGAATCCGGTGAGAGAGAGAAAGAACAAATATTAGGGATTAGTAGACACAGTTTATCCAAGATCAATAATACTCCATAATAAACTATAATGGAGTAAAATTCAAGAATGAAAATCAAAATATGGATTAAATTTCAAGAATAAGGGTCACAACAGATAACTTGGAAGAAAAAAATATATAATTTTTTTTTCTTTTGTGAACAGTACCCGTGAACACTAACAGTGAACAGTACCCAGTCATGAAAAGTTCTAATTTTGATAAAAAGTTCAGACCAATAATGTAAGACCCCAACTTATTATAAATAAAATCGAATTTCCTCTAATTATATTTGTGAATAATAAGGTATTAATTTGATATAATTCTCTGGTTATGGGTGAAATGTGCAAATTTTGCAAAATATACAAGTGGTTATAAAATAATCATTGTTGTCGGGGAATATTCGTTTGGTCGTGGAATATTCTTGTTGTCGGGGAATATTCATATACGACAGCGATCATTTCAGGGGCCCATAATGTAATAATTGTCGGATGAAGAAAGCGACAAGTTTAAGTTTTTATAAATAACGGCGTAGTTGTTACTGATTAATTAATCTTGTTGGAATACCCGGTGGTTAAAAAATGATGAATCTGGCGTGGATGCATGTATTGATGAATTATTGATCCTTACGTAAGAAGGCACTACTCAATAATTATTACGCTTTATTCTTTATTCAATATTTTATTTTATTGATTCAATAATTGTTGCGTTGATATTTTTATATTATTGTTGTTTCAATAATCCTGTTACCGCACAAGATATTTCCCATTATCGGATCAATAATTCATATTATTTGAATAATATTATTAGATAGCATTATTAGAAATGTCTATAAAGTTACATCAAGGAGAGGTTTGGTCACCTAATTGCGGCTAGGCCAATAAGGAGAAATTCTTATGGAAAGCCCCTCTTCCTGGGGAACTACTGGTCATTATAAATATTATTCTATAATATTATTTGTGAATAATTAATTATTGATTCATATGATAAGGAAATATTTATTTTATGTGGATATAAATGTTGGATATATTTATTGTGGTTAAAAATGAAGGAGTTAATGTTGATGTGTTTTATCAGTATTTTTGTCGGAATGAAGGTATTAAAAATTAAACTAGTGTTTTTGAGATATATTGTGTGAGTTATAATTTTTAATCCGACCGTTGGATCGTTGTAATTTTTGGATATGTTATACATATATAAGTTGAGTATATGTCCACAAATTTTGAACCGTTAAAAATGAACGTATGATTTGTTATGAATTTTAAGAGGTGTTCGATTCGTAAATTAGGTTTTAAATGATTTTGGTGAAAAATTCTAGAATTGAGTTGGCCCCACTTGTGGTTGGTGAAGAAATGTGCTGAATTTATTTCAAATGTGGTGGGTGGGAATAGTAGCAGGTAAAGCCATCAGGTTGTAGGTCAAGTCTGCTAACATTTTCCTATAAATAGATGGCTAAGTTAGAATTGAAAATCACACCAGAAACAAGTTTTCTCTTTCTCTCTAGATTATTGAGTGTATTTTGTGAGTATTTAGATACTTTGTGAGTTTCTATTCATCGATTGCAAGTTTCCTTCAAACCTTATCTCGATATTCCGATCGTAAATCTTGATATTTTGAGGTAAGGGATGTTATTTTCTTCATATATGATATTATTTCTTCAATATCATTACGCCAAGTATTGATCTCAAATTTTATCAAATTTGGAACTTTTTGTGTCGAGGTTACTATTCACGATATGACACTATTCATGTATACGTACGACATTATTCACGAATACGGCATTTATTATTCATAGAAAAATGAAATTTCTTCTTTTTTCCAAGATGTCTATTATGGTTACTATCTTTGATTGTATCCATGTTTTGATCTTTATTTTTGAATTTCGCTTCAAAATTGGTATTTATGAAGTATTATTGATTGTCAGATAAACCGTTATAGGAATCCCTACTATTTGTCCTTCCGTTTCACTGGATTCATTTTCTTTAAAATATTTTTATCATCCTCCATCCTAAATGATGATATTACTAAATATCTTCGGCCTGTAGTGCAAAGATAAATGATTAACTAATGAATATCTTTGGCCCGAAGTGCAAAGATGAACAGGTGTTGAGATGAACATGAAATGAATATCTTTGGCCTGTAGTGCAAAGATGAATATTTGATTAAAGATGTATATTGATTGTTGTTACAGGGGTAAAATATTGATGATGGACTTTTAATTCTTAGAAGATCGTAGAACTCATTCTCTACTTGACTCTTCTAATGGATTGTTATTTTCGCTGCAGTTGTTGATCTAAAACTTGTTGGCTATTATATTTTATCAGATTTTTCCCTATTGAAGACTAACGATAATTTGTTGTATATTATCTTAGTCATAATATTCTTTACTAGGCTAGTTGAGCTCACCTTGTCCTTTTTGTTCCATTTTTCTCGTGGAGGTGAGAACATAGCGAGAACTAACTGTGGGAACTGAGTGATGGTTCTAGAAAGATGTTTTAGCGTAGTCCTCACTATTTCGTAAAATAGTGTTTGAATAATTGTAACGAGGACTTATTTGAGTGTGGATATTGTACAGAAGACAATATTTGTATTTAAACTCACAAGATGTGTTGTCGTATTTGCACGACAAATGTATTATTGAAGTTGTAGTTTGCTTTCGCATCATGTATTTGGCGACTCTCGGAATGGGTGTTGTATACCTATTTTGGGGCGTCACGATTGGTATCAAAGCTTAGGATATAGTCTCAGCGGAGATCGGGAATAGAACTAGGAGGGGAGAGATGAGTAAATCCTTCGCTAATGTGTCTTATCTAAGCTTATTTGTTGGTCACCATAATATAGGGATATTATGTGATATGTTAATTTGTTTAATTAACCCTTTTTTATGGCGATATTTAAGAATGGCGCAGAGAACGTTAACAATGGAGTGTATGAGGCGTGGAACAACCTTTAGTTACAAACCAGAGAGCGGCAACAGGAAGGCAATATTCCTCCTGTAAACAACACTACCGAGCAAACGATGAATGATGGAATGTTTAGGAGCTTTTTGCAATTCATGCAAAACCAGACGAGGGAGACTCGTGCACAAAATACGGGTGGAAATGATAGCAATGTGCTGCTTGTCACAGCCAAGCAGTTCAAGGAGTTGGAACCACCATAATTTAAGGGAAAGCCAGATCCGATCATGGCAGAAACGTGGGTCAAGCAAATTACCAAGATATTTGATGTCTTGGGATGCACGGAGGAACAGAAGGTTCCATTTGCCACCTTTATGTTCTGCGGTGAAAGAAACTACTACTAGTGGGAGTTCGTAGGCGTACCACCACCCGCACTCAAAGATGTCTTGGGAAACATTTGAAACTATTCAATGACAAGTACTTTCCGAAAGTATTCGTCATATATGAAGGAGGTGGAGTTTATCGATCGAACAAAACAACATGTGGTGTCCCAAAGACGAGGCGTAAGTTTGTAGAGTTATCCGGTGTTTGCACCTCATTTGGTCAAAATGAGGAACGAATGACGAGGATGTTTCGAGAGGTCTAAAGCCCGAGATTCGCAATATCTTATATCTCATAAATTTTCTTTATATTCGGATGTTGTAAAGCAGGCTCAATTATTAGAGCGAGATAATGAGTATGTTCAATCGAGGGACCACAACTGTGGTCATACCGGTGACAGCGATCATCGAGCGATGATAACCAACGAGGAGGAAAAATACTTAAAAAAGCGGAACCACTCGGGTGGTCATCGTGGCCGTGATGATAATAGGAGAGGTAAGTCAAGTGGAAATTTTAGAAAGAGGAGATTCAACAATGACGGAAGACATCAACAAAGAAGACCAAAGACCAACAACAAATTCTAGGGGAGGAGAACGACCGCCGGTTTAGATGTTACAAATGCGGAAAGAGGACATACATATCAAACCGTCCATAATAATCCAAGGTATGTTATAATTGTGGAAAGGAAGGCCACATAGCTCGGGATTGTTTCAGAAAGCAAAACCAAGTTCAACGGGATGGTGACTCAAAGGGTCATCCCAGATAAGTAAAATCAATCGGCGGTTCTGGAAGAGCGTTTGTCGTGGATCGCCAAAACGCGAGGAACCCGAACGAGGTGATTACGGGTAAGCTAATCTTGAACTCTTCCAAGTTTATACCTTACTAGATAATCTGGGTTCTATCCATTCTTTTATCTCTCCTGCTTGTGCTCAACGTTTAAACTTGACTCCGGAGAAATTGGACTTTGACTTATCTGTTGAAACTCCGTTGGGTGAAACCTTCGTTACATCTACAGTTTATAAATCTTGCATGATCCAAGTTGGCACTATCACATTACCTGTTGATCTTATATCTTTAAAGATACTTGCTTTTGATGTGATTTTAGGAATTGATTGGTTAACCACTTATCATGCCAAAATTGATTGTTTTCGTAAGGTTGTTAGTTTTCATATTTCTAACCAACCTGTCATACGAATTCAAACAACTAAACCACTAAAATCAGTCACTATCATATCAAGCCATAAAGCTATTCGTTTATTGAAAAATGGATGTCAAGATTTCTTAGCCCATGTTATGGATTTGAACAAAGACAAGTCAGATTTGAATAATATTTCCGTAGTTAGAGAATTTTCTGATGTATTTCCTGAAGAACTTCCCGGTCTACACCCAGAACGTGATGTCAAATTCTTTATTGATCTTGAGCCGGGTACAAAACCCATTTCTAAAATCCCATATCGAATGGCTCCTATTGAACTTCAGGAGTTAAAAGTCCAACTACAGGAATTGTTAGACATAGGTTTCATTCGTCCTAGTACATCTCCTTGGGGTGCTCCTGTTTTATTCGTAAAAAAGAAAGACAGGAGTATGCAACTTTGTGTTGACTACCAAGAATTAAACCATGTCACCATCAAGAATAGGTATCCGCTACCTCGCATTGATGACCTGTTCGACCAGTTGCAAGGAGCGTAATTCTTTTCAAAGATCGATCTTCGATTACGGATATCATCAATTTGAAGATTAAAAGCGAGGATATTCCAAAGACCGCCTTCGTAACTCGCAGACGGGCATTATGAATTCTTAGTCATGTCTTTTGGATTGACTAATGCTCCTGCTGCTTTCATGGATATGATGAACCGTGTATTCAAGGAATATTTGGATCAGTTTGTTGTTGTCTTTATTGATGACATCCTCATCTATTCCAAAAGCTGTGAAGATCATGAGCTCCATTTGAAGCTGATACTTGAAAGGCTTCGTGAAAACAAACTTTATGCCAAGCTGAAGAAATGCGAGTTCTGGCTTGAGGAAGTAGCATTCCTTGGTCGCGTGGTGTCAAAACAAGGAGTATCTGTCGACCCGACGAAGATTGAAATAGTACAAAGTTGGGAGCAACCAAAGTCGGTGACCGAAGTGCGTAGCTTTCTGGGCTTAGCTGGTTATTATCGTAGTTTCGTGGAAGGATTTTCTCGAATCGCTACTCCGTTAACTCAGTTGACTCAGAAAGATACAAAATTTGTATGGAGCGAGGAATGCGAGAAGAGTTTCTAAGAGCTCAAGAGAGAGACTCATTTTTGTGCTGCTCGCAATACCATCCGGTACGGATGGATTTGTTATATACAGCGATGCTTCAGGCAAAGGGTTAGGATGCGTTCTCATGCAACATGGGAAAGTCATAGCCTATGCCTCACGATAACTCAAAGAATATGAGAGGAATTATCTTACTCATGATCTAGAGTTGGCAAGCAATGATTCGCGTTGAAAATTTGGAGACACTACTTGTATAGGGAGAAAGTGGAGATTTATACGGACCATAAAAGCCTCAAATATTTCTTCACCCAAAAAGAACTCAACATGCTACAGAACGACGTTGGCTTGAACTATTGAAAGATTACGATCACACTATTCAATATCATCCCGGAAAGCGTAACGTAGTAGTCGGCGATGAGTAGAAGATCATATGCGAGTACGAGTGCGATATTGTTAATGCAAAGGCCCATTCTGTATGACTTACAAAGGATGGAGGTAGAATTAAAGACTCCAGAGACCCACATGATGATTGCGAATATACGAGTAGAACCGACTTTAATCGATAAAGTTAAAACTGCTCAAGCTACGGACCTAGAGCTGATACGTATGAAGAAGAAAATGCAAGAAGGAGCTATTCCAAAAGCGAGAATCGATGAAAAAGGAATACTTAGATTCAACTCCAAACTTTGTGTTCTTAACGATTCTGACTTGAAGCATAGAATCATGATGGAGACACACAACACCCCGTTTGCAATCCATCCTGGGAGTACCAAAATGTATCATGATATTCGACATACATTTTGGTGGAACAATATGAAGAGAGAGATCGCAAAGTTTATCTCGAGGTGTTTAACTTGTCAACGTGTAAAGGTGGAGCATCAAGTGCCAAAGGGTCCATTACAACCACTTGAGATTCTGAAATGGAAGTGGGAACACATTACTATGGATTTCATTACAGGTCTTCCCAAAGTTTCTCAAGGCATAAATGCAATTTGGGTTATTGTTGATAGATTAACCAAGTCTGCCCATTTTTTACCGATACGTGAGACTTATTCCCTTGAACGTCTTGCTCGCATGTACGTGAATGAGATTGTGAGATTGCATGGCATGCCAGTATCCATAGTTTCGGATCGTGACCCAAGATTCACTTCACGATTTTGGGTTAGCTTGCGAAAGCTATGGGCATGGATTTATTGATTGATTTCGCATACCATCCTCAAAGCGGACGGACAATCGAGAGAGGACTATTCAAACCCTTGAAGATCTATTAAGACTTTGTGTCCTAGATTTTAAAGGAAGTTGGGATAAGTACTTTGCCATCGGTGGAATTCTCCTACAACAACAGTTATCAAGCAAGTATAGGCATGGCTCCATTTGAGGCGTTATGAAGGATTTAAAGTGTCGCTTCTCCGGTATCTTTGGGGACGAGGTGGGAGAAGCAACGTTGTTGGGACCAGAATTAGTACGCATGACTACAGAAAAGATCCAAATGATTCGATAACGTATACAAACGGCACAAGATCGACAAAAGAGTTATGCAGATCTTCATCGAAAAGACGTGGAATTTAATATTGGGGATCATGTATTGTTACGTGTTGCACCAAGGAAGGGAGTTACAAGATTTGGGAAGAGATGAAAGCTCAATCCACGATTTGTTGGTCCATTTGAGATTCTTGACCGAATAGGAAATGTGGCCTATAGACTCGCATTACCTCCAAGTATGTCTCGTGCTCATAATGTTTTTCACATATCCATGCTTCGTAAATATGTGAAAGACCCGAACCATATTATTGCGTTAGAACCAGACGAGATAGCCAAAGATTTAACATACGAAGAAGTACCTGTTAAGATCTTGGATATGAAAGAGCATGTCCCTACGCACTCAAGGTTATACCACAAGTTAAGGTTTTATGGAGAAACCATGTTATTGAAGAAATGACACGGGAGTTGGAATCGTAAATGAAAGCAAGGTATCCTCACCTTTTCGAAACACCAGGTACGTATGTCAATTTCGAGGATGAAATTTCATAAGGAGTGGAGGTTGTAAGACCCCAACTTATTATAAATAAAATCAAATTTCCTCTAATTATATTTGTGAATAATAAGGTATTAATTTGATATAATTCTCTCGGTTATGGGTGAAATGTGCAAATTTTGCAAAATATGCAAGTGGTTATAAAATAATCATTGTTGTTTGGGAATATTCGTTTGGTCGTGGAATATTTTTCTTTTTCGGGGAATATTCGCATTTAATGACGGCAAGTAGCGATCATTTATGAACCCCATAATGTAATAAGCGTCGGATGAAGAAAACGACAAGTTTGAGTTTTTATAAATAATGGCGTAGTTGTTACCAATTAACTTGTTGGAATACCCGGTGGTTAAAATACTGAATGTCTGGCGTGGATGCATGATATTGATGAATTATTGATCCTTACATAAGAAGGCACTACTCAATAATTGTTACGATGAGTCTTTATTCAATATTTTATTTTATTGATTCAATAATTGTTGCGTTGATATTTTATATTATTGTTGTTTCAATAATTGTCATTGCACATGATATTTCCCATTATCGGATCAATAATTCATATTATTTGAATAATATTATTAGATAGCATTATTGATAATGTCTAGAAAGTTTCATCGAGGAGAGGTTTGGTCACCTAATTGTGCTACCAATAAGGAGAAATTCTTATCGAAAGCCCCTCTTTTGAGGAACTACCGGTTGTCATAAATATTATTCGTAATATTATTTGTGAATAATTAATTATTGATTCATATGATAAGGAAATATTTATTTTATGTGGATATAAATGTAGGATATATTTATTGTGGTTAAAAATGAAGGAGTTAATGTTGAGGTGTTTTATCAAGATTTTTTGTCGGAATGAAGGTATTAAAAATTAAACCGGTGTTTTGAGATATATTGTGTGAGTTATAATTTTTAATCCGACCGTTGGATCGTTGTAATTTTTGGATATGTTATACATATATAAGTTGAGTATATGTCCACAAATTTTGAACCTTTAAAAATGAACGTATGATTTGTTATGAATTTTAAGATGTGACTAATTCAGAAATTAGGTTTATAAATGATTTTGGTGGAAAATTCTAGAATTTAGTGGGCCCCACTTGTGGTTGGTGAAGAAATGTGCTGAATTTATTTCAAATATGGTGGGTGGGAATAGTAGAAGAGGTAAAGCCATCAAAGTTGCAGTGTAAATTCGCTAACATTTTCCTATAAATAGAGGGCTAAGTTAGAATTGAAAATCACACTAGAAACAAGTTTTCTCTCATTCTCTCTTTCTCTCTCTAGATTATTGAGTGTATTTTGTGAGTATACTGATATTCCGATCAGAAGTACTGATATTTTGAGGTAAGGGATGTTATTTTCTTCATATATGATATTATTTCTTCAATATCATTATGCCGAAGTATTGATCGAATTTTTATCAAATTTGGAACTTTTGTGTGTGGGAGTTACTTATTCACGATTATAAGACTATTATTCACGATATCTGACTATTTTTTACTGAATACTAAGACTATTCAATTAAAAAATGAAATTTTCTTCATTTTGTCCAAGATGTCTATTATGGTTACAATCTTTGATTGATTCATGTTTTGATCTTTATTTTTGAATTCGCTTCAAAATTGGTATTTATGAAGTATTATTGATCTTGTATAAACTGTTATACTAATCCCTACTATTTGTCCTTCCGTTTCATTTGGATTCGTTTTCTTTAAAATATTTTTCATCATCTTCATTCCAAAATGATGATATTACTAAATATCTTTGATTCGTAGTACAAAAGATAAATTATTAGTCGATGAATATCTTTGGCCCGTAGTGCAAAGATGAGCAGTGTTGAGATGAACATGTCCAACTTGGTGATACTAAAATGAATATCTTTGGCTCGTGTAGTGCAAAGATGAATATTTGATTAAAGATGTATATTGATTGTTGTTACGGGATAAAATATTGATGATGGACTTTTAAATCTTAGAAGATAGTAGAACTCATTCTCTACTTGACTCTTCTAATGGATTGTTGTTTCACCATTGCGGTTGTTGATTTAAAACTTGTTGGCTATTATATTTTATCGATTTTTCCTATTGAAGACTAACGATAATTTGTTGTATATTATCTTAGTCATAATATTCTTTCTTCGGGCTAGTTGAGCTCACCCTTTTCTTTTTTGTTCCATTTTTTCTCGGGAGGTGAGAACATAGCAGAACTAGTCGGGTAACGGGTGATGGTTCTAGAAAGATATTTTAGCGATCCTCACTATTTTCGTAAAATAGTGTTTGAATAATTGTAACGAGGACTTATTTGAGTGTGGATATTGTCTTGAAGACAATATTTGTATTTAAACTCACAAAGTATGTGTTGTCGTATTTTGCACGACAATTGTATTATTGAAGTTGTAGTTTGCTTTTACGTACCATGTATTTGGCGACTCGAGAATGGGTGTTATATACCTATTTTGGGGCGTCACAATAAAAGTCATGAAAAACCTTTTAAATCATAAAAGATAGTAGATTTTATTCTCTCTACTGACTCTTTTAATGGATTGCTTGTTTCACTGCAGTTAAACTTGATGTTGTTATATTTTATCAGTTTAACACTGTTGAAGGCTAACGATAATTTATTCTGCATTATCTTAGTCATAATATTTCTTATTGGGCTAGTTGAGCTCACCCTTTTTCTTTCATTGTTTCTCTTGAAATGAGAACATAGCGAGGACTAGTCGGGGAGCGGAGTGACGGCCTCAGAGGATAGCATTAGTAGTCCTCACTATTACGTGAAATAGTGTGTTAATAATTGTAATGAGGACTCCTTCTGAGTTTGTATAATCTCTAGTCAACAATAATTGTATTCAAACTCACAGTTATATTTTGTCGTATTGTACACAACAGTTGTATTAGTAAGTTGTATTTGAATTTTGTACCATGTATCTGACGACCCAAGATGGGTGATGTATACCTAATTTTGGGGGTGTCACAGAAATAGCAATCCATTAGAAGAGTCAAGTAGAGAAAGAATTCTACTATCTTCTAAGATTTAAAAGTCCATCATCAATTTTTTATCCCTATAACAACAATCAATATACATCTTTAATCAAATATTCATCTTTGCACTAAAGACCAAAGATATTCATTTGTATCACCAGTCGGTCATGTTCATCTCAACACCTGTTCATCTTTGCACTACGGGCCAAAGATATTCATCAATTAATCATTCATCTTTGCACTACAGGCCAAAGATATTCAGTAACATCATCATTTAAGACTGAGGATGATGAAAAATATTTTAAAGAAAACGAATCCAGTGAGACAGAAGAACAAATATTAGGGATTCGTATTACAGTTTATCCAAGATCAATAATACTCCATAATAAACTATAATGGAGTAAAATTCAAGAATGAAAATCAAAATATGGATTAAATTTCAAGAATAAGGGTCACAACAGATAACTTGGAAGAAAAAAATATATAATTTTTTTTTCTTTTGTGAACAGTACCCGTGAACACTAACAGTGAACAGTACCCAGTCATGAAAAGTTCCAATTTTGATAAAAAGTTCAGACCAATAATGTAAGACCCCAACTTATTATAAATAAAATCGAATTTCCTCTAATTATATTTGTGAATAATAAGGTATTAATTTGATATAATTCTACGGTTATGGGTGAAATGTGCAAATTTTGCAAAATATATCTGATGGTTATAAAATAATCATTGTTGTCGGGGAATATTCGTTTGGTCGTGGAATATTCTTGTTGTCGGGGAATATTCATACGACGGCGCAGTCATTTGTGGGCCCCATAACAGAATAACTGTCGGATGAAGAAAACGACAAGTTTGAGTTTTTATAAATAACGACGTAGTTGTTCTGAGTTAACACTTTGTTGGAATACCGGTGGTTAAAAATACGTGAATCTGGCGTGGATGCACAAAGTATTGATGAATTATTGATCCTTACGTAAGAAGACACTACTCAATAAATGTTATAGTAGTTCTTCGCTCAATATTTTATTTTATTGATTCAATAATTCTTTGCGTTGATATTTTATATTATTGTTGTTTTGATAATTGTCATCGCATGATATTTCCCATTATCGGATCAATAATTCATATTATTTGAATAATATTATTAGATTGCATTGTTGGCAATGTCTAGAAAGTTCATCGAGAGAGGTTTGGTCACCTAATTGCGGCGCCAATAAGGAGAAATTCTTATTGGAAAGCCCCTCTTCCCGGAGCGGCTTTGGTTGTCATAAATGTGATTACGTAATATTATTTGTGAATAATTAATTATTGATTCATATGATAAGGAAATATTTATTTTATGTGGATATAAATGTTGGATATATTTATTGTGGTTAAAAATGAAGGAGTTAATGTTGAGGTGTTTTATCAGTATTTTTGTCGGAATGAAGGTATTAAAAATTAAACCAGTGTTTTTGAGATATATTGTGTGAGTTATAATTTTAATCAACCGTTGGATCGTTGTAATTTTTGGATATGTTATACATATATAAGTTGAGTATATGCCCACAAATTTTGAACCGTTAAAAATGAACGTATGATTTGTTATGAATTTTAAGATGTGACTGATTCAGAAATTAGGTTTATAAATGATTTTGGTGGAAAATTCTAGAATTGAGTGGGCCCCACTTGTGGTTGGTGAAGAAATGTGCTGAATTTATTTCAAATGTGGTGGGTGGGAATAGTATCAGGTAAAGCCATCAGGTTGTAGGTCAAGTCTGCTAACATTTTCCTATAAATAGAGGGCTAAGTTAGTATTGAAAATCACACCAGAAATAAGTTTTTTCTCTTTCTCTCTCTAGATTTTTGAGTGTATTTTGTGAGTATTTAGATACTTTGTGAGTTTCTATTCATCAGTGCAAGTTTCCTTCAGCCTTATACCGATATTCCGATCACAAGTACTGATATTTTGAGGTAAGGGATGTTATTTTCTTCATATATGATATTATTTCTTTAATATCATTATGCCGAAGTATTGATCTGAATTTTTATCAAATTTGGAGCTTTTTGTGTCGGGGTTATTAGTCACGATACTCTGACTATTTATTCACGATCTGACACTTTTCACGAATACGGCATTATTCACCGAAAAATGAAATTTTCTTCTTTTTGTCCAAGATGTCTATTATGGTTACTTATCTTTGATTGTATCCATGTTTTGATCTTTATTTTTGAATTACGCTTCAAAATTGGTATTTATGAAGTATTATTGATCTTGGATAAACCGTTATACTCTAATCCCCTACTATTTGTCCTTCCGTTTCATTTGAATTCGTTTTCTTTAAAATATTTTTCATCATCCTCGGTCCTAAATGATGATATTACTAAATATCTTGACAGTAGTGCAAAGATAAATGATTAAGCGGTGAATATCTTTGGCCCGTAGTGAAAAGATGAGCAGTGTTGAAATGAACATGACCCAGCTGGTGATCTGAAATGAATATCTTTGGGCACTGTAGAAGGCAAAGATGAATATTTGATTAAAGATGTATATTGATTGTTATTCTGAGGATAAAATATTGATGATGGACTTTTAAATCTTAGAAGATAGTAGAACTCATTTCTACTTGACTCTTCTAATGGATTGTTGTTTCCACCTGCAGTTGTTGATCTAAAACTTGTTGGCTATTATATTTTATCGATTTTTCCTGTTGAAGACTAACGATAATTTGTTGTATATTATCTTAGTCATAATATTCTTTATTGGGCTAGTTGAGCTCACCCTTTTTCCTTTTGTTCCATTTTCTCGGGGAGGTGAGAACATAGCGAGAACTAGTCGGTAAGTGCGGAGTGATGGTTCTAGAAAGATGTTTTTACGGTCCTCACTATTTACGTAAAATAGTGTTTGAATAATTGTAACGAGGACTTATTTGAGTGTGGATATTGTGCAGAAGACAATATTTGTATTTAAACTCACAGTATGTGTTGTCATATTTTGCACGACAATTGTATTATTGAAGTTGTAGTTTGCTTTCTGTACCATGTATTTGGCGACTCAGAATAGGTGTTATATACCTATTTTGGGGGCGTCACACCATTTAACTGAGGATGGGCAACCAAAGTCTTTCTATGTTGAATGTCCAACTCTTTCAGAAAAGCTTCAAATTTTGACCCAACAAACTGTCTGCCATTATTCAAAACCAAGACCCTCGGGTTGCCGAACCGATAAACAACACATTCTTTGAAAAACTTTAGACATTCATGTTTGGTGATCTTCTGTAGGGGTTTAGCTTTTACCCACTTGGTCATGTAGTCAATAGCCACGATCACAAAACTGACTTGTCCCTTGGCTTTCGGAAATGGTCCCAAGATATTAATTCCCTATATGGCAAATGGGATCGGGGATAAAATCGAATACAGCTCTTCGGGAGGCTGATAAGGGATAGGGTTATTTAGCTGACACTTAGGACATTTTTTTGACAAATTCCTTTGATTCTTGGAAAATGGTCGCCCAATAATACCCTTGCTTTAGAATCTTATACGCCAATAACTTTGCCCCCATATGATCTCCACAAACTCCTTCACGTACTTCCCGAAGGGCATAGTCAGCTTCCGACGGTGTCAAACACTTGAGCAATGGAGAGCTAAAAGCCCTTAATATAAATCCCCATCGATAAGAATGAAATTCGAGATCTTGTGTTTAATATTCCTTGTAAATATGCGATTCGAAGGCAGAACCCCATCAGCCACATAAGATATGTACGGTGTGAGCCAACAATCCAACCGATCCAAAGCTAAAACATTCGTCTTTTGAACACTAGGTTTTCTAAGACTTCTAAATATAATGAGCCATTAAAGGAACTTGCTTCAATTGTTTCCAATCGGACCAAAGCATCTGTTACTATTTTGTCTGACCGATCAATTCCTTGTCAACTATATGAATTGAAGTAATTAAGCTTATCTTTTACCTCGGCTAGATATTTGGTCATCCTGGCCCCCTATGCCTCATATTTTCCCGATATCTGTTTGAAAACCAGTTGAGAATCACTAAATATAACCAACCTCTGTACCTCCAAGCTTTATGTCATCCGAAGTCCTGCCAAAATTGCTTCATATTCTGCTTTATTGTTTGTGGCTTTGAATTGAAATCGTATGGCTTGTTGGAACCTAAACCCCTCGGGACTTGTCAGAATAACCCCCGTTCCGCTGACGTCCGAAGTCGAAGACCCATCAACATAGAGAGTCCATGAAGTTTGCACTGGTTGCGTCTTTGTAACCGAGCCCACATCTAACTTTGAGAAAGAACATTCTACTACAAAGTCGGCCAAAGCTTGTCCTTTGATTGTCGTTCGGGGTTGGTATTCCAGGAAGAATTTAGTCATTTCCATTGCCCATGCAGCGAGCCAACCCGAGACTTCTGGTATGTAAAACACTTTCTTCAACGGCTGATCAGTATATACCACCACCAACCGACCCTAGAAATAGTGCCGAAACTTTTTACTTGCAATGATTAAAGCATAGGCAAACTTTACCAGGTTCGGATACCTAGTTTATGCATCTCGAAGGATGTGGCTGACATAATAAACTGGGAACTGTTTTCCCCCTTTGTCTCGTACCAATGCTGCTCCAACTGCCAACGAGCTTGCAGCCAAATATAAATATAAGGGTTCCGAAGGGATCAACTTCATTAACAAAGATGCCGAAGACAGATAACGTTTGATCCCTTAGAACGCATCTTCACACTCCGAAGTCCACTGAAAACTTTTCTCATTGTTTGGCCCCTTCAGAGTATCAAAGAATGGTAAACATCTTTCGGCTAACCTTGACATAAATCTCCGAAGGGCAACTATCCAACCCGTCAATCTTTGCACATCTTTAAATGACTTCAGTGATTTCATGTCCAAAATTGCCATGATTTTTTCCAGATTTGCCTCTATGCCCCTTTTGATTATCAAATATCCCAGAAATTTTCCTGACCCTAATCCGAAAGTGCATTTAGTCGGGTTCAATCACAACTTATGTTCTTTGATGGTTTGAAAGCAGTTTTCCAAGTCATCCGGATGGTCCCAGACTGACATGCTTTTAACAATCATGTCATCCACATAGGCCTCCATACTTCTATCCAACTGCCTTGTAAACACATAGTTCATCATACGTTGATATGTCACCCCCGGCATTGAGTAATCCTAAGGTCATCTTCCTATAAGCATATTGGCCCGCTGACTAATGAAGTTGGTCTTCGAGATATCCTCTTTCCTCATTGAGATCTGATGATACCCTGAGAATGCATCCATAAAGCTCAACATCCCATATCCTAAGGTGGCATCGATCAGCTGGTCAATATTGGGTAAAGGATAGAAGTCCTTCGAACATGCCTTATTCAAATCCGTGTAATCGATGCATAGCCTCCATTTTCCATTCTGTTTCTGTACCAACACTACATTTGCTAGCCATTTCAAGTAGTAAATCTCAAAAATGAAATCTGCCTCCAGAAGCTTAGCAATCTCTTCGTCTATGATTTTCTGTCTTTTGGGGCAAACATCCTTCTTTTTTGTATGATCAGTTTCTTTTTGGGATCCATGTGCAACATACGTAATGCGACCGATTTGTCTACCCCTGACATGTCACTGGGTACCCAAGCAAAGATATCGGTATACACCTGAAGTAGATCGATCAGCCCAGTCCGAAACGGTTTTGTCAATCCCGAACCAATCTTTACCAACTTCTCCTTATTCCCCGGAATCAACTCTATTTCCTATGTTTCTTCAGCGGGCAAGGCAAATGGCTCCGTATTACCCTCAGTAAATGGCTCTATCTCGATAGTCATAGTCTGCTTGTGCTTCCTTACCCCAACCCCCGATGAGATCAATTTGTTCTGATAACACCTTCGGGCAATATCAAGATCACCTTTTACCTCCCCAATCACGTTCGGTGTAGGAAACTTGATCTTGAAGTGGGGTATAGAAGTAACTGCCTGCAACGCTGCCAGGGTCGGCCTTCCTAAGATTGCATTATACGCCGAATCCACCTTGACCACAAAGAATCTGACCATTTTTTCTACCTACTGAGGTGTTGTGCCAAACCTAATAGGAAACTCGATCGTGCCCGACACATGCACCGGATCTCCACTGAACCCATATAGGGGGGCTTTTTGCCCTAATTCCATCTTCCTCCCATCTAAAACTAGCCTCTGATAGGCATGTGTATACAATATGTCGATCGAGGACCCGTTGTCGATCATCATTCTTCTCATATCCATCAGTCTGGCCTGAGAAGTTATCACCAACGCCCCATCATGTGGTTCTATGAGATCTATGGGATAGTTTTCATCCAAGAAGGAAATGACTGTCCTCGGGAAAGCCCAATCCCTTCTGACGGATGATCCTGATAATAATGCATCTAGATGTTCGCTCCTCTATTTTCCGATCACACACCCTACAGAACCGCCCGAGATAACATCAACTACGCCTCGAATAGGCTAGTTCTATTTTAGTTGTGTGTCCCGTGTCTGCCGTTTATTTTCCTCCCTCTGTTGTGCGTCAGCATTCTCCCGACCTGCTATATACTGGACCAACTGGCCATTCTGCACATTCTTCTCAATCAGATCCCTCATAGCATTTCTCCGTCGTATCTCCTGAGGTCTGATTATATTCACAGAATTTATCCCAATTCCTCTTCCCAGGCTTCGGGGTTGTTGAGTAAGGTTCATAGAATGGATTGTTCCAGATCTCCTCCAATACCTTGCCCAGATCGGTATTGAGAGGGGTATAGACTTTGTTGATATTCCTATTCAATAAGGGCGGTCGACCAATGCCCGAACCCCCACTATTGTAATTTTTCTTTCCTTGATTATCCGATCTCCCTTGATTATTGTCTGACCGTTGATAAGTCTGTTTGTCTCGTTCCTTAGACTTTTCAAAAGACTGTGACTATGGCTTGAAGTTTCCTATAGTTTCCTCTATGGCGATGAACCCCTCGACCCGATGAAAAGCTTCTATTAGGTCATTGGGGGATTAACAACTAGGTCTTTCATCATCTTTTTTGATTTCCCTATGTCCAGACCCGTTGTAAAAAATCTCAAGACTTGTGGTGAGTTTAATTCTGTCACCGATCCCACTGCCTCTCAAAACCTCTTAATATACTAACCGAGGCTTTCATCCGAACGTTGCCTCACATGCGCGAGAGAACCAGTGATCTTTCCTCTTCTTCTATTACTCCCAAACCGAGCATGGAACTTTTCCCGAAGATCGCTCCATGAGTCGATTGATCCTGATGCCAAGGTTCTCATATTATTCTCGGGCACTCTTTTTTAGAGTCGTAGGAAACATATGACACTTTGCAGCATCCGAATGTTAGTAATAAGTCATGAGTCTATCGTACCCATCGGAATGGTCGTACGGGTCTCCCAATCCATCATAAGTCTCTATCGGGGACACCTTTTTCTTCGGATCACCCATAAACTGATTAATTTCGGGCGTGAATGGTGAACTGGGGCAGCTCGATGGTGCTCCCATCTGGTTTTTGGCTACCAGCAGCTTTTTCAACTCTGCAACCCTTCTGGTAAGGGGGTTAGATTCCTCTTTGTGAGGGGACGATTTAGGCATGTCTCTCTCGTATTCAGGAGATGCGACCTTCCTCCTTTGTCCTGATCTGCCCAGAAACTCGATCTTTCCATCATGGGAGTGACTCTTTCGTCTGTTCCTACCTTCCTGAGAGTGACTCCTAGGTCTGCTCATGCTCCTACCAAAACCGTCCGCACGAGGTGTTATGGATCGACTCCGATGTCTGGGCTTCTTCGATGAAACCTCCTCTTCTCCGGCCATTTTGGCCATCTGTTCTTCTAACTCAATCTATTGTAGGCACAGGGCCTCCATGGCGTCTTTGTTTTGCTGCATCTTTTTTAATAAGATGAACTGACACTGGTGTTGGTTGTCCTCTACCCGATCCTTTCCTCGCCTTTCATGCGCTCAGGACTGATTTTCCTCGGCGCAACTGAGGGGATCTAGAGTATGTTGACTAGCAGAAAAAGTCGCAGGCGTGCCGATGGGGCTTGCTTAAAACCACCTTCCTAATTTTTTGGCCCCAACCTATATTTAACTGACCTTCTCACTTGGGTCATTTGATGAGTCTTTGATTTTTCCTGGTTTGAAGCCTCACTGTCCCTGCTCGCCATAACTTTTAATCGAAAAAACTCGGAGTGATTGTAAAGGCACTAAAATAGCCCTCCTTCTAGCGCCAATGTTAACGCCAAGTTTTGCCTGCGTGTCTAGTCACCAAATCCATGCGCTTGAACCTGCACAATTATGAAATCACACAGGACGCTTGACGACTTGAGCCGCCGAGTGATAACTCTGGTGTGAGAATGAGTACATGCTGAACAAGGTTTAACAATGGAGGTTGTTAGTTCCTAGAGGCACAATAGTTATCTAAAAGGGGGGTAGAATAGATATTTTAAATAGTTTCTTTTTCAAAACTACTTTTCAGATTTGTTAATAAATTAACCACAACAGAATATAAGATTTATTTGTTTCCTTTTAAGATAAACCAAGTTAATAGGAGATAAGCAGTTATAACAGATATAGCAGTTATAACAAGAATATAAAAGACATAGTGTTTTTAAGTGGTTCAGAGCACTCAAGGATCCTAGTCCACTCTTCTACTCCTCGAGTAGGAAATCCACTAAGGATGTCTTTACAATCTTTGAATCACTTAGATTCTTTCAAGACCAACAGTCTTGAAACTTCTTAGTTCACTTAGAACTCTTTAAGTCCAACAGACTCGGAACTTCTTACTTCACTTTATGAGAGTTGAGTTCTTGGGTTGTGCTACTCAGTTGTCGTTAAGCATATGTTTGAAAGAGCTAAGTAGCTGAGCAATCTTTCTTTCTAGATTGTAGAGTTGAGCGTTAAGTGTTCTTCAACTTTTTATTGTGTACTTGTTTATCTGCATCTTTGTCTGATGATTTTTATATAAAGGAGCCTTTGAAATATGTCCGTTTGAAGACTTCCGTTGAAGCTTTAAATGCATCAGACATTTTTGAGCATTGATGGTGACTTCCTGGAAATTTGTTGTTCATCCATCTAACTCACTGACACGGAATACTGCTATCTCACCTAACACCTGAAAAGGCGTTTTCAGCAGACATGCAGTCATTTTCCTTAACTTCTTCAATACGTTTCTTCGATACATATTAAGGATGAGCATTGGGATTCTCGAAAGTCTCAACGTCTATAATTCATTCTTCATTTGTAGTATTTTATCCTTCAGCTAAAGGACAAAGCTCGATGCTTCTGATGCTGACATGAGATACACTACGATCATAATCATGGTGTCTTGTCATATTTGTACTTGATTCAACTCGAAGAGAATACTATGATTTCTCTTAAGCACTGGTAGACTACGATCCTTTACTTGCTTGTTTTTGCAGACTCTACGCTTCTAAGAGCACACTACGATTCTTAATTTGGCTCGTAAGGCGTTTGGACCTGAAAGTAGTATGCACACAAGCCAATCATGTTTGATGATAAAGCATATACTTTGGAACAATCTTATTCATTTATTAATAAAAAGTATTAATTTATTAAAGGCTTTTAATTATCTACGTGATGTTGTTTTATAATATGTGATAAACCCATAGTTTTAAGCAATGCTTTTAGAATAATGATGATGATCATTCTAATGAGATCTAAATTCTTAGACGACTTTTAAAACTAAAATAGTTCCCAATCATTTGGATTACTAAATTGGGGATTAGTGAATCCGGATAGATTGGTACATACGTTTCTTCTTTCGTTGGATGAGGATGATTGATCTCATGATCATTTGTGTGGACACTAACTAAAGCAAGTATGTAGGTGCTTATTAGAGAATAAGTTCATTTCGAACATTGGCTCGCTAAGGAATACCTAATGGAGTTTTACTTGCTCGTCGATAGGAATTCTGTAGTGATAGTAAGACAAGTAATCCTTGGACTTGAGATCATCATAGTATCTTGTGTATGATGAGTTATACTTTAACTTATTCCTTAAGACCCTTAGGGTATATCAAAGGGTATACTTGGGTATAATAAGTTATACGTGGAGATAATGTATGATCGATAAAGAATCTACCACACTAATAAAAGAAGAGAAATGTCTATGTGATTCGATAAATGACAACCAAGAGTCCTTGGCGGCGAGAATGAAATTAGAAAGGAGTTTCTAATTTGCATTATTTGGAGTTGTGCATTTAAGGATCGAAATACATATAATTAAATAAAATAAGACTTGACAATAATTCCATATCTTATATTTAATTGGGACATTGTATGGTGGAAGGATTGAATTGCACTGGTAACTATTTACTCAAAGGTTCTTTTATGATTAATGTTGAAATCTATATTATCTCGGAAAGTCGTTGATCGTTAGGGAGGCTTATCCTATTGTAGAATAAATATTATTTATTTAAATAAATTAATTATTTAATTTATTTATTTAAATAAGATTAGAATTGTTCTAATTGATTTATTCACAAGGTTTAATATGGAGAACCTAAAGGGTCACACCATAAAAGGAAGAATAATTATTTAAGAAGTTAATGGCATAATCGTAATAATATGTTATGTATATTTAATTTAATCTATGGTGATAGAATAAATTAAATAGCTTAATATTATTATTTAATATTTTAGAAATATTAAATATAAATTAATAAGAGGAGTCTTATTAATATTATCACAATTATTATTATTTTAATTTCTAAAAGAGTTTAGGAATTAATTTAATATAAGTACTCTCATTTATTCCTAATAGGATTAGAGGGAAAATTAGTTAAAGGAGTTTAATTAATTATCCCTAATAAGATTAGGGAGTCCATTTAATTAAAAGAGTTTAATTAAATAATACCTTATTTTTATTAAATAAGGTTACTCGATATCTTTATAAGAGAGTCTTATATCGGATATCGGATGTAACGTAATAATTCCAATTTGTGGAGAGTACACCTTTTCTATAGAGATAGAAAACTAGGGTTGAGCCAATACACCATCTTCTTGAATTCTTTATTTTTCTTGGTGGATCACCTCTAGAGGCCAAACGCTTGGGTGGCTAACGTTGATCAAAGGAAGGAACCAAACCAGGTGGATTCAAGTTGAACGCGAAAAGGATTGGAGGTGAACTTGTACCTGAGGAAGCTCGGATCTTCAAGGGTATGTTTGTTCTTCATATCTTTTCGTTTAATTAATAATTGTGCATAAAGGGTGATCCGGGTATATGGTTTGTAAAATTTCAAAACTCTGATTTTTTATCTCGCTTCCGCTTAATTTATGCAATTTGATTGCGTTCTTGAATATTGCAAACCTAACAGTGGCATCAGAGCCAAACCTTCATGCAAATTATTAATTATTCAAATTTGATATGTATATTGATATGTGTTTAGAACAATTTAATTGGGCATAATTTTATTGTATAAAAAAAATAAATAAATAAAAAAAAAGGAATGTGCCGATTTTTTTTTTTTTTCAACCGTCCAACGTGACTTCATGTTACACAATACTTGGTGATTCAAACAAAAAAAAAAGGGTATCTGTTCGGTTTTAAGGCCACAAGGGTATGCACGGAATTCAAGGCAACAAGTATTGAATTTCACTTCCTTAATATCCGATAATCAAAAAAAAAAAAAAAAATGCTGTTTCGTGGCAACAAGAAAATCGGCAGGAACTAATTTTTTCTTGAAGCAAGGCACGGAAATCAAGGGAACCATGTTACCATATATATATATATATATTCAATATATATATACGGTTATTAGAAATATATATATATATATATAATAGTTATATATATATTATTCTTAATAATTTTAGAATTAAAATAAAGTTTATTTTAATTTTAAAATAAAAAGTTCATTTTAATCTTAAAATAAAAAGTTTATTTTAATTTTAAAATTAAATTTCATGCTAACTAATTAGAGTTGGAATTAGATTCCATGATAACTAATTGGAGTTGAAATTGGATTCTATTTTTCCTTAAATAAAGGAGTTTATTTTGATATGAAATTAGATTTCATATTATTCAAAAATAAAAGGTTTATTTGTGAATAGGAAAAGAGAATCATAATTTCCTTAAATAAAGGAGTTTATTTAAATATGAAATAAGATTTCATATTATTCAAAATAAAGGAGTTTATTTGTGAATAGGAAAGAAAATCCGTATTTCCTTAAATAAAGGAGTTTATTTAAATATGAAATAAGATTTCATATTATTCAAAATAAAGGAGTTTATTTGTGAATAGGAAAGATAATCCATGTTTCCTTTAATAAATTTTTTTTTTATATATATGGAATTGGATTCATAATTAATTAAAATAAAGGAGTTTATTTTGATTAAAATTTTGATTAAAATATAATAGTTTATTTTATTCAAAATTGGATAAATTAAAATAAAATAGTTTTATTTTGATTTAAATTTGGATTAAAATAAAGGAGTTTATTTTGATTCAAAATTAGATTTTATACTAACTAAATTTGCCCATTAAATGATATCAATATATATATATATATATTAAATGTTTATTATTCATAAGATGAATGTTATTTATTGATGCGTATGGTGATGTGTATGATAATAAATGGGATTGATTATGGACTATTGACCAATGTGATTGGATTTTATTTTAGTTGGATGCATGAATGTATGGGTTTTATTAAATGGGGTCTGCGTACCTCGTCTTCTCTAATTTTTTCTTAATGTAAATTCTATCTCCTCCTATGTATTTCCCTTGGCTGGCGATCAAGGTTTCTATTTATTTTAAATAGTTTTGTAATAGGAATAGTTAGAATTAATTTTGAAAAATTGGAGATCAAGGGCAAGGAGTCGCTTAACCAGGTTTTGTAATGGAGCCCAGGGTTTAAATGTAATAGTTATATTTAAATATTATTTCTTGCACCCCCAGGGTTTGACCTTTTGGTTCACTTGGTGGCTCTAGTGAACCAAACTAGAATAAAAGTCCATAATCAATCCGGTAGAATATAGTATTCTATATGCGTATGCTTATACTATATATATTATATATTATGCAAACATGCTTCGCGATGTTCATTAATACGACGCGTATTTTATATATATATATAAATGCATGCGCTAAACAAGATGAGACAAATTAATAACAAAACCCCTCAATTTTTATATTAAGTCCTAAGCGTTCAAAGATATTTGGAATATCGAGCGTCAGCTTTCTAGCATGATAAAATTAATAGAGTATTAAATATTTAATATGAGTTTGTTGTGTCACCACAAGGCAAGTATTAAATATTTAAGATGTTAATTTATCACATTTAATGCTTATAAAGAAAATTGAACAATATTGTTTTGTTGTGTCACCACAAGGATGATATTTTTCTTTTTTTGAATATATGGAGTGCTAGAGTGGGACTTAACTTGGATAATTTTGATTCGGATGTGCCACCACTTGATCAAAATAATCTAAGAGGCAAAAAGAAAAGGAGTTGCATAGTTGATGTAATTGACAAAAAGTTGTCTACCTATTTATTTATATATAGTTTGTTGTGTCACCACAAGGCTATATACATTTGAAATGGGATCTTTATTCTCACTAGCAAATCTTTAATTAGATTTTTGCCGAACTATATAAATGAGGTAATATAGTTTGAAGAAAATAGTGGAAATACCAATTTAAAACAAGACCTAAATTATTTTGGTAATTAATAAAAGAATGTATGTTAAAATGTTGTTAATTACAAATTCATTTACGAAATTTTACAATGTCTAAAATTACTATCATCTGCAAGCATATTAGATGTTAAATTAATCAAACCGAATTAAACGGATTGGTTAAGGAAATTGAGAAAAGTTCTCATCATAGTGAAAAGCTATCTTATGTCATATACGCCTATCCTCAAGAATGGTTGCAGCATAATGCCTCTGAGGAAGACATTGCTACTTTTAGAAAGTGGCAAGATGATGATGCGATTGGCTCGATGCATCATGCTCGCATCCATGAGTAACGAGCTTCACGTCAAGATGAAACTATGGATGCTCCTACTATATTCCGCACATCAAGTAGTTGATGGTGAGGAAAGTAGGACCGATAGATATCGATATCTAAGGAGCTCTTCCGATCTAGAATGGCCAATGACACTATAAGATGCAGACAAAAGGTTCTTAACATAATCAATTTGATTGATCAATTAGGACAATCTGGTTTTGTCATGGATGGAGAGTTGAGCCAAGATTTGATCTTGCACTCAACTCCGGACTCCTTTCATTAATTGTTGTGAATTTTTCATATGAACAAGCTATATATCGACTTTCTTTGATTTGCTTAACTTTATGTTGAAAAATGATGAGAGTCACTTTCCAACCAAGAAAGACCATGTCTTCTTGGTAGGGGCCAAAGGATCTTCCGAAAAGAAGAACGATTCAAAGAAGGTAAATGTAAAAAGCGTAAACAAAGGATAATAAGAACAAAGCGATATGGATGGCAAAGGCGTTTGCTTTCCACTACAATAAGCCCGGACTTTCGAAAAAAGCTGCAGAAGCATCTTGCGAGAGGCTAACAAAAGAAGCTTAGTGAAGTTTGATCACAATACGCTTTTTGTTCATGATTGAAGTAAATTTTTCTTTAAGTCAAGGTTCTACTTGGGTATTGGATACCGACTTTGGTTATCATAAATATAGATTTATGAAGGACCAATGAAGTAGAAAGTTAAACAAAGTAAGTAATCCTATGTGTGGGAAATGAAGCAAAGGTCACTGCATATTAGCCATAGAAACTTATAGTTTAGCAATGTCTACTGAGCAAATCTATTAAGTCGATAAGTAAGTTGTTATTATTCTAGTTCTTGTTAAAAATATTATTTCCATTTTATTGTTGGACAATGAAATCTTTGGTATTATAATTAAGAACAATTGTTGTTCTATTTATAATAATAATGTTTTGTATATAATCTGGAATATTACTTAATAAATTTTGTATACTTGACTTACATGAAAATAATTTTGCATATTGAACAAATTAGTATAAGAAAAGGAGATGATCATTCAAAGAGTTGAATGTGTGTATTTGTTGAAATACAAGTGTGAATTATTTGAAAGGTTCAAAGAATTCAGAAGTGAAACAAATTGACAAAGTATTAAGATTCTTTGATCGGATCAAGGAAGGAATACTTGTGCAATAAGTTTCTAGATCATCTCAAATGGTTTTCTCATAATGGATGCCTCTCGATACATAATAATTGATTGATGTATCTGAAAGGAAAAATTGTACCTATTTGAACATGGTGCGGTCCATAATGATTTTACCGACATTCCAGTATCCTTCTAGGGTCATGTCCTAGAAATGGCTGCATATCTACAAAATGGTAACCTCAAAATCAGGCCCCAAGACTCCATAAAAGTTATGGACAGGGAGGATTCCTAATCTTAAGTATGTTAAGATAAGGGGTTGTCCAACTTATGTGAAAAGTTTTCAAAGGATAAGCTTGGGACAAGATTTGACAAGTGTCGATTTGTGGGACATCCTAAAGTAAGTTTAGGGTATATGTTCTATAATTCTACTTAGCAAAAGGTGTTTGTTACGAAACACGGCGCTTCTAAGATAAAGGCGTTTATCATTGAAGGGCTAGTGGGAGGATAATAGATCTTGAAAAGTTCAAGAACCACAAAACACTATAAGTCAAATAAGAGGAAACGTAGATAGACCTATTGTACCACAACCCAATCGTAAATCGGAATAGTACCAAGAAGATACCTAGAAGGTATGGATTCATCATAGATGATGATGATGAGGTACACATCATAGAAGATGATGATCCGAGTTACATTCGATGAGGTAAGACTTCTAGTGTGTACAAAAAGGGTCGATTGGGAGGCGTCGTGAAATTTCTAGTATTATATGTTGATATACTACGGATGAGGAATTACATACCAATGCTACAATCAAGTAAAGATAAAGTTGTCTAAACATTCCTCCATGAATGGTTTGGGAAGAGTATCTTAATTGGGGATAAAATCTATATAGATAGATACAAGAGGATGCTCGACTTAACCCAAGGAACGATATATTCATTTGACGCTAAAGTCGTTTAGCATGGCAAACCCAAGAGATGTCTCATGTTGATGAGCTATGGAGTGTATCTCTCTTAATAGTCCCCACAGGACTTAAAAAAGAGAGGTCGCATGAGTAACAATCATGTATGCAATGAAATGTACGAGACACGATGTTGATCGGTCATATTATGGAGAAGTTCACTATGAGTCGCTGAAAAACATCTTAAAGTGCTTAACCCAAGCACTAAGGATGTGATCATATACATGGTGGGTCTAAATTAAAACTAGAGAGCTTAATGGACTCAAGTTTTTCGAGATGAGACCAAGACGACAGAAAAATCCACTTTAAGGTAAAGGTTACCTTGGGCCGTTGGTGCGATGAATTCGAAAGGTTCCAAACAAAGAAAGAGTTCTTTGGTTTAGTGATAAAGACAAAGTATATAGCTATAAATGAAGCTGCAAGTTGATTGTTTGGATTAAAAGTTCATTATGTAACTAGGAATAGTTCCTAAGTCTCATCTTAGATCTAAACATGTGTTGTGGCACTTTCATTTGATTATTAGAATCATTAAAAGATGGGAAATCACTATAGAGATAGTGGACTCTCAAGAACAACATTACATATCCATTAACTAAAGCTTATCCAATGTACAGGATAATCGTCACTTAGAGAAGAAGAGTATAAGATACCATGACGATTGGCTTTAGTGCAAGTGGGAGATTGAAAGTAGTATGCACACAAGCCAATCATGTTTGATGATAAAGCATATACTTTGGAACAATCTTATTCATTTATTAATAAAAAGTATTAATTTATTAAAGGGTTTTAATTATCTACATGATGCTGTTTTATAATGTGTGATAAACCCATAGTTTTAAGCAATGCTTTTAGAATAATGATGATGATCATTCTAATGAGATCTAAATTCTTAGGCGACTTTAAAACTAAAATAGTTCCCAATCATTGGATTACTAAATTGGGGATTAGTGAATCAGGATAGATTGGTACATCGTTAACTTCTTTCGTTGGATGAGGATGATTGATCTCATGATCATTTGTGTGGAGACACTAAAGCAAGTATGTAGGTGCTTATTAGAGAATAAGTTCTTCGAACGCATTGGCTCGCTAAGGAATACCTAATGGAGTTTTACTTTCACTCGTCAATAGGAATTCTGTAGTGATAGTAGACAAGTAATCCTTGGACTTGAGATCATCATAGTATCTTGTGTATGATGAGTTATACTTTGACTTATTCCTTAAGACCCTTAGGGTATATCAAAGGGTATACTTGGGTATAATAAGTTATACATGGAGATAATGTATGATCGATAAAGAATCTACCACTTCTAATAAAAGAAGAGAAATGTCTATGTGATTCGATAAATGACAACCCAAAGTAGTCCTTGGTTAATGTAGAATGAAATTAGAAAGGAGTTTCTAATTTGCATTATTTGAGTTGTGCATTTAAGGATCGAAATACATATAATTAAATAAAATAAGACTTGACAATAATTCCATGTCTTATATTTAATTGGGACATTGTATGGTGGAAGGATTGAATTATCGGTAACTATTTACTCAAAGGTTCTTTTATGATTAATGTTGAAATCTATATTATCCGGAAAGTCGTTGATCATTAGGGAGGCTTATCCCTATTGTAGAATAAATATTATTTATTTAAATAAATTAATTATTTAATTTATTTATTTAAATAAGATTAAATTGTTTCTAATTGATTTATTCACAATAGGTTTAATATGGAGAACCTAAAGGGTCACACCATAAAAGGAAGAATAATTATTTAAGAAGTTAATGGCATAATCGTAATAATATGTTATGTATATTTAATTTAATCTATGGTGATAGAATAAATTAAATAGCTTAATATTTATTATTTAATATTTTAGAAATATTAAATATAAATTAATAAGAGGAGTCTTATTAATATTATCACAATTATTATTATTTTAATTTCTAAAAGAGTTTAGGAATTAATTTAATATAAGTACTCTCATTTATTCCTAATAGGATTAGGAGGAAAATTAGTTAAAGGAGTTTAATTAATTATCCCTAATAAGATTAGGAGTCCATTTAATTAAAAGAGTTTAATTAAATAATACCTTATTTTATTAAATAAGGTTACACGATATCTTTATAAGAGAGTCTTATATCGGATATCGGATATGCATAATAATTCAATTTGTGGGAGAGTACACTTTTCTATAGAGATAGAAAACTAGGGTTGAGCCAATACACCATCTTCTTGAATTCTTTATTTTTCTTGGTGGATCACCTCTAGAGGCCAAACGCTTGGGTGGCTAACGTTGATCAAAGGAAGGAACCAAACCCGGTTGATTCAAGTTGAGCGCGAAAAGATTGGAGGTGAACTTGTACACGAGGAAGCTTCGGATCTTCAAGGGTATGTTTGTTCTTCATATCTTTTCGTTTAATTAATAATTGTGCATAAAGGGTGATCCGGGTATATGGTTTGTAAAATTTCAAAACTCTGATTTTTTATCTCGCTTCCGCTTAATTTATGCAATTTGATTGCGTTCTTGAATATTGCAAACCTAACAGGACCAACTCTACGATTCTGAGTGAGGTCCTCTAAAGCAGACTATGATTCTGTAGCAACTTTCTCGATACTACATGATTACGCGCTTGGCTTACTGCAATCCCTCGGTGGCTCGATCGACACTACGATTTACATTGATGCCTATCTATTACATCTTAAAATAGATCAATCTAACAACTTTGATCTTTTCTTTTATACATTCATTTACAGAATGATAAACATAAAAAGCACAGATCAACCAAACAATTTTGATCTATCACCTAAGTCCTTGTACATATGTTCTTTGAAAGACTTTACATATAAGCATGTTTATTTACTTTCAACATCAAATTTGAATATGCATTTCCCAAAAATCTCCTCCTATTTGATGTTGACATAACCAAGAAGATTTGTATCATAATCATCAATTTCTAAATGTAGGATGCTAGAAAGTAAAATATGACTTAGTGTTTCGGTGAACAGCTAAAATCTCTAGAGAATAAGCATGAATTTATTGATGTTGTAAGGCAGATATTACATTATAGCTTAGTTACATCAATAATAAATAAATTTCAAATTATCTCTATCTTTTTTGCCTTTTACTTTTTGGAGGATTAGCATGTTTTGCAGCTCTCTTTCTTCTGATGGCTTCATCTCTCCATGCAATGTCTTCCATCTCGCTTTAACTTATCCATTCTCCATGATCATGTCTGTTCATAAAGGAAGGGTCTCCAGTTGGCATATTTAAGCTAGTAATGGTTACCCCTTGTGAGCTAGGAGATGGACATCGACTCCTTAGTGGTTGTGCCACAAGAATTGGTTGACGCTGCTGCTGTTCATGTCGTAGAGTCTAATAGCGAGGTTATCTTGTGCGAGGACTCCTTGAAGATTGAGCAATTTATTTTCCTCTTCCTTTGCCTTTTTCTCCTTCCCCTTTATTCTCCCCTTTTATGTCAGCATCAAGGGTTCGAATATCTTCTAACAGATGATTTATGCCTAGGAAAAGTTTGTGGAGTTGATTCCTGGATTGAGCAATGTCTTCACGATTTTCTTTAACCAGAGAGTTAGTTTGAGAGTTTTTCTTTTGTAGAATGGCCAAGACAGTGTCTGTTTGTTGTATCTGACTCATAGAGTAATCTTTGAATTCTTGAATGGAAGATCATAGTCTTGAGAGACTTTCCATAACAAGCTTTTTTTGAGTTTCCTGAGTCTTCTGTAGAAGGATAACTGCTTCCTTGTGCTTCTGGGTAGATTGAAAATGAATTTGATCCCTTTCATTTATGCTATGGATTATTTCCTTGATGATCTCCCTAAGCTTATTTGTGAGCTTAGAACTCAGATTGCTGGGAAGGGTGTTGGCAGCATCTATTAAGTGGTTCAGCCTTGTATAAACAAGCATAAAGTGATTTTCAAGATCTTCTTGAATATCTATAGTCACTTTTTATGATGCATTAGATAGCTCAGATTTGGTAGGAAGATCTGAGAGAAGCTCAAGTATTTGCTGGGTGCCTAGAGGAGAGGCTCTTGTATTTTGGTTTTGTAGGTTTGAGAGAGCAAGAGAAAGATCAACATAATTGTTAGTTGATGAGGAAGGAATGTCCAAAGGAGGTTCAGGTATGGGGGTTTGAGTTGTGGGAGGAGAGGCTGTTGAGGCTGGTGGAGTAAGTGACTCTACGATTTGAGTATGATCGATATTTGTAGAGTGAGAAATGGTTGAATACTATATTAATATGAAGTTAGGCATATTTGGTTCATCAGTTACAGAATATTTGGATTCTGAAGCAGGAAATTGGTTTAGTGGATGAAGAATTACTTCCAACCATCTTGGGAATTCATAGAATTGGTTAAAGTTTGATGAATGAAAGTGATTAACTCTGAAACATATGGGAATTGATTGTACCTTACGCCCATTTTCTGAAGAAGGATGGTTAGTGATCAGCTTCTGAGCAAACGTGAGGTTGCCTGGAAATCCATGAGCTAGAACTGAAATTGCTGGATAAGTTTTGAAGGTCCAGAACATGTGATCCCAAGAGTTGAGAATTTGGGCTCTGTGATAGGGCATCATTGGTAAGTAGGAGAACAAGTGATTGTAGTTGGCCCTCCTATATCTATTCGATCCTTCTACTATTATCTCAACTTCATCAATCTCTTCTTCTTCTTTGTCTTCATTTGAAATTTCCACTACTTCAAACATCTCTTCATTTCTTACTTGTTCTTTAACCCTTTCTACTTCCATATCTTTTTCACCTTCCATTTTCCACATCTTCTTGCATCTCCCCCTTAGCCGTAGCAATTTCTGGCACAGGGATTTCGAGAGGCTCACCTTCAATCTGATCATTCATTTGTTCTTTAGGCAACTCCCCCTCAGTTGGAGCACTTTCTGGCGCAGAGATTTTGAGAAATTCCTTTTCTGCAGCTATTTTTCTTTCTTCTTCCTTCAAGGCTTTCTCATTAACAAGAACATATTTCTTGACAAGCTTTCTCTTTGTTCTTCTGGGCTTAGCCACAGCCTCAATGCTTTCTTCAGCTTCAGCTTTAGCTCTGTCAGTTAGTTTAGATACTGCTACAGCATCCACCTCTGGAGTGATTGTAAGTCAGGACTCTATGATCGGTAATGGCTCTTTGATCGAGGTGAGTGAAGACTTCTTTATTTTGTGGTTATGTTTTCTCTTCTTAAGAAGAATGGTGGCTCTGTCTTCTTCCTCTTCAAACTGCTGCTTCTTCTTCTTCATTTCCTCTAAAATTTTAGTGCTCGAACTTTCTTGAGTCACATTAGTGGTTTAGCCTTGAGTGTGACGCCCCCAAAATAGGTATACAACACCCATTCGGAGTCATTAAAATACATAGTACAGAAACAACTACAACTTTATTAATACAACATAAAAATTATGAGTTTAAATACAAATATTGTCATCTAGACAATATCCACACTCAAATAAGTCCTCAGTACAATTATTGATACATTATTTTACAAAAATGGTGAAGACTACTAAACGACTTTCTAGAACCTTCATTCCATACCCCGACTAGTACTCGCTACATTCTCGGGGTGAGCTCAACTAGCCCAGTAAAGAACATTATGACTAAGATAATATAAAACAAATTATCGTTAGTCCTCAACAGGGAAAAATCTAATAGAATACAATAGACAACAAGTTTTAAATCAATATTCGCAGCGAAAATAATAATTCATTAGAAGAGTTAAGTAGAGAATAAAATCTACTATCTTCTATATATGAATTTAAAAGTCCATCGTCAACATTTTATCCCTGTAACATCAATCAATATATATCTGGAATCAAATATTCATCTTTGCACTACAGGCCAAAGATATTCATCAGTTGGTCATGTTCATCTAAACACCTGTTCATCTTTGCACTACGGGCCAAAGATATTCATCAGAAATCATTCATCTTTGCACTACTGGGCCAAAGATATTCGGGATTATATCGTCATTTAGGGTGAGGATGATGAAAAATATTTTAAAGAAAAGCGAATCCAATTGAAACAAAAGAACAATTTTAAGGATTCGTACTTTAAACAATCAAGTTCAAAAATACTTCATAAATAACCGAGTGGAGTAAAATTCAAGATCGAAGACCAAAACATAGATCCAATCAAAGATAGGAATTATAACGAGACAATCTTGGACACGAAGAGAAAATTTAATTTTTACGTGAATAAGTGTCGTGATTCGTGAATAGTCTCAGTATCGTGAATAGTAACTCCGACACCAAAAGATAGAAATTTCACAAAAAATATCATCATGCTTCGTGAATAGTAACTCGTGAATAGAAACTCGTGAATAGTAACTTATGAATAGTAACTCATGAATAGTAACCCCGACATGAAAAAGTTCCAAATTTGATAAAAAGTTCCAACCAATATTTCGGTATGGTGATATTGAATGAGTTCTACTATCTTCTAAGATTTAAAAGTCCATCATCAATATTTTATCCCTGTAACAACAATCAATATACATCTTTAATCAAATATTCATCTTTGAACTACAGGCCAAAGATATTCATTTGTATCACCAGTTGGTCATGTTCATCTCAACACCTATTCATCTTTGCAATACGGGCCAAAGATATTCATCAGTTAATCATTTATCTTTGCACTACAGGCCGAAGATATTTAGTAATATCATCATTTAGGACTGAGGATGATGAAAAATATTTTAAAGAAAACGAATCCGATTGAAACGGAAGGACAAATAGTAGGGATTAGTATAACGGTTTATCAAGATCAATAATACTTCATAAATACCAATTTTGAAGCGAATTCAAAAATAAAGATCAAAACATGGATCTGATCAAAGATAGTAACCATAATAGACATCTTGGACAAAAGAAGAAAAATTTATTTTTAAATTGAATAGTGTCGATATCGTGAATAGTCAAGCGTATACATGAATAGTAACCCAGAACACACAAAAGTTCCAAATTTGATAAAAATTCAGATCGATACTTTGGCATAATGATATTGAAGAAATAATATCATATATGAAGAAAATAACATCCCTTACCTCAAAATATCAAGTACTTACGATGGAATATCGATTATAAATTTGAAGGAAACTTGCATCGATGAATAAAAACTCACAAAGTATCTAAATACTCACAAAATACACTCGATAATCTAGAGAGAGAAAGAGAAAAACTTGTTTTACGGTGTGATTTTCAATTCTAACAGCTCTATTTATAGGAAAATGCTAGCAGACTTGACTGCTGCAACTTGATGATGGCTTTACCGCTACTATTCCCACCCACCACATTTGAAATAAATTCATTACATTTCTTCACCAACCACAAGTGGGGCCCACTCAATTCTAGAATTTTCCACCAAAATCATTTATAAACCTAATTTACGAATCGGTCACCTCTTAAAATTCATAACAAATCATACGTTCATTTTAATGGTTCAAAATTTGTGGACATATACTCAACTTATATATGTATAACATATCCAAAAATTACAACGATCAATGGTGGGATTAAAAATTATAACCCACACAATATATCTCAAAAATCTTTGGTTTAATTTTTAATACCTTCATTCCAAACAAAAATCTTGATAAAATACCTCAACATTAACTCCTTCATTTTTAACCACAATAAATATATCCAACATTTATATATACATAAAATAAATATTTCCTTATCATATGAATCAATAATTAATTATTCACAAATAATATTACGAGAATCACATTTATGATGACCGGTAGTTCCGAGGAAGAGGGGCTTTTAATAAGAATTTCTCCTTATCAAGCGCCTTGATTAGGTGACAAACCTCTCCTTGTGAGAACTTTCTAGACATTGCCAATAATCTTTATCTAATAATATTATTCAAATAATATGAATTATTGATGCGATAATGGAAATCTTTGTCTGATGACAATTATTGAAAAAACAATAATATAAAATATCAATATGACAATTATTGAATCGATAAAATAAAATATTGAGCGATAACTCTTGTAACAATTATTGAGTAGTGTCTTCTTACATAAGGATCAATAATTCATCAATCTTTTGTGCATGCATTATTACATGTATTACGATATTTTAACCAAGGTATTCTAATAGTGTTAACGGTAAAAACTACGCTGAATTATTTATAAAAAACTCAAACTTGTCGTTTTCTTCATCAAGATGGTTATTACATTATATGGGCCCTGAAATGATCGCTACTTGGCCGTCATGCGAATATTCCCCGATAACAAGAATATTTCACGACCAAACGAATATTCCCCGACAACAATGATTATTTTATAACCACTTGCATATTTTGCAAAATTTGCACATTTCACCCATAACCAGAGAATTATATCAAATTAATACCTTATTATTCATAAATATAATTAGAGGAAATTTGATTTTATTTATAATAAGTTGGGGTCTTACAACCTCCCCTCCTTATGAAATTTCGTCCTCGAATTTGACATACGTACCTGGTGTTTCGAAAAGGTGAAGATACTTCGCTTTCATTTCTGATTCCAACTCCCAGGTCATTTCTTTAATAGCATGGTTTCTCTATAAAACCTTAACTTGTGGTATAACCTTGAGTGCGTGGGACATCTTATTTCTTATCCAAGATCTTAACAGTACTTCTTCAAATACGTTAAATCTTGGCTATATCTCGTCTGCAGTTCTATGATAATATGGTTCGAGTCTTTCACATATTTCTGAAGCATGGATATGTGTAAAACATTATGAACACGAGACATACTTGGAGGTAATGCGAGTCTATAGGCCCATTTCCTATTCGGTCGAGAATCTCAAATGGAACAACAAATCGTGGATTGAGCTTTCATCTCTTCCCAAATCTTGTAACTCCCTTCCGTGGTGCAACACGTAACAATACATGATCCCCGATATTAAATTCCACGTCTTTTCGATGAAGATCCGCATAACTCTTTTGTCGATCTTGTGCTTGGTTTGTATCGTTGTCGAATCATTTGGATCTTTTCGTAGTAAATGCGTACTAATTCGGGTCCCAACAACGTTGCTTCTCCCATCTCGTCCCCAAAGATATCTTTGGAGAGCGACACTTTAAATCCATACAACGCCTCGAATGGAGTCATTTTTATACTTGCTTGATAATTGTTGTTGTAGGAGAATTCCACGATAGAATAAAGTACTTATCGACTTCCTTTAAAATCTAGGACACAAAGTCTTAATAGATCTTGAGGGTTTGAATAGTCCTCTCGATTGTCCGTCCGTTTGAGGATGGTATCTTTGAATCGAATTGTAAATTCGTGCCCATAGCTTTTCTGCAAAGCTAACCCCAAAAATCGTGAAGTGAATCTTGGGTCACGATCCAAAACTATGGATCTTGGCATGCCATGCAATCTCACAATCACATTCACGCATACATGCGAGCAAGATGTTCGAGGAATAAGTCTCACGTATCGGTAAGAAATGGCGGACTTGGTTAATCTATCAACAATAACCCAAATCGCATCTATACCTTAAGAAACTTTGGGAAGACACATAACGAAATTCATAGTAATAATGTTCCCACTTCCATTTCGGAATCTCAAGTGGTTGTAATGGACCCTTTGGCACTTGATGCTCCGCCTTTACACGTTGACAAGTTAAACACCTCGAGATAAACTCGCGATCTCTCTCTTCGTATTGTTCCACCAAAATGTATGTTGAATATCATGATACATTTTGGTACTCCCGAGATGGATTGCAAGCGGGGTGTTGTGTGCCTCCATCATGATTCTATGCTTCAAGTCGAATCGTTAGGAACACAAAGTGCGGAGTTGAATCTAAGTATTCCTTCTTCATCGATTCTCGCTTACGGAATAGCTCCTTCTTGCACTTTCTTCTTTATACGTATCGCCTCCGGTCAAGTAGCTTGGCGACTTTAACTTTATCGATTAAAAGTCGGTTCTACTCGTATATTCGCCATCATCATGTGGGTCCACCGGAGTCTTTAATTCTACCTCCATCCTTTGCAAATTAATACAGAATGGGCCTTTACATTAACAATATCGCTTTTCGTACTCGATATGATCATCTACTTTCGATGCGTCGATTCTATGTTTCGCTTTTCGGGATGATATTGAATAGTATGATCGTAATCTTTCAATAGTTCAAGCCAACGTCGTTCTTAGCGTGTTGAGTTCTTTTTTAGGTGAAGAAATATTTGAGGCTTTTATGGTCCGTATAAATCTCCACTTTCTCCCCATACAAGTAGTGTCTCCAAATTTTCAGCGTGAATCACATCTTTGCTGACTCTAGATCATGAGTAGGATAATTCCTCTCATATTCTTTGAGTTGTAATGTGGCATAGGCTATGACTTTCCCATGTTGCATGAGAACGCATCCTAACCCTTTGCACGAAGCATCATTTGTATATAACAAATCCATCCGCAGTACGGATGGTATTGCGAGCAGTGCCGAAATGAGTCTCCTCTTGAGCTCTTGGAAACTCTTCTCGCATTCCTCGCTCCATACAAATTTTGTATCTTTAAAGTCGGCTGAGTTAGCAGAGTAGCGATTCGAGAAAATCCTTCCACGAATCTCGATAATAACTTTGCTAAGCCCGTAAAGCTACATGACCGATCCTTTGAATTTGGTTGCTCCCAACTTTGTCTTGCTTGATCTTGGCCGGGTCGACGGATACTCCATGTTTTGACACCATGTGCCCAAGGAATACTACTTCCTCAAGCGAACTCGCATTTCTTGACTTGGCATAAAGTTTGTTTTCACGAAGCCTTTCAAGTATCGACTTCAAATGGTTCTCTCATGATCTTCACGGCTTTTGGAATAGATGAGGATGTCATCGATAAAGACAACAACAAAGCTGATCCAAATATTCCTTGAATACACGGTTCATCATATCCATGAAAGCGGCGAGGAGCATTAGTCGATCAAAAGACATGACTAAGAATTCATAATGCCCGTCTAGAGTTACGAAGGCGATCTTTGGAATATCCTCGATTTTAATCTTCAAATTTAATGATATCGAAGCGAAGATCGATCTTTGAAAAAATTGCGCTCCTCACTTCTGTTGGTCGAGCAGGTCATCAATGCGAGGTAGCGGATACTATTCTTGATGGTGACATGGTTTAATTCTTGGTAGTCAATACAAAGTCGCACACTCCGTCTTTCTTCTTTACTGAATAAAAGCAGAGCACCCCGAGGAGATGTACTTAAAAGCGAATGAAACCTATGTCAACAATTTCCTGTAGTTGGACTTTTAACTCCACGAAGTTCAATACGAGCCATTCGATATGGGGTTTTAGAAATGGGTTTTGTACCGGCTCAAGGTCAATAAAGAATTCAACATCACGTTACGGGGTAGGCAGGAAAGTTCTTGAAATACATCGAAAATTCTCTAACAACAAAAATATTATTCAAATCGACTTGTCTTTGTTCAAATCCATAACATGGGCTAAGAAAGCTTGACATCCGTTTTTCAATAAGCGAATAGCTTTATGGCTTGATATGATAGTGGTGATTTTAGTGGTTTAGTTGTTTGAATTCGTATATAATGAGTTGGTTAGAAATATGAAAACTAATGACCTTACGAAAACAATCAATTTTGGCGTGATGAGTGGTTAACCGATCAATTCCTAAAATCACATCAAAAGCAAGTATCTTTAAAGATATAAGATCGGCGGAGTAATGTGATAGTGCCAACTTGGATTATGCAAGATTTATAAAGCTGTATGTAGATGTAACGAAGGTTTCACCCAACGGAGTTTCAATGAGATAAGTCAAAGTCCAATTTCTCTGAGTCAAGTTTAAATGTTGAGCCTGGCGGGAGAGATAAAAGAATGGGTAGAAACCAGGTATCTAGTAAGGTATAAACTTTGGAAGAGTTCAAGATTAGCTTACCCGTAATCACCTCGTTCGGGTTCTCGGCGTTTTGGCGATCGCGACAAGCGCTCTTTCAGAACCATTGATTTCGACTTATCCGGGATGACCCTTTGGAGTCACCATCCAGTTGAACTTGGTTTTGCTCTGAGAACAATCCCAAGCTATGTGGCCTTCCTTTCCACAGTTGTAACATACCTTGGATTGTTGTGGGCGATTTAATTTGATATGTCCCTCTTTCCGCATTTGTAACATCTAATGGCGGTCGTTCTCCTCCCTAGAATTTGTTGTTGGTGTTGGTCTTCTTTGTTGATATCTTCCGTCATTGTTGAATCTCCTTTTTGAAATTTCCACTTGACTCACCTCTCCTATTATCATGGCCATGATGACCACCCAGAGTGGTTCTGCCTTTGTTCGTATTTTTCCTCCTCGTTGGTTATCATCGCTCGATGATTGTTGTCATTGTGGTATGACCCTGGTTGTGGTCCCTCGGTTGAATATACTCATTATCTCGCTCTAATAATTGAGCCCTGTTTACAACATCTGAATATAAAGAAAATTTATGAGATATAAGATATTTCCGAATCTCGGGCTTTAGACCTCTCAGAAACATCCTCGTCATTCGTTCCTCATTTTTGACCAAATGAGGTGCAAACCTGGATAACTCTGCAAACTTCGCCTCGTACTGGGACACCGTCATATTGTTTTGTTCCAGTCTGATAAACTCCACCTCCTTTATATGACGAATACTTTCAGGAAAGTACTTGTCATTGAATAGTTTTTAAAATGTTTCCCAAGATATATCTTGAGTGCGGTGGTGAGTGCGCCTTGAGACTCCCACGGTGATGCCTCACCGCATGGAACATAAAGGTGGCGAATGGAACCTTCTGTTCCTCCGTGCATCCCAAGACATCGAATATCTTGGTAATTTGCTTGACCTACGTTTCCGCCATGATCGAATCCGGTTTTCCCTTAAATTCTGGTGGTCCCAACTCCTTGAAGGCGCTTGGTTGTGAAAAGCCGCGATATTCTTATCATTTCCACCGTATTTTGTGCACGAAGTCTCCTCGTGCGGTTTTGCATGAAGCGCAAAAAGCTCTAAACATTCCATCATTCATCGTTTGCTCGGTAGTGTTGTTTACATGAGGAATATTGCCTTCTGTTGCGCGTTCTCTGAGTTAATAACTAAAGGTTGTTCCACGGTCTCATACACTCCATTGTTAACGTTCTCGTGACCATTCTTAAATCTTGCCATAAAACAAGGGTTAATTAAACAAATTAACATATCACATAATATCCCTATATTGAGTGACCAACAAATAAGCTTAGATAAGACACACTAGCGAAGGATTTACTCATCTCTCCCTCTAGTTCTATTCCCGATCTCCACCAGAGACCATATCCCTAAGCTTTGATACCAAACTGTGGACGCCCCCAAAATAGGTATACAACACCCATTACGAGTCGCCAAATACATGGTACGTAAAAGCAAACTACAACTTCAATAATCTGATTGTCGTGTAAAATACAAACGAACACACATCTTTGTGAGTTTAAATACAAATATTGTCTTACAGACAATATCCACACTCAAATAAGTCCTCGTTACAATTATTCAAACACTATTTTACGAAATAGTGAGGATTGCTAAAACATCTTTCTAGAACCATCACTCCGTACACCGATTAGTTCTCTTATGTTCTCACCTCCACGAGAAAAATGGAACAAAAGGAAAAGGGTGAGTGAACTAGCTAGCCGATAAAGAATATTATGACTAAGATAATATACTGATAAATTATCATTAGTCTTCAACGGGGAAAAATCGATAAAATATAATAGCCAACAAGTTTTAGATCAACAATTGCAATGGAAGCAACAATCCATTAGAAGAGTCAAGTAGAGAATGAGTTCTACTATCTTCTAAGATTTAAAAGTTTATCATCAATATTTTATTCCTGTAACAACAATCAATATACATCTTTATTCAAATATTCATCTTTGCACTACTGGGCCAAAGATATTCATTTATATCACCGGTTGGTCATGTTCATCTCAACACTGTTCATCTTTTGCACTACGGCCAAAGATATTCATCGATTAATCATTTATCTTTTTGCACTACTGGCTAAAAAGATATTTAGTAATATCATCATTTAGGGTAGAGGATGATGAAAAATATTTTAAAGAAAAGCGAATCCGGTGAAATAGAAGGACAAATAGTAGGGATTAAGTATAACGGTTTATCCAAGATCAATAATACTTCATAAATACCAATTTTGAAGCGAGAATTCAAAAATAAAGATTAAAACATGGATCTGATCAAAGATAGTAACCATAATAGACATCTTGGACAAAAAGAAGAAAATTTCATTTTTTTGAATAGGTGAATAGTGTCGATTCGTGAATAGTCTATAGTATCGTGAATAGTAACCCCGACACACAAAAGTTCCAAATTTGATAAAAATTGAGATCAATACTTGACATAATGATATTGAAGAAATAATATCATATATGAAGAAAATAACATCCTTACATCAAAATATAAGATCTTACGATGAAATATCGGTATAAAGTGAAGGAAACTTGCCTTTGATGAATAGAAACTCACAAAGTATCTAAATACTCACAAAATACACTCGATAATCTAGAGAGAGAAAAGAAAACTTGTTTACGGTATGATTTTCAATTCTAACTTAGCCCTTATTTATAGGAAAATGTTAGAGACTTGACACAGTAACTTTGATGGCTTTACCTGCTACTATTCCCACCCACCACATTTGAAATAAATTCAGCATATTTCTTCACCAACCACAAGTGGGGCCCACTCAATTCTAGAAATTTCTACCAAAATCATTTATAAACTTAATTTCTGAATCAGTCACCTCTTAAAATTCATAACAAATCATACGTTCATTTTTAACGATTCAAAATTTGTGGACATATACTCAACTTATATATGTATAACATATCCAAAATTACAACGATCCAATGGTCGGATTAAAAATTATAACCCACACAATATATCTCAAAAACCTTTGGTTTAATTTTTAATACATTCATTTCAAACAAAAATAATCGATAAAACACCTCAACATTAACTCCTTCATTTTTAACCACAATAAATATATCCAACATTTATATCCACATAAAATAAATATTTCCTTATCATATGAATCAATAATTAATTATTCACAAATAATATTACGAGAATCACATTTATGACAACCGGTAGTTCCCAGGAAGAGGGCTTTCAATAAGAATTTCTCCTTATTGGCACGCATGATTAGGTGACCAAACCTCTCCTTGTGAGAACTTTCTAGACATTGCCAATAATGCTATCTAATAATATTATTCAAATAATATGAATTATTGATCGATAATGGAAAATCTTGTCTTGATGACAATTATTGAAACAACAATAATATAAAATATCAATGTAGCAATTATTGAATCAATAAAATAAAATATTGAACAATAACTCATCGTAACAATTATTGAGTAGTGCCTTCTTACGTAAGGATCAATAATTCATCAATCGTGCATCACGCGCGTATTCTTGTATTTTAACAATAGGGTATTCCAACGGTGTTATTATGATATAACTATACGTAGTTATTTATAAAAACTCAAACTTGTCGTTTTCTTCATCCAAGCGGTTATTACATTATGGGGCCCATAAATGATCGCTGCTTTGCATTAAATACGAATATTCCCAAACAACAAGAATATTCCACGACCAAACGAATATTCCCCGACAACAATGATTATTTTATAACCACTTGCATATTTTGCAAAATTTGCACATTTCACCCATAACCAGATAATTATATCAAATTAATACATTATTATTCACAAATATAATTAGAGGAAATTGAATTTTATTTATAATAAGTTGGGGTCTTACAAATGGACAAATAGAAGTCACTAACCAGACTCTACTTAATGGGATTAAAATGAGGTTAAATGAATTGAAAGGGCGCTGGTCTGAAGAATTACTCAGTGTCTAATGGGCATATCGGACTACCCCAAGGATGACAATTAGGGATTCACCATTCAGGTTAGCTTATGGGACTGATGCACTTATACCTGTTGAGATTGGGTCCCCAACACTTCAGGTCAGTCAGTACAAAGAACTGTACAATGATGACGGCCTACGACTAAATTTGGATCTTCTGAAGGAAGTTCGGGATTCAGTTATGGTAAGATTGACTATCTATCAGAAGTAAACTGCCCGAAACTATAACCTGAAAGTGAAACAAAGAAGGTTCGAGGTTGGAGATTTGGTGCTTCGAGAATCAAAGGCATCTACCCCCCCCCCCCCCCAAAACACGAGCAAGTTAATGCCGAACTGGGAGGGGCCATATGAGGTGATAGAGGTGTCGAAGTCAGGTACTTACCAGCTTCGAGCAATGGATGGGTCGGAGATAAAGAACACATGTCATGCTGGAAGACTTAAGATATATTATCAATAAAAGCTATGTTGTTCTTTCCTTAATTTTTGTAAATTATTTTATTCATCTATAAAATAAATAAGAATTTCTCTTCAGAAAATTTGTATTTCATTTATGATCATAGGTTTTTACAGAACTGATTAGAAAAGTTACAAAACAAAACTAATCAGAAAAGTTAAAAACAAAAGTTCTAAAAATATTTATTTGTTCGGGGAGTTGTCTTGACTTGATTCTTTGTCCAAGAGTCGAGGATGAGGTATCACCCAACAATTTGTCATCTTCCTTTCGAACCTTTTCCCTATAGGCCTCATAGCCTTCGATAAATTGGGACATGATTTTGTCTCTAAGTTCGTGTGATTCTTCATATTCTTTGATCGTTTGTTGCATGCCCTCGACACATTCCTTCCCCAAGACAGTATTTTCCCTCATCAGTGCCATCATCTGGGTGTGCATATCGAATACTTTGCCTTCAAGGGTCAGAATGACACTCTGTTGATCCTTGTCCCTCTCCTTCAGAAGCGTCCTCTCCTCGAGGAGCTCTTTTATGTGATTGTCGAGACCAACATACTCCTTCTGAAGAATATAGAGCTTTTGCTTGAGATCGTGAGCTTGGCGTTCAGATTTTGTCAGGGAGTTTCAGGTGCCAGCATGAAGATCTTTTTCTTTCTTCAGACCCGATTCCAGGCCTCGGACCTCAGCCTCAGTGATTCCACCTCGAATTTTAGTTGTGCTTATTTTTTGGTTATTTTTGCCAGAGGAGGAATAGCTCAGGCGAGGATAGAATTGGCCTACATTAAAGTGGAGATATGTGTTAGACATGATAAAAATGGGATAATCAAGGGGACATTTTAGTCTATCAGGTTTACTTGGCACTGATGCTTGACATACTCAAAAAGGTACTCCTCGAAAGTATATCCTTTAAACCGCTCGTCATCTCCGGGTAGTCTGAAGTGTTCCAGCTGGTCAAAAGGGAATACTTCCGAGGGGTTCTTCAACCAGAACATTGAAGGTGTTCCTTGGGAGGGTCCGACGTCAGGAGTATGTTGGGTTGAGGGGGTCGGTTCTGTTGAAGGGGAAACTTCTATTATCTGAAAGATCGGGCTCTTCAATTCGGTGTGGCCTCTTGGAGCGAGTCGCGAGAGTTTCCTCGGGATCCTCCAGTTTGGTGATCGGTGGAGATTATATGGTGGTGGGGGGGTTAAGAATAATCGGAGAAGCTGGCTTGGAGGGGCCCTTGATGGGGAGCTTCTTCTTACTCTTCTTCATTAAGGCCATCTTCTCCGACTTATCCATCTTCATTATATTCTTTTTGTTGGAAGGCTCGGGGTTTGTTGAGGTTGGGGGAGCTACATTCAAAGTCGAGCTGGTTGAAAGCTCTGACATTGGAATGGTCTCTTCTTCGGGAGACTCATCGGTGATGGGTTTGCGGATTGGTTCGGGCTCGATGGGTAAGGGAGTGAAAGTTTCTTCTACTCTATCGGGCTTAAAGATTGTTACTGCAGAAAGGTGACTAAGTTAGAAGGATAATTCAGAAAGCAAATTTAAGGATGTAATTAAATATCAGAAGGAGTCGGGGTGAATGGCTTACATCCGTGTTTGTAAAGCCAGGCCTCGTTGGACAAGACCTCTAATCCCCATTCGGTCTTCCTCAGCCTCTGTTAGAACTCTTTGAAGGCATCCTGACGGTCCTTCGGAAATTTTGACATTTTGACAGTGGGGTCTTCGGGGGTGGCCCAGTTCGGGAGAAGTTTGAGGTCGGTCCCTTTGACGAAGATCCATTGTGGGTGCCACCCTTTGTTGTTGGAGGGAGTTTTGAAGAAGGTGTCTCGGCTGGGTTGTCGGTTCAGCTGTCGAAGCCCAGGTTCTTTGGACTTGCTAACGCTTAATAAGACGAAGAAAAAGTCGAGTCCGGGAGCAATTCCTTGCTCTTGGCATAAGGCAATGAAGCTTATGAGATGAATATAAGAGTTCGACATAAGTTGTACGAACCCGATGTCCACGAAGCCCAAAAAGGATGATATAAACTCGTTCAAGGGGAATCAGAACCCATACTTCAGGGCCCAGAGAGGAATCGCTACCCATTTGCCTTCAGAACGCCAATACATCCTTTCGTTGGCCTCTGGTACCCGAAGTTTGTATTCCTTCGAAATGTTGAACAGGGAACGAATGTCAGAATTTTGGGAGGGGAGAATGGAGGATTTAGTGTTTATATGGGAGAAATCACTCTCTGATGAGTAGACGGTTCGTATTCTCGTCTCTATGTTGTTGTGGATGTAGATGATGAAGGGTTAGGAACGTCAGATGGAGGAGCCGGTAAATCGACCGGAACCAAATCGGTGGCGATGATGGTGTTGGGTTTGGGAATGATGTCGATAACTGGATTTTGCTCAGTGTTTGAGGAGGATGGAAGGTTAGAATCTTCCATTGAGGTTTAATTGGTAGAGATGTGATGGTTGTTGGAAAGAAATCTCTAATCGGAGAAAACTGACGAGAATGGTGCTTCGCCAGAAAATGAAATTACAGAGGAAATGAAAGATAATTTTTTTGGAAAAAGTGACGGTCGTTTGTTGGGTGGGAGTTTTATATTTTGGTGTGGCACGAATCCCTAAGGCGGCTAATGATGACGTGTGGGTCTCATTTTTTGGGTATCGTGTGTTGTTTAAAAGGACCGTTTGGATTCCCCATAGTTCACTTTAAGTCTCTCATTATAAATCTTTTATAGCAAAAGACTGGGGCAATGTTCGGGTGTAATCTGTCGACCCCTATATGGGCTGAAGGCCTGGTTTGTGAAGGATCTGTTGAGCCCATTGGGCCGGGGTCCAGATCTGATTGGTGATGTTCGGGGTCGGGCGACCAAATCCAATGGGTCGGGGTCTCGATCTGTTTGGAGGGGTTCAGATGACTTGGGCCCATACATACGGTTATTCCTCGCATGGAGTTTGGTGTGATAAGGATTTTGAATGGTTAAGGATTCTAATCATAACCATATTTAAATACCATCTCCAAATGAAGGTGTTAGGATTATATTCAACCTCCTCATTCTAAAAAGATTGAGTTTGGCCCAAAAATAGGTAACTACCATGTTTAGGAGTCTTAGTACAATTCAGAAATTAGCTTTAAGGTGGTGAGATCAACTATAAATAAAGGCTTAACTTCAATTAACAGTTAATACACTTTTGAGCACTAAAGCCTCCATTGTTAAAGCGTTTCATTCATTTGTATTCTCATTCACCGGAGCTATCACCCCATGATCCAAGTCATCAAGCTTCATGTGTGATTTAAATGGCATGAGTGCTCAAGTTAATGGCGTGAATTTGGTGATTGGACGCCCATGCGAAACTTGGCGTTAAAACCAAATATTTGTGAGACATATATATTATTTTCTTTTGAATATTATATAGAAATAAAAAGTGAAAGTTACGAAAGAAAATTTCAGTAATTCTTCCGCTTGGAAAAAGTATAAAATAATAACAAATTTTAAATGTGGTAAAAGAATAACCTCTTTTAGTTGAAAGTTTATAGATTTAAAAAAGAAGCCGAGAAAAAGAGGGAATAAGTTTTTAAAAAAGATAATTTGTAACATGGTTTATAAATGCATACTTAACCTAATTAATGTAAATAAAATATCTACAACTAAAATTATAGGAAAAAAACATATTTACTATTTTTTAGAAAAAATTATAGTTTATTTTTGTTCATTTTCGAATTGTTAACTTTCAACTAAATCACAAATTGGACCCTATAATTTAGGTCCAAATTTGATTTTCACTCCAAACTTTGAGAACTTTAACAATTTACATTATTTGCGTCAAAACAAGCTACACATTAAATTTTAGGGTTTGAAGCGAAAATCGATTTTAAGTCAAAACTATAGCGTTGAATTGTGATTTCCTCAAAGTTTTCAACTTTCCTAGCGTTTGTACGAATTTAACTTAAAATACATCCAAAATTTATGAGTTTGTTTACATGTACTTGAATCTACCTATAACAAAACCTTTTTTTTTTTTTGGTTCAACGGGGCTAACTTATGCGTTAAACGCGATTAAATTCTTCTTCAGACGATTTTAAAAGCGCAACTTTCACATCGGTCTAGTACATTTATGAATTTTTTTTTCTTCTGAATGTTGACCCCAAGATTTGAACTTAGGAAGTCAAGGTAGACAGGATTGGGTCCGTTTGATTTTCATTATAATCGGGTACGGCTTTATGGTTATGGACCTTATACATTGATGTTGGACGGAAATGTTCCGATCCAAATCACCACTCCCTTCTGCTACTGGCATTTCAATTTTTTCCCAATTTTTTTCACACTTCAGTTCTGATTTTACATCTCCGTACAGTTCAACCGGAATTCTGGCCGGCGCAACCAAAGATTACCCGGAGAAGCTTGGTGTAGCCGCACAAACAACTCGCTGGAAGGTTAGTTATTGGTCCTTTAACTAACAGCACTAAACCCTCACATGCCACCCTATAAAACCCTAAAATAGAGTATACAATCCCCTTCATTATACAGTCTGTTTGTATTATTAATTCAATTTAGTTCATCATTGAATCATATACATTGTATATGACAGATTATACAATCCCCCTTCAATGAGTGTTCTTTTTAGGATTCAAACATTTTTGTGCTCTTTTGTTTAATGGGTGTCTTTCAATTCATTGGAAGGCATAGGTGGAACATTTTGGTGACTGGGTATCAAATTTTGTTAGTGGGTTTGTTAGAAATTAATGGGTTACAGAGATAATGGGTATTCCTCAATTCTTGTTAGACTCTGGTCATGTACACTGTGGCTCTATTTGGGAAAAGGGTTATGCAAAGTTTTCCTTGTTTTTGCGGCATTTCGCGTTCCTTATGCAACCGTAGCACAAATAGTGATGGGGTGGATGATGGGTTCGGGTGCATTGAGGAGTATTTGAATGTAAATGGGAAAAGTTCGGAATTTGTTTATGGTTTGGATGAAGAGCCAATCACTCATGACTCATTTGGTTCTAGGGGAGCTAGTGGCAGCTATGAAGGTTATTCCCGGCCAAATTTCTCTGAGAGAAGGAGTTTCTTTGAGCAGGCGAGGTATGATGCTGAAAGGGCTCTTGAAATTCTAAATCAAGATGATCCGGAGTTTGATGCAACATCTGCTTTAGATGATATGCAAATAAGGGTTTCGGGACTCTTTGTGAGAGAAGTTCTATTAGGTATTCTAACCAATATTAATTATGCAAATAAAAAGTGGTCTGCAAAATTAGGCTATAAGTTCTTCATATGGTCTGGTCAACAAGAGAACTATAGTCACACGGTGAACTCATACCATCTGATGTTGAAGATTTTTGCAGATTCTGAGGAATTTAAAGCAATGATGAGATTAGTTGATGAAATGATTGAGAAAGGATTCCCAACTACAGCTCGTACCTTTAACATACTTATATGTACCTGTGGAAAGGCAGGCTTAGCTAGGAAAGTTGTAGAGAGATTTATTAAGTCGAAGACATTTTATTATAGGCCATTCAAGCACTCCTTTAATGCAATTATATACTCCCTTCTTACTGTAAAACAGTATAAGTTGATTGAGTGGGTGTATTGTCAGATGTTAATTGAAGGTCATCGTCCTGATATATTAACTTATAATGTCCTCATGTGTGCAAAATATAGGATGGGGAAGCTTCATCAGTTTCACAGGTTGCTAGATGATATGGGCAGGGCTGGATTTTTTCCAGATCTTCATACGTTTAACATTCTTCTTCATGTTCTTGGTAGAGGTGACAAACCGCTAGCAGCACTTAATCTGTTGAACCACATGAAGGAAGTAGGTATTGAGCCAAGTGTTCTTCATTTTACCACATTGATAGATGGGCTCAGTAGAGCAGGAAATTTAGATGCCTGCAAGTATTTTTTTGATGAGATGAATAAATATGGATGTAGGCCTGATGTGGTCTGTTACACTGTTATGATCACAGGATTTATAGTTGCAGGGGAGCTGGAGATGGCTCAGGATTTGTTTAATGAGATGATCGCCAAAGGACAGGTCCCAAATGTCTTTACCTACAATTCTATGATCCGTGGGCTTTGTATGGTAGGGAGGTTTAAGGAGGCGCGTTTGATGCTTAAAGAAATGGAATCCAAAGGGTGTAATCCAAATTTTCTCGTGTATAATACGTTAGTGAGGTATCTGCGGAATGCTGGAAGGCTTTCCGAAGCTCATCAAGTTATAAGAATTATGACGGAAAAGGGGAAGTACATCCATCTCATTTCAAAGTTTAAGCGATATAGGAGATGTCGATGTGATTAGCCAAGTAAATTTTATGGAATTCAGTTGTCAATTCTCTGTGAAACTACTTACCTATCTAGCTAGATAGACACCGTGCTCCTGCCGCTTCTCTGAAATGTAATGTAAGTTGATATATGTAATTGTTTTGGTAAACATTTTCCCATATTTTCACAATTTCTGTTTGGTCCAACACATTGCTACAACATATAATTGATGGATACAAAGAAGGAAGCTTTTTTATGTGGGGTTTTGCATACCAGTCTGATATTTTTGTTGTTTTCATTTGTGTGATTTTTATTTTGAAAAATTTAACCAAATTAATCGGTCTGCAGTTGAGCATTTAGTTTTATGTATATAGGTGTTGAATCAGTTATGTTTAAGACTTTAAGTACAGTAGTTGAATTTACAGGAAGAGGTCAAGAAAAGGATTTTCTATAAAATGACTAAAGATTTGAAATCTTAGTATGTTCCACCGCTCAAAGCTAAAACAAGTAGAAAATGTGAGATGTAGTCTTATGCGATCCTACTCCGATACAGGTCATTTTTCATGGGATCACGATTCTATGTGATCCTACGATCCAGATCGGATTTTAACAACCATGGCCTTATCTATACTTTTGAATCTTAAAAAGAGTGTTTGTAACATGACTGGTTATTGAAACAGAACTCTGAAGAAAAGCATGTCAAGCGAAGAAATATTTTGTGATTAATTAGCCATTTAATTGTGCATATTAAAAAAATGTTGATGTACCAAATAAAACATTTCAGTTCGAAGCATTTCTTTCAGGATACAATGAGCATGCTGGCCCTTAACAATTAAATGAAATAGCCAGTAGGTACTTAATGCCAGTAAATTCATATTAAATTATGTATTATATGAGTAAAAAGTAAATAGATTAAACTGTAATCTAGGTTTAGTTATGGTTTAACAATTTGTTTATATTAAATTTATTATGTTCATAATCTAGAGGATATAATATACATTATAAAAGATGATTTTATGTTATTTAGCTTTCGTCCAAATCTGGAACTGGTTCGTCTATTTCTTTTCTTTTCCGTTCATTTTAAAACTTAGTAACATGTGATATTTTGTATTGAATTCCATCACTTTTGTTGACAAAAGTGTGCAAAATAGCGCTGTCCCATAATTCACACACAAGTAAGCTTTAGCTCAAACATGTTCATATGGGTACTTGGAAAACGTGGTTCAAATTGGACAACAAAAGGAGTGCTTGTTTAGGACTGAATAAGTCTGAATGAGTCAACTAATTAATTTTAACACAAAGATTGATTCAGATAATTAAAGTTTAAGACTATAATATCCCAATTATGCAATATAAATCAACTATCCAACTTCTTCAATTATTAAATCTATATAAGTTGTTAACAGGAATTCAAGGTATTTAAAAGCCGTTTTCGAAGTGATCAGATAAAATTATTTAACCCAATTAATTCTGTGATATTCATATGCAAAACAAAAGAATTAAATTCATTAAGTTCTAATGCCCAATTGTTACATGCAGTGAAAAGAGATATCCCTATTCAATTCACAACCCTAATTATTTGTCTCATGCAAATAACTAAGAATACATACTATCACATTCAGTTCTAACCCTAGATTTCATCTCCCGAATTCATCTAGTGTAACATGGTAATTATTGGCCAAATAATTAAACAATATGCACAAAATATGATAGACAACTCAATTTAACTAATAATTGGATTAATACGGATAGTTAATTCATAAGCATAAAAGGTTCCATTGTAGCCTTAATTAAAAAGTTAGTTCATACTGGAAATTAAAACTAGCAATCCCATAGAAATCATCTCAATTAGATTACAAATAAAGAAGAAGAAGAATAAAACTCAATAGTGGGCTCCAATCTGTAATTGTAATCTTCAAGTGCTTCTGCTGAAATCTCCCAATCAAAATCTCCAACTGTGTCTCAAAGATTGTGTCAAATTATCTGTCTCTTGTTAGTTTCAATTCTCTTAATTTTATACTTGAAGATCTCCTCTCAAAGTTAGGTTTAAGAGCATCCAAATCCTACTAGAAATCACCAAAAATTTACCCAACTGCTATGTTGACCCTTACAAATTCTGCTCTTGGAAGACTCGGCTTCCAAATGGAAGTCCCAGCATCCAACTTCAACTAATTTACCAAAATGCCACCTCTTTCTAAAAAATTCTAGATTTTCCCCTCATTCGCATTGTCCTACAAAATAACATAAAAAACAACTAAAATGCACTAAAATTACTTAAAGATAGCATAATACTAAATCCAAAAGTACCCAAATAGTGGGTGTAAAACCCACTTATCAAATACCCCCAAATTTAAGCAATTGCTTGTCCTCGAGCAAAACAAACACACCAAACAAAATGCATGCAAAAACTCACCACATGAAACATTAACTCAAGCATAATTCAACATGGATAACCTTAGATAGCCTCAAAGATCCTTAACTCAACTCAAATGAATGTTCAAAATTATACATTAGTTAAACTCGAAATATCATCAATTCGATCTATCTCCAAGCCACAGTGTGAGTGTGTGTATCAACATGTCAATCTCACCATGATTCAACCAAACTTGAGAATCACAAGGCTCAAAGACAGATAAATATAGATATATGACATGTATTACCCCTCTATATATTGGTCGCTCCATATTTCAAAATCCTTTTATTCTATTTCTTTCTTCTTTACTTTTTTCTTAACTCGACCAGTGTAATGTCTAGTTTTCTTAGGCTTTTCAATGCTACCCATGTAACTAGGACTGAGCAAAAAACGGGTATAACCGAAGAATCGAAAAGAACCGAATTTTTTTGATAATTCGGTTATTTTTAACATTTCGGTTATATCCGAATTAATTTACGGTATTCGGTTAGTTTGTGCGGGTATTACTTTTTGGTTATTCGGGTTAACCGAATAACCGAACGACACTTTAAAATAAGACTTGACTGTTGATGACTAGTGACTACACTGTTCTAGTATTGATGACTACACTGTTCTAGCAGGTTAGCAAAGAGAGGGCAGCTTTGCTTAAATCTCATTTTATTCATCTTTCTACAATCGTTTGGAGAGAGAAAAAAAAAGGTTGAGTAATGGCCATCGGAGGCTTCTTCTTATCTCATCACTGCTCTTCACTGCTCTGGTTCATCTTAAACTCATCACTGAAACTCTTCACTGCTCTATCTCATCACTGGCCATCGGAGGGAAACGAGTTGAAGCCCAAGTGCACCATGTCGTCGGAGGTGACATCGGCTGGCAACCTTCTTCCGATCTCGGTTCTAGCGCCTGTGGATGGCTGATTTTAACTGTAGTGTCTGCGTTCGCCTTATTCAATGTAGATTTCGAGGCATCAATGGCGGACGTTAGGGCTCAAAACTCACTGGCCGAAGTTCAAGAGTTCACATCATTTCTTAGGGTTTTGGGGAGTTATCTAATTGACATGACTCCTTGGAAGAGATATGTGTAAACAGTGTAAATTCAGTTAAAACTTCAAGGTGTGCGCTTATGTGGGCTGTTGGAGGAGGTGGTGCAATTGCTATTGCAGATGACCATTGGAAATTCGGTTATTAACCGAATAACCGAATAATTAGTTCGGTTATTCGGTTATCATGTAGTTCGGGAAGTTGTTCGGATATTCTAAACAGTGTAAATTCGGTTTTCGGTTATAACCGAAAAGTGTGTTAGGTTCGGTTATTAACCGAATGCTCACTCCTACATATAACGAACTTTCAACCAATACTCCCAAACCAATCAGCTTTAGGGTACTAGGTGTTAAGACATCCCTACAGATCTAATAACCCGAATAACAAATGCCACAAAACTAAACTTAGCCAAGTATTTATTCACATTTAATTATTTTGACATGTGCAATGTTAATCTTTATTAGGCTTTTCAAAGTTACCCTTGTAGCGAACTTTCGACCAACGACTCCCAAACCAGATGGTTTTAGGACGCTAAGTGTAGAGACACTCCTAAGGGTTTACTTGCTCTAGTAACAGAGGCCACAAAGACAACTATAGTCAAACTTTATTCTCTTTTTTTTCAACTTTTTCATTCATTTTTGTTCTTTTTTATTTTTGTTTTTTTTTTGAATAAATAATTTTCAAAATACGAAGTAAACTAAACCATAGAGGTGGATCTATATCTGTCTAAAGTCACAATTCTTTCAGTTCAACTAACTCACAGCCAAATCGACATATTGACATTGTGCAATTAATTCAGGGTTTTCTTTAATAAATCAAATCAATAACACCCACAAGTTAACTTTGTTTTCATTTCCCATTCATTCAAGTTGTAACTCAATTCACAAAGTCTTTATCATTGGCCAACACAAGGCATATCTCATCATGCTCAAGTTATAAACATGCTATTACAACGCAAACTAACACATAATCACAACACTAAATACTAAACACAATCTAGATGCAAAATAACCTATCATGCCATGCAAACCTACAATAAAAACTACCCCTAAACTTAAGTAGAGCAATGTCCTCATGCAAACAATAAAGAAATTTAAAACTGAGGACTTCCCTGATTAGGTCAATCGTCGCGATCAACCTCTTCCTCATTGTTGGAGTCCTCCGCACTGTTATCTTCTTCCTCATCTTCGGAGTCGGACGATGGATACGGTGGCAAAGTTGGTGGTTCAGGAAATTAAGGATGGGTGTGGTAATCCACCCTTTGTGGTAATCCACCCTTTGTTCCTTGTTTAATAGCTCGGAGGATGGATTTCTCAATTACCTCGCCCACATTAATAGCCAAGCCTTTAACCAAACAGTATAGTAAAACAATCCTCTCCTTTGTGATATCACTTACATGTGTGGAGGGCATTAGTTTGCCACAGATAAAAGCAAACCATGCTTTGCGGTAGCGACTTAAGGTAGAAAGCGATAATTGCATGACTGCTTTGTTTTTTACCTTCCATGTGGTACCCTGCTGGCATAATTTCTGAACAATCAACTCATAGTTCGGGCCTGTTCGCACATATTCATCATCTTCCACACCCGACAGTTGGTAATATACTGGTTGATGACGTCACTGTGGAAATAGACGGTTTTCTCTCTCACTTGCACTTCATAAAAGTGGTGGTCGTCCGCGTTGGCGTAAAACTCTTCAACTATTGGACACACCGCTGAGTCCGGCTGTTCAGTGAAAGTGAACCATTCTCTCTTAGCAATCATTACCGCAATTTCAAAGTCTTGGGTTTCACCGGGTCGAAGTCCTCACTCCGGGATGATCGTCTTATTGGCCAGTTTGGTATATCGATCAAAAGCCTCCACACTTGTGAACTTCTTTTTATCGTAAGGATGTGACGGTTTTGATGACGAGCAATCACCACGTTGCCGTTTTGGTGCTATTAAGTCCCCCTGAAAACGAGAGATAGTCAGTGTATGTACCAGTAATCCACAAAAACGTCACATAAAGCTTTACAAGTCCATGACTCTCAAACAAAGACAACTTTATGTTGCATTAAAATCGGCATCAATGACACGTTAACATTAAGCACAACTACCCATTTGAAACTTATGCTTCATCTGAAGTGTCTGAGAAGTATTGAGAGATTCCCCAAAGTATGGTACAATGTTAGGGGCCGAATTAGCAAAATATCTTCTCTCAAGACTTTTATCAAACACCATGTGTGCACAAATTCAAGCCTACTATGCTATATCATGTTCCCTTATAATCTACCCTCCATAATTAGTTGCACACATGTTAATCAATTTTAAGGAAACAAAGCATGAATAATACAGCAATATATCAGACCAATTTACCTTATATGAAGAACCCAATAGCCATAATACATACCTTGTGTTAGAGAAAGAGAAGACAAGTTAAAAAGGAAAATGCTTGATTAAATCCTTGTTGAAAGCAAGTGGTGCGAATGATGAATTGTTGTGCGAAAGGATGTTGAAGTAGAAAGGGAGTTAGGTCTCGGTTGGATGAAAAAGGGAAGGAGAGAATTAGAGGAGAGTTAGAAGGAGATCGCCTTAACCGAGCGTGACATGTGAGGAGACATGAAAAGAACAATCAGAATTCATGTACCAATCTGTAAGGTTGCTACTGTCTCTAACAGATAAGAGATCACATTGTGAAGCTTTATTTTTTGTCACTGTATACAGCTCTCCGTCGCTGCACACATCTGTTTGCTCAGCAACATTAGTAGAATTTTCAATCTGCTTACCTTTCTTTTTGTTTTCTTTCTTCAACAATGGACACTAATTTTTTGTAGTGGCCCTTCTCATGGCAATGATAACACTCAACCTGAGATTTATCCTTCTTACTTGATCTCGACTGAGAACTTTCTCGTTCTTGCCAGAATTCTTCGGAATCGGACCCCTGCCACGCCCATCTGAAAGTGCAAGAAGACTGTCTCCTTGATCTCTAGAAGTTGTGTCCCTGAACTTATCCTGGTCCAGTGTTGACATCACATCGTCAACTACAAGTCTTTCCTTCCCAACAAGAAGAGTAGTCTAGATAGTTGAGTATAAATATGGTAGAGAGACAAAAAGCAATAAGACTTTTATCTTCTTCGTCCAACTTCACATATATACTGGTTAGTTGGGTCACCAATTTATTAAACTCATTAATATGATTGCCCAAATCCGACTCTTCTTCCATCCGAAACTGGTATAATTCCTTCTTCAAATATAATCGATTTGACAGAGACTTCGACTTGTGAACTTTTTTAAGTTTCTCCTATAAGTCCTTCTGAGAGGTTTCTGTCAAAACTTAATATTTGATCTGTGGTGCCAAACTCAATCTAATTGTTGCCACAACTTTTACTTCAAGTTCTGTCCATTTTTCATCTGTCATAGTCGCTGGTTTCTTCCCTTTTAGTGCCTTTGACATTCCTTGTTGAGCCAATACATTTTTGACCGTATACTGTCAAATACTGAAATTTGACTTTCCGTCAAATGGTTCAACTTCGTATCTTGCACTCATGCTTATCATCTTTGTATTAGTTAACCGAAAGCTCTGATACCAATTATTGCGAAATTAGGCCCACTCAAATACACTAGTGTATGAGATATAAAATTAATAACACCTGAATTTTACGTGGAAATTCAACTGAGAAAAAACCACGGGGAAATATCTAAAAAATTCACTATGAAAATAAAATGGAAAATACAAACTGAATCAACTGAGAAATAAACTAACCGTTTATTTTCTCTACACTCTCTCTCCCTCTATTTGCTCTAACTGAGCTTCCTACTTCTTCAGCTTCCTACTTCTTCTGCTTCTCGTTGCTGTGGTGTTCCTTGGAATGCTTTGCAGGCATATCTATTTATAGCACCACAAACTTTGCATTATTATTGCATTTTGTGGGACCCAAGACGAGCAAAATAAGGCAAAAAACAATGAATGTTTTCTGGCTGGATGAAGCATTCCCTTGTTTCAATGGGTGGGGCATTTCCTTGTCTGCCATAATGTGAGACAATATTCAACAGGACCCCTGAGCATGAGTTGGATAACTCCCATAAAGAAGAGGGTGTAGCAAGAAGTCCACCTGATGGTTCAGCTAGTAGCTTAATCAATCTTGATACTGCTAAGATAAATGTACCTGAGGTTCGTTTGACACTCAGTTTGATGCTGATGCAGGCTGGAACCTTAAACTTGATACTGCTAAGGTATGTGACAGCTACCAGCATTCTAAATAATTTTCCACTTGGTATATAATAGGTGTAGCATTAGCATTCCTGGCACTCACTAGGAGTTCTTAACAATGTTGGTGTAGTCATTCTCCTATCCTTTGTAATTGGAGAGTTTTGAGCTCCAACATTATTTATAGTTTCTTTAGTTCTCTAAAGGTGAAGGCTGCCTATGGATTATCATTCTTCTAAACATGTTTTGGGTTTCTGGTTTTCCTATTCCATTATGAATTTGCATCTTTATTAATATGGTCCTTGGGCATCTATTGGGAAATCATAGCAAGAGGGTGAGAGGCTAGGATCTTCAACAGAGCATGAGAGAGCATCATTATTTGATCCTGATAGCTGGGGCCTAAACCCTATAAGAACAGAGTCCACTCGCATGGATAACGTGTTCCAGAAGAGCAACCAGGGCCGGCCCTGAGGAGGTGTAGAAGGAGCGACCGCACAGGGCCCCCAAATTCGGAGGGCCCCCAAATTTTTTTGTGTATATGTATATAGCCTGTAGGTTAAATATACTTTATATAAATATTGAAAACGTGGCTATTATACACAAATCTTACCTTGGTCTTCAATCTCACGCTTCAATAGACCACTCCTCTTCCTCCTTGGTCTCTACTCCTTTTCAATCTCAAGACTCACGCTTCAATAGTTATAGTTCATATATATATATGGAATCTCGTGTTCTATCTTTGAAGTTTGAACCACCATCTCTCTTTTTCTTCAATCTCTGCCTTACCACAGCACAACCAAAAAGCGAAATCCCTAAATCCTAATTCAATTGAAGCATTTCAAATAATTAGTCAGCGATTTAAACGCAGATTAATTTTCAGGTATGTGTATCAATGATTCAGTATCTGTCATGTTTGATTCATTAGTTTTTAGCTATATTTTCTTTCTAATTGATAATTTTGTTACTTGACGTTGACATTTATTATTTTAATTAATGATGAATTTTGATATAAATTGTGCGATAAAAAAATTAGTATTTTTATATGCAAGAGGGCCCCTATTTTTTTCTCGCACAGGGCCTCCAAATTCTTAGGACCGGCCCTGAGAGCAACTATGCATTTGCAGATTCTGTTCCTAGCACCCCTATGTCCAGCTATGGCACCTCGCCTGATGCAGATAAATTGTTTCAACAGGAGTCCATTTCCAAGCCACCCATGTCTAGTTATGGTACCTCACTCTATGCAGATAACACGTTCCAAAAGAAGAGCTCGTTTGGTTTTGCGGATTCTGTTCCAAGCACCCCCATGCTCAATTCTGGAAACTCGCCTCAAAGATCACTCTTTTGACAACCTCTCGATGGTGGACTCTTTCCTTCACACGAGTTCTCAAGGTTTGATTCAATGCACAGCACTAGAGACTCGTCTGATAATGATCACAGTTTCTTCCCGCCACGCAAGATTTGAGGTGTTTGATTCATTTTGCAGCACTAGACACAGATCCATTTGGGTCAAGCGATCCATTCAAGACATCAATTGGGAGTGAAACTCCAAGAAGAGATTCTGATTGTTGGAAAGCATTTTAGTTTGTGAAATCATCATCTTATTCAAGCATTCTGTTGCACTTGGTGTGAGGTTTTTCAGTATAGGAATGGCGCCATTTGTCAATATGAATTTTGGTGCTTCCCATGTATTCTTTACCTTTACCCCCCCAGATTTATAAAATACATACCAATATTGTGTATTTATTTGAAAGTTATTGTTGGGTGGATTGATTGATTGATCTTGTTCCTGTTTAGATATTGTCTATTGGTTTCTGTCTTCTTCACGTACCTTATGGAATCATATATGTTTATATGATAAGTGTAAAAACCAGTGTTACTGTACTGCAGATACTTTATAGTTGGCTCAGAGAAAAAAAAAACAGGAAAAGAAAAGAAAAGAAGCAATGCTTTAGTCGCAATAAATAGTATCATTTTACAATTTTGAAAGAAAATTAAACCTCAACAGCTTATAGTTTTGAAGAATTGGCCTTTATAAGCAATGTCATTCCATGTGGAATCATATTCCAAGCCAAAAACAATTAAGCTAAACTCCTATGAAAAATAAACACATTTTGATCAAGCAGACTTGGCTGCAAGTATCTCTAATAATGAAGACCAAGTCCCACAAATTCCAATAGCCAAACCAATGGCCACAATTGCCCCATCCAACATCCACTCTTGCCAACCCAATACTTCCTTGTACACCATCAAGTGAAACAAAGCAGGCAACACAAACCCCAAAACAACACAAACGCTGCTCCCCACAAGTGACAAGAAATCTGCAAAATTAGGCACCAAAAGCGCCACCAAGCTCACCACCAAAACCACCACCCATCTCAGCCACAAACTATACCTACCTTCACAAAATCTCCTCTCCACCACCTCATAAACCGGATTCATCATCAATGGAAATGTGAAAAAAAGATTCACACAAAGCCCCATTTGCACTAAACTACTCAACAATCCCTGCCCAAAATTTGTAGTGATTATATCTTTGGTCTCTTCACCAAAAGCAAAGTAACCCAAAACCCCAAATCCTCCATACATTAAAGAAATGAAAGTCATTGATAAACCCAAGATTTTTCCAAACTTGTTCTTGTCTTTCATTTCTGATTCCAATGGCATCACCATTCCAATTCCTTCAAATGCATAAACTGCCACACCTAAACCATAGAAAAACACAGAGAATCCCCCAAATGCTTGCAAAACTGGCCTTTGCTGCAAGAAAATAATCACATCTTCCACCATTACAATACCCATAGCTCCAAGATCAACAACATCAGCAAAAATACTCAAAGGGGCCAAATGGGTCAGTGTTGGAATTGCATTCAACCCCAATTGAAAAGGAAAACAACCCCATATATAAATTGACTTGGCCGAAAACCCCCAAATTTTGGTGCTAATATTGTCTGTTGACAAATTAAATATAAATGCCAAGGAGTTTGCTATAAATATTAGGTAGCTGATGCAAAACCCAGCTTGGGACAGAACAATCATGGCGTCGACAGCGAACCGGCCGGCGGGGCCGCAGACGGCGAATCCCAGATCGCCGAAGGAGTTGATTTTGGAGAAACCCAGATGGGATTCGAGGCGGCGGCGCGTGTAGATCAACAACATCATGCAGTGGTAGGTAAGGAGGGCTACGGTGAAGAGCATGAGAGAACCAATGACCCAGCCGGTTTTTCTGAAGGTGTAGGGGAGGCCGAGAACTCCGGCGCCTACGATGGCGATGAAAACATTGGCAAAGGTCTTGGATTGGGAGGAGAAATGGTGGGGTTTGGAGATTAGTGGGGAATTTTCTCTGGGTAATTGGAGATTGTTTGAAGATGAGCTTGCTTTTTCACTTTTCCCAACACCCATGATGAATTGTTAAGGGAAATTTCTCCTATATCTATATCTATATCTATATATATACTAGGACCAATTGATATATTTATATATGTATAATAATTATGTATATATTTTTTTCTGGATGAAAGTAAGATCTCCAGATGATAAAAAGATTTTCCTCTCTATCTTTCTTTTACTCTGCTATATATATATATATATATATATATATATATATACGTTCTAGAAGATTTGAGAGGAGGAGGGAAAGAAGAAGAAGAAGAATATTGGGGAATTGAAAAGGAATGGTCCAAAAAGGGGCCTTTTCTTGATAATTCCAAAATCAGATGACCATTTCGACCTTACAGTAACCTTAAACCCTTAAAACAGGGGCCGTAATCAATAAAAATTTTTAAAGTCTTTTTTTAAATGACAGATTTTTATAGGGTTTGTGAATTTTAATAATTTTTAAAGATTTTAAAGATGTACTATTCTTTCTTAGGTAAGGGAGGTTATTTTCTTCTAAAATGATATTATTTCTTCAATATCATTATGCCAGAATGTTGGTTAGAAATTTTATCAAATTTGAAACTTTTTTTATGGAGTTCTTATTATTAGCTAGTTATTATTTAAAGTAATATTCATTTAAACGTGATGATGATGTTTTTATGAAATTTTTATCTTTTGGTGTGAGATTCTTATTCACGATATCAAGACTATTCAATCTAAAAAATAAAATTTCTTCTTTTCATGTCAAAATATCTATTCCGGATCTTATCTTTGATTGGATCTATGTTTTGATCTTCATTCTTAAATTTTACTCCACTCACAGTTATTTATGAAGTATTTTTGAGCGGGAATTGTTTTAAAGTACGAATCCTTAATATTTGTTCTTTTGTTTCACTTGATTCGCTTTTCTTTAAAATATTTTTATCATCCTCGGTCTCTAAATGATGATATATAATCTGAATATCTTTTACCGTAGTAAGCAGATGAATGATTTCGATGAATATCTTTGCCAAGAATGCGAAGATGGACGGTGTTTAGATGAACATAACTAATTGATGAATATCTTTGGCTTTGTAGTCTGAAGATGACATATTATTGATTATTTTTGGCCAAAGAGTGCAAAGATGAATTGTTGATGAATATCTTTAAGTAGTAGTGACAGATGAATTTATCGATATGATTATGAATGTGAAGGCGTGATTTGGTATAACCATGATCTTTGATGTTTCGGTGATGAAAATTAACTTTTGTCTTGGATGAGGAAAGGAATTTAGAACAACAATTACGATTATGAGTTATACGTGTGATTGCGATGATGGAATTATTGATTGATGTTACGAGGATAAAACATTGTTGGTGGACTTTTAACATGGAGAAGATAATAGACTTTATAGTCTATTTGACTCTTCTAATGGATCGCTTCGTTCCGCTACAACTATGGTTGAAAAGTTTTATCATCTACCATATGTTTCTAAATCTCTAATTTATTCTTGATGAAGACTATTGATAATTTATTTATCTTTAGTCATAATATTTTTTCTTGTTAGTTGTCTTTCCTTCCGCATTTCACAATTCCTTTCAAGTAATAAGAGTGTATTTGGGTCGGCGCGAGTAATAACAGGAGAATAGAACGATGGTCTCTAATTTGTGGAGGTTCTCCTAAGCAGCTTATCGACTTTACCTTTATGTAAGGTGCCATTTGTGACGTCTTTATTCAAGTTGGTGTCAAAAGTCACAATTTGTATATATTCAGATCAAAACTCACAACATATGTGTTGTTGTATTGCACGATAATTGTTGTAATAAAGTTGTAGTCGTTTTACGTACCATGTATTTGGCGACTCGAGAATAGGTTGGATGGAATGGACCTATTTTTGGGGTCGTTACATTTAATATCGAGCTTAGGGATATGATCTACGGCGGAGATCGGGATTAGAAACTAGGAGGAGAGAAAGTAAATCCTTGTAAAGTGTGTCCTACCTAAGCTTATTTGTTGGTCAATCATAATATCGGGATATTATGTGATATGTTAATTTGTTAAATTAACCCTTGTTTCAAGTGTGTATTCTAGAATGATATCCGAAATACGGGAGATGAAGCGATGGAGAAATCATGATTTACGGGGAGATAGAATCGAAAAGGAAGAAAGGTATTCTCAACTCTTTGAAATACAGTGTACGTAAATTTCGGGACGAAATTTCATAAGGAGGGAGATTAAGACCCTAATTTTATTAAATAAAAGTATTCAATTTTTCTTATAATTACTATTCAAGTAAATGGTTAAATTGATAAAAAGTTAAACTTAAGGGTGATATATGATTTTTTTTCAAAATACGTAAGTGGTTATAAAATATTCATTGTTTTCGGGGAATATTAGTTTGGTCGTGGAATATTCTTTCCGCGGGGAATATTAAATACGACCACAAGTATGACCATTTGTGGGTCCCATAATGAGAATAAGCGCTTAGGATGAAGAAAGCGAGAAATTTGAGTTTTTATAAATAACAGGCGTAAGAATTGTTATTGCAATATCTTGTTGGATACCCGGGTAAAGTAAAGTAAAATGTCTGGCGTTGTTGTTGCAAGATGACTTTGCGGTATTGCACCAATTATTGATTCTTACGTGAAGAAGACACTACTCAATAATTATTACGATAATTCTTATTTAATATTTTATTTTGATTCAATAATTGCTTTGCGTTGATATTTTATATTACTATTATTTCAATAATTGTCACTACATGATATTTTCCATTATCGAAGCAATAATTCATATTATCCGAATAATATTATTAGATAACATTATTAGCGAAATCCAGAAAGTTACATACAGGAGAGGTTTGGTCACCTAATCACAATTGCTACCAAGTAAGGAGAAATTCTTATTGGAAAGCCCTCTTCCGTGAACTACACGGTTGTCAATATTGTGATTCTCGTAATATTATTTTGAATAATTAATTATTGATTTATATGATAAGGAAAATATTCATTTTATGTGGATATAGATGGAGAAAATTTTAAAGTGATGATAATTGAAAATTGATATTTTATCTTTTACGATAAAATAATATTTTATTATATTATTATATATAATAATGATGATATTTTACAATATCATCATTATTGTAAAAACATGTGTTATTATTATAACATATGTTTTGTGTGTCAGTGGACCCCATTTTTCGATTGAAATTTGATTATAGCTTGTAAAATCATCCGTTTATGGATTTGATCAAATTCATTTGGGAATTTGGAAAATTTTCTTTCGTAAAGTTGTAGAGAATTGAATTTCCTATAAAATTCGCGAGATTCGAATTTTTCGATAAAAGGGCTATTTATTATGAATTATTGAAGTTCAAGTTTTGAAATAATTGATTTTTGAAAGTTTTAATTATTTTAATAACAAAAACGTTTTTTTTTGATTTAGTTGACTATTGGTATGATGTTGGATCCGATTTAGTGTGTAGGAATTTAATATATATTATATTAATATTATATTAAATTTTACGCTTTTGTGTTCTAAGCAATTTCTATAAATAGGTGCTTAGGTTAGAATTGAAAAACACACCGTAAACTAAAGATTTCACTCTCTTTCTCTCTCTATATATCGGCGTATTTTTGTGAGTATTTTAGTACTTGAGTATTGTTATACTGTCAAAAGTTCTTTTTAAGACTATATCTAGTATTTCGATCAAGACTATTCTTTTCCGAGGTAAGGAGGTTATTTTCTTCTAAAATGATATTATTTCTTCAATATCATTATGCCGAATGTTGGTTAGAAATTTTTATCAAATTTGAAACTTTTTTATGTCTAAGGTTCTTATTAAGCGAGTTCTTATTCACGAGTTACTATTCACGAGTACTATTCACCAAACGTGATGATGTTTTTATGAAATTTTTATCTTTTGGTGTCTGAGATTCTATTATTCACGATACTTTTGACTATTCACGAATACTGACACTATTCAATCGAAAAAAATGAAATTTCTTCTTTTTGTCCAAAATATCTATTCCGGATACTATCTTTGATTGGATCTATGTTTTGGTCTTCATTCTTAAATTTTACTCCACCTGGTTATTTATGAAGTATTTTTGAAGCTGGGAATTGTTTAAAAGTAATTAATCCTTAATATTTGTTCTTTTGTTTCACTTGATTCGTTTTCTTTTTAAAATATTTTTATCATCCTCATCCTAAATGATGATATAACCGAATATCTTTGGGCCGTAGTGCAAAAGATGAATGATTTCGATGAATATCTTTGGCCAAGAGTGCGAAGATGGGACGGTGTTTAGATGAACATAATCAATCGATGAATATCTTTGGCCCAGTAGTAAAAAGATGACATATTATTGACTATTTTGGCGATGAGTGCAAAGATGAATCTGTTGATGAATATCTTTAGCGTAGTGAGCAAAGATGAATTTATCGATATGATTATGAGCAGAATCGTGATTTGGTATAACCATGATCTTTGATGTTTTGGTGATGAAAATTAACTTTGTCTTGGATGAGGAAAGGAATTTAGAACAACAATTACGATTATGAGTTATACATGTGATTGTGGATGTGAATTATTGATTGATGTTACTGAGGATAAAACATTGTTGGTGGACTTTTAACACGGAGAAGATAATAGACTTTATAGTCTATTTGACTCTTCTAATGGATCGCTTCATTCCATTCAACTATGGTTGAAAAGTTTTATCATCTACCATATGTTCTAAATCTCGATTTATTCATCGATGAAGACTATTGATAATTTATTTATCTTTAGTCATAATATTCTTTATTGGCTAGTTGTGCTCACCCTTCCTTTCACAATTCCTTTCAAGTAATAAGAGTGTATTTGGGTGAAAGCGAGGTAACAGAGGAGAATAGAGCGATGGTCTCTAGTCATGGAGGTTCTCCCTAAACAGATTATTGACTTTACCTTTATGTAAGGTGCCATTGTGACGTCTTTATCCAAGTTGGTGTCAAGAGTCACATTTGTATATATTTCAGATCAAAACTCACAACATATGTGTTGTTGTATTTTGCACGATAATTGTTGTAATAAAGTTGTAGTCGTTTTCAGTACCATGTATTTGGCACTCGAATAGGTTGGATGGAATGGACCTATTTTGGGGTCGTTACATTTGGTATCGAGCTTAGGGATATGATCTCCCGCGGAGATCGGGATTAGAACCAGGAGGGAGAGATGAGTAAATCCTTCGCTAAAGTGTGTCCTACCTAAGCTTATTTGTTGGTCAATCATAATATCGGGATATTATGTGATATGTTAATTTGTTAAATTAACCCTTGTTTTGAAGTCGATTCTAGAATGATATATAAAATACGGAGATGAAAGAATGGAGAAATCATGATGACAGGGGAGATAGAATCGAAAAGGAAGAAAGGTATTCTCAACTCTTTGAAATACTGTGTACGTAAATTTCTGGACGAAATTTCGCAAGGAGGGAGATTGTAAGACCCGAATTTTATTAAATAAAAGTATTCAATTTTTCTTATAATTACTATTCAAGAAATGGTTAAATTGATAAAAGTTAAACTTAAGGGTGATATATGATTTTTTTTCAAAATACGTAAGTGGTTATAAAATATTCATTGTTGTCGGGAATATTAGTTTGGTCGTGGAATATTCTTTACGCTTGGGAATATTCGCATATTGACCAGTAAAAACCATTTGTGGGTCCCATAATGAGAATAAGCGTGGGATGAAGAAAAGCGAGAAATTTGAGTTTTTATAAATAACTGCGAATTATTTACCATTAATATTTGTTGGAATACCCGGTGGTGGGTAAAGTAAAAAATGTCTGGCGTTGTTGCACAAGAAGATGGCATGCGGTATTGCACCAATTATTGATTCTTACGTAAAGAAGACACTACTCAATAATTATTACGGTAATTCTTATTCAATATTTTATTTTTGATTCAATAATTCTTTGCGTTGATATTTTATATTACTATTATTTCAATAATTATCACTACACAAGATTTTCCATTATCGAAGCAATAATTCATATTATCCGAATAATATTATTAGATAACATTATTGGCAATGTCTAGAAAGTTACGCTACAAGGAGAGGTTTGGTCACCTAATTGCGGCGCAAGAAGAGAGAAATTCTTATTGGAAAGCCCCTTTCCTTGTGAACTACACAGTTGTCAATATTGTGATTACGTAATATTATTTTGAATAATTAATTATTGATTTATATGATAAGGAAAATATTCATTTTATATGGATATAGATGGAGAAAATTTTAAAGTGACAATTGTTGAAAATTGATATTTTATCTTTTCTGATAAAATAATATTTTATTATATTATTATAATATAATAATGATGATATTTTTACAATATCATCATTATTGTAAAAACATGTGTTATTATTATAACATATGTTTTGTGTGTCGGTGGACCCCATTTCTTGATTGAAATTTGATTATAGCTTGTAAAATCATCCGTTTATGGATTTCGGTCAATTTTTGTTGGGAATTTGGAAAAACTTTCTTCTGTAAAGTTTTAGAGAATTGAATTTCCTATAAAAATTGGGCGAGATTCAATTTTCTCGATAAAAGGGCTATTTATTATGAATTATGAAGTTCAAGTTTCAAATAATTGATTTTTGAAAGTTTTAATTATTTTAATAACAAAAACGCTTTTTTTTGATTTAGTTGACTATTGATGGTCGATGTTGGATCGATTTGGTGTGCGTAGGAATTTAATATATATTATATTAATATTATATTAAATTTTTCGCTTTAGTGTTCTAAGCAATTTCTATAAATAGGTGCTTAGGTTAGAATTGAAAACACACCGTAAACTAAAGATTTCACTCCCTTTCTCTCTATATATCGAAAGCGTATTTTTTGTGAGTATTTTAGTACTTGAGTATTGCTATATCTGGTGCAAGTTCTTTTAGCACTATATCCGATTATTTCGATAAGTATCTATTCTTTCCGAGGTAAAGGAGGTTATTTTCTTCTAAAATGATATTATTTCTTCAATATCATTATGCCAGAATGTTGGTTAGAAATTTTTATCAAATTTGAAACTTTTTTATGTCGGGGTTACTATTCATGAGTTACTATTCACGAGTAATATTCACAAAACGTGATGATGTTTTTTATGAAATTTTTATCTTTTGGTGTCGGAGTTACTTATTCACGATATCTAAGACTATTATTCACGAATCTGACACTATTCATCGAAAAAATGAAATTTCTTCTTTTTGTCCAAAATATCTATTCTGGATACTATCTTTGATTGGATCTATGTTTTGGTCTTCATTCTTAAATTTTACTCCACTCTGGTTATTTATGAAGTATTTTTGAACGGAAATTGTTTAAAGTACGAATCCTTAATATTTGTTCTTTTGTTTCACTTGATTCGTTTTCTTTAAAATATTTTTATCATCCTCAGTCCTAAATGATGATATAACTGAATATCTTTGGCCTGTAGTGCAAAGATGAATGATTTCTGATGAATATCTTTGGCCAGTAGTGCGAAGATGGATAGGTGTTTAGATGAACATAACCAACTGATGAATATCTTTGGCCTGTAGTGCAAAGATGACATATTGTTGACTATTTTTGGCCAGTAGTGCAAAGATGAATTGTTGATGAATATCTTTAGCCGTAGTGCAAAGATGAATTTATCGATATGATTATTAACAGGAACTGTGATTTGGTATAACCATGATCTTTGATGTTTCAGGTGATGAAAATTAACTTTGTCTTGGATGAGGAAAGGAATTTAGAACAACAATTACGATTATGAGTTATACATGTGATTGTGGACAGGAATTATTGATTGATGTTACAGGGATAAAACATTGTTGGTGGACTTTTAACATGGAGAAGATAATAGACTTTATAGTCTATTTGACTCTTCTAATGGATTGCTCATTCCGCTTCAACTATGGTTGAAAAGTTTTATCATCTACCATATGTTCTAAATCTCTAATTTATTACTGATGAAGACTATTGATAATTTATTTATCTTTAGTCATAATATTCTTTACTGAGCTAGTTGTGCTCACCCTTCTGTTTCACAATTCCTTTCAAGTAATAAGAGTGTAGCTGGGTCGAGCGAGGGTAACAGGAGAATAGAACGATGGTCTCTAGCTGTGGAGGTTCTCCCTAAACAGTTATTGACTTTACCTTTATGTAAGGTGCCATTGTGACGTGCTATTCAAGTTGGTGTCAAGAGTCACAGTTTGTATATATTTGCATCAAAACTCACAACATATGTGTTGTTGTATTTTGCACGATAATTGTTGTAATAAAGTTGTAGTCGTTTTCTGTACCATGTATTTGGCGACTCAGAATAGGTTGGATGGAATGGACCTATTTTGGGGTCGTTACATTTGGTATCAGAGCTTAGGGATATGATCTCTGGCGGAGATCGGGATTAGAACTAGGAGGGGAGAGATGAGTAAATCCTTCGCTAGTGTGTCCTACCTAAGCTTATTTGTTGGTCAATCATAATATCGGGATATTATGTGATATGTTAATTTGTTAAATTAACTCTTGTTTTGAAGCTGTATTCTAGAATGATATCTGAAATACAGGAGATGAGCAATGGAGAAATCATGATGACAGGGGAGATAGAATCTGAAAAGGAAGAAAGGTATTCTCAACTCTTTGAAATACCAGGTACGTAAATTTCTGGGACGAAATTTCATAAGGAGGGAGATTGTAAGACCCCGAATTTTATTAAATAAAAGTATTCAATTTTTCTTATAATTACTATTCAGTAAATGGTTAAATTGATAAAAAGTTAAACTTAAGGGTGATATATGATTTTTTTTTCAAAATATGTAAGTGGTTATAAAATATTCATTGTTGTCGGGGAATATTAGTTTGGTCGTGGAATATTCTTTCCGTCTCGGGAATATTAAATGCGACCAAGTGACCATTTGTGGGTCCCATAATGTAATAAGCGTCGGATGAAGAAAACGAGAAATTTGAGTTTTTATAAATAAATACGTAATTATTACTGCAATTATTGTTGGAATACCCGGTGGGTAAAGTAAAGTAATACGTCTGGCGTTGACAAGAAGATGCTGCAGTATTGCACCAATTATTGATTCTTACGTAAAGAAGACACTACACAATAATTATTATGAGTAATTCTTATTCAATATTTTATTTTGATTCAATAAATTTGCGTTGATATTTTTTATATTACTATTATTTCAATAATTGTCACTACACAAGTATTTTCTATTATCGAAGCAATAATTCATATTATCTGAATAATATTATTAGATAACATTATTGGCAATGTCTAGAAAGTTCATGCAGGAGAGGTTTGGTCACCTAATTGCTGGCCAAGAGGAGAAATTCTTATTGAAAGCCCCTCTTTCCGTGAACTACACCGGTTGTCAATATTGTGATTACGTAATATTATTTTGAATAATTAATTATTGATTTATATGATAAGGAAAATATTCATTTTATGTGGATATAGATGGAGAAAATTTTTAAAGTGACAATTGTTGAAAATTGATATTTTATCTTTTACGATAAAATAATATTTTATTATATTATTATAATATAATAATGATGATATTTTACAATATCATCATTATTGTAAAAACATGTGTTATTATTATAACATATGTTTTTGTGTGTCAGTGGACCCCATTTCTTGATTGAAATTTGATTATAGCTTTGTAAAATCATCCGTTTATGGATTTTGGTCAATTTACATTGGGAATTTGGAAAAACTTTCTTCCGTAAAGTTGTAGAGAATTGAATTTCCTATAAAATTAGCGAGATTCAAATTTTTCTCGATAAAAGAGCTATTTATTATGAATTATTGAAGTTCAAGTTTTGAAATAATTGATTTTTGAAAGTTTTAATTATTTTAATAACAAAAACGTTTTTTTGATTTAGTTGACTATTGGTGGCTGATGTTGGATCTGATTTAGTATGCGTAGGAATTTAATATATATTATATTAATATTATATTAAATTTTTCGCTTTCAGTGTTCTAAGCAATTTCTATAAATAGGTCTTAGGTTAGAATTGAAAAATACACCGTAAACTAAAGATTTCTCTCTATATATCGAAAGCGTATTTTTGTGAGTATTTTAGTACTTCAAGTATTGCTATCGGTGCAAGTTCTTTTTATTTATATCCAAGATCTCAAATCGGTAAGTCTTATTCTTTCCGAGGTAAGGAGGTTATTTTCTTCTAAAATGATATTATTTCTTCAATATCATTATGCGAGAATGTTGGTTGGAAATTTTTATCAAATTTTGAACTTTTTCATGCTCGAGTTACTATTATAAGTGAGTTCTTATTCACGAGTTACTATTCACGAGTAATATTCACTTAAAGCGTGATGATATTTTTGTGAAATTTCTATCCTTTGGTGTAATTACTATTCACGTATACGGCACTATTCATCAAAAAAATGAAATTTCTTCTTTTTATCCAAAATATCTATTCTGGATACTATCTTTGATTGGATCTATGTTTTGGTCTTCATTCTTAAATTTTACTCCACTCTGGTTATTTATGAAGTATTTTTGAACATGAATTGTTTAAAGTACGAATCCTTAATATTTGTTCTTTTGTTTCACTTGATTCGTTTTTTTTAAAATATTTTTATCATCCTCAGTCCTAAATGATGATATAACTGAATATCTTTGGCCTGTAGTGCAAAGATGAATGATTTCTGATGAATATCTTTAGCCAGTAGTGCGAAGATGAACAGTGTTTAGATGAACATAACTAATCGATGAATATCTTTGGCTTTGTAGTGCAAAGATGACATATTGTTGACTATTTTTGGCCGAGAGTGCAAAGATGGCTGTTGATGAATATCTTTTAGTAGTAGTAGATAAAGATGAATTTATCGATATGATTATGAGCAGAGGCGTGATTTGGTATAACCATGATCTTTGATGTTTTGGTGATGAAAATTAACTTTGTCTTGGATGAGGAAAGGAATTTAGAACAACAATTACGATTATGAGTTATACATGTGATTGTGATGTGAATTATTGATTGATGTTACAGGATAAAATATTGTTGGTGGACTTTTAACATGGAGAAGATAATAGACTTTATAGTCTATTTGACTCTTCTAATGGATTCTTTCATTCTGCTACAACTATGGTTGAAAAGTTTTATCATCTACCGTATATGTTCTAAATCTACGATTTACATCTTGATGAAGACTATTGATAATTTATTTATCTTTAGTCATAATATTCTTTCTTGAGCTAGTTGTGCTCACCCTTACGCTTCACAATTCCTTTCAAGTAATAAGAGTGTAATGGGTGGAAAGCGAGGTAACGGTGAGGAGAATAAAACGGTGGTCTCTAGGTGTGGAGGTTCTCCCTAAACAGTTATTGACTTTACCTTTATGTAAGGTGCCATTGTGACGTGCTATCCAAGTTGGTTTCAAGAGTCACAGTTGGTATATATTTGCATCAAAACTCACAACATATGTGTTGTTATATTTTGTACTACAATTGTTGTAATAAAGTTGTAGTCGTTTTCTGTACCATGTATTTGGCGACTCAGAATAGGTTGGATGGAATGGACCTGTTTTGGGGGTGTCACACATAGGGTTTAATTAGTGCCTGCTATTCAAGAATTACTGCCCCAAGCAAAGCATAGATGTAAGACCCCAATTTTTTTTTTAATAAAATGGAATTTCCTCTATTTATTATTTTGAAATAGTAAGGGTTGAATTGATTAATGTGGTTAGTTATGAGTAAAATGCGCGAATATTTTAAAATAAACAGGTGGTTATAAAATATTCATTGTTGTCGGGGAATATTCGTTTGGTCGTGGAATATTCTTGCTGTCGGGGAATATTTGTACGACGGCGCAGTCTTTTGTGGTCCCCATAACGGAAAGCGATTGGATGAAGAAAAAGACAAGTATGAGTTGTTTATAAATAACGACGTAGTTATTACTGAGATTAATCTTGTTGGAATACCAAATTGGTTAAAACACAAGATGTCTCGCGTTGTTGCGAGAAGACATGCAGTATTGCACCAATTATTGATTCTTACGTAAGAAGGCACTACTCAATAATTATTATAAAGTAATTCGCTCAAAGATTTTATTTTATTGATTCAATAATTCTTTGCGTTGATATTTTATATTATTGTTGTTTCAATAATTGTCACTACAAAGATTTTCCATTATCGAAGCAATAATTCATATTATCTGAATAATATTATTAGAAAATATTATTGGCAATGTCTAGAAAGTTATGTCTAAGGAGAGGTTTGGTCACCTAATCACAAGGCCAAGAAGGACAAATTCTTATTGGAAAGCCCCTCTTTCTGAGAAGCGGCACGGTTGTCGATCTTTGTGATTCGTAATATTATTTGTGAATAATTAATTATTGATTTATATGATGAGGGAAATATTGATTTTATGTGGATATAGATGGAGAAAATTTTTAAAGTGACAATTGTTAAAAATTGATATTTTATCTTTTTTGATAAAATAATATTTTATTATATTATTATAATATAATAATGATAATATTTTTACAATGAATGTGGGATATATGAGTATATGAGGAGAAAAAGTATTTTTGTTGTAAAAGTTGTTTAACACATGTTTTGTGTGTCGGTGGACCCCATTTCTTGACTGAAATTTGATTATAGCCTGTAAAATTATCCGTATGTTGTGACGCCCCCAAAATAGGTCCATTCCATCCAACCCATTCTGAGTCGCCAAATACATGGTACAGAAATAACTACAACTTTATTATTACAACATATAAACCGTGAGTTTAAATACTGAGATATTGCCATCTAGACAATATCCACACGCAAATAAATCCCCATCATAATTATTGATACATTATTTTACAAAATGGTGAGGACTACTAAACAACTCTCTCTAGAACCTTCATTCCATACCCCTGATTAGTACTCGCATTTACATTCTCGCCTCCTGAGAAGAAAAATGGAACAACAAGGAAAAGGGTGAGCTCAACTAGCCCAGTAAAGAATATTATGACTAAGATAATATACAACAAATTATCATTAGTCTTCAACAGGAAAAAAAAACTAATAGAATACAATAGACAACAAGTTTTTAAACCAATATTCATGATTGGAAATAATAATTCATTAGAAGAGTTAAGTAGAGAATGCAACTACTATCTTCTATATATGAATTTAAAAGTTCGTCGTCTATCTTTTATCCCTGTAACATCAATCAACATACATCTGGAATCAAATATTCATCTTTGCACTACAGGCCAAAGATATTCATCAGTTGGTCATGTTCATCTAAACACCTGTTCATCTTTGCACTACGGGCCAAAGATATTCTTCAGAAATCATTCATCTTTGCATTACAGGCCAAAGATATTCCATAATATCATCATTTAAGACTGAAGATGATGAAAAATATTTTTAAAGAAACGAATCCAGTGAAACAAAATGACAAGGATTAAGGATTCGTACTTTGTTTTATCCACGTCCAAAAATACCTCAAAAATAATCATAGTGGTGTAAAATTCAAGAATGATCAAAACATGGATACAATCAAAGCTAGTCTCCGAAGAATAGATATTTTGGATGAAAAGAAATTTTTTATTTTTCGATGAATAGTGCCGATTCGTGAATAATGTCAGATACGTGAATAGTGCCGTGTATCACGTGAATAGTAACTCTGACACCAAAAGATAGAAATTCCACAAAAAACATCTTCACGCTTCATGAATAGTACTCGTGAATGAAAGTAACTCATGAATAGTAACTCGTGAATAAGAACTCATGAATAGTAACCCGACATGAAAAAGTTCCAAATTTGATAAAAGTTCCAACCAATATTTCAAAGATAATGATATTGAAGAAATAATATCATTTGAGAAGAAAATAACACCCTTACATCGAAAAGACAAGATTTCTTAGTTGAAACACAGAATATAAAGGCTATGACTTGAACTTGCACCGTATAGCAATACTCAAAGTATACTCAAAATACTCACAAGAATACGCTCAAAATATCGAGAGAGAAATAGAGAGAAAACTTCAGTTTCTGGTGTGATTTTCAATTCTAACCTAAGCTCCCTATTTATAGGAAAATGCTTAGAACACCAAAGCAAAAAATTTAATAAATTAATATTATAATTTTTTTCTACATCCTCCTACACATCAAGCATCTGAATTCAGCAACATGACATGTGTTAAAGATGCCCACCAAACACAAAAAATGTTTTTGTGAATATAAATATTTAAAACTTTCAAAAATCAATTATTTCGGAGCTTCGGAACTTCAATAATTCACAATAAATAGCCCTTTTATCAAAAAATTCGAATCTCGCGAGTTTTTATAGGAAATTCAATTCTCTACAACTTTGCAGAAGAAAGTATTTCTGAATTCCAAACAGAAATTGAGCGAAATCCACAAACCAAGCGATTTTACAATTTATAATCAAATTTCGGTCAATAAATGGGGTCCACCGAGCATGTTTAACATGTTTTAAACATTTATTGCAACAAAAATACTCTTCCTCCTCAGTATACTCATATATCCCACATTCGTTGTAAAAATATCACCATTAATATATTATTAAAATAATATATTTAAATGAATTATTTTATCGAAAAAGATAAAATATTAATTTTCAACAATTGTCATTTAAAATTTTTCTCCATCTATATCCACATAAAATCAATATTTTCCTCATCATATAAATCAATAATTAATTATTCACAAATAATATTACGAGAATCACATTATTGACAACCGTGTAGTTCCAGAAAGAGGGGCTTTCCAATAAAGATTTCTCTTTCTTGTGGTAATTGATTAGGACCAAACCTCTCCTTATGCAGAACTTTCTAGACATTGCCAATAATGTTATCTAATAATATTATTCAGATAATATGAATTATTGCTTCGATAATAAAAAAATCTTTGTGTAATGACAATTATCAAAAAACAAAGACTATAAAATATCAACGCAACAATTATTGAATCAATAAAATAAAATATCGAATAAGTAATTATCTGTAACAATTATTGAGTAAAGGCCTTCTTACGTAAGAATCAATAATTGGTGCAATACCGTGTGCTTCATTGTTCAACAACGCAGCGTATTAATGTGTTTTTAACCAATCGGGTATTCCAACAAATAATAATGTAATAACTACTGTAGTTATTTATAAACAACTTATATTTGTCGCTTTCTTCATCCAATCGCTTTCGTTATGGGACCCACAAAAGATCGCTACTGGTCGTATTTAATATTCCCCGACATTACGAATATTCCACGACCAAACTAATATTTCCCGCGATAATGAATATTTTATAACCACTTGCTTATTCGAAATATTTGCATATTTTACCCATAACTATCCACATTAATCAAATCAACCCTTACTATTTCAAAATAATAAATAGAGGAAAATAAATTTCATTTATTAATAATTTGGGGTCTTACATATGTGGATTTCAATTCAATTTTGTTTGGAATTTGGAAAAACTTTCTTACGTAAAGTTGTAGAGAATTGAATTTCCTATAAAAATTCGAGATTGATTTTTTAAACAAAAGGCTATTTTGTTATGAATTATTGAAGTTCAAATAATTGATTTTGGGAGTTTTAGTTAATTATTTTGAGAAAAACGTTTTTTGTGCAATTAGTGGGCTCACATGTGTTATAAATGATCTGAATTCAGTTCTTCAAAGTTGGGCTAAGGAAATTTATAATATATATTAATATTTTATTAAATTTTCTGCTTTGGTGTTCTAAGCATTTTTCTATAAATAGGGTGCTTAGGTTAGAATTGAAAATCACACCAGAAATTGAAGTTTTCTCTCTATTTCTCTCTCTATAATATCGAGCGTATTTTGTGAGTATTTTAGTACTTTTAGTATTGCTATACGGTGCAAGTTCTTTCAGCACTATATCCAGTATTCCAGTTAGAAGTACTATTCTTTCTGAGGTAAGGGATGTTGTTTCTTCTTAAATGATATTATCATCTTCAATATCATTATGCCAAAATATTGTTCTAAACTTTTTATCAAATTTGGAACTTTTTCATGTCGGAGTTACTATTCATGAGTTACTATTCACGAGTTACTATTCATGAGTTACTATTCACGAGTACTATTCACAAAGCGTGATGATGTTTTTTTTGTGAAATTTATATCTTTTGAGGTTAGAGTTATTTATTCACGATACGCCCACTATTCACGATACTCATGACTTTATTCACTTAAATACGACACTATTAATGGAAAAATTAAATTTTTTTTTTACGTGTCCAAGATTGTCTGTTATGATTCCTATCTTTGATTGGATCTATGTTTTGATCTTCATTCTTGAATTTTTCCAATCTGATTTATTTATGAAGTATTTTTGAACTTGGATTATTTAAAGTACGAATCCTTAATACTTGTTCTTTTGTTTTCATTGGATTCGCTTTTTCTTTAAAATATTTTTCATCATCCTCGGTCCTAAATGATGATATTATGAATATCTTTGACTGTAGTGCAAAGATGAATGATTTCTTGATGAATATCTTTGGCCAGTAGTGCAAAGATGAGCAGTGTTGAGATAAACATGGTCGATCGATTAATATCTTTGGCCCAGAGTGCAAAAGATGAGCAGTGTTTAGATGAAACATGATTAATGATGAATATCTTTTGGCCTGTAGTGCAAAGATGAATATTTGATTCAGATATATATTGATTGATGTTACAGGATAAAATATCGACGATGAACTTTTAAATTCATATATGTAAGATAGTAGTTTTGCATTCTCTACTTAACTCTTCTAATGAATTATTATTTTCATTGCTAAGATTGATTTAAAACCGGTTGCCTCATTGTATTCTATTAGATTTTTCCTGTTGAGGACTAACGATAATTTATTCTATATTATCTTAGTCATAATGTTTTTATCGGGCTAGTTGAGCTCACCATTTTCCTTGTTGTTCCATTTTTCTTCTCGGGAGGCGAGAATGAAGCAGTACTAGTGAGGGGTGTGGAATGATGGTTCTAGAAGTTGTTCTAATAGTCCTCACTATTCTGTAAAATAGTGTATTAATAATTGTAATGAGGACTTATTTGAGTGTGGATATTGTCTAAATGACAATATTTGTATTTAAACTCACAGTTTTTATGTTGTATTAATAAAGTTATAGTTGTTTCTGTACCATGTATTTGGCGACTCAGAATGGGTGTTGTATACCTATTTTGGGGGCGTCACAATAGATGTTGTGCAAGACACATCTATGCAAATTGGAGAAAAAAGTTTTCTGAGGCAACTTTGAAGTTGATGTTCTGAAAGGCATCGAAGGCCAACAATCCTGCTGATTTTCGAAAGGCAATGAAAGACATCAAGAAGGAGTCAAAGAATGCACACACTGCCTTAATAGGTATACCTCCTAACTTCGGAGTAATGCTTACTTTGATACCACCACCAAATGTGATGTAGTGACACACAATATGTCAGAGTGTTTTAACAGTTGGATCCTAAAGGTCATGTATAAACCCATCTTAACAATGTTTGAAGACATAAAGACTCAGGTAATGAAGAGAATCCATATCAAGAGAGATCATATGCTAAAAAGAGATGGAAAATTATGTCTTAGGATTCTAACTAAAGTGAATAGGTCTATTGAATTGACAAGGTAATGTGATCACCACTATGATGGGGGGCATATGTATGAGGTGAGTGACATGTATGGTAAATATGTTGTGACGTCCCCAAAACAGGTGTACATCACCCATCTTGGGTCGCCAAATACATGGTACAAAATTCAAATACAACTTAATTATACAACAGTCGTGTAAAATACGACAAAATATAATCTAAGAGTTTTTAATAAGAATATTGTCATCTAGACAATATACAAACTCAATGGAGTCCTCATTACATTTATTGTCACACTATTTAACAGAATAGTGAGGACTACTAATGCTATCATCTGGACCGTCACTCCGTTCCCCGACTAGTCCCGACTACGTTCTCATTTCCTGAAGAGAACAGTGAAAGAAAGGGTGAGCTCAACTAGCTCAGTAAGAAATAGTATGACTAAGATAATGCAGAATAATTTATCATTAGCCTTCAACAGTGTTAAACTGATAAAATATAACAAACATCAAGTTTAACTGCAGCGGAACAAGCAATCCATTAGAAGAGTCAAGTAGAGAATAAAATCTACTATCTTCTATGATTTGAAAGGTTTTTCATCACTTTTATCGCTGAGACTCAGCTTAATAAATAAACCACATCATCCCTGCATTACGGCCAAGGATATTCATTAGTATCACGACCACAAATTATCCATGCACTACGTGCCAAGGATATTCGTGTATTCATCAATGATCATGATCATGCCAACAACTGTCCATCAATGCACTACGGGCCAATGAGGACTTTTACCACATCATTTGTAATATTACGGTCATGATTATACCAAATAATCCTCACAGTCATAATCATACCAAGTCCATCTATGCACTACTGCCATGACGATGACTTTCAACATAATATAAACATGAGGGTGATGACAATGATATAAGAATTCAATAAAACAAGTTCAAGAATTAATTTATACAGGAACCGATAACGTCCAAATTGTCAACATGATACTGCTTTGTGGAGTAAAATTCAAGAATGCTCAGAAGAATATTTTCATGAAAAGATACTGGATGAAGTGCAAATATCAAGGATATTCCACTAATTTCATGGAGAAATAAAAGCCAAAACTTTAACCAACTGAGTATAATAAAGAATGGAATAACAAAAGAATTCACCAGGCATGCGATGATCCGCATGATGGTTATTCTAATGTAATAATAAATAATGGAACCAGGTCATGCGTAAACGCACAGACAGGATATTCCAACTGAATAATAAAGAATGGAATAACATAAGAATTCACCATGCATGCGATAGACCGCACAGACAGGTTATTCCAACAGAATAATAAATAATGGAACCAGGTCATGCGTAATACGCACAGACAGGATGTTCCAACAAAATAATAAAGAATGGAATAACAGAAGAATTTCACCATGTATACGGTGATCTTGATGAGCAAAGTTATTCCAATAGAATATTAAATAACGGAACCGGTCATGCGTAATTCGCATGCATGTGATGTTCCAATGTAATAATAAGGGATAGAATAACAATAGCTCTCTTCAAGAACACGAAAGAAATAATACTCCTTACCTTAGAAAAACTGGATACTGGAATAGTGAGGTAGCAGACTTCTCTTCTTAATAATTGCTCTAAAGCTTTTGTAAATTGGTGAGAAATGAAGGAAGAATGAACTTCTATTTATAGGAAAATACAGTTTCGATAATTGCACATTTTGGGGCTCGAAATATTACAGTATAATACCTTCCTCTTTTTCTTCATTTTTAATTTAGTCCTGCAAGTATTAACAAACTTGCACCACCTCCCCTAATAGTAAATAATGTGAATTAATAGTTCATTCGTGTGACTCAATAGTATAATCATGTGAAAAAACTAATTACAGTATAGTACCTTCAACTATACCTCCATTTTTAACTTAGTCATGCAAGTATTATCAATCTTGCACCAACTCCCCTAATAGTACAAGAATGTGATTCAATAGTACACACATGTGAACAAATAGTTATATAAGCATGTGAATTAGTAGCAATTAATTGCTCATTTATCCAATAAATTACCCGATTTATCAATATAACCCCCAGACATCAATTATCATCGGAATAGATGTCGATTTCCACTAACACTAATAATCCCAACACAATGGAACTATCAAATTCATCTTTAATCAACACAACTTATTCATCATTAATATTATAACTCACAATATTTAACAACGTGTCATTCCGTGAAAGAGGGGATTTCGATAAGGATTTCTCCTTATGGTAGCGCAATTAGGTGACCAAACCTCTCCTCGCGTAACCTCTGACATTGTCAATATTACAAATAATAATATGAATAATTTTGTCGCCTCAATTATTGATTTAATAATAATAAATATAATGCGAGATGATCTTTGTGACAATAATTGAATCAATAATATGAGAGATATGATGCAAGAATTATCGAAAGCAATAATTGAGTATAAGCTGAGTGATTTCTCACGTAAGCATCAATAATCAATACTGGTGTCTACTTACGCAACCACGCGTAGACATCAGTATTTCTTTACTAGGTTAGTTCAACGGTTTTACTTGGTAACACTTTACGCCGTTATTTTTATAAAAAGATAATTCCGTCATTTTCTAACTACGACAATACTTACATTGTGGGGTCCACTAATGATTGTACTGGTTGCATTTAATATTCCCCTGTTAAAACGTAATATTCCCCGACCAATCGAATATTATATAACCACTTACTTACTTTGCAAAATTTATAAATATTACCCACAACTATAACATTATATCAAATCCACACCATAATATTCAAAAATATATTTCGAAAAAATTATTCTTTATTCATAAAAGTTGGGGTCTAACATATGTGGTAGACATAGTGAAACATACTTGCACTTATAGGGTGTGGCAATTATTTGGAGTACCTTTCCATCATATTGCTACTGGGATACTTCATTAATTGAGGTCTGTTGAGGATTTTGTGGACCCTTGTTACTACATTGAGACCTATCTCAAGTCATATAACCACCTGTTAAAGCCCATGAGTGGTAGCAATGGTTGGCCTACCACTGACTTATCAATCTTGTTGCCTCCATTGACTAAAAGATTGGTTCGAAGGCCAAAGAGATGTAAAAGGAAAGATCCAAATGAAGAACCAAAGCAGACTGGCAAAGTTTCAAGGAAGGGGACTCTAATGATGTGTTCAAAATGCAAGCAATATGGACATAATAAATCTGGTTATAGGAACACACATGCCCAAGCACAACCTGGTCCAGAAGCACAACAACATACTTCTAGAAGGTCAAAGCTTAGTGTGAGTTATTTAATTTTTAAATAACTATCATTTATATGTTTCCTTCAATTATGAAATGTACATATTAAAATATACTCAAACAATAGGTGAAAAGAAAACAAGGTGATACAACTGGAAATGAGACTGCAACTGGGGAGAGGACTGGAACTGTGAGACAGAGATCAACCCATGGTGGTGGAACACGGTCTACAAGTAGCACTGCAGATGGGGGACAGTGAAGGCACTGCAGTTGGGATCTGTTTTAGTTTAGTATATTTTTGGGGTTGTTTTAGAATTGTTTTGTCATGGTTGTAACCTTCTGATTAATATTGAAGTTTTAGTATATTTTTGGGGCTGATTTAGAATACTTTTGTCATGGTTGTAACTTTGGATATTTAAGAATACTTTGGATATCTAGAAATGTAATATGGTTGCACTTAATGCCTTGTAATGTATTGTCTTTGATTGGTTTGATATGCAATGATACAAGGCAATTTTGGTTTGGTATGTAATGATATTGGCAGTTTATATACAATTGTTTGGTTTGGTATGCAATGAGGGCATGCATTCACAATACATTATAATCCCTCTTTTCTGAATTTCCTTGCCTCATCTATTGAGTATTTTCATGTTGTTCTTCCTCATTCCTTACATTATTATCAAATAGTTGATCAACAAAAGGCATCCTAAATGAGGAGGGACTTTATCCTTTTCTGAATCATCTTTAAAAATACAAAATTAGAAAATATTATTTTTTTTGGGTATGGGGGTGGGGGTGGGTGGGGGTGGGGGTGGGAGTAGGGGTGAGCATTGTGACAACCCCAAAATAGGTCCATTCCATCCAACCCATTCTAAGTCGCCATATACATGGTACAAAAAACAACCACAACTTTATTACAACAATTTTCGTGCAAAATACAACAACACATATGTTATGAGTTTTGATACTAAAATATACCAACTGTGATTATGGACACCAACTTGGATAGCACGTCACCATGACACCATACATAAAGGTACAGTCAAAAACTATTTTAGAAATTAGAATCTTTGGGAAGTGCTCAAGGAAACCTTCGATACATGGAGACCATGCTATACAGGTTATGATAGATATCATATGACCACGTAATTATCCTTGGTTGATCTAATAGACCCCAAAGAAAAACGAGAAGATTACTATCATATTCTTCCCAATGGTGAGTCTTCTCTTGACATATCATTATCTCCACTGTCTCTAATTGAGTATTATACTCCAAACAAACACCAAGATTATATAGGTAGTTCTTGTAAATATACTCAGCAAGTGGATGAGTACAACCCAGTCTTATGATGACACGAGGTTGTATGTCATTAGACATCTTGTATGATAGTGGCAAAACACCCTTCTAAGTTAAATTCACCTCACCCTCAACATCTATAGACCACCATCTATTCCCCTGTTATTCCCCGCTTGTCCCAGCTACACTTTTATTACCTGAAAGGAATTGTGAAGCAAAAGGGTGAGCACAACTAGCTCAGTAAAGAATATCATGACTAAAGATAATTAAATTCTCAATAGCCTTCATCAATAATAAATCAGAGATTTAGAACATATGGTAAATGATAAAACTTTTCAACCATAGTTGCAGCGGAACGATCAATCCATTAGAAGAGTCAAATAGACCATAAAATCTATTATCTTCTCCATGTTAAAAGTCCATCAACAATGTTTTATCTCTGTAACATTAATCAATAATTCCTGTCCACAATAACGTGTATAACTCATAATCATAATTGTAGTTCTAAATTCCTTTCCTCATCCAGGACAAAGTTAATTTTCATCACCTGAAACATCAAAGATCATGGTTATACCAAATCAAAGTTCCTGTTCATAATCATACTGATAAATTCATCTTTGCACTCACGGCCAAAGATATTCATCAACAGTTCATCTTTTTGCTCATGGCCAAAGATATTCAACAACATGTCATCTTTGCACTACAGCCAAAGATATTCATCGATTGGTCAGTGTTCATCTAAACACTGCTCATCTTCGCACCATCTTGGCAAAGATATTCATAAGAATCATTCATCTTTGCACTACAGGCCAAAGATATTCGGTTATATCATCATTTTAGATCGAGGATGATGTAAAATATTTTAAGAAAACGAATCCAGTGAAACAAAATAATAAATATTAAGGATTCGTACTTCAGCTATTCCATGTCCAAAAATACATCATAAATAATCATAGTGGAATAAAATTCAAGAATGATCAAAACATGGATACAATCAAAGCTAGTATCCATAATAGATATTTTGGACGAAAAACAAAAATTTAATTTTTCTGTGAATAGTGTCGTATTCGTGAATAGTGCCGTATACGTGAATAGTAACTCCGACACCAAAAGATAGAAATTTCATAAAAAACATCATCATGCTTCGTGAATAGTACTCGTGAATAGTAACTCATGAATAGTAACCCCGACATGAAAAAGTTTTAAATTTGATAAAAATTTAAACCAATATTTTGGCATAATGATATTGAAGAAATAATATCATTTATGAAGAATATAATCTCCCTTACCTCAGAAAGAATAGTACTTCTGACTGAAATACTGGATATAGTGCTAAAAGAACTTGCACCGTATAGCAACACTAGAAGTACTAAAATACTCACAAAAATAAATTTCGATATATAAAGAGAAAAGAGAGAAATCTTTAGTTTACGGTGTGATTTTCAATTCTAACCTAAGACCCTATTTATAGAAATTGCTTAGAACACTAAAAGCGTAAAATTTAATATAATAATAATATATTATATATAAATTCCTACGCACACATTCAAGGATCTTAATTCAGCCATGCTTAACAACAAGTGGGTCCCACCAACCACAAAAAACATGTTTTAAATAATTTTTGTAACAAAATTAATTCAGACCCAATATTCTGGAACTTCAATAATTCATAATAAATAGTCCTTTTGTTAGAAAATTCGAATCTCGCGTGTTTTTATAGGAAATTCAATTCTCTACAACTTTGCAGAAGAAAGTTTTTCCAAATTCCAAACAGAAATTGACCGAAATCCACATACGGACGATTTTAAAGGATATAATCAAATTTCAGTCAAGAAATGGGTCCACCAACATGTTTAACATGTTTTAAACAATTTTTGCAACAAAAATACTCTTTCTCCTCATATACTCATATATCCCACATTCATTGTAAAAATATCACCATTATTATATTATAATAATATAATAAAATATTATTTTATCAGAAAAGATAAAATATCGATTTTCAACAATTGTCACTTTAAAAATTTTCTCCAACTATATCCACATAAAATGAATATTTTCCTCATCATATAAATCAATAATTAATTATTCACAAATAATATTACAAAATCACAATAATGATAAAACTGGTAGGTTCCTAAAGAAAAGAGGGCTTTCAATAAGAATTTCTCCTTCTTGCGCCTTGCAATTAGGTGACCAAACCTCTCCTTGACAGTAACTTTCTAGACATCGCTAATAATATTTTCTAATAATATTATTCGGATAATATGAATTATTACTTCGATAATGGAAAATCTTTGCAGTAGTGACAATTATTAAAACAACGAAAGAATATAAAATATCACGCGTTGAGAATTATTGAATCAATAAAATATCGAATAATAATTCATCGTAACAATTATTGAGTAGTGCCTTCTTCACGTAAGAATCAATAATTCAACAATCTGTGTAAAAGCAGGTATCTGCAAGCAACAACGCCATTATTTTACTTTACCCACCGGGTATTCCAACAGTGTTAACGGTAACGATTACGCCATTATTTATAAAAACTCAAATTTATCGTTTTCTTTATCCGACAGTTATCCGTTATGGGGCCCACAAATGGTTGCGCCGTCGTACGAATATTCCCCAACAGAAAGAATATTCCACGACCAAACGATTATTCCCCGATAGAAAGAATATTTTATAACAACTTGCATATTTTGAAAAAAAATTCATATATCACCCTTAACTTTAACTTTTATCAATTTAACCATTTACTGAATTGTAATTATAAGAAAAATTGAATACTTTTATTTCATAAAATTCGGGGTCTTACAAGCATGGTGCGGTTTGAAGTTCAAACCGCACCCGAAACCGCTTAGGTGCGGTTTAAAAAATTCAAAACTGCACACGAAACCACTTGTTATTGGTTCGGTGCGATTTTAAAGTGTGCGGTGCGGTTTTAATTGGTGCGGTTTTGGTTCCAAAACCAATTGAAATAACAAAAAAGTCTAAGTCTTCAATAAAAATTTTCATAAAACTTACATCGAACAATTAACTTAGTGACAGAGTCGGCAATAAGAATTATATCAAGCATGCTTTAAAACTAAAATATACGCTATATAAAACAACGAAGACCATATATTCGATAACAAGCAGGAATGTTTATCTAGTTCTCCAAAAATTAAAAGTATATACTGGAGATAGAATAAAATTATATCTCATATATTGCAGGGATGACTTATAGAATATAATCCTAACTATACCTAATTTGAAAAATAATCTATTAGACTATTACTATTATAGCATTGACATTAACCAATATATTAAGTGCTCGAGCCCCTCCGCTATAAGCCCCTCCAATAACACATCAAACAAATTCGAAATTTCAAAACCCAATTGCTTAATTTTTTACTCTATAACCTCTAACATCTCCTTTCAATTGGTGAAAAAATGACAATGCAAGACTGAGATTTTCTCTGAGAGTGTTCAAGTGAAAAATAACTTTAGAATTTACTAGAGATAATACATACATACACACACAAGGTGCAGTTTCGGTTTTATGCGTGCGGTTTTGGCTAGTAACCAAACCGGAACCGTAAATTTGGTTATTAAACCCACCTAAAACCGCCACATACGCCGGAACTGTTGGTGCGGTTTTAATTGGTGCGGTTCGTGCGATTTTTGGTGCGGTTTCGATCGGTTTCAATTTGGTTACTTGCTCAGCCCTAGGTGGGAGTGGGTGTGGGTGTGGGAGTATATACATAATCAGTAAATATAATATTTTTTTTATGTATAAATAAGTTTAAAATATGTTATTATTAATAAGGGTATAATAGTCCAAACGATATTTTTTTATCCAATACTTTAATTAATCCGAAAAACATAACAAGAGATAATTTAAAATTATCGCATGAATAATCCTATAAAAAACAAACACCTAATTAGCACTATTTAATATTATGATTAATAGTGTTAAAATTATAATCATATTATAATTCCGAAATTATAATCCTTCCAACAAACATAACCTAAAACATTGATTTCCTATCTTTCTCCTCACTTACTAACACCTACATGTGAGACATCCTATAGCGGCCCAACGTCATTAACCAGTGTGAAGACGTTTGTGGAGGGTCTTAGAAGCCGGAGAGGCGGAGATGCCTACCCGAAGGATAGGCCATCATTACCTTTTATGAAGCATAAAATTTATGATGAATTTGAAAATCTTGTCACTTATTTCAGACGCAATTTACATAATTTACAAAAGTAACATTTGAGGCTCAAACACAATGCAATAAAATTGGTGGGATGAGGTCCAAACAAACCTAAGTCAACCGAAAATGAACCATTTTATTATCCAAGGGGGCAGCTTCTTGCAATCTGCCTTGAAAATAGAGTCTACATAGTTAAGAATTTGATCTCACTTAATGTCTCAAATTACCCTGCTACCTATTTCACCAATTACTTTTAACAATGAGTTGAAAAAAATGCACAAATGTAGCATGATATCAATACCAATATAGGCTAATGTAATATCTCAGTTGAACTAGGAGTCCAAAAACTTGATATTTTTGCCATTTAAAGTGAGAATCACAATTATTTCACACAAAATACAATATTAACATCTGTACAAACTTCTAGCAACAAAAGCAGAAACACTACATGTTCAAAAGTTTAAAACGATACGTAGGGAAAATTTCAGATGTACATGATCTACGAATCGAAAAATCAGCAGTGTTACATAGTTAGGGACAGCAGAAACTCACAAAAATCCCCCAATTACTGTATAAATTCCATTTTTTTTCTTTAGGTGAATAGCCATTTGCCAATACTTTTTCATACTTTAGTTAGTATTCAAAACACCCTTTAGAAGATCCAGGCCTTCGGCTGATATGCTCCTCCTCCTTTGAGATTTAGGAACCTCGATTTTGGGTGGCGGGTCTGACGAGAAACAGACAACAACAACTGTCAAATTATCACAAGAGTTACGCTTGAGAGCCTCCCTAACAAGCTCTCTTGAGCACTTCTCGGGATCATTGTGCAGCATGAGCTCCTTCCTCACGACTGTCACGGCATACTGGCTGCTCATTACATCCCAGAGACCGTCGCAACCAATTATCAAAAACTCGTCATCCTTTGTTAAGACAATCTCTTCCAATTCGGGTTCAGAGCTTAAGGGGCAGGGTGAACCTTTAGGACCCTTCATGTGCCAATCTCCAAGAGCACGAGCCACTGATAGTTGGCCATTGAGATAACCATCGTAAATGACTCCTCCTAACTTCTCAATTCTCAATTTCTCCGAGGTGCAGTTAGGTTTGTGGTCTTTAGACAATTCGATTGCTCTTCCTCTTTTACCCAGTACAGCTCGAGAGTCCCCAGCATTAGCAATTAGCATGCTCCTGTGGTAAGTTGCATGTTATAATAAATTACAAAAGTGAAGGAATGCAGATACTATTGCGAAGCAGTGCAGTAGCTGACTATTACCTTAAAACATACTTTAAGATGAGATGAAGTTACTAAAAATGCATGGTAACAGCAGTAGTAATAAGCAGCCAAAAATGCTAGCCTCAGTTACGCATGGCTTGCTAACTTGCTAAGGTCATCTGACCTTCGGACGACCAGCAATTTTCTTAATCGCTTTACTAGAAAATTTCTATATTTAAAGTGACTCAACACTTAACAGGACCTAGATTTTATTGGTCATATATCAAGTGTCAATACCCTTACAGTTGAAGCATCCAACTAAAAAGAATTGGTAATGAGTAGAGTAGCGATTTAAAAATAAGTCTCCAGGTCTTGTTTGTCCGATGTGGGACTTTATGTGTGTCATATAAATAGAAAGGCTAATGTATAAGGAGGTAGATTTTTAATCAAGTACAATTTGGATACAATTAATGCCTGCAATAAGGTGTCCATCCTATCTCAAATGGATATAAATCATAAGTGTCTTAAGTTGACCTATATCATAAGTGTAACTAAAGAGTGCTAGGAAAAGGAACAAATTAACTCAAGCTATTTTAAGAGCCAATGGAAGCGCAAAAGACAAATGAAGGCAAGAAGATTACAAAATCAAATATGAAGACGCTTTTGACTAGATATTATTTAGGATCCACCGACATAGCTTAGGACCTTTGGTTATATGTGGGCCTAGCATGTACTTGAATTGGTTTCCTAGCATGTTACATCAATGCACAATATCACCAATTCCATAATGTTGATTAGTTCAGTTCAGCACCAATCACATGCATAAATATCATGATAAGGTCAAGCATCTTGGTTCCTCACCTTCCCAATATGAGGGCAGTGAGAGCAGTGGTGCCAGAGGAACGGTCAAGAGATTTACTATCTGCTAATTCATGATCGACTTTCACAAAAGCATTTCTGACAGCTATTTTCACCCCCACTGGAAAATGAGAATCGTCAACAATAAGTTTAAGGATGTTCTTGCTAGTGTACAATGCAGCATCAACACCACCGTGTCCATCAAACACCTGAAGAGTAAATGATAACAAACCTTATTAGCAAAATGAGCTAGCCCAATGTCTTAAAACTTGAAAGGTAAAAATGGTTGGCTTTTTTCCCTTTGGCTGTTGCTCTAGTGTTCCTTATTGTGGCACTTGGACCTTTAAATGACTCTCAAAATGAAACAAGTCATAAGTTAAAGTCCGGTTGCCTTTACCTTTTTGTTTTTTCTTATTTTTCTCGTTAATAACTGATTGTTTCATAACAAGATAAGCCATAATATATAGAAGCTTGGGAAAATTGCGAAATTCAAGAGTGCAAAACCCATCGGAAGAGGGAACACATCCTGAAAATGTTAACCTAGCAAACAACACATTTAAGCATTAAAGAGTAAAAGGCTCAGAAGTGATAAATCAAAGCTCAGGCAGCACTATAAAGCATTAACATGGACATAAGAGAGAGAAACAAAATGCATATCCTCTAAAAGTAGGATGCAAACACAGAAATGCGAGGTTACTCTAACTAAGAAGAATAATTTTGATCTATAACGCTGTACTAAATACAAATAATATTTCCCTATGATAGGTGAATATATTTTCTTGGAACTTAGAAGGAACAGATAAAACAACATGTCTGCAACCAAAATGTGAGGGCTTATATTCCTCCAATGGCTACTTGTTCAAACAAGTTCTACAATCTCACTTCACTTTTTAGAGTAAGAGTACCATCAAAATCATAGATTGACATAAACCATTAATCAGATTACCTAACAATTGAACTTCTCCCCACATGTAAATAAATACCTAATATAAGTTATTAATTACTTTAGCAAGTATTCAAGTATAGTCGGCTAGGAACCCGATTAAGTTTTGTACTATTTAATTGAGGACACTTAGATGAGGTTTTTGACCTGAGTTCGGAAGTGACAAGAAGTGTCAGCATCTTAGACTTGTTCGACACGGACATCCTTCCCCGGATTGTAAGTTTTGGGGTTTGGGGGTAAAGCACATAAAAAACAACTATGAACTAAAATGATTGCTACAACTGCAATGGAGCACATAAACCTGAGCCTATTGGCATTCCACCAGACAAGGGTAGATGGATATACCTCCTTTTGAATTGTTATAAATCATAAGCAACTAATCCACCAGAAAGGACCAGGAGAAGACGGAAATATAGATATGCTTGGGTAAAATAAGTTGGCCGAGTTAGTTAGGAATGACTGATGAACTAAGATATATGTGCTTTGTAATGGACTTGATTCATTCCCAACTCCAATTCAAATAGCGAAGTGAAAGTAAGTTACTTACCCCATAAAAGGCTCCAGGGGAAGGAAAGTCCAGAGTCACACCAACATACTCACGAAGATTATCTACACAAACGTACTCATCCTCCATATATTGTTTTGGTCCTATCTCAGAGCAGCTTCCTGAGCGAAACACAGGTCGAAACTCGGAGTTCTCACCTGATGGTGACTTTAAGCCAATAATTTCGACAGGGGCTTCCTAGAAATAGGTTCACAGAGGAACGATTAGTCAAAATTTACTTTGAAAACAGATTAAGACAGACACAAGTGCAACTCAATTGAACAAAATCCCAACCAATTAAACAAGGAAACCTCAATGAAGCATGTGGCTCCTTGTGCATTTATGTGAAAGCAAGTGCACACACACAGAGAGAAAATATAAGGCCATTTAATAATTGTACTCAAATAGTAGTTTGAATTCATTAATTTACAGAAGAAACTACTTATTCTCATTCACATGGTATGAAAATCAAGGAATAAATGAGTCCTAATGGCAATTAGAATGAATTGTAAGTTTGTAATGCCTTTTCTCATCTTGAATCTTCGGGAAAAATATTTTTATGTGAAAATTTCACACAGATTTTGCTCCACAAAAAATGTACTACATTATTCAAATTTGCGAAAACCAAGGTAGAAAGTAGATATTTTAGGTAAGTTGCACATCTTTAGGGAATCCATTCAAGAAAAACTCAATGTGACATCTACTATTAGCAAATTCAGATTCTGAATCAATAATCTCTATATTAATCCTTTCAAGAAATCTGATAAAACACCGACCTAACATTTTCGCAAAAAAGAAGTAAAATTTCCCTTCAAAATTAAATACCCGTAAACAATTAACCCACCAAGTATACTCGAGTAGTACACCATACTAACTCTTTCAAACAATCAATCAATTAGTGAAGGAAAACAGTCATACATTTCCACAGGGCTCTTCCAAGCAAGACCCATTATTGACAATATCCCATATCACAAGAAGGCAAAAGGTACCTATCAATGATAATTACTCACCAATTCAGAGGTGCCTGCCAAAATTGCCTGACTGATGCAATGCCGCATGACAGGCAAATCATTTCTTGGAGGCTTCCCAATATTCCCCTGGGTTGGATTCTCCAATTTATCACAATCCTCAACTTCTACAGAAAACATACCCTCCCTACTGCACCCATCATCTAATGGGGCACAAGGAGGCAACACATCGGTGCCCGGAGACATCATTCCTCCTATACCCACCAATTCAGTCCATTTATCAAACACAACATATGCATAAAAATTCTTCCTTTAGCTCTCAGCTCCTAAACTAAATAAACAACTATTTACCCAATTGCAACCTCAATGTGGACTGTACATTAACAACCCATATCTTTATCTCACAGCACATTTACAGCTGTACAACTCTTTCTCGATTCAAACACAAAAATAGCACAAGACCCAATAATTTTGAGCATGGTGAGAATATAACCCTCCATTCTTCGGATTTTACAAGAAACCAAACACACCCACATGCCAATTTTTGGATTTGTTGAAGTTGGATCCAATTTCATAAAACCCACACCAGAATGTAGTTAAAAAACATTCAAAAAAAAATATCAAATTCAGAAAGAAAACAAGGTAGACAAAATCAAAGAAAAGTGAAAATGGGAGAGGGGGAATGTGGAAGAGCTGAAGAAGTAAGGGAAGAGGCTAACAAGCAGAGCATTGTAGTAGGAAAAGGAGGGCCATTGATAGAGTTGATGGAAGTGGAGAGAGAGAGAGAGAGAATTGGGGTGGTGACACGTGGGGTAGCTATGGGTGGAAGGTTTTCTAGTTGACCGGACGGCCTTTTGTTCACTTCAAATCACTTTTGGCATTAGGCTTTTCCCCTTTCTCTTAATTAATTTCTCAGATTTCAAAATATAAAAAGATACACTTTTTTTTTTAATTTGTTACTATAAAACTAGTTGAGTGTTCCGTACTAAGTACAAATTTATTGTTTAACTAAAATTATTTTTAATTTCTTATTTATTATAAAAATATTGTTAGTTCTCGATGGCACAAGAGATTTAGAAGGATGGTTGAATAGATCTTATAAAAACTTTTTTTTCTTTACTTGTTAAGTGATTAGTAGATAATTTATAGTAGAATCCATTCATGCACATCAGAATGATTACAAACCCCGGGACAAGATCGGTCACGGACGACGTGGGATGATTTAATGTCCGGATTTTTTTTTTTTTAAAACAACTAAAAAAATAAAAATTATGGAATTGAATTTTTTTCATATCTGAGTGTTTTTGGGTGTGATTTGGGTACGTATAACAAAACATGTATGTACAGTCTGTGCAGACTGTACCACCATTTTTTGGTATAGGTATTTAAATCACACCCAAAACATTATATTATGAAAAAATTTCAGTTCCATAAAATATTAAATTTTTTTTTTGTTGTTTTAAAAAAAAAAAAAAAATTGGTCCGTTTTTTATCAGGTCCGGATGTACAAACCCCTTCAAGGATATAGCATTAAATACAATTCTAATGTTGCGTTAGTTGGAAACAGATATAGCAGTTATAGTACTAAATGTAAATGACATAAAGTAAATGACACCAAAGGTTTTAAGTGGTTCAGAGACTAAGGGGGTGTTTGATAAAAACTGAATGATCTGAATCTGAATAAAAAAATTTGTTTGATATTTAACATGTCTGAAACATCTGAATGACATAATTTTATTATTTTACCCATCTGAAAAAATTCAAAGTTGTTGTAAATTTATTTAATATTACTTAATATAATAGTTAATATTTTGTTTTATTTTTTTATTTTATTCAGCTGCTCATTCAGTCATTCAGCTAAAAAAACTGACTTATCCATTCAGCTCAATCATCTGATCGATTCAGTCATTCAAACGATTTTTTTTTCAAAATAAACACACTTAATGGTTGACCAATTCAGTCATTCAGCCATTTAGATGTATTCAGTCCTAAACAAACATCCCCTAAATGCTCTTAATCCACTCCTCTGCTTTAACAAACATGGATTCCATTTAAGATTTGATCAACTTCGAATCACTAATATTCATTCAATACCAGCAGCCTTGAAACTCTAGTTCACTTGGAACTCTTCAAGCCCAGCAGACTTGGAAACTGTAGACTAAGCCCAACAAACTTAAAATCTCTTGTACCCTCCGGTACTTATCAAGCCCAGCAGATTTGACTAGGAGTGAGCAAAAAACGGATAAAACCGAATTACCGAACCGAACCGAATTTTTTTAACCAAATTATTTCAGTTTTTTGATTTTTTTTCACAATTTGATTATATCAAGAATTATTACTCGATTATTGATTCACGATTTCGATTTTTGAAAAAAAAAGTTATTCGTATCCAGAATAATAGAACCTTAATACTTAAAAAAATTAATTTTATAATATTATTATTATCTATTATCTAAGTCTATGACATACCGAGTCCATTTCAGTATTTCACATTTCAAATCCCATTTTGCCCTAGACCTTAACCCACTCCCACTCCATTTCACATTTCAGATCCCTTATCGTCATTCTTCACTCTACTCGATAGGGCTGAGCAAGTAACCAAATTGGAACCGAAATCGCACCAAAAATCGCACGAACCGCACCAACGGTTCCGGCGTATGTGGCGGTTTTAGGTGGGTTGAATAACCAAATTTACGGTTCCGGTTTGGTTACTAGCCAAAACCAAACCGCATAAAACCGAAACCGCACCATGTGTGTGTATGTATGTATTATCTCTAGTAAATTCTAAAGTTACTTTTCACTTGAACACGCTCAGAGAAAACCTCAGTCTTGCATTGTCATTTTTTCACCAATTGAAAGAAGATGTTAGAGGTTATAGAGTCAAAAATTAAGCAATTGGGTTTTGGAATTTTGAATTTGTTTGATGCGTTATTGGAGGGGCTTATAGTTGAGGGGCTCGAGCACTTGATGCATTGGTTAATGTCAATGCTATAATTGTAATAGTCTAATAGATTATTTTTAGTCCTCCCTGCAATATATTTTATTCTATCTTCAGTATATACTTTTAATTTTTGGGGAACTGATAAACATTCTTGCTTGTTATCGAATATATGGTCTCCGTTGTTTTATATAGCGTATATTTTAGTTTTAAAGCATGCTTGATATAATTCTCATTGTCGACTTTGTCACTAAGTTAATTGCTCGATGTAAGTTTTATGTTTAATTTTATAGAAGACTTAAACTTTTTTGTTGTTTCAATTGGTTTTGGAACCGAAACCGCACCAATTAAAACCGCACCGCACACTTTAAAACCGCACCGCACCAATCACAAGCGATTTTGGGTGCGGTTTTGAATATTTCAAACCGCACCTAAGCAGTTTCGGGTGCGGTTTGGACTTCAAACCGCACCAAACCGCACCATGCTCACCCCTACTACTCGATCTCACAACCTCTCCGCTTCACCAGCCTCCGCCTCTCTCCGGCGGTCCGGCCTCCACCTCTCGGCTCTCACGTCTGGGCGTCTGGCAAATGCCCCTCGGCCGACGACCTCTGTCCTCTGCGGCTCTGCCCTCTCCCCCTTCGACTCTCTTACGAAGTTACAACTGATCTAAGAAATTGGTATGTTTGTTTTGTTAGTTGTTACATACTTACATCTGATTTTGATTTGAACCCTTTTACGGGTTATTCGATCAGATTTTGTTAGTTAGGGTTATGATTTCTAAGGTGGGTAATCTTTTGATTCTTTCATAAATTGGGTATTTTTTTTTCTTATTTGATATCTCAAGTTACAGTCAAATATTTCCTTGAACTAGTTTGTCAAATTGCAAAGCTTGTTTGTCCAAATTCGTCTCTCGATTCATGAGTATACAACTTTTTTTTTATTATTGTTATTGTTGTAGTCCATATCAAAAATATGTGAATATTAATGGCAAGTTATTTTTGTTCTTACAGACTGCAGTTAAAGGTGATCTTATGGTGTTGAAATTTGATCATATGAGCTAGAGGTTCATAAATTTGATTCTAAATGAGTTTCATAAATTTTTGGTTCTACTTATGCTTACCTATGAAATCACACACTAAATTTCTGCAATACAAATATTCAAATATCCATTTAAATGCAAGTCTTATTACGTATACAAAGCCAGTAAAGGGAGTATAACTGGTTTTGAAATATAATATGTGGTGTGTCTGCATGTTTTTCTTTTTATTTTTGTTTAGATATATGACAGTACAGACTACAGTGACTAAGGCATAATTTTCTTTATATTTTAGCAGGATTTAATAACAGTACCATTTTTTGGTTGTACTCTAATTATATTTTTAGCTTTTACCATGCATTTTGCCTTTTACCTTTATAGCTTTTCTTATTCATTATGTTGTTTATTTAACTCTTTCAATTTCATTATGTTATATATATAGAGTACTAGTAGTTCTTTGCTATTTTAAACTTGGAAACAAGGCTTGAAACTGGTAGTCTTTTGGTTATACGTTTGCTCCTTGGGTTAATTAAGCCGGATTCTTATTCTGATCCTCCCAAGTCCTAGGGTAGTTCTTTTGCTTGTGGGGTATTTTCAGTTCATACAACTTACTCATTACATCCCAAATTATCTGATGTTTTGAAGATTTTTTGATGTACCAAAAATCAAAATAACTGCACTTTACTTTTTTGTAGACAATTAAATTCTTTATATTACAAGTTTGATTGTAATTTCAGATGCCTATCACATGTTGTTTGATTGTGATGTTGTGACGCCCCCAAAATTAGGTATACGTCACCCATCTTGGGTCGCCACTTACATGGTACATAAATTCAAATACAACTTAATAATAAAACTGTCGTGTACAATACGACAAAACATAAACTGTGAGTTTGAATACAAATATTGTCTACTAGAGATTATACAAACTCAAAAGGAGTTCTTATTACAATTATTATTACACTATTTCACAAAATAGTGAGGACTACTAATGCTATCATCTGGTCCGTCACTCCGTTCCCCGACTAGTCCTCGCTACGTTCTCATTTCTCAAGAGAACAATAAAAGTAAAAGGGTGAGCTCAACTAGCCCAAGAGGAAATATTATGACTAAGATAATGCGTAATATATTATCGTTAGCCTTCAATAAAGTGTTAAAACCGATACAATATAACAACCATCATGTTTGATCGCAAAGGAACAAGCAATCCATTAAAAGAGTCAAGTAGAGAATAAAATCTACTATCTTTTACGATTTAAAAGGTTTTATATCACTTTTATCATTTGGGACTCAAATTTTAATAAATAATCCACATCATCGAATCACCCCGCACTACTTCTGCCAAGGATATTCTTTAGTATCACGACCACAATTATCCATGCACTACGGGCCAAGAATATTTGTTTATTCAATAATGGTCATGATCATGCCAACAACTCGCCCATCAATGCACTACACGGGCCAATAAGGACTTTTTCCACATCATTTGTAACATTACGGTTATGATTACAAAGAATAATCCCGGTCATAATCATACCAAGTCCATCTATGCACTATAGGCCATAGATGACTTTCAACAAAATATAAACATGAGGATGATGACAATGATATAATAATTCAATAAAACAAGTTAAAAGAATTATTTTATCCAGGAACTAATAACGTCCAAATTGTCAACATGATACTGCTTTGTAGAGTAAAATTCAAGAATGCTCAGAAGAATATTTCCATGAAAAGATACTGGATGAAGCGTAAATATCAAGGATATTCAACTAATTTTATGGAGTATAGAAGTCAAAACTTTAACCAATTGAGTATAATAAGGAATGGAATAACAAAAGAAATCACCAAGCATGCGATAGACCGCACAGGCAGGTTATTCCAACAGAATAATAAATAACGGAATCAGTCCCACAGAAAACGCATGAGATAGGATATTCCAATGTAATAATAAAAAGATTTAAATCAGTCGGTCCGTTAGAACGCATGCATGTGATATTCCAAATGTAATAATAAAGAGGCGGAATCGAAGTCCGGCGTAGAAACGCACGCATGAGCGAGGATATTCTAATGTAATAATAAAGACGGAATCGGTCGGCGTAGAATGCATGCATGTGATATTCCAACGAGAATAATAAAGAGCGGAACCAGTCCGGGCGTAGAAACGCATGCATGTGGATGTTCCAACAGTAATGATAAAGAATGGATCAATGAAGAATTTCACCAAGTATAGGGTAGTAGCAGCGTGATCAAAAGTTATTCCAACAGAATAATAAGAATAGAATAATGAAGTTCTCTTCATAGATAAGAAAGAAATAATACTCCCTACCTTGGAAAAAGCGGGATCTTTGGAATAGTGAGTAGCAGATTTCTCTTCTTTTCTCTCTATAATTTCTCTATAATAATCACTCTAAAGCTTTTGTGAATTGGTGAGAAATGAAGGAAGAATGAGCTTCTATTTATAGTAAAATATAGTTTCGATAATTGACGTTTTGGGGCTCGAAAAATTACAAAGACAATACCTCCAACTTTTCTTTCATTTTTAATTTAGTCCTGCAAGTATTATCAATCTTGCACCAACTCTCCTAATAGTAAATAATGTGAATCAATAGTTCAATCATGTGAATCAATAGTATAATCATGTGAAAAAATACGAATTACAGTATAGTACCTCCATTTATACCTCAATTTTTAACTTAGTCATGCAAGTAATATCAATCTTGCACCAACTCCCCTAATATTAAATAATGTGATTCAATAGTGCACATATGTGAACAAATAGTTATATAAGCATGTGAATTAGTAGCAATTAATTGCTCATTTATCCGATAAATTACTCGATTTATCAATATAACCCCTAAACATCAATTATCATCGGAATAAATGTCGATTTTCACTAACACAAATAATTCAAACATAATAAAACTATTTTTATCAAAAATATAAATTTTGAAATTTCGAAGTTTGACTTTTCCCGAAAAAGTCAACTGTTGACTTTTTGACCAAATAGTGAATCCCGAAAAATTTTGTGTTTATAGACTATTTTTACTAATTTCGTCGTTCCGGACTCAAATATCACATCCGCGTCTCCAAATTCAACTCCGAACAACATTCATCATTAATATTATAACTCACAATATTTATCAACCAAGTCGTTCCCGGAAAGAAGGGGGCTTTCCAATAAGGATTTCTCCCTATTGGCGCGCAATTAGGTGACCAAACCTCTCCTCGATGTAACTTCTAGACATTGTAAATATTGCGATTTATAATATGAATAACTTTTGTCGTCTCAAGTATTGATTTAATAAAAAACATTTTTACGCAGATGATATTGTGACAATAATTGAATCCATAATATGATAGATATGATGCAAAGAATTATTCGTAGCAATAATTGAGTATATAATCGAGTGACTTCTCATGTAAGCATCAATAATCAATACCGTGTGCTACTATGCAACAACGCAGACATTCATTTACTTTTAACATCGGGTGTTTCAACGATTAACGGTAAAACTTCCATAGTTATTTTCATAAAGTATTTTTGTCATTTTCTCAATCCGATAATAATTCCGTTGTGGGGGTCCACCAATGATTGTCTTGGTTATATTTAATATTCCTGTTAAAACGAATATTCCCCGACCAATCGAATATTATATAACAACTTGCGTACTTTACAAAATTTATTAATATTACCCACAACTATAACATTATATCAAATCCACACCATAATATTCAAAAATATATTTCGAGAAAATTTAATCTTTATTCAAAAAGTTGGTGTCTTACAACCTCCCCTTCTTATGAAATTTCGTCCTTGAAATTAGGGTGCTTACCCGGTATGTTGAAGAGGTGAGGATACCTTGATTTCATTTCAGATTCTAATTCCCAAGTCATTTCCTCAACATCGTGGTTTCTCCACAAAACTTTGACTTGAGGTATAACCTTGGAGCGTAGAATATGTTCCTTCTTATCCAAGATTTGAATAGGAACCTTTTCATACGTTAAATCTTCCTCTATTTCGTCCGGTTCTAACTCAATAATGTGGTTCGGGTCTTTCACATATTTACGTAACATGGATATGTGAAAAACGTTACGAACACGAGACATACTTGGCGCTAAAGTGAGTCTATACGCCACAGTTCCTTCTCGGTCGAGGATTAAAAATGGGCCAATGAATCGAGGGTTGAGCTTTCCTCTCTTTCCAAATCTCGTAACTCCCTTCCATGGAGCAACACGTAATAACACATGATCTCCAATATCGAATTCCACGTCCTTTCGATGAAGATAAGCATAACTCTTTAATCGACCTTGTGAGGTTTTTATACGTTTTCGGATCGTTTGAATCTTTTCCGTAGTCATATTTACCAACTCCGGTCCCAACAACGTTGCTTCACCCACCTCATCCCAGCATACTGGAGAACGACACTTTCTTCCATACAACGCCTCAAAAGGAGCCATGCAAATACTTGCTTGATAACTGTTGTTGTAGGAAAACTCCACCAATGGTAGGAACTTATCCCAACTTCCCTTGAAGTCAAGGACACAGAGTCTTAATAGATCTTCATGAGTTTGAATGGTCCTCTCCGACGCCCGTCTGGTCTCGAGGATGATATGCCGAGCTAAATCAGAATCCGTGCCATAGTTTTTTGCAAACTAACCCAAAATCTTGAAGTGAATCTTGGGTCTCGATCGAAACTATGGATATCTTGGCATACCATGCGGTCTTACAATCTCGTTTATGTACATACGAGCAAGACTTTCAAGTGTATAAGTTTCAGATAGGTAAGAAATGAGCAAACTTGGTCAATCTATCAACAATGACCCAAATTGCATCTATGCCTTGAGAAACCTTGGGAAGACCAAAGAATGCTTGAAATCCATAGTAATGTGTTCCCACTTTCATTCGGAATTTCAAGTGGTTGCAATGGACCTTTTGGTACTTGATGCTCGCCTTGACTCGTTGACAAGTTAAACACCTTGAGATAAACTCTGTTATCTCTCTCTTCATAATGCTCCACCAAAATGTCTGTCGAAGATCACGATGCATTTTGGTACTCCCAGTATGGATTGCAAATGATGTGTTGTGCGCCTCCATCATGATTTTATAGTTTAAATCAGGTTCGTTAGTAACACAAAGTCTGGAGTTGACTCGAAGTAATCCTTCTTCATCGATTCTTGCTTCCGGCATAGCACCTTCTTGCACTTTCTTCCTCATACGCATCAGCTCCGGATCTATAACTTGAGCAACTTTAACTTTATCAATTAAAGTCTGGTTCTACTCAGATATTCGCCATCATCACATGGGTCCCCAGAGTCTTTAACTCTATCTCCATCCTTTGCAAGTCACACAAAATGGGCTTTTGTGTTGTGAATATTGCACTTTTCATGCCAAGATATGATCTTCTACTCAACGCGTCGCCTACCACGTTCGCTTTCCGAGGATGGTATTGGATGGTATGATCATAATCTTTCAACAGTTCAAACCAACGTCGTTGTCGCATGTTGAGTTCCTTTTGAGTGAAGAAATATTTGAGGCTTTTATGATCCGTAAAGATCTCCACTTTCTCTCCATACAAGTAATGCCTCCAAATTTTAAGTGCGAAAACAACAGCTGCCAACTCTAGATCATGAGTAGAATAATTCCCCTCATATTCTTTGAGTTGTCTTGAGGCATAGGCTATGACTTTCCCATGTTGCATGAGAACACATTCTAACCCTTTGCCCGAAGCATCACTGTAGATGACAAATCCCTCCGAACCAGATGGTATTGTCAGAACAGGTGCTAAAATGAGTCTCCTTTTGAGTTCTTGAAAACTCTTTTCACATTCCTCGCTCCAACTAAACTTTGTATCTTTTCGAGTCAGCTGAGTTAATGGAGTAGCGATTCGAGAAAATCCTTTCACGAATCTCCGATAATAACCAGCTAAACCGAGAAAGCTACGTACTTCGATCACTGATTTGGGTTGCTCCCAGCTTTGAATAGCTTCAATCTTTGTCGGGTCAACGGATATTCCATAACTTGATACTACATGCCCAAGGAATGCTACTTCCTCAAGCCAGAACTTGCATTTCTTCAATTTGGCATAAAGCTTATATTCACGAAGCTTTTGGAGTATCAGCCTCAAGTGTTGCTCATGATCTTCACGGCTTTTGGAATAAATAAGGATGTCATCAATAAAGACGACCACAAAGTGATCCAAATATTCCTTGAATACTCGGTTCATCATATCCATGAAGGCAGCAGGAGCATTAGTCAATCCAAAAGATATGACTAAGAATTCATAATGCCCGTCATCGAAGTTATGAAGGCGATCTTTGGAATATCCTCGGTTTTAACCTTCAAATTGATGATATCCGTAAGCTAAGATCGATCTTTGAAAAAATTGTGCTCCTTGTAACTAATCAAACAGTCATCAATACGTGGCAATGGGTACCTATTTTTGATGGTGACATGATTTAACTCCCGATAATCAATACAAAGTCACATACTCCCATCTTTCTTCTTCACGCGAATAGAACAGAGCACCCCAAGGAGACGTCTTAGGATGAATGAAGCCAATGTCTAACAATTTCTGAATGGGTCTTTAACTCTCGAAGTTCAATAGAGCCATTCGATATGGGGCTTTGGAAATGGGTTTTGTACCGGGTTCAAGGTCGATACAAAATTCAACTTCACGCCTCGGGGTAGGCTGGGAAGTTCTTCGTGGAATACGTCAGGAAATTTATTAACAATAGAAATCTCCTTCAAATCGGCGTATTTTGTTTAAATCCGTGACATGAGCTAAGAAAGCTTGACATCCGTTTTTTAACAAACGAATAGCTTTGTGGCTTGAGATGACCGTGATTGATTTTAATGGTTTGGTCGCTTGAATTCGTATAATAGGTTTATTAGGAATATGAAAGCTAACAACCTTACGAAAATAATCAATTTTAGCATGATGAGTAGTTAACCAATCAATCCCTAGAATCACGTCAAATGCAAGTATTTTTAAGGAGATAAGATCGACAGGTAACATGCGGTTACCGATTTGAATCAAACAAGACTTATAAACAGTGGATGTAATGAAGGTTTCTCCTAATAGAGTTTCAACAGATAAGTCAAAGTCTAGTTTCTCCGGAGTCAAATTTAATCGTTGAGCGCAAGTAAGAGAAATAAAAGAATGGGTAGAACCGGTATCAAATAAGGTATAGACTTCGCTAGAGTTTATGATAAGCTTACCCGTGATGACCTCGTTCGGGTTCCTTTCTTTCTGGGAGGTCACAACAAATGCTCTCCCTTGCACTACCGGCTTTGGCTTTTCTGGGACGGCCTTTGGTGCCTCCATCCTAGCTAAACTTGTCTTCGGTGAACGACAAAATCGAGCTAGGTGACCTTCTCTTCCACAATTATAGCACGCTTTGGATGGCATTGCGCAGTTTGGACTGATATGTCCCTCCCCTCCGCATTTGAAGTATATGATAGGTGGTCGTTCTCCTTCCTTAACCACGGTTGCTGGTGCTGACGTCTTTCCATCATTGTTGAATCTCCTTTTCTTAAAATGTCCATTTTTACTGTCTTTGCCATGATTACCACCGAAGTGGTTACCATTTCTAGCATGTTGGTTCCCTCCACGCTTGTTGTCACCGTTTCGATGACTGTTACCCCTGGTATTTTCATGCTGCCCGCTGCTTTCCCTTGGTTGCATTGACTCGTTACCGCACTCCAATAACTGAGCCCTATTTACAACATCTGAGTACAAACACAGTTTATGAGAAATAAGATATTGACGTATCTCTGGTTTCAAACCTCTTAAAAACATTCGTGTCATTTGTTCCTCATTATCGACCAAATGGGATGCAAACCGGGATAACTCTGCAAATTTAGCCTCGTATTGCGACACGGTCATATTGTTTTGTTCCAACTTGATAAACTTCACCTCTTTCATGTGACGAATACTTTCGGGAAAGTACTTGTCGTTGAATAGCTCTTGGAACTTCTCCCAAGACATCTTGAGTGCATCAGTCGAGTGCGCTTTTATCGATTCCCACCAAGATGTCGCCTCTTCACGCAACATAAAGGTGGCGAAAGGAACCTTTTGCTCCTCGGAGCATCCCAAGACATCAAATATCTTGGTGATCTGCTTTATCCATGCTTCCGCCTTAAGTGGTTTAGGCTCTCCAATAAACTCGGGTGGTCCCAGCTCCTTGAACTGTTTAGCGATGACCGTCCGAGAGTTTCCTGTGTTTACACTTGTATTTTGAACAGGAGCCACTCTCGCCTGATGTTACATGAATTGCATGAAGCCTCGGAACATTCCATCGTTCATCATTTGGTTAGTGTTGTTGTTTGCATGAGGATTATCGCCTTCCTGATGCACGTTGTCCTGGTTATTGATCTGTGGAGACTCAACGGTCTCCTGTGCTCCATTGATGTTCTCAACATTCTCGGATGCCATTTTCAAACACTGCCACAAAACAAGGATTAATTGACATGCAACATATTATCACTATATTCTGACTGACCAATCAAATACCAAATAAACTTAAGTAGATCATACTAGCGAAGGAATTCCCCGTCTCTCCCCTCCTAGTTCTAGTCTCACATATTAGCCAGGGATCATATCCCTAAGCTTTGATACTAAGTTGTGACGCCCCCAAAATTAGGTATCGCCACCCATCTTGGGTCGCCACTTACATGGTACATAAATTCAAATACAACTTATAATATACTGTTATAGGTGTGCAATACGACAAAACATAAATCGTGAGTTTGAATACAAATATTGTCTACTAGAGATTATACAAACTCAAAAGGAGTCCTTATTACAATTATTATTACACTATTTCACGTAATAGTGAGGACTCTAATGCTTTATCATCTCGTCCGTCACTCGGTTCCCGACTAGTCCCTCCGCTACGTTCTCATTTTCAAGAGAACAATAAAAGTAAAAGGGTGAGCTCAACTAGCCCAGATGGGAAATATTATGACTAAGATAATGCGTAATATATTATCATTAGCCTTCAACAGTGTTAAACTGATACAATATAACAACCATCATGTTTAACTGCAGCGGAACAAGAAATCCATTAAAATAGTCAAGTAGAGAATAAAATCTACTATCTTTTATGATTTAAAAGGTTTTTCTTCACTTTTATCATTTGGGACTCGACTTTAATAAATAATCCACATCATCGAATCACCCCTGCACTACGGCCAAGGATATTCTTTAGTATCACGACCACAATTATCCATGCACTACGGTCCAAGAATATTTGTGTATTCAATAATGGTCATGATCATGCCAATAACTGTCCATCAATGCACTACGGGCCAATAAGGACTTTTTCCATATCATTTGTAACATTACGGTCATGATTACACCGAATAATCCCTAGTCATAATCATACCAAGTCCATCTATGCACTACAGGCCACAGATGACTTTCAACAAAATATAAACATGAGGATGATGACAATGATATAAGAATTCAATAAAACAAGTTCAAGAATTAATTTGTCCACGAACCAATAACGTCCAAATTGTCAACATGATACTGCTTTGTGGAGTAAAATTCAAGAATGCTCGGAAGAATATTTCCATGAAAAGATACTGGATGAAGCGCAAATATCAAGGATATTCCACTAATTTCATGGAGTATAGAAGTCAAAACTTTAACCATTTGAGTATAATAAGGAATGGAATAACAAAAGAAATCACTAAGCACGCGATAGATCGCCTTGTGCGAGTTATTCAGCGAGAATAATAAAAAGCGGAATCGGTCCGCGCAGAAACGCTATGACGAGGATATTCCAACGAGAATAAGAAAAAGCGGAATCGAGTCCTGCGTAGAACGCATGAGCGAGGATATTCAGCAGAATAATAAAAGAGCGGAACCGAATTAGGTGTAGAACGCCTTGCATGACAGGATGATGTTCAAGAATGATAAAGAATGGAACAACAAAAGAATTTCACCAAGTATAAGCAGAGCCAGCGTATCTGAGTTATTCAATGAAATTATAAGAATGGAATAACAGAAGTTCTCTTCATAGATAAGAAAGAAATAATACTCCCTACCTTGGAAAAACTGGATACTAGAATAGTGAGTAGCAGATTTCTCTTCTTCTTTCTCTATATAATAATCACTCTAAAGCTTTGGTGAATTGGTGAGAAATGAAGGAAGAATGAGCTTCTATTTATAGGAAAATATAGTTTCGATAATTGCACGTTTTGGGGCTCGAAAATTACGATCAATACCTCGACTTTTCTTTCATTTTTAATTTAGTCCTGCAAGTATTATCAATCTTGCACCAACTCCCCTAATAGTAAATATTGTGAATCAATAGTTCAATCATGTGAATCAATAGTATAATCATGTGAAAAAATACGAATTACAGTATAGTACCTCCATCTATACCTCAATTTTTAACTTAGTCATGCAAGTATTATCAATCTTGCACCAACTCCCCTAATATTAAATAATGTGATTCAATAGTGCACATATGTGAACAAATAGTTATATAAGCATGTGAATTAGTAGCAATTAATTGCTCATTTATCCGATAAATTACCCGATTTATCAATATAACCCCTAAACATCAATTATCATCGGAATAAATGTCGATTTTCACTAACACAAACAATTCCAACATAATGAAACTATTTTTATCAAAAATATAAATTTTGAAATTTCAAAGTTTGACTTTTTCCGAAAAAGTCAACTGTTGACTTTTTGACCAAATAGTGAATCTCGGAAAATTTTGTGTTTATAGACTATTTTTACTAATTTCGTCGCTACGGACTCAAATATCACGTCGCGTCTCCAAATTCAACTTGAACAACATTCATCATTAATATTATAACTCACAATATTTATCAACCGTGTCGTTCCCGGGAAGAGGGCTTTCAATAAGGATTTCTCCCTATCATGCTGCATGATTAGGTGACCAAACCTCTCCTCGATGAGAACTTAGACATTGTAAATATTGCGGTTTATAATATGAATAACTTTGTCGTCTCAAGTATTGATTTAATAAAAAACATTTTATGCAAATGATCATTGTGACAATAATTGAATCCATAATATGATAGATATGACGCGGAATTATCGTAGTAATAATTGAGTATAAGCGAGTGACTTCTCACGTAAGCATCAATAATCAATACTGGAGTCTGCTCTTATGCAACCACGCCGTACATTGTATTTTTAATAACCAGAGTGTTTCAACGATCAACGGTAAAACTTCCGTAGTTATTTCATATAAAGTATTTTTTTTGTCGTTTTCTCAATCCGATAATAATTAGTTAATGAGGGTCCACCAATGATTGTCTTAGTTATACGAATATTCCCTATTAAAACGAATATTCCCCGACCAATCGAATATTATATAACAACTTGCTTACTTTGTAAAATTTGTAAATATTACCCATAACTATAACATTATATCAAATCCACACCATAATATTCAAAAATATATTTCGAGAAAATTTAATCTTTATTTAAAAAGTTGGGGTCTTGCAGATGCACTTGCAATTGGGTTGTTGGATCTTATTATATACTTTTTCCCTAATTCCCTTTGGGCATGTGATGTACAGGATCTTGTGTTGCATGTTGTTGTTTGTTTTATTCTTTGTTGGTTGTTGTTTATTCTTGACTTCTTGTTGCATGTTGTTGCATCGTTGGTTGTTGGTCATTGACTCTTGAGTCTTGGTTGTTGCACAAGACAACCGCTTAGTAGTTGTTACTTCGCTAGTAGAATAAATTCTTGTAGATGTAGGGTGTAAGACCCCAACTTTTGAATAAAGATTAAATTTTTCTAAATATATTTTGAATATTATGGTGTGGATTTGATATAATGTTATAGTTGTGGATAATATTTATAAATTTTGCAAAGTACATAAGTTGTTATATAATATTCGATTGATCGGGGAATATTCGTTTTAACGAGGGGAATATTCGTACAATGCAAGACAATCATTGGTGGACCCCCACAACGGAATTATTGTCGGATTGAGAAAATGACAAAAAATACTTTATTAAAATAACGGCGGAAGTTTTACCGTTAATCGTTGAACTACCCATTATTAAAAGTATGCTGATGTCGCGTGGTTTCATAGTAGAAGACACCAGAATGATTATTGATGCTTACGTGAGAAGTCACTCAGTTATACTCAATTATTGCTACAGTAATTGCTGCATCATATCTCTCATATTATTGATTCGATTATTGTCATAGATTATATAATTGAGACGACAAAGTTATTCATATTATTAAATTGTAATATTTATAATGTCTAGAAGTTCTATCAATGAGAGGTTTGGTCACCTAATTGCGTGCCAATAGGGAGAAATCCTTATTGAAAATCCCCTTCTCTCACAGGAGCGACGTTGGTAAATAAATATTGTGAGTTATAATATTAATGATGAATGTTATTAAAATTGAAGTTGTGTTCGGAGTTGAATTTGGAGACGGACGTGATATTTGAGTCGGAACGATGAAATTAGTAAAAATAGTCTATAAACACAAAATTTTTCGAATTCACTATTTGGTCAAAAAGTCAACAGTTGACTTTTTGGGAAAAATCAAACTTTGAAATTTCAAAATTTATATTTTTGATAAAATGGTTTCATTGTGTTGGAATTATTTGTGTTAGTGAAAATCGACAATTATTTCGATAATAATTGATGTCCGGAGGTTATATTGACCAATCGAAGTATTTAACCAGGATAAATGAGCAATTGATTGCTATTATTTCACATGATTATAACTATTTGTTCACATGTGTATACTATTGTTACACATTCTTGTTACTATTAGGGGAGTTGGTGCAAGATTGATAATACTTGCATATACTAAGTTAAAAATAGAGGTATACGTGGAGGTACTATATCGTAATTTCATATTTTACATGTCTAGAACTATTGATTCACATAATTTACTATTGAATCACATTATTTACTATTAGGGGAGGTGGTGCAAGTTTGATAATACTTCCATGACTAAATTAAAAATAAATGAAAAGTTGGAGGTATTGTACTGTAATTTTTCGAGCCCCAAAACGTGCAATTATCGAAACTATATTTTTCTATAAATAGAAGCTCATTCTTCCTTCATTTCTCACCAATTCACAAAACTTTAGAGCGATTATTATAGAGAGAAATTATAGAAAAAGAAGAGAATTCGCTACTACACTCACTATTTCAAAGATCCAGCTTTTTTCTAAGGTATGGAGTATTATTTCTTTTTTATCCATGAAGAGAACTTCGTTATTCCATTCTTTATTATTACGTTGAATAACTCAGATATATGAGCTACCCTATACTTGGTGAAATTCTTCTGTTATTCCATTCTTTATTATTCTGTTGGAACATCCTGTTTGTGCGTTCTACGCCGGACCTGGTTCCGTCTTTATTATTCTATTAGAATATCCTGTCTGTGCATTTTACGCCGGACCTAATTCCGTTATTTATTATTCTGTTGGAATAACCTGAATGTGCGGTCTATCGCATGCTTGGTGATTTCTTTTGTTATTCCATTCTTTATTATACTCAGTTGGTTAAAGTTTTGACTTCTATAATCCATGAAATTAGTGGAATATCCTTGATATTTATGCTTCATCCAGTATCTTTTCATGTAAATATTCTTCCGAACATTCTTGAATTTTACTCCACAAAGAAATATCATGTTGACAATTTGGACGTTATTGGTTCGTGGACAAATTAATTCTTGAACTTGTTTTATTGAATTCTTATATCATTGTCATCATCCTCATGTTTATATTTTGTTGAAAGTCATCTCGTATTCGTAGTGCATAGATGGACTTAGTATGATTATGACTCGAGGATTATTCGATTGTAATCATGACCATAATGTTACAAATGATGTGGTAAAAGTCCTCATTGGCCCGTAGTGCATTGATGGACAGTTGTTGGCATGATCATGACCATTATTGAATACATAAATATTCTTGGTCCGTAGTGCATGGATAATTGTGGTCATGATACTAAAGAATATCCTTGGCCGTGGTGCAGGGGTTATTCGATGATGTGGATTATTTATTAAGCTGAGTCCCAGCGATAAAAGTGATGAAAAACCTTCTAAATCATAAAAGATAGTAGATTTTATTCTCTACTTGACTTTTTAATGGATTATTTGTTTCCGCTGCGCTTAAACTTGATGGTTGTTATATTATAGTCGGTTTAACATCATTGAAGGCTAACGATAATATATTCTCGCATTATCTTAGTCATAATATTTCCTCTTTGGGCTAGTTGAGCTCACCCTTTTACTTTTATTGTTTCTCTTCAGAAATGAGAACGCAAAGAATTAGTCTGGGGAAGCGAGTGACGGACGAGATAATAGCATTAGTAGTCCTCACTATTCATTCGGTGAAATAGTGGAAAATAAATGTAATAATATTGAATTTGAGTTTTTGTATATTGTCTGCAGGCGACAATATTTGTATTAAAACTCACGACTTTATGTTTTGTCGTACTTTACACGACAGTTGTATAATTAAGTTGTATTTGTATTCGGTACCATGTATTTGACGACTCAGAATAGGTGATGTATACCTATTTTGGGGGCGTCAGATGTGTATACTATTGTTTCACATTCTTGTTACTATTGGGGGAGTTGGTGCAAGATTGATAATACTTGCGTGACTAAGTTAAAAATGGAGGTATAGATGGAGGTACTATACTGTAATTCGTATTTTCACATGTCTAGAATTATTGATTCACATAATTTACTATTGAATCACATTATTTACTATTAGGGGAGGTGGTGCAAGTTTGATAATACTTCCATGACTAAATTAAAAATAAATGAAAAGTTGGAGGTATCAGATTGTAATTTTTGAGCCCAAAAAGCATACAATTATCGAAACTATATTTTTCTATAAATAGAAGCTCATTCTTCCTTCATTTCTCACCAATTCACAAAAGCTTTAGAGCGATTATTATAGAGAGAAATTATAGAAAGAAGAAGAGAATTCTGCTACCTCACTATTTCAGTATCCAGTTTTTCTAAGGTAGGGAGTATTATTTTTTTCTTATCCATGAAGAGAACTTATGTTATTCCATTCTTTATTATTCTATTGGAATAACTTTGATAATGCTGCTACCCTATACTTGGTGAAATTTTTCTGTTATTCCATTCTTTATTATTTTGTTGGAACATCCTGTCTGTGCGTTCTACGCCGAACCTGGTTCCGTTGTAAGACCCCAACTTATTAATGAATAAAATCGATTTTCCTCTATTTATTATTGTGAATAATAAGGTATTAATTTGATATAATACTTTGTTTATGGGTATTTTGCAAAATAAGCAAGTGGTTATAAAATATTCATTTGTCGGGGAATATTCATTTGGTCATCGAATATTCTTTTTGTCGGGGAATATTCGTACGACGGCGCAGCCATTTGTGGGCCCAATAACGGATAACGGTCGGATGAAGAAAATGACAAAATTGAATAACGGCGTAGTTATTTACCAATTAACATTTGTTGGAATTATACCGATGGTTAAAATACGATACGATGTCGTGTGGTTGCAATTGCACTACGGTATTACGTTTGCAAGATTGTTGAATTATTAATTCTTACGTAAGAATACACTACTCAAAAATTGTTACAGTAGTTACTGTTCAATATTTTATTTTATTGATTCAATAATTGTTGCGTTGATATTTTATATTATTGTTGCTCAATAATTGTCACTGCACATCATCTCCATTATCAGATCAATAATTCATATTATTTGGAATAATATTATTAGATAGCATTATTGACAATGTCTAGAAAGTTCTGTCAAGTAGAAGTTTGGTCACCTAATTGCGCGCCAGTAAGGAGAAATCCTTATTGGAAAGCCCCCTCTTTCTTGGGAACTGCCTGGTTGTCATAATTGTGATTCTGTAATATTATTTATGAATAATTAATTATTGATTTATATGATAAGGAAATATTTATTTTATGTGGATATAAATGATGGATATATTTATTTTATGTGGATAAAAATAAAGGAATTAATGCTGAGGTGTTTTATCAGTATTTTGTCGAATTGGTAGTATTAAAAATCATCCGTGTGTGGATTTCGGGCATTTTTCGTTTGGAATTTGGAAAAACTTAAACTTTCAAAGTTGTAGAAAATTAAATTTCCTATGGAAAACTCGCGAGTTTCGAATTTTTCTGATAAACGGACTATTTTCTATGAATTACTGAAGTTTCAAAAAGTAAAATAATTTTTATTAAAATTGAGCGGGACCCACTATTATTTCAAAAGAGGTGGGCTGGTCTTGGTTGGTGGGAGAGACGTAGAAATGAAGAAAAATAAATATTTTTTTATTATTATTTTAGTCTCCTATGGCGTTCTAGCATTTTCCTATAAATAGAGGGCTAAGTTAGAATTGAAAATCACACCAAAAACATAAGCTTTCTCTCTTTCTCTCTCTATATTATCGAGCGTATTTTGTGAGTATTTAGATACTTTGTGAGTTTCTATTTTCAAGACAAGTTTCATCAAGACTATATCCAAATTCAAATAAAATACGGTTATTTTGAGGTAAGGGTGTTATATTCTTCTTAAAATGATATTTTCTTCAATATCATTATCTTTGAAATGTTGGTATGAACTTTTTATCAAATTTGAAACTTTTTGTGTCGAGTTACTTATTCACGATATCTGGCACTATTCACGATATCGCCACTATTCACTTAATACTAAGACTATTCACCAAAAATAAAATTTTCCTTTTTTGTCCAAGATGTCTATTATGGTTACTATCTTTGATTGTATCCATGTTTTGATCTTTATTTTTGAATTTCGCTTCAAAATTGGTTATTATGAAGTATTATTGATCTTGGATAAACCGTGATACTAATCCCTAATATTTGTCCTTCCATCTCATTTGGATTCATTTTCTTTAAAATATTTTTCATCATCCTTAGTCCTAAATGATGATATTACTGAATATCTTTGGCCTGTAGTGCAAAGATGAATGATTACCTAATGAATATCTTTGGCTCGTAGTGCAAAGATGAAGCAGTGTTGAGATAAACATGACCAATTTTGGTGATCTACAAATGAATATCTTTGGCTCATGTAGTGCAAAGATGAATATTTGATTCAAGATTTATATTGATTGATGTTACGAGGATAAAATATTGATGATGGACTTTTAAATCTTAGAAGATAGTAGAATTCTTTCTCTACTTGACTCTTCTAATGGATTCGCTTTTCACCGCAGCTTGTTGATCTAAAACTTGTTGTACATTATATTTTATCGATTTTTTTCTGTTAAAGACTAATGATAATTTGTTGTATATTATTTTAGTTATAATATTCTTCACTGGGCTAGTTGAGCTCACCCTTTTCCTTTTTGTTCCATTGTTCTTCTCAGGAGGAGAGAATTTAATGTGAACTAAATGGGGTATGGAGTGATGATTCAAGATAGTTGTTTAGCGAGTCCTCACTATTTTTGTAAAATAGTGCATCAATAATTTTAATGAGGACTCCTTTTGAGTTTGTATACTCTCCAGTATACAATATTTGTATTCAAACTCACAATATATGTGTTGTCGTATTTTGCACGGCAATTATATTACTGAAGTTGTATTTGTTTCTGTACCATGTATCTGGCGACTCAGGATGGGTGATGTATACATTTTGGGGGCATCACATCCGTCTTTTATTATCTGTTGGAATATCACATGCATGCGTTTTATGCGACTGATTAGATTATTTATTATTACATTGGAATAACATACATCTGATCTATCGCATGTTTGGTGATTTCTTTTGTTATTCCATTCTTTATTATACTCAGTTGGTTAAAGTTTTGACTTCTATAATCCATGAAATTAGTGGAATATCCTTGATATTTGCGCTTCATCCAGTATCTTTTCATGTAAATATTCTTCCGAGCATTCTTGAATTTTACTCCATAAAGAAATATCATGTTAACAATTTGGACGTTATTGGTTCGTTGACAAATTAATTCTTGAACTTGTTTTATTGAATTCTTATATCATTGTCATCATCCTCGTGTTTTATATTTTGTTGAAAGTCATACGTGGCTTTTGTAGTGCATAGATGGACTTGGTATGATTAAGACCGAGGGATTATTCGGTGAAATCATGGTAGTAATGTTACAAATGATGTGGTAAAAATAGTAGTGCATTGATGGACAATTGTTGGCATGATCATGACCATTATTGAATACACAAATATTCTTGGCCGTAGTGCGTGGATAATTGTGGTTGTGATCTTAAAGAATATCCTTGAGTGCGTAGTGCGAGGGGTGATTCGATGATGTGGATTATTTATTAAAAAGTGAGTCCCGGTGATAAAAGTGATGAAAAACCTTTAAATCATAAAAGATAGTAGATTTTATTCTCTACTTGACTCTTTTAGTGGATTGCTTGTTCCTCTATAGTTAAACTTGATGGTTGTTATATTGTATCAGTTTAACACTGTTGAAGGCTAACGATAATATATTCTGCATTATCTTAGTCATAATACTTCCTACTGGGCTAGTTGAGCTCACCCTTTTACTTTATTGTTCTCTTCAGAAATGAGCGTGGCGATTGACTAGTCGGGGAACGGAGTGACGGACCAGATGATAACATTAGTAGTCCTCACTATTTAGTGAAATAGTGGAAAATAAATGTAATAATATTGAATTTGAGTTTGTATATTGTCTATACGACAATATTTGTATTAAAACTTACAGCTTATGTTTTGTCGTACTTTACACGACAGTTGTATTGTGACGCCCCCAAAATTAGGTATACATCACCCATCTTGGGTCGCTAGATACATGGTACAGAATTCAAATACAACTTACTAATACAACTGTCGTGTACAATACGACAAAACATAAACTTTGAGTTTGAATACAATTATTGTCTACTAGAGATTATACAAACTCAAAAGGAGTCCTCATTACAATTATTATCACACTATTTCACAGAATAGTGAGAACTACTAATGCTATCCTCTAGACCATTACTCCGCTCCCCGACTCGTCGTCCCAAATTTATATTATCATTTCCTCAAGAGAAAGAAAGAAAAAAAGGGTGAGCTCAACTAGCCCAAAGAAGAAATATTATGACTAAGATAATGCGTAATAAATTATCATTAGCCTTCAACAAAGGTTAAACCGATAAAATATAATAAACATCAAGTTTATCCATAAATGAACCAAAGAATCCATTAAAAGAGTCAAGTAGAAAATAAAATCTACTATCTTTTATGATTTAAAAGGTTTTTCATCATCATATAGCCGAGACTCGGCTTAATAAATATTTCACATCATCAAATCACCCCGTGACTACTACGCCAAGGATATTCTTTAGTATCACGCACCACAATTATCCATACACTACGCCAAGAATATTTGTGTATTCATTAATGGTCATGATCATTCCAACAATCGCCCATCAATGCACTACGGCCAACGAGGATTTTTACCACATCATTTGTAATTATTACGATCACGATTGCATCAATAATCCCTCGGTCATAATCATACCAAGTCCATCTATGCACTACAGTGCCATGATGACTTTCAACATAATATAAACATGAGGATGATGACAATGATATAAGAATTCAATAAAACAAGTTCAAGAATTAATTTATCCAGAACCAATAACATCCAAACTCACAACACGATCATCGCTTTAGAGAGTAAAATTCAAGAATACTTAGAAGAATATTTCTATGAAAGGATATTGGTCAAGCGCAAATATCAAGGATATTCCACTAATTTCATGGAGTATGTAAGTCAAAGTTTTAACCAACCGAGTATAATAAAGAATAGAATAACAAAAGAAATCACCACGCACGCGATAGATCAGACAGTAAAAGTTATTCCAATGTAATAATAAATAACTAAACCAGTCCCCAGTAAAACGCATGCATGTGATATTCCAATGTAATAATAAAGAATGGAACCAGTCCCCGTAAAACACATGCATGTGATATTCCAATGTAATAATAATAAAAAGGCGGAACCAGTCCAGTAAAACACATGCACAGGATGTTCTAACGAATAATAGAAGAATGTCACCAAGTATAGGGTAAACCTCAGTATAAAAGTTATTCCAAATGTAATAATAAGCAATGGAATAACAAGCAGTTCTCTTCATGAATAAGAAAGAATAACACCCTTACTTTAGTAGGAGATTGAATACCGCAAAGTAGTGTAGTAAGAAGAATACTCTCTTCTTCTTCTCTCTTATTCTCTATACTTTCTCTCTATAGCTTGAATGAATTTGTGAAAATAATGAAGCATTAGGCCTCTATTTATATAAGATTTATAGCTTAGCACTTGCCATGTGAAAAAGCAAATGGCTCGATTTAATCGGTGATGTGAAAAGAAAAGTGGTTTTTGACGCTTGTAATGTGAAACGACAATTGTTTCGGGACTTTGTAATGTGAAACGACAAGTGGTTCGGACCGCTGTAATATAAACGGCAAGTGGTTTGGTTTAATCGGTAAAGGTAATTACAATTGTGAAGGTAATTACTATTGACGAAGGTAATTACTATTATTGAAGAGACTCTTAGATGATGACATATGGGCCCCCATAAAATAACCAAACTTACCACAAACGTCTCATAACAGACTCTTTATATACATCAAGGATTGAATAAATATTACCACAAATCATTTTATTTTTAATCAACACATATTTAATCTTTCAACAATTATTAATCATTCATAACTTGTCGCCTCAATTATTGATTTAATAATATAACATATTATCTGAGATGATCTTGTGACAATAATTGAATCAATAATATAAGAGATATGATGCAAGAATTATCTTGTAGTAATAATCGAGTGAGTATAAAAGTGTGACTTCTCACGTAAAGATCAATAATCAATCTGAGTGTGCTACTATGCAACCACGCCAGACATCGCATTTTTTACTACTACCGGGTAGTTCAACAGTTTTAACGGTAACACCTCTGCCGTTATTTTTATAGAAAGATAATTTTGTCGTTTTCTAACTACGAATAAAACTTCCGTTAATGGGGTCCATTAATGATTGAGCCGCCGCATTTAATATTCCCGACAAAAAGAATATTCCCGACCAAACGAATATTTTATAACTACTTGCTTACTTTTTGCAAAATTTATAAATATTACCCACAACTATAACATTATATCAAATTTATTCCATCATATTCAAAAATAATATTTATAGAAAATTCATCTTTATTTATAAAAGTTGGGGTCTTACAACCTCCCCTTCTTAAGATATTTCGCCCTCGAAATTAGGGTACGTACCTGGTATGTCGAAGAGGTAAAGATACCTTGATTTCATTTTAGATTCTTACTACCAAGTCATTTCTTCAACATCGTGGTTTCTCCACAAAACCTTGACTTGAGGTATAACTTTTGAGCGTAGAATATGTTCCTTCTTATCCAAGATTTGAACAGGAACTTCTTCAAACGTCAAATCTTCCGCTATTTCGTCCGGTTCTAACTCAATAATGTGGTTCGGGTCTTTCACAAATTTACGTAACATGGATATGTGAAAAACGTTATGAACACGAGACATACTTGGCGCTAAAGCGAGTCTATAGGCCACAGTTCCTACTCGATCGAAGATTAAAAATGGGCCGATGAATCGAGGATTGAGTTTTCCTCTCTTTCCAAATCTTGTAACTCCTTTCCATGGAGCAACACGTAACAACACATGCTCTCCTATATCGAATTCCACGCCCTTTCGATGAAGATCAAGATAACTCTTTTTGTCGATTTTGTGAGGTTTTTATACGTTGTCGGATCGTTTGAATCTTTTCCGTAGTCATACGTATCAACTCGGCCCCAACAACGTTGCTTCACCCACCTCATCCCAAAGATAATCGAGAACGATACTTTCTTCCACACAACGCTCGAATGGAGCCATGCCAATACTTGCTTGATAAGCTGTTGTTGTAGGAAAACTCCACCAATGGTAAGAACTTGTCCCAACTTCCCTTGAAATCAAGGACACTGAGTCTTAATAGATCTTTAAGAGTTTGAATAGTCCTCTCCGACTGTCCATCCGTCTGAGGATGATATGCCGAGCTAAATCGTAAGTCTGTGCCCATAGCTTTTAATAAACTAACCCAAAATCGTGAAGTGAATCTTGGGTCTCGATCAGAAACAATGGATGTCGGCATACCATGCAGTCTTACAATCTCGTTTATGTACATACGAGCAAGACGTTCAAGTGTATAAGTTTCTCGTATCGGTAAGAAATGAGCAGACTTGGTCAATCTATCAACAATGACCCAAATCGCATCTATGCCTTGAGAAACCTTAGGAAGACCGGTAACAAAATCCATGGTAATGTGCTCCCACTTCCATTCTGGAATTTCAAGTGGTTGCAATGGACCTTTTGGTACTTGATGCTCCGCTTTAACTCGTTGACAAGTTAGACACCTTGAGATAAACAACGCTATCTCTCTCTTCATATTGCTCCACCAAAATGTATGACGAATATCATGATACATTTTGGTACTCCCAGGATGGATTGCAAACGGTGTGTTGTGCGCCTCCATCATGATTTTATACTTTAAATCAGGGTCGTTAGGAACACAAAGTCTGGAGTTGACTCGAAGTATTCCTTCTTCATTGATTCTTGCTTCCGGCATAGCACCTTCTTGCACTTTCTTCCTCATACGCATCAGTGTCAGGTTTGTAATATTCATGTGCGCAATCAAATTGCACAAATTAAGCGGAAGCGTGTAAAATCAGAGTTTAAAAATTTTACAAACCATATACCCGGATCACCCTTTATGCACAATTATTAATTAAACGAAAAGATATGAATAAGAATTATACCCTTGAAGATCCGAGCTTCCTCAGGTACAAGTTCACCTCCAAATCCTTTTCACGTTCAACTTGAATCCACCGGGTTTGGTTCCTTCCTTTGATCAACGTTAGCCACCCAAGTGTTTGGCCTCTAGAGGTGATCCACCAAGGAATAATAAGAATTCAAGAAGATGGTGTATTGGCTCAAACCCTAGTTTTTCCTATCTGTATAGAAAAAGGGGGCGTACTCTCCAACAAATTGGAATTATGTCTTATGTTGTAAAAGTCAACAACCCCCACCACCCATAATAAGACTCCTCTTATTTATAGATGTGGGCAACCCACCTTAACAATTAAGGAATTGGGATTTATTTAATTAATTAAATTCTTTTAATTAATTAAGCTCCCTAATCTTATTAGGGATAATTAATTAAATTCCTTTAACTAATTTTCCTTCCTAATTCAATTAGGAATAAATGAGAGTACTTATATTAAATTAATTCCTAAACTCTTTTAGAAATTAAAATAATAATAATTGTAATAATATTAATAAGACTCCTCTTATTAATTTATATTTAATATTTCTAAAATATTAAATAATAATATTAAGCTATTTAATTTATTCTATCACCATAGATTAAATTAAATATACATCTTTATATTATTACGATTATGCCATCAACTTCTTAAATAATCATTCTTCCTTTTATGGTGTGACCCTTTAGGTTCTCCATATTAAACCGGTTGTGAATAAATCAATTAGAACAATTCTAATCTTATTTAAATAAATAAATTAAACAATTAATTTATTTAAATAAATAATATTTATTCTACAATAGGGATAAGCCTCCCTAGCGATCAACGACTTTTCAGATAATATAGATTTCAACATTAATCATAAAAGAACCTTTGAGTAAATAGTTATCGTACAATTCAATCCTTCCACCATACAATGTCTCAATTAAATATAAGACATGGAATTTCTGTCAAGTCTTATTTTATTTAATTATATGTATTTCGATCCTTAAATGCACAACTCCAAATAATGCAAATTAGAAACTCCTTTCTAATTTCATTCTGCCTTGGCCAAGGACTCTTTGGGTTGTCATTTATCGAATCACATAGGACATTTCTCTTCTTTTATTAGAAGTGGTAGATTCTTTATCGATCATACATTATCTCCATATACAACTTATTATACCCAAGCATACCCTTTGATATACCCTAAGGGTCTTAAGGAATAAGTCAAAGTATAACTCATCATACACAAGATACTATGATGATCTCAAGTCCAAGGATTACTTGTACTACTATCACTACACAGAATTCCTATTATTTACAGCAAATAAAACTCCATTAGGTATTCCTTAGCGAGCCACGCTCAAATGAACTTATTCTCTAATAAGCACCTACATACTTGCTTTAGTGTCTCCACACAAATGATCGTGAGATCAATCATCCTCATCCAATGAAAGCAAGTTAACGATGTACCAATCTATCCGGATTCACTAATCCCCAATTTAGTAATCCAATGATTGGGAACTATTTTAGTTTTAAGCTTTCTAAGAATTTAGATCTCATTAGAGTGATCATCATCATTATTCTAAAAGCATTGCTTAAAACTATGGGTTTATCACATATTATTAAACAAAGATCATGTAGATAATTAAAAGCCTTTAATAAATTAATACTTTTTATTAATAAATGAATAAGATTGTTACAAAGTATATGCTTTATCATCAAACATGATTTGGCTTGTGTGCATACTACTTTCAATCTCCCACTTGCACTAAAGCCAATCGTCATGGTATCTTATCTCTTCTTCTAAGTGACGATTATTCTGGCCATTGGATAAGCTTTAGTTAATGGATATGCAATGTTGTTCATGAGAGTACACTATCTCTATAGTGATTTCCCATCTTCAATGATTCTAATAATCAAATGAAAGTGCCACAACACATGTTTAGATCCAAGATGAGACTTAGAACTATTCCTAGTTTTGTAATGAACTTTTAATCCAAACAATCAACTTGCGACTTCATTTATAGCTATATACTTTGTCTTTATTACTAAACCAAAGAATTTTTTGCTATTTGGAACCTTTCAAATTCATCGCACCTAATCGCTCAAGGTAACCCTTTACCTTAAAGTGGATTTTTCTCGTCGTCTTGGTCCGTCTCGAAAAACTTGAGTCCATTAAGCCCTCTAGTTTTAATTTAGACCCACCATGAATATGATCACATCCTTAGTGCTTGGTTAAGCACTTTAAGATGTTTTTCACTGACTCATAGTGAACTTCTCCATAATATGACTGATCAACATCAGGTCTCGTACATTTCATTGCATGCATGATTGTCACTCATGCGACCTCTCTTTTCAGGAGTCTGTGGGGACTATTAAGAGAGATACACTCCATAGTTCATCAACATGAGACATCTCTTGGAGTTTGCCATGCTAAACGACTTTAGCATCAAATGAATATACGTTCCTTGGGTTAAGTCGAGCATCCTCTTGAATCTATCTATATAGATTTTATCCCAATTAAGATACTCTTCCCAAACCATTCATGGAGGAATGTTTAGACAACTTTATCTTTACTGATTGTAGCATTGGTATGTAATTCCTCATCCGTAATATATCAACATATAATACTAGAAATTTCACGACGCTCCCACTGACCCTTTTGTACACACTAGAACTCTTACCTCATCGAATTTAACTCTGGATCATCATCTTCTATGATGTGTACCTCATCATCATCATCTATGATGAATCCATACCTCCCAGGTATCTTCGGTACTATTCCAGATTTATGATTCAGTTGTGGTACAATAGGTCTATCTACAGGTTCCTCTTATTTGACTTATAGTGTTTTGTGGTTCTTGAACTCTTCAAGATCTATTATCCTCCCACTAGCCCTTCAATGATAAACATCTTTATCTTAGAAGGCAGCGTGTTTCGTAATAAACACCTTTTGCTAAGTAGGATTATAGAACATATACCCTAAACTTACTTTAGGATGTCACACAAATCGACACTTGTCAAATCTTGTCCCAAGCTTATCCTTTGAAACCTTTTCACATAAGTTGGACAACCCTTATCTTAACATACTTAAGATTAGAATCCTCCCCGTCCATAACTTTTATGGAGTCTTGAAATGGATTTAGTGATTACCTTTTCGTAGATATGTACCATTTCTAGGACATGATCCTGAAGGATCTTTGGAATGTCAGTAAAATTATTATGGACCGCACTATGTCCAACAAGGTACGATTTTTCCTATCGATACATCAATCAATTATTGCAGATCGAGGCGCCCATTATGAAAAACCATTTAAGATGATCTAGAAACTTATTTCACAAGTATTTATTCCTTGATCTAATCAAAGAATCTTAATACTTTGCCAATTTGTTTCACTTTTGAATTCTTTGAACCTTTCAAATAATTCACACTTGTATTCAAGCAAATACACACATTCAACTCTTTGAATGATCATCTCCTTTTTCTTATACTAATTTGTTCAATATGCAAAATTATTTTCATGTAAGTCAAGTATACAAAATTTATTAGTAATATTCGATTCTATACAAAACATTATTATTATAAATGTAACAACAATTGTTCTTAATTATAATACCAAAGATTTCATTGTCCCACAATAAAATGGAAATAATATTTTTAACAAGAACTGGAATACAATAACAACTTATCGACTTAATAGATTTGCTTCGTAGGCATTGCTAAACTATAAGTTTCTATGGCTAATATGGCAACCTTTGCTACATTTCCATTACATGGGATTACTTATATTTGTTTAGCTTTCTACTGCTTGGTCCTTCATAAATCTATATTTATGATAACCAAAGTCAGTATCCAATACCCAAGTAGAACCTCGACTTAAAGAAAATTTATTTTAAATCATGAACAAATTAGTATTTGTAAATCAAACTTCACTAAGCTTCTTTGGTTAGCCTCGCAAGATGCTTCTTGCAGTTTCTTTCCAAAGGTGTCGTGCTTATTGTAGTGGAAGCAAACTCCTTCTTGCTATCCGTATCGATTTTTGTTCTTATTATCCTTTGTTTACGCGCCTTTCTTCATTTACCTTCTTTGAATCGTTCTTCTTTTCAGAAGATCCTTTGGCCCCTACCAGTAAGACATGGTCTTTCTTAGTTGGAAAGTGACTCTCAACATTTTTCAACATGTTAAGCAAATCAGCGAGGCTGATATCTAGCTTGTTCATATGAAAAATTCACAACAATTGTGAAAGGAGTCCGGGAGTGAGTGCAAGATCAAATCTTGGCTCAACTCTCCATCCATGACAAAACTCGTTGTCCTAATTGATCAATCAAATTGATAATGTTAAGGACTTTTATCTCATATTATAGTGCCATTGGCCATTCTAGATCGGAAGAGCTCCTTAGATATCGATATCTATCGCCCCTACTTTCCTCACCATCAACTACTATATATGCAAGAAATATAGTAGAGCACCCATAGTTTCATGTCGACGTCAAGCTCATACTCATGGATGCGAAAGTGATGCATCGAGCTAATTGTGCATCAGTTTGCCACTTTCTAAAAGTAGCAATCTCTTCCTCGAGGCATTGTCTTCAACCATTGCGAGGATAGGCGTATTAAGGACATAAGATAGCTTTTTCATTTATGAGAACTTTTCTCAAATTCCTTAACCAATCCGTTTAATTTAGGATTAATTAAATAGCATCTAATATGCTTCGCAGTTGATAGTAATTTAGACATTGTAAAATTTCGTAAATGAATTTGTAATTAACAACATTTTAACATACATTCTTTTATTAATTACCAAAATAAATTAGGTCTTGTTTTAAATTGGTATCTCCCACTATTTTCTTCAAACTATATTTACCTCACTTATATAGTTGGCAAAATCTAATTAAAGATTTGCTAGTGAGAATAAGGATCCCATTTCAAATGTATATAGCCTTGTGGTGACACAACAAACTATATATAAATAAATAGGTAGACAACTTTTGTCAATTACATCAACTATGCAACTCCTTTTCTTTTGCCTCTTAGATTATTTTGATCAGTGGTGGCACATCCGAATCAAAATTATCCAAGTTAAGTCCGACCTAGCACTCCATATATTCAAAAAGAAAATATCATCCTTGTGGTGACACAACAAAACAATATTGTTCAATTTTCTTTATAAGCATCAAATGTGATAATTAACATCTTAAATACTTAATACTTGCCTTGTGGTGACACAACAAACTCATATTAAATATTTAATACTCTATTAATTTTATCATGCTAGAGGCGACGCTCGATATTCCAAATATCTTTGAACGCTTAGGACTTAATATAAAAATTTGAGGGATTTATTATTAAATTTGTCTCATCTTGTTTAGCACGCATGCACATATATATATAAAATACGCGTCATATTAATGAACATACGAAGCATGTTTGCATAATATATAATATATATAGTATAAGCATTCACATATAGAATACTATATTCTATCCGGATTGATTATGGACTTTTATTCTAGTTTGGTTCACTAAAGCCACCAATTGAACCAAAAGGTCAAACCCTAGGGGTGCAAGAATTAATATTTAAATATAACTATTACATTTAAACTCAGGCTCCATTACAAACGGGTCTTCAAGCGCTCCTTGCTCCTTGATCTCCAATTTTTTTAAAAATTAATTCTAACTATTCCTATTACAAAACTATTTAAAATAAATAGAAACCTTGATCGGCATCAAGGGAAGTACATAGGAGGAGATAGAATTTACATTAAGAAAAATTAGAAAAGGCGAGTCATGCAGCTTGAACCCCATTTAATAAAACCCATACATTCATGCATCCAACTAAAATAAAATCCAATCATATTGGTCAATAGTCCATAATCAATCCCATTTATTATCATACATCATCATCATATGCATCAATAAATAACATTCATCATATGAATAATTAACATTTAATATATATATTGATATCATTTAATGGGCAAATTTAGTTAGTATAAAATCTATTTTTGAATCAAAATAAACTCCTTTATTTTAATTCAAATTTAAATTAAAATAAAACTATTTTATTTTAATTTATCTAATTTTGAATAAAATAAACTATTTTATTTTAATCAAAATCTTTAATCAAAATAAACTCCTTTATTTTAATTAATTATGGAATCCAATTCCATATATAAAAAAACTTTGATTAAAGGAAACACGGATTCTCTTTCCTATTCAAAAATAAACTCCTTTTATTTTGAATAATATGAAATCTTATTTCATATTTAAAAAAACTCCTTTATTTAAGGAAACACTTGATTTTCTTTCTTATTCACAAATAAACTCCTTTATTTTGAATAATATGAAATCTTATTTCATATTTAAATAAACTCCTTTATTTAAGGAAATATGGAATCCAATTTCAACTCTAATTAGTTATCATGGAATCCAATTCCAACTCTAATTAGTTAACATGAAATTTAATTTTAAAATTAAAATAACCTTTTTATTTTAAGATTAAAATAAACTTTTTATTTTAAAATTAAAATAAACTTTTATTTTAATAATAAAATAATTAAGAATATTATATATTATTAATATATAATAACCATCCCATTTTATAAATAAATATTTTCCGCATGTCCATGAATCTAATTCCCTTTATTTCCGTACCTTCCTAATATAATATATATATATATATATATATATATATATATATATTATATTCACGTGGCCATTTTTTTCATTCACCTGCAGCCTTTGATTTCCTTTATTAAAACCGTGCATTACCTTTGTATCTTAGTTAACAGGAGAAACTTTTTTTAAAAAAAAAAAAGCCACGTTGGACGGTTGGAATATATATATAATAAGCGTTAATATATATATATATATATATATATATATATATATAACATATTATATATATATTATAGTTAACTTGAATCAGAACTTTATACCTTGAAATCTGTGAGTCCGTAAGTAAGCTCGCTCCACGAAAAAAAAAAGCTCAGTTATTTTTTTTTTTTTAAATTTTATACAATAAAATTATGCCCAATTAAATTGTTCTAAACACATATCAATATACATATCAAATCTGAACAATTAATAATTCGCATAAAGGTTTGGCTCTGATGCCACTGTTAGGTTTGTAATATTCATATGCGCAATCAAATTGCACAAATTAAGCGGAAGCGTGTAAAATCAGAGTTTAAAAATTTTACAAACCATATACCCGGATCACCCTTTATGCACAATTATTAATTAAACGAAAAGATATGAATAAAAATCATACCCTTGAAGATCCGAGCTTCCTCACGTACAAGTTCACCTCCAAATCCTTTTCGCGTTCAACTTGAATCCACCGGGTTTGGTTCCTTCCTTTGATCAACGTTAGCCACCCAAGTGTTTGGCCTCTAGAGGTGATCCACCAAAGAATAATAAGAATTCAAGAAGATGGTGTATTGGCTCAAACCCTAGTTTTTCCTATCTGTATAAAAAAAGGGGGCGTACTCTCCAACAAATTGGAATTATGTCGTATGTTGTAAAAGTCAACAACCCCCACCACCCATAATAAGACTCCTCTTATTTATAGATGTGGGCAACCCACCTTAACAATTAAGGAATTGGGATTTATTTAATTAATTAAATTCTTTTAATTAATTAAGCTCCCTAATCTTATTAGGGATAATTAATTAAATTCCTTTAACTAATTTTCCTTCCTAATCCAATTAGGAATAAATGAGAGTACTTATATTAAATTAATTCCTAAACTCTTTTAGAAATTAAAATAATAATAATTGTAATAATATTAATAAGACTCCTCTTATTAATTTATATTTAATATTTCTAAAATATTAAATAATAATATTAAGCTATTTAATTTATTCTATCACCATAGATTAAATTAAATATACATAATATATTATTACGATTATGCCATTAACTTCTTAAATAATCATTCTTCCTTTTATGGTGTGACCCTTTAGGTTCTCCATATTAACCCAGGTTGTGAATAAATCAATTAGAACAATTCTAATCTTATTTAAATAAATAAATTAAATAATTAATTTATTTAAATAAATAATATTTATTCTACAATAGGGATAAGCCTCCCAATGATCAATGACTTTCCGGATAATATAGATTTCAACATTAATCATAAAAAAGAACCTTTGAGTAAATAGTTACCGCATAATTCAATCCTTCCACCATACAATGTCCCAATTAAATATAAGACATGGAATTTCGTCAAGTCTTATTTTATTTAATTATATGTATTTCGATCCTTAAATGCACAACTCAAATAATGCAAATTAGAAACTCCTTTCTAATTTCATTCTCGCTTCGCCAAGGACTCTGGGTTGTCATTTATCGAATCACATAGACATTTCTCTTCTTTTATTAGAAGTGGTAGATTCTTTATCGATCATACATTATCTCCATGTACAACTTATTATACCCAAGCATACCCTTTGATATACCCTAAGGGTCTTAAGGAATAAGTCAAAGTATAACTCATCATACACAAGATACTATGATGATCTCAAGTCCAAGGATTACTCAGACTTTACTATCACTACAGAGGAATTCCTATCGACAGCAAATAAAACTCCATTAGGTATTCCTTAGCGAGCCAACGCTCAAATGAACTTATTCTCTAATAAGCACCTACATACTTGCTTTAGTGTCTCCACACAAATGATCGTGAGATCAATCATCCTCATCCAATGAGCAAGCAACGATGTACCAATCTATCCGGATTCACTAATCCCCAATTTAGTAATCCAATGATTGGGAACTATTTTAGTTTTAAGCTTTCTAAGAATTTAGATCTCATTAGAGTGATCATCATCATTATTCTAAAAGCATTGCTTAAAACTATGGGTTTATCACATATTATTAAACAAAGATCACGTAGATAATTAAAAGCCTTTAATAAATTAATACTTTTATTAATAAATGAATAAGATTGTTACAAAGTATATGCTTTATCATCAAACATGATTGGCTTGTGTGCATACTACTTTCAATCGGCTCAAGTGTCTCAGTAGCTTCGAAAGAAAGCCTTTTAACTTTATCGATTAAAGTCGGTTCTACTCGTATATTCTCCATCGTCACATGCGTCCCCAGAGTCTTTAACTCTATCTCCATCCTTTGCAAGTCACACAAAATGGGCCCTTGCGTTGACAATATCGCACTCGTACTTGCATATGATCTTCTACTCAATGCGTCAGCTACCACGTTTGCTTTTCCAGGATGGTATTGGATGGTATGTTCATAATCTTTCAACAGTTCAAGCCAACGTCATTGTCGCATATTGAGTTCCTTTTGAGTGAAGAAATATTTGAGGCTTTTATGATCCGTAAAGATCTCCACTTTCTCCCCATACAAGTAATGCCTCCAAATTTTAAGTCAGAAGACAACAAACCGCTAACTCTAGATCATGAGTAGGATAATTCCTCTCATATTCTTTGAGTTGTCGCGAGGCATAAGGCTATGACTTTTCCATGTTGCATGAGAACACATCCCAACCCTTTGCCCAAGTATCATTGTAGATGACAAATTCCTCCGAGCCGGATGGTATCACGTAGCAGTCTTTGAAATGAGTCTCCTCTCGAGTTCTTGAAAAATCTTTCACATTCTTCACTCCAACCGAACTTTGTATCTTTCCGAGTCACCGAGTCAATGGAGAAGCGATTCGAGAAAATCCTTCCACGAATCTTCGATAATAACCCATTTAAACCGAGAAAGCTACGCATTTCTATCATCGATTTAGGTTGCTCCCAAACTTTGAATAGCTTCAATCTTTCTTTGGGTCAACAGATATTCCATGACTTGATACCACATGCCCAAGGAATGCTACTTCCTCAAGCCGTAACTCGATTTCTTCAACTTGGCATAAAGCTTATATTCACGAAGCTTTTGGAGTGTCACCTCAAGTGTTGCTCATGATCTTCACGACTTTTGAATAAATAAGGATGTCATCAATAAAGACGCGACCACAAAGAGATCCAAATATTTCTTGAATACTTTCGGTTCATCATATCCATGAAGGCAAAGAGGAGCATTAGTCAATCCAAAGGACATGACTAGGAATTCATAATGCCCGCATGGGAGTTTCGAAAGCCGCCTTTGGAATGTCATCGGTTCTAATCTTCAATTGGTGATATCCTAACGGAGATCAATCTTTGAAAAGAATTTGGCTCCTCAGAATCGGGTCAAACAGGTCATCAATACGTGACAATGGATGCCTATTTTGATGGTGACATGATTCAACTCCCAATAATCAATACAAAGTCGATACTCCCATCTTTCTTCTTCACGAATAGAGCATGGAGCACCCCAAGGAGAAGTACTAGATTTAATAAAGTCAATGTCTAACAATTCTCGTAGTTGGGTCTTTAACTCTCGAAGTTCAATAGAGCCATTCGACATGGGGCTTTGGAAATGGGTTTTGTACCGGGTTCAAGGTCGATACAAAATTCAATTTCACGCTACGGGGTAGGCCAGAAGTTCTTCTGGGAATACGTCAGGAAATTTATTAACAACAGAAATATCATTCAAAGCTAACGTATTTTTGTTTAGATCGTGATATGAGCTAAGAAAGCTTGACATCCGTTTTTCAATAAACGAATAGCTTTATGGCTTGAGATGACCGTGATTGATTTTAATAGTTTGGTCGCTTGAATTCGCATAATAGGTTGATTAGGAATATGAAAGCTAACAACCTTACGAAAACAATTAATTTTTGCATGATGAGTAGTTAACCAATCAATCCACAGTAATCACGCCAAATGCAAGTATTTTCAATGAAATAAGATCGACGGTGTAATGTGAGGGTACCGATTTGAACCAAACAAGACTTATAAACAAAGTGGATGTAATGAAGGTTTCTCCCAACGGAGTTTCCACAGATAAGTCAAAGTCTAATTTCTCCGAGTCAAATTTAATCGATGAGTGCAAGTAGGAGAAATAAAAGAATGGGTAGAACCAGTATCAAATAAATTATAGACTTCGTTAGAGTTTATGATAAGTTTTACCCGTGATGACCTCATTCGGGTTCCTTACTTTTCGGGAGGTCACAACAAACGCCTCCTCTTGACCATCGGGCTTTGACCTTTTCCGGGACGACCTTTGGTGCCTCCATCCTAGTTGAATTTGTCTTGATGTGAACGACAAAATCAAGCAAGAGACCTTCTTCCACAATTATAACATGCTTTGGAAGACATCGCGCAATTTGGACTGATGTGTCCCTCCCCTCCGCATTTGAAGCATATGATAGGTGGTCTTTCTCCTTCCTTAACAACGGGGGCTGGTGCTGACGTCTTTCCATCATTGTTAAATCTCATCTTCTTCAAATGTCCATTCTTATTGTTTTGGTCCTGATTACCACCGAAGTGGTTACCATTTCTGGCTTGTTGATTCCCTCCACTCTTGTCGTCACCGCTTCGATGACTACTCTCGCTGGTATTATAATTTTGCCGGCTACTCTCTTTTAGTTGCGTTGACTCGTTATCGCGCTCCACTAACTAAGCCCTATTTACAACATCTGAATACAAACACAGTTTATGAGAAATAAGATGTTGACGTATCTCCGGCTTCAAACCTCTTAAAAACATTCGCGTCATTCTCTCTTCATTATCCACCAAGTGGGATGCAAACCGAGATAACTCCACAAATTTTGCCTCGTATTGCATTACGGTCCATTGTTTTGTTCCAACTTGATAAACTCCACCTCCTTCATGTGGCTTAATACTTTCGGGAAAGTATTTGTCGTTGAACAACTCCTAGAACTTCTCCCAAGATATCTTCAAGACAAAGAAAGTTGAGTACGCTTTTATCGATACCCACCAAGAATCCGCCTCTCGCGCAGCAACATAAAAGGTGTAAAGGAACCTTTGCTCCTCGGAGCATCCCAAGACATCAAATATCTTCCGCCATAAGTGGTTTTGGCTCTTCTTTAAACTCCGGTGGTCCCAACTCCTTGAACTGTTTAGCGATGACCGCCCGAGAGTTTCCAGTGTTTCCACCTACGTTTTGGAAAGGAGGCGCTCTCGCCTACTGTTGCATGAATTGCATAAAGCCTCTGAACATTTGATCATTCATCATTTGGTTAGTGTTGTTGTTTGCATGAGGATTGTCTCCTTCCTGATGCACATTATCCTGATTATTGATATGTGGTGAATCAACGGTCGCCTGTGCTCCATTGCTATTCTCAACATTCTCAGATGTCATTTTCAGATACTGCCACAAAACAAAAGGTTAATTGACATGTAACATATTATCCCTATATTCTGACCGACCAATAAAATAGCAAATAAACTTAGGTAGGTCATACTAGCGAAGGAATTCCCCGTCTCTCCCCTCCTAGTACTATTCTCACATCTTAGCCAGGGATCATTTCCTTAAGTTTTGATAACAACTGTGACACCCCCAAAATTAGGTATACATCACCCATCTTGGGTCGCCAGATACATGGTACAAAATTCAAATATAACTTACTAATACAACTGTCGTGTACAATACGACAAAACATAAACTGTGAGTTTGAATATAATTATTGTCTACTAGAGATTATACAAACTCAAAAGGAGTCCTCATTACAATTATTATCACACTATTTCACATAATAGTGAGGACTACTAATGTTATCCTCTGGACCATTACTCCGTTCCCCGACTCGTCCCAAATTTATATTCTCATTTCTCAAGAGAACGATGGTGAAAGAAAGGGTGAGCTCAACTAGCCCAGTAAGAAATATTATGACTAAGATAATGCAGAATAAATTATCATTAGCCTTCAATAGCGTTAAACTGATAAAATATAATAAACATCAAGTTTAACTGCAGCAGAACCAGCAATCCATTAAAAGAGTCAAGTAGAAAATAAAATCTACAATCTTTTATGATTTAAAAGGTTTTTCATCATCGTTATAATTTGAGACTCAAATTTTAATAAATATTTCACATCATCGAATCACCCCTGCATTACGGCTAAGGATATTCTTTAGTATCACGACCACAATTATCCATGCACTACGGGCCAAGAATATTTGTGTATTCATTAATGGTCATGATCATGCCAACAATCATCCATCAATGCACTACGGCCAATGAGGATTTTTACCACATCATTTGTAATATTACATTGGCCATGATTACACCGAATAATCCTCGGTCATAATCATACCAAGTCCATCTATGCACTACAGGCCACAGATGACTTTCTACATAATATAAACATGAGGATGATGACAATGATATAAGAATTCAATAAAATAAGTTCAAGAATTAATTTATCCAGGAACCAATAACATCCAAACTGTCAACATGATACTGCTTTTTAGAGTAAAATTCAAGAATACTTAGAAGAATATTTTCATGAAAGGATACTGGATGAAGCGCAAATATCAAGGATATTCCACTAATTTCATGGAGTATAGAAGTCAAAGTTTAAACCAACTGAGTATAATAAAGAATGGAATAACAAAAGAAATCACCATGTATGCGATGAGATGCAGACAGCAAAAGTTATTCCAATGTAATAATAAATAACGGAACCAGTCCAACAAAAAAGGCATGCATGTGATATTCCAATAGAATAATAAAGAAACGGAACCAGTCCGAAGGTAAAACACATGCACGTAATGTTCCAATGTAATAATAATAAAGACGGAACCGTGTCGGGTGTAAAACAAATGATGAGGATGTTCCAACAGTAATAATAATAAAAAGCGGAACCAGTCCTGTAAAACACATGCATGTGATGTTCCAATGTAATAATAGAAGAATGTCACCAAGTATAGGTAAACCAGCGTATACAAAAGTTATTCCAATGTAATAATAAGCAATGGAATAACAACAGCTTCTCTTCATGAATAAGAAAGAATAACACCCCTTACTTTAGTAGGAGATTGAATATCTAAAGTAGTGTAGTAATGAATACTCTTCTTCTTCTTTCTCTTATTCTCTCTATACTTTCTCTCTCTATAGCTTGAATGAATTCGTGAAAAATAATGAAGCTTTAGGCCTCTATTTATAGAAGATTTATAGCTTAGCACTTGCCTTGTGAAAAAGCAAATGGCTTGACGACTGGTGATGTGAAAAGAAAAGTGGTTTAACGCTTGTAATGTGAAACGACAATTGTTTCGACGCCTGTAATGTGAAACGACAAGTGGTTCGATGCCTGTAATATGAAACGGCAAGTGGTTTGACGACTGGTAAAGGTAATTACAATTGACGAAGGTAATTACTATCGACGAAGAGACTCTTAGATGATGACATATGGGGCCCCCATAAAATAACCAAACTTACCACAAACGCCTCATACATGATTCTTTATATACATCAAGGATTGAATAAATATTACCACAAATCATTTTATTTTTAATCAACACATATTTAATCTTTCAACAATTATTAATCATTTATAACTTGTCATCTCAATTATTGATTTAATAATATAATATATTATCTGAGATGATACTATGACAATAATTGAATCAATAATATAAGAAATATGATGCAAAGAATTATCGTAGTAATAATTGAGTATAATGAGTGACTTCTCACGTAAAGATCAATAATCAATACCGTGTGCTACTACGCAACCACACCGCAGACATTCATACTTTTACTACGGGTAGTTCAACAGCTTTTAACAGTAACACCTCCGCCGTTATTTTTATAGAAAAATAATTTTGTCGTTTTTAACTACGACAATACTTCATTGTGGGGTCCACCAATGATTGAGCCGTCATTTAATATTCCCCGACAAAAAGAATATTCCCTAACCAAATGAATATTTTATAACAACTTGCTTACTTTTGCAAAATTTATAAATATTACCCACAACTATAACATTATATCAAATTTATTCCATAATATTCAAAAATAATATTTATAGAAAATTCATCTTTATTTATAAAAGTTGGGGTCTTACATGTATAATTAAGTTGTATTTGTATTGGTACCATGTATTTTTTTGATTCGAATAGGTGATGTATACGTATTTTGGGGGCGCCACATAGGTGCTAGATCACTAAATGATTTGTTCAAGTCATAAACTTTGTTAAGGTTTTAAGGATGCTTACTTTGTTGGCTTGTTTTAAGTTATTTTTCTTTGGATAGTTACTTTGTTTTGATGCTTAAGTTAACAGTTAATTTGTTAGACAGTTATGAGTTAACAGTTAATTAATGTTGGATGTTGGTTCGGTTTTTACCCGAATACCCGAAATTAGAATTCGGTAATTCGATTATTTTGAAATTTTGGTTAGTAGTTTGGATAGTAGAAATGTCAATAATTCGGTTTTTGGTTATAACCGAATAGCTTATTCGGTTTGGTTATAACTAAATGATCACTCCTGGATTTGACTTTGGTTTAGTCACAAAGACAAGGTCCTCTCAGGCCCTAGATGTTTGGATGGTTGTTTGTTGTTGTTGTCGTTGAGATGCTAAAATGACATTTAGCTTGTTCATCTTCTGGTACTTAGCAGCTCTTTGTGATCGTATGGCATTCAACATTGGTACTTGATCACATCTAATGGACTGCTAAGATGTACGTTCAGCTTAACATCTTGTTGGTACTTAGCAGTCTGACTCATCCGTTGGTGTTGTTATTTTTTTTGTTGATGGTTGTCTTTATCTGATATTCAGCATTGCACATTATCATCGTTGAGGTACTGCTAAGTCTTTGCATATCAGCTTGACTTCTTTGGGCACTTAGCAATTCTTGAATACTGGTTGTCTTGTACACAGATTCGGCTCTGTATGTTCTTCTCTTCAGCTCAGTGTGTTCATGGTGAAACGTTGAGTGGTTCAAGTATTCTGCTTTTTGATCTGCCACTCTAGTTGTTGTCTTCTTGGCCTTCTGGCTCTCAGTACAGATGTCACTTCGTTGTCATACTCCTTTGTATTGAGTGATGCTTTGTCACTGTAAGACTCACATTAGGTATGTTTCACTCTCTTTATGGTAGTTTCACTGTCACTGAGACATTTTTCTCTGTTAAACTCCATATGACTCACTTCATCTCAAGTTAACAACTTTTATCTCTTTGAAGCTTCAACTCTTTATAGGTTCATCCATCATTTTTCTGTTGGAATATAGCCGTTGAGAGCTTTTTGAAAAGCTTCAAATATTATGAGATCTTTGATGTTGACATTCTGGTTAATGTGACAGCTCCTTTTTGACTTGCCTGACACTACAGTCTACTCTTTCACCTAACACCTCTGAAATGTCACTTTCAGCAGACTAGTTGGTGGTCATCTTTTTATTTTATTCTCTTTCCTCGTTTTAGACCAAGGATGTTGGTGAGTGCATCTAGATCTTCAATTAGCAACGTTCGGATGTTGGTCTTCATTGTTGGACATTGTTAAGTCTCAATAATCAGACAAATGAACTCTACGATTTTGGTGCTAACGTTCATGTACTTGGTCGTAGTTCGTCAGTGGAAATCGTAGGGTGACTTGACTGATATCTCTTAGGTTTTCAGATAGCTCTATGATTTGACAATGTTGTACCATCTTGTACTTTGCTCTTGCAGTCTATTCTACGATTATGTTTGTCTTGCCTTGCTTCAAAAACTAATAAATTGGTTGACTGTTTTAGTCGTTTGGTCTGTATGTCTCTTTTGATTAGTCATGCTCAACTTCCTTAACTTTCTGCCCTGTGATCTCTTGATCATTCTTTATGGTGAGGCTGAGCATAGACAATCATCTTCGTCTGTGCTCTGTATGTTTACCCTTGTCTCTGTAGGTGCTTTATTAGACTTTGATGCTAATTTGCAGACACTACGATCGTTGTAGTCAACACTACGATCGTTTGTAGGAGACTCATTCTGAATGACTTTTCACTTCTCAATCAGCCTTGCTGATAGAGTTGGTGATTTGATCTTCTATATAGGATCCCAAAATTTATGAATAAAGATTTAATTTTCTCGAAATATTTTTAAGTATTATGATGTGGATTTTATATAATGTTATAGTTGTGGGTAATATTTATAAATTTTGCAAAATAAGCAAGTAGTTTTAAAATATTCATGTTATCGAGGAATATTCGTTTGGTCGTGGAATATTCTTTCAGTCGGGGAATATTCGTACGATGGCGCAGCCATTTGTGGGCCCCATAACGGAAAATGGTCGGATTAAGAAAACGACAAATTTGAGTTTTTATAAATAACGGCGTAATTGTTACCGTTAACACTGTTGGAATACCCGGTGGTTAAAACACAAGAAGACGCGGTGTTGCAAAGTAAGCTGCAGTATTGCATTGCCAATTATTGATTCTTACGTAAGAAGCACTACTCAATAATTGTTACGGTAATTATCTTATTCAATATTTTATTTTATTGATTCAATAATTGCTACGTTGATATTTTATATTATTGTTGTTTCAATAATTGTCACTACACAGTATTTCCTATTATCAGATCAATAATTCATATTATTTTAATAATATTACTAGATAACATTATTGACAATGTCTAGATAGTTCTGTCTAAGGAGAGGTTTGGTCACCTAATTGCGCGCCAGTAAGGAGAATCTTTATTGGAAAGCCCCCTCTTTCTTGGGAACATCCAGGTTGTTAGTATTGTGATTCTGTAATATTATTTATGAATAATTAATTATTGATTTATATGATAAGGAAAATATTTATTAATGTAGATATAAATGGAGGAATTTCTAGAAAAGTGACAATTGTTGAAAATTGATATTTTATCTTTTCTAATAAAATAATTCATTTAAATATATTATTATATTTTAATAATATAATAATGGTGATATTTTTACAATGAATGTGTGATATATGAATAAATGAAGAGGAATAGTATTTTTATTAAAATAAATGTTTAAAATATGTTTTGTGTGTTGGTGGACCCTATTTTTAACTGAAATTTGATTATAGCCTGTAAAATCGTCCGTATGTGGATTTCGGTCAATTTCTGTTTGGAATTTGAAAAAACTTAAACTTACAAAGTTGTAGAGAATTAAATTTCCTATGGAATGGACATAAGATTCGAGTTTTTCTGATAAAAGGGCTATTTATTATGAATTATTAAAGTTCTAGAATATTGGGTCTGAATTAATTTTGTTGCATTAAATGATAAAAACATGTTTTTCATTTTGGTGGGCCCCACATGTGTGGTAAATGAGCTGAAATCAGATTCAAGAGGTGGGCGTGAATTTTTTTAATAAATATTATTATTTTATTAAATTTTCTGCTTTGGTGTTTAAAGCATTTTCCTATAAATAGGGTGCTTAGGTTAGAATTAAAAATCACACCAGAAACTGAAATATTCTTTCTCTATATTATCGAGTGTATTCTTGTGAGTATTTTTATACTTTGAGTGTTGCTATACGGTGCAAGTTCCTTTCAACGTTATATCTGATATTCCACCCAGAAGTACTATTCTTTCGAGGTAAGGGGTATTATTTATTTCATATTCTGAAGAGATATTATTTTTCGTATTCGTATGAATATTATTTCGTTCAATATTCGCAAGAAATAATATTTTCATTTAATATTCGTAAGTAATATTATATTCGTTCAATATTCGAAAGAAATATTATTTTTGTTTAATATTCGTAAGGGATGTTATTTTGTTCGTAAATGATATTATTTTCTTCAATATCATTATGCCGAATTATTGATATGAGTTTTATGGTGGAATTTCTACCTTTTTGTGTCGGAGTTACTATTCACGTATACGGCACTATTCACATATATGACACTATTCACGAATACGACACTATTCACCAAAAAATGAAATGTTCTCTTTTTCGTCCCAGATGTCTATTATGGTTACTATCATTGATTGTATCCATGTTTTGATCTTCATTTTATACTTGTTTTGTTAAAATTTTGGCTTCTATACTCCATGAAATTAGTAGAATATCCTTGATATTTGCGCTTTATCCAGATCTTTTCATAGAAATATTATTCTAAAGAGCATTCTTGATAAGTTTTAACTTTTTCATGCCGGGTACTATTCACAAAGTTACTATTTCAAGTTACTATTCACCTGGTACTATTCACTTTTACATTATTCACCGAGAGTACTATTCATGACAAAAATTGATTACTTTTCAGTCCAAATCATTTTTGATATAATATCATTCTTGAATTTTACTCCACAAAACAGTATCATGTTGACAATTTGGACGTTATTGATTTCTGGATAAATTAAATCTTTTAAAATTTATCCTTAAACTTGTTTTATTGAATTCTTATATTATTGTCATCATCCTCATGTTTATATTCTGTTGAAAGCCATATGTGGCCTGTAGTGCATAGATGGACTTGGTATGATTAATTATGACCAGGGATTATTCGTGTGACGCCCCCAAAATAGGTATACATCACCCATTCTGAGTTGTCAATACATGGTACAGAAACAACTACAACTTTATTATTACAACAGTAAAACTGTGAGTTTAAATACAAATATTATCTTCTAGACAATATCTATACTCAAATAAATCCTCATCACATTTATTGATACATTATTTTACAAAAATGGTGAGGACTACTAAACAACTCTCTCTAGAACCTTCATTCCATATTCCTACTTCGCACTCGCTATATTCTCGCCTCTCGATAAAAATAGAACAAAAGGAAAAGGGTGAGCTCAACTAGCTCAAGAAAGAATATTATGACTAAGATAATATACAACAAATTACCGTTAGTCTTCAACAGGAAAAATCTAATGTAATACAATAGACAACAAATTTTAAATCAATATTCGCAATGAAATAATAATTCATTAGAAGAGTTAAGTAGAGAATGCAAACTACTATCTTCCATGTATGAATTTAAAAGTTCATCGCTCATCTTTTATCCCTCGTAACATCAATCAATATATATCCGAATCACATATTCATCTTTGCACTATGTGCCAAAGATATTCATCGATTAGTTATGTTCATCTAAACACTGCTCATCTTCACTACTGTGCCAAAGATATTCTTCAGAAATCATTCATCTTTGCACTATGTGCCAAAGATATTCCATAATATCATCATTTAAGACTGAAGATGATGAAAAATATTTTTAAAGAAACGAATCCAGTGAAACAAAATGACAAGGATTAAGGATTAAGGATTCGTACTTTGTTTTATTCACGTCCAAAAATACCTCAAAAATAATCGCAGTGGTGTAAAATTCAAGAATGATCAAAACATGGATACAATCAAAGCTAGTATCCAGAATAGATATTTTGGACGAAAAGAAAAATTTTCATTTTCGATGAATAAAGGCCAGATTCGTGAATAAAGTGTCAGATACGTGAATAAGGCCAGATACGTGAATAGTAACTCCGACACCAAAAGTTCCAAATTTTATAAAAACTTCAGATCAATATTTCAACATAATGATATTGAAGAAATAATATCATTACTGAAAAAAAAAATATCCCTTACCTCGAAAGATCAAGATTTTAATTTAAACATCTGGATATAAAGCTATGACTTGAACTTGCACCGAATAGCAATACTCAAATTATACTCAAAATACTCACAAGAATATGCTCGATAATATAGAGAGAAAACTTCATTTACGGTGTGATTTTCAATTCTAACCCAAGACCCTATTTATAGGAAATCGCTTAGAACACAAAGCGGTAAAATTTAATATAATATTAATATATTATATATAAATTCCTACGCACACAATCTATGATCTGAATTCAGCCATGCTTGACAACAAATAAGTCTACCAAACAAATCAAAACGTTTTTATTATTTAAAATAATTAAAACTTCCAAAAATCAATTATTCAGAATTTCGTAATATCAATAATTCATAATAAATAGCCCTTTATCAGAGAAAATTCGAATCTCATGAGTTTTTATAGGAAATTCAATTCTCTATAACTTTGCGAAGAAAGTTTTTCCAAATTCCAAATGTAAATTGACCGAAATACACAAACAGGCGATTTTACTGTGCTATAATCAAATTTTCACCAATAAATGGGGTCCCACGACATGTTTATCATGTTTTAAATATTTATTGCAACAAAAATACTCTTCCTCCTCAGATACTCATATATCCCACATTCATTGTAAAAATATCACCATTATTATATTATTAAAATATAATAATACATTATCTTATCGAGAAAAAGATAAAATTTTAATTTTCAACAATTGTCACATTAAAATTTTTCTCCATCTATATCCACATAAAATCAATATTTTCCTCATCATATGAATCAATAATTAATTATTCACAAATAATATTACGTAATCACAATATCGACAACCAGCAGCCTTCAGTGAAAGAGGGCTTTCCAATAAGAATTTCTCCATCTTGGCGGCGCAATTAGGTGACCAAACCTCTCCTTGTATGTAACTTTCTAGACATTGCCAATAATGTTATCTAATAATATTATTCAGATAATATGAATTATTGCTTCGATAATGAAAAATATTGTGTAATGACAATTATCAAACAACAAAGAATATAAAATATCAACGCAAAGAATTATTGAATCAATAAAATAAAATATCGAATAAAGAATTACCGTAACCATTATTGAGTAGTGCCTTCTTCACGTAAGAATCAATAATTGGTGCAATACCGTGTGCTTCTTGTGTTTTAACCAACCGAGTATTTTAACAAGATAATCTGTAATAACTACGCCGTTATTTTTAACCAACTTATATTTGTCGCTTTCTTCATCCAATCGCTTTCCGTTATGGGGCCCACACATGGTCGGTCGGCCGTTGCATGCGAATATTCTCCGAAGCATTTAATATTCACCACCACCAAACTAATATTCCCGACAACAATGAATATTTTATAACCACTTGCTTATTTTGAAATATTTGCGTATTTTACCCCTAACTATCCACATTAATCACATCAACCCTTACTATTTCAAAATAATAAATAGAGAAAATTAAATTTCATTAATAATAAGTTGGGGTCTTACAATTCGGTATAATCATGACCGTAATATTACAAATGATGTAGTAAAAGTCCTCATTGGCCCGTAGTGCATTGATGGACAGTTTTTGGTATGATTATGGCCATGGATTCTCTTCGGCCAATGGTGCAAAGATGAATTATTTTATGGCATGATCATGACCGTTGATGAAAACACGATTATCTTTGGCCCGTAGTGCATGGATAATTCGTGGTCGTGATACTAAAGAATATCCTTGGCCCATAGTGCAGGGATGATTCGATGATGTGGATTATTTATTAAGCTGAGTCTCAGCGATAAAATTGATGATAAATCTTTTAAATCATAGAAGATAGTAGGTTTTATGCTCTATTTGACTCTTCTAATGGATTGCTTATTCCGCTGCAGTTGTTGATCTAAAACTGGTTGTCTATTATATTCTATCAGTTGTTATACTGTTGAATGCTAAGGATAATTTATTCTACATTATCTTAGTCATAATATTTCTTACTGGGCTAGTTGAGCTCACCCTTTTTTTCACTGTTCTCTTTAAGAAATGAGAATATAGCTGGGACTAGTCGAGGAACGGAGTGACGGTCGAGATGATAGCATTAGTAGTCTTCATTATTCTATGAAATAGTGTGATAATAAATGTATTGAGGACTTCATTTGAGTTGAATACTGTCTAGAAGATAATATTCGTATTTAAAACTCTTAGTTTATGTTTTGTCGTATTTTACATGACAGTTGTATTATTAAGTTGTATTTGAATTTTGTACCATGTATTTGGCGACTCAAGATGGGTGATGTATACCTATTTTGGGGGCGTCACATTCTATTTACTTGAAGGTCATTCAGAGAATGCTTTATGATATTCTTCAAGTAGACTGCATTCTGAAACTTGACTGCTCTTACCAGATGATGAGATCTATGCATACACTTCAGGATTGCTCATCTGTTGAGAATCGTGGAATTCTCTACTATTATGCCTTGGCTATGTAAGCACTTGGCTGACTACGACTTTGGCTCTGGTTCTGCAGACTACGATTCTAATTGGTGACGACTTGTAGACTTCATGATTTCGAGTGAAGTCTACGATTCTTGTTTTATCTCGACAGGCGCTCGACAGACAACTTCTACGATTTTGATTTACTTTCTTGTCATACTATAGTGACTGGTGCAGTGTTCTTCGATCAGAAATACCTATCTCTTACACTTTATAAGATTAACCTAACAAATTTGATCTTTCTATTCATAGTCCTTGTACATCAGGATCTTTTGAAAGACTTTTACAAAACTATTCATTCATATTAGATCAACCTAACATATTTGATCATTTCAATCTAAGTCCTTGTCCATATTGTCTATCATCTATTAAGAACTTTACAGCTTTTATTAATGTAGACATATTTGCATATTCATTCATTAATTTCATTATCTTCATCATCAAATTATATAAATAAGGAATAATATTCATATGCATATTCCTGACACACACATATATAGGAAGAATTTCAAGAGCATAATTTTTAACTAACATAATTTCTTAAGTGACATAACTATTTAAAAGCCAATACTTAGCCAACCTTCCGCGTCTTTTTAAAAAAACTCAAATCTGAACTTCGCCATTCTCTCCTACCCTCTCTCGCGAATCTGCAAGCCCTAATTTCTCACTTCTCTCCAAATGGGTCGCGATTCTCAGTGATTCTCTCCAAATGGGTCGCAATTCTCTCCTCTCTCGCAATCTGCAATCCCTGAGAATAGCATAATAGTTCGTTGTGCCCTAGCTTCTCTAAGAATCTCTCTTCTCAACTGAAGCTTCTCTAAGATTCGCGATTTAGGCTGTATTTGGTATGTGTCTTTTTCCTTCTAATTTTTCTGTGATGTTTCGCTGTGGTTAATGGGTCAATTCTGAGAACTGAAAACTGTTTTTGAGTATTTGGATTATACGGGTATTGATGGGTCAATTTTTGCTTATTGATTTATGTTGATTTTTGATATGGGTCTGTTAATTAGGTGATTTGAAGTTGTCATATTTTTGGTTTTCTATTTTTGAAGTTTTAATTCTCAAATGGCTTTGTTTTTTTAGGACTGACTATTAGGTGCAAGTAATTTTTTGACCATTACCAATCAAATTGTATGTTTTTTTAGGACTGAAAACAATCAAATTGTATGTTTCAAAAGCCAAAATGCCCAGTAGTGAAATTTTGGTGTTAATCTTTTGAGAATAAATCAGGTGAAGACTTCTTTCTTTCTAGGAAGTTATTTTCCAGAGTTGTCAATATGGATTTTTTGAACAACTAGGAAAGGTAATACAACCTAATACAGTTGTTTCAGTAAGCTGCATCAGTAATGTGTAAACTGCATCAGTAAACCACATCAGTAAGCTGCATTTTTTGGAAGTTTCATTTATCATATCCTTCTGTTCCTCACAGTTACATGACTGTTGATGGTGAGAATTATATTTTCTTCCATTTGTTATGAAGTACAAGAAGGCCTGTTCAGAATCAGTAGAATTTGTGTTTTAATATGGATTTCACAGCATGAATGCATTTATCTGGGTGTATTACTCATTAATCTACCATGATTGAGGCTGCTCTTATTTCTAGAACTGTTATTGTAAGTGAATGCTAACATCTATACCTTATTGACTTAGTTCCAAATGTGGCTCATTTTTGGTATTCTGTTTTATTATTATAGATATCCAAATCCTTTAACAAATGATGTTGATGCTACAGTAATCATTTAACTTATAGGCTCCAAAGTTACTTGCACTGATTACTGTTCATGTTATTTGCAGTGAAATTCCGCTCAAAATCCCAAATTGGTTTTTTGGTCAGATGTGAAGCTTTTGAAATTTGACAAAGCTATCGTTCGATTTCAAAGATTAATGGAAGAATTTTTGTTCAGGAACTCCAAAAGAATGTAATAGTTAAGATAGATGTTTTTTTTGTTTTAACTTGTGCCTCTCAGTAATGTTTTGGCTTTTTGGTCAGAGGTGAAACATCAGTAATGTTTTTGGTTTAGACAAAATGTAATAGTAATAGTTTAATAATTTTTGTTCAGGATTTCAAATATTATAGTTTTTTTGGTTTTAAATGTGTCATCAGGAAGCTTAAAGTTAGTCTTTTAGCCAAGTGTTATAATGTTGATAACAAGTGCGCGCCTGAAATGAAAGAAAAGTAAATGGAAGACCAACTTCTGTAGAGTTGTTGCTAATTCTACCCCCTGGGATGCTGGGACTACCAACCACAACCAAACTAGTATCTCAAACTTTGCAAAACTAATCCATAACAACTCTGGCATGGGATACCTCAAACTTTGCAAAACTAATTCTTTCTAGTGTCTCTGGTAATGGACAAACTTTGCAAAACACATCAGATAATGGACAAAACTTTATCAAACTTGTAATGGACAAAACTTTGCAAAACACAAGCAGTTTCAATTTCAAGCAGTTTCAAGCTCTGCAAAACTAATCCACCACCTTCAAGCAGTTTCAAGCTCAAAAATAGCTCTACATTAAACAATTTCATTACAACTCATTTCAAAGATGACAATTCATTAGATTACAAAGTTGGAAAGCTTTCATTACAATAGTTTCATTACAAAGCAACTACAACTTGTAATTTCATTACAACACAACTACAACTACATTACAAACAACAAAAACCACAACATGAAATAAAAAAGAAAAATCGAGTACACCACTTTTTTCTTCAGTCTTTCATTCTTCAATGTCATCTCCTCAATTTTTTCCACCAGCTCTTGATGGATCAATCCATTCAAACGAGTTACATGGTATTGTTTGTGCAACCAACAAATCGTCGCCCGGGATTTGTTTTGGTCCATAAAACCTTCACAGGTGAAGGAACTCCACATTTGCAACTGCGTGATGAACTCCTTGCTGAATTTGTGCTCATGACTGGGGAGAGAGAATTAATTAAGGTTAATACGTTGCCAACATAAATGATGAAATTATGCAAACATTTCAACATTTGAGTGTTGCATCACAAGTGAAGCTATTCAACAAGATTTTACTAGTAGGTGTAGTAGGATAATGTGTTGGTTTTCTGTTTAACATAGTAGGTGACAAACATAAATTAAAATTGAAACTGCCTCTGTAGTAGAACAGAGGTTTCCTACTATATTAATTATAAAGCTAAACATAGAAGATATTAATTATAAAGTTTGTTTGTCTCAGACTCTCAGTGGAGATTGGGGTGTTGAAACTGCCTCTGTAGTAGAGCAGGATAAGGTTACTTTGACAAAACAGGTAGCTTCATCATACTAATAAAAATCATACAACTTCTTTAACATATTTATAATGCATCTAAACAGAATCAATGAGATATTCTTAACAAACCACCACACAAATATGTCCTACTGACGGGAACTAAAAATTATTACTCTTTTGCAATTCACAACAGTCGTAACAAATTGAAATGGAAAAGATCAATACAAAAACCTAAAACAAAAATAGTACATAAACTAAAAAGCAAGCTTAGTTTGAGAGAATAAACGAAAACGTGAAGTACATACAACTAGGGATACCTGATTTATACAGTATCTTTCCTTCGCTTCTCTCCAAACATAGGGCTTGCGAGTTGCCTAAATCACTCAATAGGGCTTGCGAGTTGCCTAGAACGCAGAAGCTAGGGCTTGTGATTTGGGATCTCACAATCGCGATTCTCAGCCAGCCTTGCCTAAATCGCGAACGTTTGAAGCATTTGGGGAGAAGAGCTCGACTTTTCCTTCTATTATTTGGCCAGACGATTTGGGTTTGGAGAGAAGATAGAAGCGAGGAAGGAAAGCTGGGGCAGACGATTTGGGTTGGCTTTTAAATAGTTATGTGAATTAAGAAATTATGTTAGTTAAAAATTATGCTCTTGAAATTCTCCCTTTTGAATTTCACATAAACTTACCTACAAATGATTATTAAAGACTAATTTGCTTTTTAAAAAATTTAATATCAATTTTTATATAAATTTTAATTTTAATATTCAATGTTTTGAATTTATATTATAATTTTTAGAGTTCAAAAATGAGTTGAAACTAAAAGTCTAATCTTAGTGTATAAGGAATTCTATATGAAATAAAACTAATTTTTATAACTAATACACACGAGAGATTTTTTGTAAACATTAATTAACTAAATATCTCTTATTTGAAATAAAATTGGTGATTAAAGTTTAATCATTAATACATTTTATAATGTATATATATTACGTTTTTAATGTTAATTATTATTTTTTCATAATATTTTCTCTATATTTTTAATATAAAGTTATTTAATAATAAAATTGTTATAGAATAATAAGTTACTTTTTAGGCTCCAAGATATATTCTATAGAATAATAGTTAAAAAATAATAATTTACTTTATGGTCATTTGCTACTTAATTGCAGAAATAAAGGGATAAAAAGATGTGTATATCTTAGAAAAGAGTCTTATGTTTGGGTTTTATCAGTAACTATTTAAATTGATTTAAAATAAAAAAAATAAAATTAAGAAGATTTTAAAAATATTTTAATTGTAGTTACATTTTAAATGCATGCCAAATATCAAAGATGAAGACTTAAAAATCTTATTATATACGTATATAAATTAGACATATATTTCTATTTAGTATATAAATTAATATACTTTTAAAATCAAAGATTATAACTTAGCAAAATATAAGAATTACCACGGTACTAATAAAATAGGTTCTCGAACAAAAAGTGATATATATTTTTTATTTGTCATTACTTTTTATTTTATTTTTAATATTATATCACCAATATCAAATTTTTAACTAATATTAACAATAAATTTGAAAATATATAATTATTCTTAAAAATCATTTAAAAAAATATCTTTAATTTTTAGAATAAATGGAACATAATATAGTTAATATATTTGACAAATAAAATATTTCCTCTAATTTAACATATAAAATCTTTTATCTTATATTTTTACGACTTAATCTAATCTTATATTTTGAAAGGTTAAATGTTTTTTTTGCGTTGATAAAAAATTTGATTACAAACGGCCATCGATTTTTTTTTTTTTTCATACCAATAACTCAATCGAAATTTAATTTACTAACAAAAAGTTTAATATTCCGTTAAATATGTTGACTTTTGATTGGAATTTACACGTAAGTTCGCCGACGTGGCGAAATTTTTCGATGTGCATGAGATCGCCTCATGTAGCTTTCATGATGTGGATATGGAGGAAAATTTACAAATGTAATAATATAAATGTACATAAAACGCAATTTTTTTTAATAAAAAATAAAAAATAAAAAAATACAGTTTTTTTTATAATAATAATAAAAAAAAACTAAATAAAAAAGCGCAGTTTTTTTTAATAAAAAAAATTATTTTTATTAAAAAAAAACCAAGCTAATATAGTTTATAAATTAAAAAGAGAATTGATATTTTCACGAGTAAATTTGATAGTTTCACAAGATCATCTATCACACGAGGTGAGTTTTATTTATTATTTATGTGAGAAAGATTTTATGGAACTATCAAATTTATTTGTAAAAAATATTAATTTTCATTAAAAATATAATTATTTTATAAAATATATGTTGTGCTAGTTCTAGATATAACACATTGTAGAATATAACTCGTTTGTTTTCATAATATCACAATTAAGATGTTGTTTGTAAGTTGTTATTAAAAATAATGGAAAATCATTTTAAAATAGAGAGAAATTTTGGGTTTGTTCGATTATTAATGTTTGATGCGTTTAGACTGGTGACTTTTGGAGTTCAAATGTATAGCACGGGTGAAAGCAAATACATTTTGTCACAATCAGAATTTGAACTTGGGACCTATGTGTAATTGAGTCATTAAACTACCGTTGCATCACTCCGACCTTTGAATTAATTACATTACCGTTAGAACTAGTATCGGCAGACACTGTAATACATGGGCAAATGATATTAGTGCCGCTACAGCCTGTAGCGACATGGTGATTATTTATTTCAATCTAAGTCATTTATTATACTCATCAACGGTGAAAACATTGGTTGCTCAAATAGTACTCATGACCACCGGTTGTTATGAATGGATTCTCTCTCTCTATATATATATATAACAAAATACAAATAATTTTGAATTTTTCGCTCATTCTAATAAATCATTTTAGGTATTCAAAGTTTGAGATAAATCTCATCGTCATAATAGGATTTAGAATGACGCGATCGCTAGTAGATATATATATATATATACATCAAATGGCTGCCATCCTGGGTATGGTTATAAAATGAACAAACAGTTCATGCTCAATTCGTATCGCTCGACTAAAATTTCGATTCGAGCTAGACTCGAAATATAAATGAGTCAAATATGAGCACATTTCAAAATTCGATAAATTACTCGAACCTCCTCAAATTATAATTTTCTATTAATACTCGGATCATATTCGTTAAAAAAGTTTAAACTGCTCGGGCTCGATTCGGAATCGTGCTCGACTCGGTAGCTAAATGAGCTTCAATCAAACTTTATTTTATACTCGATAAATTTTGTGAATCAAATTTAAACAACTAAATATTCGGATCGACTAAATTCATTTACACACTCTTAATCCCGAGTTACAAATTTCAAGATGTTTACGTTTCCTATTGCAAATTAAGTCCAGGTACAATAATTCTCTTGTTTACGCCAAATTAAGTCTAGATACAACTAATTTTTTTTTTAAATAGTCTAGGTATAACGAATTAGTAATTATTTTTGTTAAACCTTACCTTGTGCTGTTGTGCACAATGATCTTCTTTTTTATTTATAGTTTACATTTGGTGGCCACCTAATTTATACGAGCTCTTCTATACACATAAATTTTCATACAAATAAAGGGGTTAAAATATAAATAGATAAAATTATAAAAAGAGTTTTTAAATTTATACGCATCATTCATTGGCAGAGCCATAGAAGGAAACAACTTCTCACTCTATAAAAACAAAAAGAAAGAGAGAGGAGAGAGAAAATACGCAATTCCCCTTTCTCTCTCTCTTTCTCTCTGACGTTCTCCTTGTTATCTAGGGTAAGAATTCAACCTATTTATTCGTCATAATTATAATTTATCTTTGTAATCCATAAATCTATGTATGGATCGATTATTTATTTTTATTTTTTTATGCTGAATTTATCTGTTTAACGGATGGATATAGGGTTCATCTTTGCGAGATCAGCTTAAGGGTTTTGTTTTGAAGAAGATTAACAGGTTAGCCCTTTCAATTTTTTTGATCCGATGCGTTTGTTTAACTATTTGATTGAATTTGTTAGGGTCTAGGGAAAATTTTGGATATTTTGTTTAGGTAACGGGTATTTATTGGGAGATGTGGAAGTGATGTAAAATTGCGTTTGTGCTGACTATAGGTGCTCAAAATTGTGTCTTTTTGAGGACTGATTTGGTATGCTGAATAGTGTAAATGAAATTGTTTGAGGGATTTTGTAGTGGGTGAAATATGTATTGTAGCTAGGGAAATTATTATTATTATTATTAGTTTTCTAATTTTTCAGATAAGTGTAATGGGAGTAGAATTTGAAATTTATTTAGGTTCACTTGTGAGACTGATATTTGATTTGATATTTTCACCCCATTAGGTAGATAGATTTTTGTTTGAAGTCTTTAAGCTTTATTTTGTGAAGAACTATGTAGTAACATTACATGATTGAGCCCATAGGTCACTAAGATGCCACAGATTGAGGCCATTGGCTCACTAAGATGCCAAAATCGTGCAAAGACTAAGAAGAAAGCTCAAAGCAAGGAGTAACCTTGAGAATAGTTGTATTAACTATTAACTGTCCAAATAAATTGAAAACATTCATTTGAAACAATGAACCAAAGCCATATACTGAAATTGAAATCCATATTATAAATTGCAGTCATGGACAACAATTTCACAGGTTATTTGGAGGAAAACAATAATAACAGAGTTGGTTTGTAATCTTTAGAGCGAGAAATCACAAAAAAATTACATAAGTATGTCAGAAATGTTCCATTGACTAAAATAAATTATTGATCAGATAGCTGGAGAAGGGTCTAGGCCACACTTCGAGGCTGGAGGCGTGCCCAATGCATGGGCCTAATTTAAGATGATGTTTAGACCAAGCAAGGCACTTTAGTTTAGCATTGTTAGCCCTGAGAGTTGAGCTTAAATGTGCCTGTCTTAGCAATCTTTTGTATGTGTGAACTTTATTTTTCCTTTTCTTTTTGGGTTATTGATGATTTTATACCAAAAGAAAAAACCCAAGTTTACCACTATATAATGGACACATATCCCAAACAATACCAGTGCAGAGAAGTTAGCCTCGATCCTGATAAACCTAATTCATACCACTAGAAGTAGAATGAATTTAGCTTATAAGGGCATATCAGGCCATCATATCAGAGAGAGAGATAGCAAAGAAAAGTACTAAAAGACTAGGATTACATCCTGAGCTTGTAGGTTGGAAAATATTCCTAAACATCGAGCTACAACAAGAACATTGAAGCACTCCTGATGTCCAAAACCTTCTACTTCTAGAGCTCTTGTGGTCATCCATTAGAAGCATCCAAATGTAACCTCTACATGGGACAGCCTAGGAGGTTCATACAGAAACATATCCATGAAGATGCCAAATAGGCATAATTAAGTGTTACAACATAGAATGAAAGGTGAGGAGGAATACTCACAGCCCGAGCATCTAGTTAATAATATATCTACAAACCACATCAATGACTGTAAAATGTGGTAGCACATAAGGGATCGATCATGAATCATATAAAATGCAGTCCAAGTGCTGTGTGAATTAGTCTGACTTGTGTCAAGCATGTATAAGTGCTGTAGCCAGAACCTTCTTATACAATTGACATTTTTCATTCTCAGCTCAGGCTTATGGGATAATGTTAATTGACCTTACATCTTCTGAGTTCAGGCAGATATTATGAAGATCTTTGTATTTTTGGGTTTATTTATTTTTGGCTGTTATTTCCCATGTCAGCCTTCTATTATGACTTGATCCGATGTAGACTATACATCATACAAGCCCCTAATAAGTCTATAAATCAGTTTGAGTAATTGTTTGATTAAAGCAAAACTAGCTGAAACTGAGTATATAGTTTGAGTTGAGGCCATTTTTATAGAGATTTATTTAACTATCGACCCAAAAACTAACCTCATTCAGTGCCTCGGGTGAATTTGTTAGTGGATGTTGAAGATTCATATCTAGAAAGGCATCTTTCATTGTAATACTTATTAGGTTTATTTACGGTATGTTTTGAACTTGGAAAGCACGAGAGAGAAAAAGTGGGGTGGGATTTAAAAATAAATAAATATAAACAAAAAAAAATAAAAAGGGAAAAAAACTATCTTAATGAAGGAAAATCTAACTAACTAACTAATATATATATATATATATATATATATATATATATATGAAAAAATGGAGGTACACAGTTGTGCAAGTTTTAAATGTATAGTAGAGTTAAATCACCCTAAACTGATTGTAGAGTAGTCACTTTACTACCATAGAAACTTACAGTAGTGGATGTTGAAGATTCATATCTAGAAAGACATCTTTCATTGTAATACTTATTAGGTTTATTAACGGTATGTTTTGAACTTGGAAATCATGAGAGAGAAAAAGTGGGGTGGGATTTAAAGAATAAATAAATATAAACAAAAAAAATAATAAGGGAAAAAAACTATCTTAATGAAGGAAAATCTAACTATATATGTGTGTATATATGTATATATATATATATGAAAAAATGGAGTTACACAGTTGTGTAAGTTTTAAATGTACAGTAGAGTTGATTGATAGTATAGTAGTCACTTTACTACCGTAGAAACGTACAGTGAATCCTCAGATCGAAGAGTGCCTACTCTACGATCGTAGAGTGAATTAAATCTACGATCGTAGACTGTGTATATTTGGGAGTCTACATAGCTGTGTAGCTTCATTAACCTCATATATATTTCTAAAGAATCTATATGAATAACAATATTAAAAATATATGATAATAGATGATTATAAAAGCTCAAAAACTTCCAATAAATTTTTAGATTTAATCTCCTTGTTATGTTCCTTCATTTTCCCTTGAGTTTTCCAAGTTATAAACATATGCTTAAAGTGGTCACTGACTGATAGTAGAGTAGTTACTTTACTACCGTAGAAACGTAGTGAATCCTCAGATTGAAGAGTGTCTACTCTACGATCGTAGAGTGAATTAACTCTACGATCGTAAACTGTGTACATTTGGGAGTCTGCACAGCTGTGTAGCTTCATTAACCTCATATATATATTTCTAAAGAATCTATCTGAAGAACAATATTAAAAATACTTGAAAATAGATTATTATAAAAGCTCAAAAACTTCCAATAAATTTTTAGATTTCATCTCCTTGTTATGTTCCTTCATTTTCCCTCGAGTTTTCCAAGTTCTAAACATATGCTTAAAGTGGTTGCATATTATTTCGTTATTTTATTTCTGCTTAATTTCACCAATAACACAGATCATTTCTAACTTAAAACAAATATCGAAATATGATATGCAATTTAGTCTTTATTATGAGGATAGATTTCTTAAAGAATACAACTGATTTGTTTGAGATGTTACTAAATTTAAGCTTTTCGTTCAAAAAGTGAATGATTATGAATAGAATATTGAAACATCTCCATCTACTCTCTTGAGTTTCTTGTATTGGAAATTAGTGTGTAGAAAACTGTGGAATATATCTTATATCAAGTTATTTTATATATGTGTGACCTTTTTTGTTCGTTCCTTGGGAAGATTGTCTTCTTATACTTTTATTTGTTGCCATTTATATTTCTCTTGTAAAGTAAACAATACAACAAAGATTAAAATATATGTATTTTTGGTTGCCAAAGTTTTTGTTCCAAAGCATAAGGGTACCATTTTTTAGATGTTTGTGTTGAACGCAATTTGCAACCATGATAGTGTAACAAGTAAGCCTTCTTTATATTAATATTGATCTATAATAAGCTCACCATAAATAGTGTTTTAGATGTTGGAGTTGGAATCTTTTTAACTGCTTTTGTTTGGGATTTGATTTAGTTTTCAATTCCACTGTTAGTATTTTGTTGTCAAACTAAGTTTGCTGCAGGAGAAGTGATAATATGGAGCATGATGAGACAGGATGCCAAGCCCCTCCAGAAGGTCCTATTCTGTGCATTAATAACTGTAGCTTCTTTGGAAGTGCAGCCACCATGAATATGTGCTCCAAATGCCACAAGGACTTGATTTTGAAACAAGAGCAGGCTAAACTTGCTGCAACATCCATTGAAAATATTGTCAATGGATCATCAAGTGACTGCGAGAAAGAACCTGTTGTTGCAGGCCCTGTGAGTATGCAAGTTGATTCAGTGGAGTCAAAGGTCATCTCTCTGATATCATCCAATGTTTCAAGCTCTGGGGAGAGTGAAGAAACAAAGGTGAAAGAGGGTCCTAGTCGCTGCAGTACTTGCAAGAAACGGGTTGGATTAACTGGATTCAAATGTCGCTGTGGTAACCTTTTCTGCGGATCACATCGCTATTCAGACAAACATGAATGTCCCTTTGATTACCGCACTGCTGCACGAGATGCTATTGCTAAGGCCAATCCTGTTGTCAAGGCGGAAAAGCTTGATAAGATCTAAAATTGATGGGTAAGTTTCATATGATGAAATGTGTTGCTTTTAATCTATCCAAGGGACTTCTTCCGAGCTGGTTGCATATCGGATTTCCTCTTCCATTGTTTATTTCCTGCGAGGAAGGGCCTTTTGCACATCTCTTCAAATTGAAGAACTCTATTCTTTGTGATTGACGAGAATATGATTGTGTTCAAAGTCTTTACATATATTTGCTGGTTTGGTAGACGTCTCTTTTTTCAGCTTTAATGTGTGGCTCATATTGCATTTTTCTCTGGTAATAAATAGTTAAATGTTATTGTGCAATTTCCAGTTTGAAGTAAAACATCTCCATAGACATGTTGCTTTGCTATGTATATTAAAATTATTGGTTTGATTTGGTTTGGTTTGGTTGTTCTTAGCTGCTTCTACATTTGAGATTTTACATAGTTGTGGATGGTTGTGCACTTGTATGAATTTGGTACTAGGGGGTTTGTGGGTTCTTTTACTATTTTCATGAATAGCCCATGCAATTAAAAGTGCAACTTGTGTGTAATTTTTGATTAATGCACACACTACTTGGTTTTCTTCTTCTAATGGAATACTTTCCAAGTTGATAGCATTAGCAAGCCGAGTAATGTTACATATTGTGAAAGTTTTTAGCCGAATTACATTTGAGACATTCTTAAAGTTTTCTGCCGTCGATACGCGGGATTATGTAGGGTTATAAGGTGGGTTAGCATCTCTTTAAAAGAGTCGTCACCACAAACTTATATTTCTTTTTTTGTCCTTCACCCATGGAAGACGATGCATGGTTCACCTGGGCTGGGTAATGCCACTTCGGTCAGAGCTGTGAGGTTGCATTTGCATGTTTGCATATTTGCATTGTTTCACATTGAAATGTCAAGTTATTCAGCAAGAAATGGCAAGTGTGTGCATCATTTTCCTATATATATAGGCCGTCAGATGAGTAGAACATCAAGCTAGAGAGGATGAATAAAGCTCCAGTGTGAGAGTATTTCTATTGTTATTCAGAGAGTTGTGGTTATATTAAAGAAATAGAAAGAGAAAATACAAATGTGTTTGTGGGCTGTTTTGGGATAATGCATTCATGCACAAATATTTTTGATATCCAAATATAAAGACGTACTACCATGTTTATATTTGTTGAATAAGAAGTAATTGGTTTAGTTGAATAAGAAGTAATTGGTTTAATTGAATAAGAAACATTGGCAAGGGCAGACCCAAGCATGGGGCAGGGGAGGCACCTGCCCCCACTGAAATTTCTTATAGAGCAACTAATTTGCCTTCACTTTTTGGCTTTCTAACTAGACTTGTATACTCTTCCTGCCATCTATTGCTCTAATTAACTTTATAAGCTTAGTAGCTATTATGTGAGTTTAGATAAATAAAAATTTTTGATTGTAAGTATCTTAGTTTAGATAAATAAAAATCTTTGATTGTAAGTATCTTTTAACAAATATTTACTGCAAACTAGGATGAGGAAGCTGACTTCTTTGTGTAAATTCAAATTATTTGATTCCTTGTTTATTTAAAATATTATTTAGAAATGAATAAAGAAAAAAAATAGAATAAAACATTATCATATGCAAGATAAGTCCATGATTTATTTTTCATCTTCCTTTTCTATTATCTTTCTTTTTTTATTTAACACTTCTTTTGTCACAAAATTTGTCACTTTGTAATTTAATCCGATTATAATTGTACTAAATTATGTTAGTTGGTTAAATTAATTGATGAAAAACCTTGTGAAACACGTTACGTATCCAAATAAAACAGAGTATACGATAACTAAGGATTCCTTATAAAAAATTTTGGTAACTTTACGTTACAAAATGTACTTATATTTGCATAGTATAATGTTTAATGTGGATACTATTTTGATTTTTATATTTGTTGTTTTCATTTGACTACACATTAGTTATTAATAATATACAACGATAGATATTGTTCTAGTTTTTGAGCAAAACCCAACTCCAATAAAATCTATATAATGGTACATTATTAACTTACATTTAGCGTGATATTTTTACAACTATTAAAAATAAGATTATCATGCAACAATTTTAAGTAATGAAACTTTAAAAAATATTATTGTCTATAATATTTAATGATTATTTAGTTTTGTAATTTATTTTATAAAAATTTTATTCTTATTTTTTTTTTTTCGAATTTGACCCCACTGAACTCCGCGGCTGGATCCGCCCCTGAACATTAGGAAGAGAATAATTAGTTGAGACAATTAATAAGGATAATATAGTATTTTCGCTAGGTATTAATTATATTCTTTAATCTGTGTGCATTAACCTTAAACTACAATCTTTTAAGAACAGAGGGAATAATATTTTGTGGTTAATAATAATAATAATAATAATAATAATAATAATAATAAGGAAGTGAATCGAATGAAAGAAATATAAGTTCAATAATAGAAATAAAACCTCAAAACTACAAATTCTTGTAGGGAAAGGAATTAGTTCAACCAACCCCTTATTTTCAATCACCAGCTGTATGTATGTATGGGTTAATAATAAAATTTGGAAAACTGATATTTTTCATGTGAAAATATCAAAAAAAACATGTGAAAATATCAATTTTTTAAAATTTATTACTCCCTCCGTTCCTAAAAGATTGTCGTTTAAGATTTTGGCACATGGATTAAGAAAGTGTCATTTACCAAGTAAAATTTATTTGAAATTCTATCACTACCCCTTTATGGGAAATTGAAAACTATTAATATAAAGAAGAGAATTTATTGGGACAATGAGAGAAGGTAGGGGTAATATAGAAAAGTAAATAATTTATTCTTCTCAACGACAATCTTTTAAAAACGGAGGGAGTATTAATAAAGAAAATTGATTGAAATTATATTGTTATTGCTCATCAGAGTAGACCTTACTTACTATTCATGTGAAACAATTTGTGAAATTATCAAATTTATTTGTGAAAATATCAAAAAGACAGTGTATTTTAAAATTTTAACATTATTATCAAAATAAGAAATTTTTTTGATGAAGTCAAAAAATAAATAAAAATTTAGCACATGTGTGGCTAACATTTGCAAACGTAGCAATTGCATTACCCATAAAAGGATCAAACATTTCAATTCCTCTTCATTTACAAAAAATAACAACTATTTTTCTGCACAAATCTAACACCCCCACCAAACCAAACCAAAATTATGGCTCAGAAGAGAGAGAAAGAGGAGACTGAGCTCAAGGTCCCTGAATCTCTATCCTTATGCTCACCCCCTATCCCTCCCAAAGCTCCTCTAAAGCTCTCCGGTAACGATGACCAGAGCTTTAGTTCTGCTAGGTTACCGGAGAGCTCAGATCTGAGATTAAGGTCGGCAAAATCACAAGTGTCGTCATTATCCGATCTTAGATCTGCTGAAGGTGATAAAGGGACTAAGCTGAAGAGGAAATGGGTAAATCGGTGCTCTGGATGTAAACGAAAGGTCGGATTGATGGGGTTTCGGTGTAGGTGTGGAGATATGTTTTGTTCGAAGCATCGGTATTCCGATAGGCACGACTGTACTTTCGATTACAAGGCCGCCGGACGGGAGGCGATTGCTCGTGAAAATCCGGTTGTGAGAGCTGCGAAAATTCTCAAGGTTTGAAAGAGAGACAAAGAAATTGAAGGTCAGTTCAGTTCAGTTCAGTTCATATGGGAACACGTTCTTCTATTGTAAATTATGATGCCATATTGCCATACCTACAGAGAGATAGTTGGGGAGGGAGGGAGGGAGGGAGGGAGGGGGGGGGGTGTTTTGTGAAATTGGATGAAGAGCTGAGGGTATTATTGTCATTAATTTTATTATTGTCATAGTGGAAATTCAGTCTTTTCAAGTTGTAGTATTATTATTTTTCTATTCAACAACATGAGCAATAAATAAGAAAACAAAAAAGTTTAATAAAAAGAAGCATTAATAATCAAATTTAGAAAGAAAAAGAGACCATAGAAAGAGCAACAAATTCTATTAGCACCTTCATAGAATCATAGCCAAGGCAATGCACAGAATGCATGAACCAATGATACAAGTGTGAGAATTTTTTGAGAGAATGAGAGAAGGTAGGAGTAATATAGGAAAGTAAATAATTTATTCTTCTCGAAAATTGTAAACGACAAATATTTTAGAACAATTTTTTTCTTCTAAAACGATAATTTTTTAGGAACGGAGAGTATTTTTTTAAGATCGATATAGTAGTATCAAATCACTTGATAATTACTATCACATTGCATCATTTATTAATAAGGGTGTAAACGAACCGAGTCAATCTGAGTATTGAATTGTTTAAATTTGGTTCACAAAATTTATCGAATACAAAATAAGGTCATTTAGCTATCGAGTCGAGCCCGAACCGTTTGAACTTTTCGAACGAATATGATTTGAATATCAATAGAAAATTACAATTTGAAGAGGTTCGAGTAATTTATCGAACTTTAAAATTTGCTCATATTTGACTCATTTATATTTTGAGTCAAACTCGAATCAAACTTTTATTCGAACGAATGCGAATCGAATTCAAACTGTTTGCTCCCTATAATCAATTATCATCCCTATAATCATATCATCACCAATGCCTTTAAGCCTCGAGGGAGTATCGTATTTGTTACTTGAGAATACCTTTTGAAAATTGATTTTATATGCAAATATGATAATTATTAAATCTCTCTTTCTGCCATGAATGTTGATCTACTTCACTATTCATATTGAGTATTCCCATTAAAATATCATATTTTATGTGAAACTATTTAATCGCTTTTTTCTTAAATCTTTTTTTTAATATATAAATCAACTTTACAAAGATACTTCCTCCGTCCTCAAAAGAATGATCTAAGTACAATTTACACACATATTAAGAGAAATAAAAATAAAGAAAATAAAGTAAAAAAATTCAAATTTATCTTTAGTGGTCTCATTAGATTATATAAAATGATGAGTATTTTTATTTTATATTAATGGACTTCAGTAAATGACATATTTATCATTCATATATTTTATCTCATTCTTTTGGTCTTTGAAAACAAAAATAAATACATTTAACCATCTTTTGGGGATGGATGGAATAAATGAAAACCTAATGTCAATAGCAATTATAGAGTCGGTTGATATATTTAGAGTAAAAATAATATTATCATAGCAATAAATATATTTTCAAGTGTTGAGTGCAATTAAAATAATTACAAAATATCGTTAAATATATTTTCCTCTGATCATTTTATTTTCATCATAAATTATCTATATTTATATATTTAAAATACCAGTGAAAAAATAATTATGCTATATATTGCGAAAGATTTCAAATAGAATTACAATTACCTCATTGTATCAAATATAACGTAAAAATATTATCAATTAAATTTATTCAAATAATTCACAATAAAAAAATTTACATATAAAATCATAATATATATTATTTTCCTTAAAATAAAATTGAAAAGACTAGTAAGAAAGATAAGTTGGTTATAGCCGTCGAATTAGACCCGACTTAATATTACATCCAACCATCCAAGTGGAAGTAAAGAGTCCAAAACCAACTCCTAAACATCGGCAATGATAACATGCTTTAAAAACTCAGGGTCAAGATTCCCAACCGTCTTTATTTTTTTTCACCTTTTGTTTCTTATATCTCACGTAATCTTGTTTTATTGAAATCTATCTAATAAAATCATATGGTATTTCCTAAAATTAGGTAGATACATCACTCATTTTGGATCGCAAGACATCAGATGTAATTCAAATGAAACAACTTTCTTAATACAATATGTCGTGTCTGATAATACGATAAAACATAAGCTATGAGTTTAAATACAAATATTATCTACTAGTAGATTATACAAACTCAAAAAAGTATTCATTACAATTATTATCACACTATTTCACAAAATAGTGAGGACTACTAATCTTATCCTTCGGACCATCACTCCGATTCCCCTCAACTCGTCCCAAATTTATATTCTCATTTCTGAAGAGAATAAAGTGAAAGAAAAGGTTCAATTAAATTGGCCAAGAAGAAATATTATGACTAAGATAATACAAAATAAATTATCATTAGTCTCCAACAATGTTAAACCGATAAAATATAATAGATATCAAGTTTAGCTGCATGATGAACAAGCAATCCATTAAAAGAATCAAGTAGAAAATAAAATCTATTATCTTTTATGATTAAAAGGTTTTTTATGACGCTTAAAAAAATAGGTATACATCACCCATTCGAAATGCCAAATACACATTAGATGTAAACAACTACAACTTCATTAATACAATTGTAAATGCAAAATACGACAACACATAAATCTGTGAGTTTAAATACAAATATTATCTTCTGATAATATCCACACTCAAATAAGTTCTCATTCTAATTATTGATACACTATTTTACAAAATAGTGAGGACTACTAAAATAAGCATCTTGAACCATTACTCCACACCCCAACTGGTTAAATTTATATTCTCGCTCCCCGAGAAGAAAAATGAAATAAAAAGGAAAAGGGTGAGCTCAATTAACTAGGAAGTAAAGAATATTATGACTAAGATAATGTACAATAAATTATCCTTAGTCTTCAACAGGAAAAAATCTGATAGAATACAATAGACAACAAGTTTTAGATCAACAACTGCAGCAAAAAGAACAATTCATTAGAAGAGTTAAGTAGAGAATGAAATCTACTATTATCTATGAATTTAAAAGTCTATCATCGATATTTTATCCCTGTAACATCAATCAATATACATCTTGAATCAAATAGTCATCTTTGCACTACGGGCCAAAGATATTCATTAGTTGGTCATGTTCATCTTAACACCTGTTCATCTTTGCACTACGGGCCAAAGATATTCATCAATTGGTCATGTTCATCTAAACACATGTTCATTTTTGCACTTAATAAATCATCTGGACCGTTCAAAATTTGAAATAAATCTCACCGTCCATACAGTGCCGGAGGCACGAAACCAAGCTAATATTAAATATTTGTGTACAATTGCCGAAACAAGATCAAAGCATACAATCAAATTGAAATTACAACAGAAGCAAATAAAGTAGCAATTTTAAAATTTTCATCAATCCCAATGTATAGTCTTATGAAACACCATTAATTGAGAAAGAATAAAGATATACTTTTGAAGCGTGTCAACCTTTGATGAAGACTTCAAATTTCAATCCTTTGATCTTTCACGATCTCTCCAATATCTGAATCACACGTTCGCGGTTCGTCACAAAGTGTATGTAACGCCCAAGAGGTACCCACCAAGAGAAATAGACAAGAGTAATAGATTGAAGATGTGCCTTTAAATTCTACTAGATATTGGGTGACTAACCTTAATTCTCCATATCCTAACTCCTTAGGGTTTTTGAGAATGCTTGCAAAAGAGTTGCAAGTTAAAAAAGTTGCATTAGTTTATCCCACAATAAGACTCCTCTTATTTATAGACCAGCCCTAATCCTTAACCCTTAAAGAATTGAGTTTTAATTTAATTTACAAGGAACTAAAATAATAATAATAACTCATTTTATTTATTTATAATCTAGTATTTCTCTAAATACTTAATTATAAATATTTGTATTTCTCCAAATACTATATTATTATTATTTAGTCAATTTAATAATAATAATAATAATAATAATAATAATAATAATAATATAACTAATCTTATTAATTTATAATATTAATTAATATTTCTACAAATACTTAATTATAAATCTTAAGCTATTTAATTTATTTCACTAATAAATTAAATACACTTAATTATTATTATTAAGTCAATCACTTCTAAAATCATATTTCTCCCTTTTGTGGTGTGACCTCTAGGTTCAATATTAGGCCGATAGTAAAATAAATAAATTAAAACTATTTTAATATTATTTATAATGAATTAAACTCCTTTAATTCAAATATAAATAAATAATATTTATTCTAAATCATGAGTGACACTTTATAAATAATGTATCATGCTTATTCGGATAATATGAATTCAATGTTAATCACAAAAATTATCACAGAGAATAGTTGCAGGATTTTCCCACTTGATTGGTGTTCTTAGGGGATAGGAGGTGAATATGAAATTATAATGACAAAACCGCAATAGGTGAATCTCCCAATGGTTAATGTAATTTAATGACAGGCATAACAGAATATCGGTCGAAAAAGACTATCATTTTACTACAAAATCTAACATTGTCCTCTTAATTGTCCAAAATTAAAAGGATTATATTCACTTCATCTAAAGGCAAACAAGTATTTAAATTAATTTTAGCCGTCATTAGGCAATAACTAATGTTATGATTTTCCTCAGTGACCCACTTGAGTGACCTTTCTATGTTTCCTTACACTGCAGCTACATGAGCAAGGAAATTCAGTTCAAAGTGGATATTAAACCAGAGTTACCAACTCTTATTCACCTAGTGAACCACGAATTAGTACTCGTGTTCCCAAACATGGTACTCATTCGTACTAATACACTAAAGTTAGCAGGGGCGGATCCACTTGAGGGCAATGGGGTCAATTGACCCCACTCAATTTTTAGGTCACCGTAGTTGATTATGCTGATCTCCGACCGATTTCCAGCATGGTAGGGTGAGGGGTAGCAGTAGAGACCAGGCTGACGAGTCCCTCCGAACAGTCATGTACTTGAATTGCTGGGGACCCAACTGATTATATACTCGCCGGAGATTGAAAGGCTCTTGTTTAATTTTCTATGAAATACTTGTGATTCACCATTTGAAGAACAAAAGAAGAAGAAAGAATTCTCTTCTCTCTGATGAGTAAGAGTTCTCTTCTCTCTAGGTATAATTTACGTAACTCAAATTTATACCTCTCTTTTTCTTTTTCAGTTATTTAGTCATAATATTAACCCATCAAAAAAAATTCTTTTAAAAACATATTGTAAATTTTATTTTTATAATTTTACAAATTTAATAATTGTTTGTGAATTTTATAATTATTTATAATAAGACTATCATGATATTTTTATAACAATGTCTAACCCATAAAAAATATTCAAAGATGAATGGATGAATGATTGTTTAATAACTTACATTATTGAATATGATATTTTTGTAGTTATTAAAAATGAAGTTATCAAGCAACAATTTCATGTTATGGAGTTTCGAAAAATGTTGTTGTAAACAATATATGAATATTATTTAATTTTGTGATTTATTGTATAATATTTTTATTTTTCATTGATTTATTTTTTCAAATTTGACCCCACTGAACTAATGGGCTAGATCCGCCCCTGAAAGTTAGCAGCGAGATATTAATTTGTTTTTCATATATAGTTGCACAAATATCAATATTCTAACTTTATACTCGAACACTACATTTGTGCTAAATTATTGTTGCAATCAATTTGTCGATGCAACTTAAAATCTTTGATGAAAAACTTGGTTTTATTGCATTAGCCCCCTAAGAGAATTCCTAACTATAAGCCCAAAAATAAAGCAACCCTAGTGTACCGCATTTTAGCCTATGCAACATATAATGCGTCCCCATATCGGTTCCACGAACTGAAACGAAACGCGCTCCAAGTAACGTTGAATTAAAAACAGATACAGGAATTTAGCCTCATACCTCAATTTCATTATCATCCTCTAATTCCTCTCTAGCTGCTTCCAGTCTCCTTTTTTTCCTAGGTAGATTTTTCTATCAACAGAAATAAGCCAAAATAAGGATCAACTTATTGCTTGGCAGCGCTTCCTGTATCGAAAAGTACATATCATATGCAGGTTAGTAAATACCTCACGCTCTCTCTTCCACTTTTCCTTCATCTTAAGGTCTTCAGCTTGTTGGGCACTGATAACCTTATTTCCAGCACCTTTTCCTTTTTCCAGAGATTCCTGCCGAAGAAATTTCAAATGCCAAGTCAAAGTTCATTCATTCGATGAACTAATATTTCACACAAGACATATAAACACAAGGCAAATGCAGAATGTTGATTTGCAATCCACATTCATTTAATTGATCACAGTGTAATCATTCAGCCAAATACTATCCGGAGTGTCGTGTGGATAATAGATTAATCTCACAAATTTAATCTGAGATTAAATTTCATCTAAACCAGAAAATTTCAAGTAGATAATAAGATGTTCAGTGCTCTAATTTTTAAACGAACTGAAACTCCATTAGGACTACAGTAGACGAAGACTGAAACAGCACTTTGTAGAGTTAAAAAACTCATCAGAGTTCACGGGGCATTATAATGGCCACATACCTTTAAAGGGATCATGCAGCTAAGAATGTATTTATATCAATACAACAATAGACAATTCATGGCAGCCAATGAAGTGCTGAACAAAGGCTCGCACTATCAATTTTTTTTAAAGTCATAAAAAACTATCATTACAACTAAACAGACAATTCCCTTATTATTGTTTATTGGGTTTTAAGTAGAATTATTTGAGACTAGGCTTATCAAGCACTCATCAAAATCCCAATTGCTAACCTAATTTGCAACACAACCATCTTACTGTAAGGTCACTTCAAGACAAGCATACTGGGCACTTATATGCAAATAATGGACAAACATTAACACCATCACCTAAAGATCTGGATGTACCATCTTTGAACAATGAACTATTCACAATGAAATATTACCTTTACTGATTTAACTACAAGCTTTTTGTCCTTTTCTGTCGCAAACCAAGTTCTTTTACAGCGTGAATAGATTTCATCTCTATGTATTATCATAATTTCGGCCTTTAAATACATAAAGGAGTATACATTATTTTCAAAATAAAGCGTTTAGCATAATTGCATTGACAGAAAAAAGTTCATGGCACAAACCACAGAACATATTTGAGCAAATGGACACTTGACAGGTTCAAAACTCATTAGAAAACTGAGCAAGATAACAATGCATGAAGAAAAAAAATTATGGTAGGGTGCAAAACCTTTGTTGCTTCCATTTCAGCTTTTCTTAGCACCATCTCCTCCCTGCACCAATTCAAATATACTCCCTCCGTCCCGTATTAAACGTCCTAATTGATTTTGGCATGCTAATTAATAATATATTTTTTACCTAAATTGCCCTTCTAAATTACTTTTTAATTGAAGTATCCATTCACTTTTTTATGACCCAACATTAATTATTCCTTGTTAGTTCCCACATGAATCAATTCTCTAGATCATTTTTATTGTTAGTCTCACATTCCAATAAGTATATTTCTAGCTACTTTATCATTTTTGTTGTTATCCTCACATTAAATAGAAGAGATGTTATAATGATAATATGAGAGAGAAAGTGGTATAACAATACATCACTTCCCAATATAAAACTTTTATCATTTCTTAAGTTTCCAACAAAAGTAGACTAAAAAGATTATGAGGGTATAAGTGGAAAAATAAGATAAAAATAGTTATTAATATAGAAATAGGACATTTATTGTGGAACATCCTAAAAAGGAAATTAGGACGTTTAATACGGGACGGAGGGAGTAACAGATAAAAATGGTGAGAAACAAACACTTTTGAACATCAAATGCCATGTCGTACATACCTTTCTTCCTGAAGAATTAAAGCCATTTGATCCTCCATTAGATCAATTAATTCGGCCCACATATTTATTGATTTCTCTACAACAGTTCAGCTCTTCAGCCTCGAACTAGCTCTCTTGGCCTATTATATCGTAAAAATAGTAGTGAGGCATAAAATCTCACAAAACATTTACAAAAGTGAAAGGACCAGCGTAATAAGAAGCTTAATTACTCATTAGTCATAACTCCCTCTGTCCCATATTTTTGGCCTCCTTGAAAAAGCTAACGTTTTTGAGAGACATCATTACATAATTTACAACCAATAAAGCAAAATTGGACTACCAATTTAGGTCTGACAAATTACTAAATTCATGCACCTAGTTTGAAAATATTTCAAAAGAGGGAAAATAAGGAAGAAAGGGACGATGCTATAATTGAATGTAATCATGAGAACAAAATTCATATTCTACTCTGTTTACAGTTTTTAAAGGACTTCAGAACTTGATGAAATATTAGGTCGGAGAAATAACAAATTAAGGCATCCAATTTCAAAAGATTTCAAAAGAGGGGAAATGGATGAAAGAGACTATGTTGTAATTGAATGTATACATGAAACTGAAAACCGAAATTTATACTCTACACCGTTTAAGGTTTTAAAAAACAAATATAAGAATATTTTATGTAAAGGAAATCAGAATTTGATACAATTGATATTTAAAGATCAAGTTTAAAATCGAAATCCAAGTATATAATGTTCTGGACTTTACAAAGTTTGAAAGTAAATATTGAGAAACTAAATCCTTATACATCGTGGAAGGCCAAAACACATCTTGTACAGCTGATAAGCAAAGTTGAAGACATATTCATTGATCAGGTTGAACAGAGCTATAGACCTATGTTACTTCTTAATCCATCTTATGCAACCCTACCTTGTCTAACTGATGCATTAGCATGTGCAGTTGAACAATAGATTTAGCAAATATTATTAAGACCCCTCATATATTGTTAACACAAAGGATCCTATCTTATAAGTGGCTTCCTATCTCTTTCGTAATTGCTGGAGTACTCTTTCAGTGCACACAGGATTAGTTACAGATTCAAGCAAGACAAGCCTAAAAGAGGACAGATCAAATTTGTGATTAAGCATAGCTTAGTGTATTTGCTTGAAAGTGATGTCAGGAAGGAAGTGAGTGAGACTTGTAAGATCCCATATTGGTTACTTTACCGAGACATAGCATGATACCAAATTGAACATTTTTTATATTCCTCACATTGATTTTTTCCCCTGAGCTTCTATGTTTTGATAGCATGGTTTGATTTTACAAGACATGAAAAAATATCAAAAGATCACCTTTTAATATGCCTACCCATAACAACCAGCGATAAAAACGAAGAACTTTATGAAATTTGTTATAATTAGAGGTTAGGGAAGCAAAACTAACCTAAAAATGTTTAGCCTGCATGATTCCACATATCGCCAGTACCAAATCACACAATGAACAGCATAAGGCCCGTAAACTGAATGTATGAGCATTTATCAAATGTATAACTTCATATCTCAATGGCCCATGTCAAACTGTTACATTCCTCCTTGGGATTTACCTTTCTTGTCTGCAAATCATAACCAACCAATGGGTCAGTTACTTGATCTCTGAATTGCCTGATTGAATTCTTGTGACCAAAACGCTAAACAAACAGTTCCCAAGAGACCAAGGTCAATGACCTATATACAACTGCAACCACTTATCTTTTGTATCCCCCTCTCATTCATTTTGTTCCTTATGAAATAAACATCCAGCCACTGATCTGCTGCAGCATAAATGTTAGACAACGACACATAGTTACCAGCGTTGAGAGGTTCAAGCTCAAAAAGACGACTTGCAACCTCTTTTCCTAATTCTATTTCGCAATGTAGCTTACAAGCCCCGAGAAGTGCACCCCAGGCACCAGCATGAGGTTCTACAGGCGTCTTTTTTAAAAGCTCATAAGCTGCTATAAGTTTCCCTGATCGGCAAAGAAGATCGACCATACAAGCATAATGGTCAGGAGAAGGAATCATAGAATACTTATTCATCATGGAATAGAAGTAGTTGCAACCTTCCTCAACAAGCCCTGCATGACTACAAGCTGTTAGGATGACTTTGAAGGCCACATCATCAGGAGTTAGTCCTTCATTTAGCATCCTCGAAAAGAGGGAAACAGCCTGAGATCCACACCCATGTATGGACAGTCCCTGTATCATTGAACAATAGGAAATCAAGTCTCGTTTAGGCATCTCCTCAAACAACATTGTAGCCCTCTCCATGTTCCCACACTTTGCATTCATGTCCACAAGAGCTGCAGCAACATAAGCTCTACGTATATCAAATGAACTCTGGCTAATATATGAATCAACCCAATTAGACAGTTCCAAATTACCAAGTTGGGAACAAGCCGACATCAGACTCACTATTATATATTCATCAGGTTTAACATTTCTAGAATGCATGTCAACAAAAATATTTACAGCTTCATTAGGCTGCCCATTCTGGCAATAACCAGATATTAATGCCGACCATGAGATGATATCCTTATCAGGCACCTGATCAAACAAAAGCCTTGCTGATGCCATGTCACCAGATTTAGCATACCCATCAATCATAGTGGTGAAAGAAACCACATTCCTTTCAGGCATTGTATCAAACAACTTCCTAGCATTACCCAAATCTCCCAACAACACAAAAATTCTTATCATTACATTCCAGGAAGCAAGATTTCTTTGAGGCATTTCATCAAACAAGTTCTTCGCCTGCATTAAATCCCCTACATTTGCATACCCAACAATCATAGCTGTCCAAGAAACAACGTTTTTCACTAGCATTTCATCAAACACTTTCCGAGCACAATAAATCTCTCTACACTTACCATAAAAATCGATCAAACTGGACCCAACAAATACATCACCGTCAGTCCCATACCTCACAACTAACCCATGAATCACCCGGCCTTCCCTCAACGCCAACGCACTCGAGCAAGCTTTAATCAACGAGGGGAAAGTGAATTTATCCGGAACAACATTTTCACTCTGCTCCATACGAAGAAAAAGCGAAACAGAGTCCTTAAGAGACGAATGCTGACAGTACCCTTTTATCAGCGTGTTCCAGAGATAAATGTTGGGTTTAAGCACACAATTAAAGACGCTGGATGCGTATGAGATGTTTGGAGCAGAGAGAGAGATGCAGAGAGATATGAACTGGGTTATGAGGAAATGGTCTTGCTCGGAACCTCGGTGGATGATTTGAGTGTGGACTTGTTCCAGGCTTCGAATGTTTTTGCAGGCTTTTAACAGAGAGATGATTGGGATAGAGGAAGAAGAAGACGATTGTTCGAAGAGGGTTGTGCATCGGCTGATCAAGTTATACATATGGATCTGTATGGAGCTCTAGTTTTTGAGCGACCTCTAGTTTTCGAGCCTGCCCAATAAAATTTGGAGGGAGAAATAGAGGAAGAAGATGTGATGAGTCATGTATTACTCCCTTCGTTATTTAATATAAGTTCTTTTAAAAAAATATTTTTATTTCTTAATATAAATGATTTGAGAATTTTAAGTAAATATTAATTGTTTAATTTTAATATTATTCGAATTAAATATAATTTATAGATTTAACTATAAAATATTAAATAAATAACAAATGATATTTAATAAAAAATATATATATTTAATGATATTATAGTTAATGAATACAATCAAAATGTAATAATTATATTCAATTAAACTAACTATATTAAAGCGGAGGAGTAATAAGTTTGACAATTATAATTGAGTATAAATTTATTACTTATTTGTTTTGATTTCGTTTTTAAAAATATTTTTTTGTTCCTTAAATATAAGTCGTTTGATAATTTTAAGTAAACTTTATTAATTCTTAATGATTCAATATTACCATAAGTAATAAATATAAGTTTTTCTACTATATTTTTTTATATTATAATAAATTTAAACACTCTTTTTCCGATTGAGGTCATATATAGATAATTGATAGTATATTTAATTTTTACAATCATTTTCTAAATGGTGGACAATGTATTATAACGATAATTATATTAAATAATAAATTTAGTACAATATATATCAAGACTCAAGTTAAAATACATCTAAAATATCAAGTCCAAAGTTTGGGTTACATTTTTGAGATCGACGCGACATACTTGTTGAGTAATTAAATGAGCATTTAGGCTTTCAAATACATCCAACATGTCGTATTATTCTTGATGTAATGTATTTGAATTCCAAACGCTGAATTCAAAATCAAACCGTTATATTTGTGAGTTAAATAACTTATTATTATCAACATAAATTTGAAATAATCATAATTAATCGGACGATACATGAATAAGTTTATCCCGTTAAGTCAATAATTCTATTTATTATTTCATCCTTAATCAGTACTCAAATATTATTCTAAAGGTTGTAGAATACAAGATAGTAGGAATATTGTAAATATTATTCTATTATTGTAAATATTATAATGTTGTAATTAATCAACCTCCTTTTAGTGGCATGAATTAAATTAGGGGAGGATATTTAGGTGATTTTTGGTGTCGCGTGAATTGGACCGTGTAAAATGTGGTTGTTGAAATAATGTTCGGGTACGGAGACCTTAATAATATTCACAAATTTTACTGATATTTTTAAACAAAAAAATATTATATATGTCTAAAATTGAGATTTTTACTTCTACTATTTATGTATCGAGATTTGATAACAACATTCTAAAAAGTAATTCTTTTAAATAATAGACTTTAAAAAGGAATATTGAAAATTAAAAGAAATAAAAATTGAACTGCTGAGAGTTATACTATTTTGCTCCAAACTATGAATAACATTTTAAAAATTAAAGATACTTTTATATTTTAAACTGTATTTAAAAAAAATGAATAATAATGACGTGATGCTAAAAATAACATAAAAACAAAAATAATAATTAAAAATATAATGACATTTTATAATATTAAAGAAATATTTTTCTAATTTTGAAATAAATAAATAAATAAATTGTTAAATGATAGAGATATGTCCCTGAAGCCTAAACCCTGTTTTCGTAACCTAACGACTAAAACCCTCCAAACTACTAAACCCAGCTGCTACTGCTTCTGCTTTTGAGAGCCAGCAATGGAGGAATTAGGGTTTGCATTTGAGCCTCCTAGCGACGAAGAGGTAGATTACGACAACGAAACTCCTTCAGAATCAGAAGAAGATGAACAACAAAAACATGAAGATGTAGAAGTTAAGAAGAAAACCCAATCACCATGGGATTTCTCTTCCTACACTGAATCCGTAGCCGACGAACACGCCCGCCGCAGCACCACCTCCATCGATTACAAAATCTCCAAAGCCATTCAGCAACGCTCCGTTCCAGTCCCTAACGAGGATTCAGCTCAATCCGATTCTGATCCCGAAGATCGTCAAGTAATGAAATTCATCTCCCCCTTTCTATTTCTCTCTATATAATATATATAGCTGAGAAGCCGAGCTTGATTGCTGTAATTTTTTTTGATAATTGTTTGGGTGTTTCATAATTAGTAAGACCAATATTTTTAATAAAAATTGAAACTTTTGGATTTTATTGGGGCATCCAAGTGATTTAATTAAGTTTTTTGACGTGGGTTTTAATTGTTTGTAGCTAAAAGGCAACTGCAACTACAATTTTTGTTTTTAAAATACAGTTTGAGCTTAGTTATTGTGAAAGGCAGCTCCTTTATGTATCAAACCTATTGATGATAAATTGAAGAGATCATTTGATATATGGCTGGAAAAATTCCCTTACTTTTTAGAAGGATTAAAAAGATGAAGTTATTTCTTTACTTGGACAGCCAAATGCCACCATCCTCGCATCACTATTAGAAGTCATCAGAAATGCAGCTATCTTATTATTATTTCTTAAAATAATCTGATCTCAGGTGTTGTAATATGTATTTTTTGTAATTTTCCTTTAATTATAAATTTAGGTAATTTATAATTCAACTTATTCATAACAATTAACAAGTCAAGGAATATTCCTATCTCTAAACACGAACGGTCAAACATTATGTTACACTTTTTGTCTACATTATTATTTTGTACGTTTTTTATTTATAGTAAATGTAGGTGATTTATACATCAATTTATTCATAACATGTCAAGGAATATTCCTATTTCTATACAAGACCTTGTTTGTAGTCAAAGATTATGTTTAACTTTTTGATACCTCAGGAGGATTTTAAGGATGAAGATGGTGATGATGTGACTAATGCTGAAGGTGAGGGCGTTGATAAAAAGCCATTTTTCGCGTCGGCAGATGGAGTTTCATACCATGCAAATTCCTTTATGGATCTAAATCTTTCCAGGCCATTGCTTCGAGCCTGTGAAGTCTTGGGCTACAATAAACCCACGCCAATCCAGGTTTTCTTAGACTATAAATAGATGAAATTACACTCTATGCTTTGCATTTGGTTTATATGGATGTACTGAGTCTAAAGTTTTTGATTGTAGGCTGCTTGTATACCTTTGGCTGTAAATGGGCGTGATATATGTGCTAGTGCTATTACTGGTTCAGGAAAGGTAGCAATTTATATATTTTAATATATATGTGTGCTGTACAGTTCTCCTAAAGATTGGGTGCCATCTGAATTATCCTGCCAGTTGATTTGGATAAGTCAGCAGTTGACTTATTTGGTTAATAATAATTTATTTGTAATCCATTTTAATTATTCGCTTATACAGACAGCTGCCTTTGCATTACCAACGTTGGAGCGATTACTGTGTCGTGCAAAAGGAACACCTCCAGCAGTAAGGGTCCTTATTCTTACTCCAACAAGGGAGTTGGCAGTTCAGTAAGTCATATTTACTTTTAAAAAATTGTGTTGCTTTTCTGTTATTATGTTTTTTAGTAAGCTTACACTTGTGTTGTGTGCATCCAAGTACGTGTTTCAATTGTTTCTATATATCATTACATGTGCATCTAAAACTGCCAACTGATTAGTACATTGCTCGAGAAAGAGGTTTCAAACAAGCTGCTTTTGTCTCATTGTACATGGTTTGATTGGTTTCTATATTCTAAAATCACTTTAGATATGCTGATATTATGCTTCAGTTGGATTAAATTTTTTATGGCAAAACTAATAATTTAGCCACTATAGTTGGCAAGTTTTACTTAATTCACCACTGAACTTTTAATTTTTTAAATTACCCCATTAAACTAATTAAAATTTTATAATCGGGCTAGTCTGTTAACTCGGGCTAACTTCTGTTAAATTGATTTGGGTTTTTTTTCCTACGTGACTTTTAAACAGAAAAGGAAAAATAACAAGAATGACACGGCTAGTCTGTTAACTCAACCAAATGAATGAAACCCTATACCAAGAAATAGATTCCATTATCGATATTGATGTTTGCATCATTCAGTACCCAAAAACCCAAACCGCCATAAACCCTTACTTCCCTCGCCAGATAGGCCTCGGCCCGTATCATCATCTCCGTCCAGACTTCTAAAAGATGCAGAACCACAAACTCGCTGCGGCCAAAAGGGTTCTCACGGCAAGCCCAATCGCAAATTCCAAGGAGCTCTTGGTTCAAAAAGTCAAAAGAATCTGAGTTTGTCATTCGTGGATTTTATGATCATTGATCTTGATGGCGATACCCTGGCTTTGATCTTCGCCATTGATGGTCTCTTCTTGTTTGATCATTTGAATAATATGTATAGTTATAAAAATCCCAAATCTGGCCTTATAGGGGAAGCCGAGAGGAAGTTAGCACAAGATATAATGATGTTTGAGAATCAAATCCTGTTGTTTTTGCTGTTGAAATTGATTGGAAAGTTTCTCCGACAATATTCCGGTAATGATGAAATTGAATTGGTAAGTGAATCTGAAATGGTAGATAAAATTAAAATATCAGTGTTTAATTTCTTGCAAGCACACTCTCCTCTTGAATTGAATCATCAAGCTCAGTTCTAGTATAACACCAACAATGTACACCTGCTCGATCACCTGTACCATTTAATTGTCAATAATCGAGAAATGCGGAGGATTAAAAGTTGTTCCATCTGTGTTCACCCATGTCATTTTTGTTATTTTTCTTTTTTTGTTTAAAAGCCACGTAGGAAAAAACCCAAATCAATTTAACAGAAGTTAACTTGAGTTAACAGACTAGCCCAATTGTAAAATTTTAATTAGTGTAATGGGGTAATTTAAAAAATTAAAAGTTCTGTGATGAATTAAGTAAAACTTGCCAACTATAGTGGCTAAATTATTAGTTTTGCCAATTTTTTATTTAGTTATTGTCTTGTTTTCATAATCTTAAGCGAATTTTTGCCTCCTCCCCAGAATGTCCGTAGTGAGATATAGTTAAGGGTGCCCCCTTTGGAAGGATTTTTTGTTCAGTAGCAAAGGATTGTATAAATTGGTTTCAGTCCTTACTGTTATGATTCTAAAATGTGTCCCTTCAAATTAAAGTGCTTTTCCATGTTATTTTTTGCTTCCATTATTTGTTAACAAAGCACATGACAATTCTCTTCATGTTTTTTACTTGTGTTAACCAAACTTTCGTACGATAAGAATCTGTTGGCATGCATTGGCAATCAAATTGGTATTTTAGTTGTACGAGAAGTTATGGGTTTCTTTTCCATTCTAATAACTGAGATTTTCTTTAAACATACGAAACTGATGAATTGTTATCTGTGATTTTTTTTACAGGGTTCATAGTATGGTAGAAAAACTTGCTCAATTTGTAAAAGATATTAGATGCTGTCTAGTAGTGGGTGGGCTTTCAACAAAGGTTTGTTTATCCTTTCAGTATTCTTTTTTGATAGACAAATATTTGACACCCAAACGGATGCGCAAACCTGGTTTTACCTGATTTATGGATTTCATTAATGTACCCTCCTGGAAGTTTGGTCCATTTCAGGATGCATCTCCAGGAATGTTGCTTTTACAAGGCGGGAGGGAGTAGTATGCTTTTCTTATATATAACTAGCTTTAAGAGACCAATCCCCGAAAATGAGAAGGACCAAAAGCAAAGACCTAAAATAAAAAGCATATATTAGTGTTTCTAGTTTTCTTTTTCTGATTTTTCATTCTCAATGAGTCTTTTGTTATGCGTGAACATGTTAAATTTATAATATCAATGCTCATATGCTCTTCTTAGTTAAATTTTCCAGTTACAACATTTTTTTCACTTAGCAGGTGATTGGTTTTTCATGTTTGAATTTAAAATGCTTAGTATTACTGGTTAATTTATTATTGTAATATGCTTCTCTTATGGCTCATGTTCTTGGAATGTGCCAAACTTGTTGCAGGTGCAAGAAGCAGCCTTGAGATCTAAACCAGATATTGTTGTGGCCACCCCAGGACGTATGATAGATCACATACGCAATTCTTTGTCCGTACATTTGGACGAACTTGCAGTTTTGATCCTTGACGAGGCAGACCGTCTTCTTGAGCTTGGATTTAGTGCTGAAATTCGTGAACTGGTATCTATTGACTTTCTTAGTATATTTTTTTAATGATAATTGCTTTTGACTTTCCATGTTCTAAGTTTTGCATCCAAGTGATTGCTGTATAAGATTAAACATGAACTTGTCTGTAAAATGCCAAAGGATATCTAACTAAAATACTAAATAGGCTGAAAAGGAATATTATAAGTCCACTCTAAATTTTTTGAATTTTGAAGAAATCCACTACTCTTATATTCATTTAAAAATTTGGTACTCATATATCACACGAAGCTCTCAATTGTAACTCTTGTATTCTTATTTAAATAGAAAATGTTCAGCACTGCCTATGTCCAAGTTCATACGGTCTAAGTCTGAACTCTAGAGGCTTGATTCGACTTTGATACATAGTCCAGAAAGATTTTAACTGGCTAGACTAATCTGAATTGAACAGTATCAAAATTTTCCGTTAAATTCCAAATGCGTCTGCAAATATATAAGAATAACTTGTGAATAGGTATTAATATGCTTGCTTGAGTATTATTTTTGCGAATGTTTAAATTAATAAATGCATCATTAATTCATAATTTTTATGACAGACTGTAGCAGGGAGCAAGTGTTTTATGCCTTATGTCTAAGACACCATCTTTCTCAGTAGATAAGCCTCTTTGTTTTGTGGTTCTTTTGGAATTGATTTGATGACATGTTAAAAGCATACTTGCTTAGTGGAATTCAGAAGGTAAAAAAATGGGGGAAAGAAGAATGAAAAAAAGCAACAACAAAAAAGGAGAACAAGAAAAGATTGGGGCCTAGTTTGTTTGTTACTTTCATATAGTTGTTTATTTTTTCAAAGGTTATGAACTGGAGTATCAGATTCTAACTTTCCTAAGTAATTTTTTTTAATAAATTAATGGTCCTACCCCTTCTAATCGAAATTGCAAAAACTTCACTCGGGTGTCCCTAGGCTGTGCTTTGTGCTTAGGACCAAAAGGCGTGCTTCATTAATGCACCTTGCCTGAATGCAGGCAAGGCACCAAAGCTGTACCTTTCACAACAGTGGATTTGGTTTATGCGGCGCTTGGTCGTAGATGTGTTGTGGGTTGGAGCTATATATTTTGTTTGACAATTATAGAAAATCATTTGAATAAGTTGAATGTCCTTTGTGGAGTTCTTTGGAGATTTCTTTCAGTACGGCGTGACCTTCTATACTACTGTTTACATGAAGTGAAAAATCTAACTCTAACTTGTATCTGAAAAACTGCATTTTGAAATGAACTCAAAACTTCTATATTTATATGTAACCAATCCATGAAACAAAATTTTAAGGTGTTCCAGTTCAGCATACTTGATGCTACTGTTTCCTGCAATAAAAATACTCTTGTTGTGTTTTACGTTGTTAGCCTGAACAATGATCTCATATTTTTTGAAGTGCAGGATAGAGCCGAAGAATAATTAAATCATTAGATATTTTAGTTTCTTTTTTATGTTGTGTTAAAACTTGTAACATTTAATTGACGGTATATGCTGTAATAATATTCTGTGTAGTGTTTATGACAATTTTTTTAAGTTTGTTGCTATTGTGGTTTATTTGCAGATTAAAGAATGTCCTAAACGTAGACAGACCATGCTATTTTCGGCAACCATGACTGAGGAAGTTGGTGAGCTTATCAAGCTTTCTATGAACAAACCCATGCGCCTCTCAGCCGACCCATCAACAAAAAGGCCAGCTAAGTTAACTGAAGAGTAAGTATTTAAGCTTATTAGCCATTTAACCTTGGTGGACCTCCTCGTACTGATTGTCCAATATTTTAAATCCAAATGTTCCAATTACTTGGGAATGGCATCAGTCCCCGTTAAACAATTTGTTCTACCTGCAGTATTTTCTTACAAAGAAAAAGTACAAGTAAAGCTGTAACAGCTCATAAATCATAATAGGGGGCTGAACACAGTTATATACTTATACACCATGTACAGACACAACACTCCACAGCATCAATCAAAAACAAACTAATATCCTCCAAACTTATTGCTCACCGACAAGACGGTCTATCAAAACCCTCTACCAAGCCCAACACTGAGCATAAAAGATCCTACGACTATAAAGCAATCTCTACCAAAAATTAATAAAGGATATGATGAATCCAATATACACCTCTGGGCTCTACCAGTCTGGGGGACTAAGAAAAAACTGGAGCTTATACTAAAAAAACTCTACTATATCGAAAACTTTCTATCTGAGGTTCTATATTTTTCTTTGTGACATGAAACTATGAAATCTTTTTCAATTGTGCATTTGTATTTACCAAGTGATTTTGATGGGTTACTGGGTCAGCCGCACCCCTAACTCACCACAAACAAAAGAGAATAATAAAAATAGAATCAAGAAGCTAAATTTTATGCTTGAAGAATTGCTCACTGACAAGACGGTCTAACAAAACCCTCTACCAAGCCCAACACTGAGCATAAAAGATCCTACGACTATAAAGCAATCTCTACCGAAAATTAATAAAGGATATGATGAATCCAATATACACCTCTGGGCTCTACCAGTCTGGGGGACTAAGAAAAAACTGGAGCTTATACTGAAAAAACTCTACTACTATATCGAAAACTCTCTATCCGAGGTTCTATATTTTTCTTTGTGACATGAAACTATCAAATCTTTTTCAACTGTGCATTCATATTTACCAAGTGATTTTGATGGGTCACTGGGTCAGCCCCACCCCTAACTCACCACAAACAAAAGAGAATAATAAAAATAGAATCAAGAAGCTAAATTTTATGCTTGAAGAATTGTATGTGCACTTTTTTTTTGGGTATATTTGGCAACACACCATCTAACTTTTTCAAAACTATGACATTTTGTTTGCAGAGTAGTTAGAATACGAAGAACACGGGAAGGAAATCAAGAGGCAGTTGTTCTTGCAATATGCTCCAAGACATTCACGTCCAAAGTGATTATTTTCAGGTTTGTCAGTAGATGCCAGCCACTTTTCTTATCAACTGATTAACCATGGAGCGTACCATGAAATGAACTTCATGACCACAGTTGCATCAGAAATTCAGCTATAAATTTATGTCTCTCCTGCCGACTTTCTCCCTGTGGCTGCAACCTAATGATTATCTATTTCATTCGCAGTGGAACAAAACAAGCTGCGCATAGGTTGAAAATTTTGTTTGGCTTAGTGGGATTTAAAGCTGCCGAGCTTCATGGAAATCTCACTCAAGCCCAACGTCTCGATGTAGGTTGATGTTCTTATATTATAGGTTCATTTTTGTGTATTTAAGGTTCATCAAAATAAATAAACAATTGAATAGTTAACTCAAAAGACATTTCCACAGAAATCCTATGAAGGTGTTGAACTATTTACAGCGTATCCATTTTCTTATTTTTGGTAATGTTATGTTACTAATTTTATTTTTCTTGGATGTCTTTCTAGGCATTGGAACTTTTCAGGAAGCAGGAAGCAGATTTTTTAATTGCGACTGATATTGCTGCTCGTGTAAGACAAACTTCTACCCTTTGAATAGCTTTCTAAGCATATGGACCATTTACTCTCTTTTGAAACCTGAATCATTTCAATACTTATGTGACAAAATTTTCTGGGTTTTGTTGCCACATTCCCAAATCAAATCCAATAATTATTCATGACTCTTGCGGGGTGGTTATCTTTGTCAGGGTCTTGACATCATTGGTGTTCAAACAGTTATAAATTACTCATGCCCTCGTGACCTTACTAGGTAATAGTGATCCTTCTTTGGCACCATAATAATTTGGTCAAATGTGCATTACTTTCCATTAGCCGTTCTCTGGGCTAATGTTTCTATTCATTTTATTTTGACCTCGTTATGCGTATTCTTTTTTTAAATTTGAAATTTTGTATTTCTCGTTGGCAGCTACATTCATCGGGTGGGTCGTACAGCTAGAGCTGGTAGAGAGGGATATGCTGTTACATTTGTCACTGATAATGACCGATCTCTCCTACATGCCATTGTGAGCATTACGTTCTTTCTCATGGTTATTCATACATGTTTAGTGATGCTTATTCCCGGAACACAAGTTCTTCTGGAATTCTCTATCTCATATTCAGGGAAATTTAAGAGGACAGTAATATACCATTAATATTATGATGTTATTCATGATAATCACTGAATTACCATGCTCTAAAACATTTAGCAGTGCTTGTTTACATGCCATACAATATAAAAAATGATAGGTCTGTTATCCAATTGCATGTGAAAACTATTAGGAGTGTGGTCAATCTTGACTTTGAAGGAGTAGAATGTTGAAGTGCATGAATAGTAGATGCTTTAAGAGATATTCTAACAACTCATGCTATGTCTTGGTAAAGTAACCAATGTGGGACCTTATAAGTCTCGCTCGCTTTCTTCCTGACATCATTTTCAAGCAAGCTAATTTTAAGTCTCAAGACAATGCTCAACAACAAATTTGATCTGTCCTCTTATAGGCTTGTCTTACTTGAATCTGTAACTAATCATGTGTGCACTGAAAGAGTACTCCAGCAATTACAAAAGAGATAGCAAGCCACTTACAAGATAGGATCCTTCGTGTTAACAATATATGAGGGGTCTTAATAATACTTGCTAAATCTATTGTTCAACTGCAGTTACTGCACATGCTAATGCATCAGTTAGACGAAATAGGGTTGCTTAAGAGAGTAAGAAGTAACGTACGTCTATAGCTCTGTTCAACCTGATCAAAGCATTTGTCTTCAACTTTGCTTATCAGCTCCACAAGATGTGTTTTGGCCTTCCACGATGTATAAGGATTTAGTTTCTCAATATTTACTTTCAAACTTTGTTAAGTACAGAACATTATATACTCGGATTTCAATTTTAAACTTGGATCTTTAAATATCAAATGTATCAAATTCTCATGTCCTTTACATAAAATGTTCTTATATTTGTTCTTTAAAACCGTAAACGGTGTAGAGTATGAATTTCGATTTTCAGTTTCATGTATACATTCAATTACAACATAGTCTTTCCCCCTCTTTTGAAATCTTTTGAAATTAGATGCCTTAATTTTGTAATTTCTGCAACCTAATATTTCATCCAATTCTCAAGTCCTTCGCATAAAATGTTCTTGTTTTTGTTTTGTTAAAACTGTAAACAGTGTAGAGTATGAATTTCGGTCTCATGATTACATTCAATTATAACATCGTTACTTCTTCCTTATTTTTCTCTCTTTTGAAATCTTTTCAAACTAGATGCATGAATCTTGTAATTTGTCAGACCTAAATTGGTAGTCTAATTTTACTTTATTGACTGTAAACTATGTAATGATGTCTCTCGAAAACGTTAGCTTTTTCAAAGAGGCCAAAAATATGGGACTGAGGGACAGAGGGAGTTATGACTAATGAGTAATTAAGCTTCTTATCACTCTGGTCCTTTCACTTTTGAAAATGCTTTGTCAGATTTTATGCCTCACTACTACGTGGTCTATGGTTTTTAAGTGCCTTACATTACTAGCAGTTGAATTTAAAGCAAATTCCTCTTGATTTATATGTTGTTGCTATTAGTTACCGAAAAAGGATATTATTTTTACGATATAATAGGCCAAGAGAGCTGGTTCGAGGCTGAAGAGCCGAACTGTTGCAGAGCAATCAATTAATAAGTGGGCTGAATTAATTGATCAAATGGAGGATCAAGTGGCTTTAATTCTTCAGGAAGAAAGGTATGTACGGCATGGCATTTGATGTTCAAAAGTTTTCTGCTAAGTTTGTTTCTCACCATTTTTATCTGTTGTATTTGAATTGGTGCAGGGAGGAGATGGCGCTAAGAAAAGCTGAAATGGAAGCAACAAAGGTTTTGCACCCTACCATAATTTTTTCTCTTCATGCATTGATATCTTGCTCATTTTTCTAATGAGTTTTGAACCTGTCAAGTGTCCATTTGCTCAAATCTGTCTTGTGGTTTGTGCCATGAGCTTTTTTCTTTGTCAATGCAATTATGCTAAACGCTTTATTTTGAAAATAATGTATACTCCATGTATTTACAGGCCGAAAATATGATAATGCATAGAGATGAAATCTATTCACGCCCTAAAAGAACTTGGTTTGCGACAGAAAAGGACAAAAAGCTTGTAGCTAAATCAGTAAAGGTAATTTTTCATTGTTAATAGTTCATTGTTCAAAGATGGTACATCCAGATCTTAAGGTGATGGTGTAAATGTTTGTCCATTTTTTGCATATAAGAGGCTGGTATGCTTGTCTTGAAGTGTCCTTACAGTAAGATGGTTGTGTTGCAAGTTAGGTTAGCAATTTGGATTTTGGGTGTGATGTGATTGCTTGATAAGCCTAGTCTCATCTAATTCTACTTAAAACCCAATAAACCATAATAAGGGAATTATCTGTCTAGTTGTGATGATAGTTTTTTATGACTTCAGAAAAAAATGATAGTGCGAGCCTTTGTTCAGCACTTCATTGGCTGCCAAGAATTGTCTATTGTTGTATTGATATAAATACATTCTTAGCTGCATGAGCCCTTTAAAGGTATGCGGCCATTATAAGGCCCCGTGAACTTTGATGAGCTTTTTCGCTCGACAAAGTGCTGTTTCAGTCTTCGTCTACTGTGGTCCTAATGGAGTTTCAGTTCGTTTAAAAATTAGAGCACTGAACTTCTTATTATCTACTTGAAATTTTCTGCTTCAGAAGAAATTTAATCTCAGAAAAAGCCAAGTCTATTAGCCACACGACACTCCTAATAGTATTTGGCTGAATGATTACACAGTGGTCAATTAAATGAATGTGGATTTCAAATCAACATTCTGCATTTGCCTTGTGTTTATATATCTTGTGTGAAATATTAGTTCATTGAATATGAACGATGACTTGGCATTTGCAATTTCTTTGGCAGGAATCTCTGGAAAAAGGAAAAGGCGCTGGAAATCAGGTTATCAGTGCCCAACAAGCTGAAGACCTTAAGATGAAGGAAAAGAGGAAGCGAGAGCGCGAGGTATTTACTAACCTGCATATGATATGTACTTTTCGATACAAGAAGCGCTGCCAAGCAATAAGTTGATCCTTATTTTGGCTGATTTCTGTTAATAGAAAAATCTCCCTAGGAAAAAAAGGAGGAAACTGGAAGCAGCTAGAGAGGAATTAGAGGATGATAATGAAATTGAGGTATGAGGCTAAATTCCTTTATCTGTTTTTAATTCGACGTTACTTGGAACGCGTTTCGTTTCAGTTCGTGGAACCGATATGGGGACGCATTATATGTTACATAGGCTAAATTGCGGTACACTAGGGTTACTTTATTTTTGGGCTTATAGTTAGGAATCCTCTTAGGGGACTAATGCAATAAAACTAAGCTTTTCATCTAATATTTTAATTTGCATCTACAAGTTGATTGTAACAATAATATAGCACAAATGTAATGTTTGAGTATAAAGTTGGAATATTAATATTTGTGCAACTATATATGATTTTTTTTTTAATATTTCGTTATTGCTAACATTAGAGTATTGGTACAAATGAGTACCATGTTTGGGAACACGAGTACTAATTCGTGGTTCACTAGGTCAATAAGAGTTGGTAACTCTGGTTTAATTTTCTCTCTGAACTGAATTTCCTTGCTCATGTAGCTGCAGTGTAAGGAAACATAGAAAGGTCACTCAAGTGGGTCATTGAGGAAAATCATAACATTAGTTATTGCCTAATGACGGCTAAAATTAATTTAAATACTTGTTTGCCTTTGGATGAAGTGATTATAATCCTTTTACTTTTGGGCAATTAAGAGGACAATGTTAGGTTTTGTAGTTAGAAGGATCAAATTTATGGACCTGTTATGCCTGTCACTAAATTACATTAACCATTGGAAGATGCACCTATTGCAGTTTTATCATTATAATTTCATATGCACCCCCTATCCCGTAGCAACACCACAAGAGGAAAAATCCTGCTACTATTTACAATAGACCTCTGCTCGTTGAACTTTCATAACTGTGACACTAGATCATAGAGTTCATTTGTTATGAATCGATTTTAATTTATTTTTCTGTTGTGTTCATGTTGATTATTGTCCTAAAGTGGTGTAGCTTTTCTACATTCATTCTCAGCAGGTTTATATCATGTTTAGTGTACTATGGTACACATTATTTAAAATTTAATTTTTCAGGGTAAAGGAAAAAATAAGAAAGAAAAAACTGGGGTTTCTCTTGTTGATGTGGGTTATCGACGGGCAAAGGCGGTGAAGGCTGTGAAGAAGGCAGCAGATGCTGGTAAGATCTTGAGAAAAGAGGGAAAGAAACCCAAACGGCCTTCCCAGACCCCTCGATCGAGAACAGACGAGATGCAGGAACTTTTCCAGTCTGATATGAGCGAGAAAAAGCAGAGAAGGATTGCTCCTGGAGGTGGAAAGAAGAAATCCTCATTCAAGAGCAAGTCACGGTATGAATCTAATTATAATTTTTTTTCTGTTGAATCCTACTTCAGAATCAAGATTTTTGGGCTCAACGGGGAACAGTAGGTTTTTCCTTGATCAAGTCCCTGGGAAAAAAAAATTATTTTGCAACATCAGGACCATAAATTTTTATTGGGATTACTTTTATTTTTCTGTTTCCCATCAACAAGGACACATAACAAGGACACGGAGTTGTACTGTGTGTAGTTTTGCTTGTGATTGCAGGATATACATCTTCCATCCATAATACTTGTCTGGTGCTTAACCCTGAGCATTCATATAATCATATATTAGGAGTGTATTCTACAGCTTATGTATTTGGTCAATCCTCGTTTCTCTTTATTTTGAAATTGTGCAAATCGTATCTTGTTACACTGATATTAGGTGAGATCTTATTAGTCCGAGCTTTACTGGTCCTAGCTTTGGTAGCCTTACTATCATATCTTGAGTTTTGAGGATGATCTTAACAATTGTTTTTTCTAAGCCCTTTTTAAGAAGTTTCCTATTCTCCATCCTTTTTCAATCTCAATATTTTGTGCAGGTATAAGCGACGATAGTGGCATCAGATGGGGGTTAAAAAGCTGGTCGATTGCTACATTCATATTGGTGCAGTGCCTGTAATCTGAAGGCGTGAGATTAGAAATTTTACTTGGGGGGGGGGGATAGTTTCGGTTGGGTTGGAGAAAACATTCTTGTCGAGATTTTCATTTTCCTCTGGCTAATTAAATCTTGTTTCTCTCCTTTTGTCTTTCAAGCGTTCTTAATTTCCATCGCGTGTAAATTAGTGTAATATTTTATATTTATTTACAAAATAGCATCTTCCATTATGGACTCAAATTCAAATTAATACCAATAAGAAGTTATGAACTCTTCTTATTTTGAGAATTCATATTTTAAGTTTCAAGGTCCCTGAATAGCATAGGGAGAGGGAGCTTATGAAAATATTAAATTTTACTTGATTTATTTTGTAATGGTAGGTGCAGGTGGACAAAAGATTATATATATGTAGAGTAATGTTATAGACACAAATTATTTTATAAATATTTTATAAACTGTTGATGTGACATACTTTACTTCAGTATATTGATTAATAAATTGTTTCAAAGTAATCTTCGGCTCCACACGATATGTTGAGGTGGAGTATGCCACATCAACAGTTTATAAAATATTTGTAGAATAGTTTGTATCTCTAGCATTATTCATATATGTACGGGGTGTTTGCATATGTTCTTTATTAATAGAGATATTAGCACTACATAAATTGAATAATTAAAGGTAACTTCATTAATTAGTGCTTCAATAATTAAATAATAATAAATTACCAATAAATTTCTTTTGTAACTAAACCAAAAACAATGCAAATAGTCATTCAAGGACATTTTTTTGGGATCGGAATATTGGATATTTTCATTTTTTTTGTTTTTCTTGCGACTTTTAAAAAATATATAGTATTTATATTCTAATTGGAATTTTTATAAAATATAGTGATTTAGGTGTAATTTAGATACATATACAAGAATGTGATTGTACACTCATGTCCAATTTTTATGTCAGTTTTTGTTTTTATCCCTATTTTTTCTCCTCTTTTCTTATCCATGCTTTTCAGATTTTATTCAAATATTTTAAATTTTTTCTTAATTACACACACAGTGTGTGCCACACAAACTAACGCTCTGTTTCTGAGTTTTAAAATGGACAGAAAAGAAAAGAAATGGATGAAAATTTTAAGTTTTCTTTTCAATTCTTATGTTTCTGAGTTTTTTAATAAACGGAAAAGAAAAGAAATGGATAGAAAACTTGGCAACTTTTCTTGCCAAAGTTTTTCGTCCAAAATTGGTATGATTTGGACGGAAAAGAAATTAGAATAAGTAATATTTTTATAATTCTGATATTATCCTTAACTTTTAATATAATAAATTTTAAATTACAACTCATGTCCTCAATTTTAAATTTTCTATTCTTTTTCATTAAAAACTCAGAAACAACACAATGAAAAACTTTAAGTTTTCTATTCTTTTTTTTTTCTGTTCAAAACTCAGAAACAGAGTGTAAAAATAATATTTCTTCAGATGACCCAAACGTGGCCCAAACTACAATTTTCTACTCTTATCTTAGGTCTAAAACCAACATCCCATAATCCAGTCCAAGAGCCCATCATATTAATGGCATTTTCGTGGATTAATATTAGAGTCAATGGCTTTTATGTAATCCGGACGACTATATATCAGGACTACTAAAGTATCGCCGTCTAGGGTTTTGGCAGAGGATCAAATTGGGTAAGGGTTTGGTGTTGGAGCTGCCGGCGAAAATGGTGGACAAGGCGAGTAAAGGCAGGAAGGAAGAGGTGGTCACTAGAGAGTACACCATCAACCTTCACAGGCGCCTTCATGGATGGTAATTATACATATATATATATATTAATTATTTAAGAATTGATAACTTCGATGAATATTGTTTAATGTTCTAAAATAGGGAATTATGCATGTAATATGATGATTTTTTTATGTGCTAAAATCTTTATAGTTGGTTGGCAAAGATTCAAAAAATTTGGTATTGTTCTGTAATTATTCTTAAACTAATGCTTTAGCTTTATTGTACACGAGATTCCCCAACTAGTGTATTAGCTAATCAGAGGAGAAAGAAAAAATAACTATATTTGGTTGTAAGAAATTTGTGCCCGGATATAAACTTTTTGAATTGGGGGATTTCTAGTTGAACATTAAGATAATTATTCACACATTTCAATTCAGGGTTTGAAATTCATGCACTTGACGTGCAGCAAGTTTTTGAGTAATTATAGACCCAACATCATTTCATCAATGCTAATCTCAACTTAAGATCAGTAGAAAATACAGGCAAACGTAACTTGTTTAAGTTTTGACCTTGCTGCTGACTTTTAAGTAAGCAATTTAATGCTGGATGACTACATATTTTGTGGCTTCCTTATATTTCGTATAAAAGTGAGCTTATGTGTAGTCTTTTTAATTAAGGTGGATGATGCCACTTCTCTATTATAGTAGGATTGCTTTTTTTTTTTATGTATCAACTTCAATAAAAGTTGTCTGTGTATTTTACGGGGCTGATTGCTCCTAGTAATAGTAGTCATTTTATTTGTTTTAGTTTTCTCTTTTTGTTTGAGAGTGCGCATTATTCTCCGATATGTATTACTAGTAACTAATAATTGCCCGTGCCTAAAGGCACGGCGTAACGAAATTCTCCCTCTCTCTCCGTTTCAACTATCCTACTTTCATTTCCTCTCTCCTCCTTCCTCTCCCACCACCCTTTGCCGCCCAAATCAATTAGAATGAATCTGAACCGTTCTTGTGCTTTCCTACCCAAATCAATTAGAATGAATCTGAACTGTCCTTGTGCTTTCCCGCCCAAATTTAAAATGGGTTCTATCTTATTAATATAAATGTATTATACCATTTCAAAGTTCTTCAGATTCTACATCTTTAGACGATAGACAGTTGCATATTCAATGTTATGGTTGTTGAAGTTCAAGGAGTTTAACATATCCTTCATGTGTTATTTTCATTTATATATTTATTGTGTTTCTTACTTTCGACTCCAACCCTGACACCAAGAATATGAGTTAGATTTTTCACTGATTTGATTTAATCTGTTTTTATAGCACATTTAAAAAGAAAGCTCCAAATGCCATAAAAGAGATCAGAAAGTTTGCTCAAAAGGCTATGGGGACTACAGATGTTAGGGTCGATGTGAAGCTAAACAAGCAGATCTGGAGCCGTGGGATCCGAAGTGTTCCAAGGAGGGTGCGTGTTCGCATTGCCCGAAAAAGAAATGATGAGGAAGATGCAAAGGAGGAGCTCTACTCACTGGTAACTGTTGCTGATACACCAGAGGGGCTGAAGGGATTAGGCACCAAAATCATTGACGATGAGGAAGAGTGAAATAGGCTGCATGCTTTCTATTTTTGGTAATTTGTTTTTCAGGTATTTCATTTACGAATCAGCTATATCTGTAGAATGTTTGACAATTTTATATCAAGTGCCACACTTCACGATTTGGATTATTTTTTTCCCCGGTTAAGATTTTGGATTAATTTCTGCACATGAATGCATGTTTTTATTTAGCTTTAAATGTTCCCTTTATGGTAACATAAACTTCCTTTGGTTGCTGCATTTTAGTGTGACAAATCTCAGCTTTACTTCTTAACATCTTCTAGTGTATGTGTACATTGTGCCGCAAACCATAAACGGAAATATGTTGAATAAGGTTGTAAGTTTCATAGATTAGTGTGTGAATGGTTTCTTGAATCACGTTGATCTGCCTTGTACCATTTGATTGCTAGTTCTTTTCATTGTGGTTTCCCTTGGAGATATTCGACTCAAAAGTGCTTCTAAAACAATAAGTGGAATATGGACTTCTTAGACTCCTGATTGTATAGGATCCCCTATTTCTGTAACTACGTTGAGTGTTATTTGATGAATTGGGGATATTATGCCTGGGGATGGGTTGGTAATAGGGATGGCTTGTTTGGAGTTGAATAAGGAGTACAATTTAAGCCTCGTGGGCTTCTGCTAGTTCAAGTATAATCTCATCTACAATTCTGAGTATTATATAAACTTTTTAAAGTATAATTAGTTATTAAATTTATCTATTGAATCATTTCTTGTTTAATCTATTTTGTTGTTGTTATTATTAATTTTATATTTTGGAATAAAAAGAGTATAGTCAATGGACTAATCCTTGTTCTTGATGATTTTATGTAAATTAAGAGGATTTTAATTAATTTTTTTCTTTTAAGTAAAGCACAATAGGGAAAATTGAAGCATTTTTATTTTAAAAATAGTATTTTTTTAGTGAATAAAAATCCTTGTAATTATAAAATTTTATATACTTACAGTCAGAAATATCATTTTCTTATCAGTTTCTTAGTTTGGAGTCGAATTGAATCATCTACCTGAAGATTAAGACTTTAACCCTATAACTATGACTATAATCATCGAGGCCTGGTGGTTATATTTGGAATTTGGAAAAGCCAAATTCTTCTTTATGAAAGAAAGAAAGCAAGCAATCATTCATTCATTTATGAAACGGCTTAATATTATTTTACCAAGTCCAATCATGTATCTATCATCTTTCAATTGAAAAATCAAATTAACAACATGGATTTGAGCAAATTAATGTACTAAAAACCAAACCATATTACATTATTTCCTCCACTCAATTTTTTTTACTTATAATAGCCAAAAACAAATTCAAATTAAATAAAGAAGAACTTATTTTTAGTTCAACATTTAATACATAATACTACTACATATTCCCTATATATATATATATTCATAAAAACCCAAAAAATGGACAAATTACTAATATAATCTAACAAGGTCTAAGCGGCTTCCCACATAGACAATCGTTACTCATAAACGACGACGCTTCAAGATGATCAAACGGCGACCCGACCGGAATCTGCCCGCATAAGTGGTTGTGGCTCAGATCTAGGTGGCCCACATAACTCGCCGCCGATATGGACTTTGGTATGGGGCCCTTTAACCGGTTATACGATAAATCTAGCGCCGTAAAGTAAGATCTCGGCCCAAAAACGTCCGGTATATCACCTTCCAGCGAGTTTTTGCTGAGATTTAGTATGCTTATGCCCGAGTTAATCAAAGTGGGTGGAATTACACCCGATATATTGTTACCGTCAAGATTTAACGTAGCAAGAACTCCCATTTTACCAAGAGAAGGGGGGATTGAACCGGAAATCCGATTTAGAGAGAGATCTAAATCGGAGAGACGGTATACGTAGGAAATTGAGTTTGGAATCGGACCACTAATTCGATTCCCACTCAGTAAAGCCCGACTCAGCATCCGGAGCTTTCCAAAATTTCTGGGTATTGTGCCCCGAATTTGGTTGTTTCGAAGATCCAAATGCATTAGAGAAGATAAGTTTGCAATGGAACGCGGTATCCAACCGGTGATGTTATTGTCTGCGACGTTTAATACAGTGAGTCGACTCAGTCTGCCGATATCGGCTGGGATTTGGCCGTTGATTCTATTTCCGATTAGGTCCAGGATTCGGAGATAGGGAAGGTAAGTAATGCAGGATGGGATCGGACCGGAAATGCCTTTCCAATCCGCGATAGTGATGCTTGAGAGCCAAGTAAGTTTACAGATAGCTGGGGAGATCGTACCGGTCATGTAACCCGTACGATGAGCTCGTTGAAAGATGGGGTCTTCCGATTCGCCACGCAGGGTGATGTCCGCGACTCGGCCGTTAGTCGTGTCGCAGCTGACACCGTACCAGTGGTGACAACAATCGTTGCCTTTCCATGTATTGAAAATGCCCAAATGGGATTCATTCAGGGCAGTTCTGAAAGCGAGCAGAGCTGCCCTGTCTGAAGGCGGGCAGCATGTGACCGCTGCAGCAGAAGCTAATAGTATGGCTGTTATGAAGAAGAAGGCATTCATTCTCTCTCTCTCTCTAAAATTTTCTCTTTCTAGGACAGCTCCAGAGTCTTGTGTATAGTTCAAAGTGTTTGTGTTGTAACTAAAGTCATGCATGCTAAAGAGTGAGCTTGTTAGGGTTTATATATTGTCAGAATATTTTGTGTGACGATTTTACCCTTCACGTGTGGTGTGTAATGTTGAGTGTACAGCTCAACATGGGTTAGTTAGGGATAAGATTGAGGCACATAATTATTGTGATGAAGGTGAGAGGAAATGTACGTGAGGTGGTGAAGTAATTGTCCGTATGGAGTGAAGTGAATTAATGTAGAGGTACCAACAATTTAAAATATCGATTTGAAGTCTAATTATATATTAAAGTTTTAATTTTATTTGTAATAAAAGGTGAGAAAATATATATATATATATATATATATATATATATATATATATATATGAGGATCAAGAAAGCGTTTTTTCTTAAATAACATTTCTCCTTAAATAGTATTCATTTATTAAAACTACGTCGTTTTGGAATGGTAAAAGGAAAATAAGTGGGACTACTCTCTTTTAAGTCACTCCAAAACGAGATAGTTTTAATAAATGAGTGCTATTTGTGTGTTTTTATAAATCTTGATAGCAATTTAATGCTTGCCAACCTCGTTTCTCCTCCTTAAATTCAATCAAATTTCCAAAGAAATTCAATAGGAATCTAGCTTTAGCTAGTTTGACCTATTATTACAAGATCATAATCACCTGTTGTTTATGTACCTATGAATACAATTACATAATTAAATGAATAAGCATATATATATATATATATATATGTATTTCTTACTTCCAAACACTACTGTTATTATCATAAAGTATATTATATATTTTATTTTTAAGTTAATTTATAAAATACTAAAATTTTAAAAGTAACAAATATAATAATAAATAATATCATATTAATTATGTTAAAGCTGATATACTTCATTACGTTGTAAAGCCAACTCCAATCATCACAAACAAAAAAAAACAAATCCTTGCCGCTACAGTTCATAACGGCATATATGTAAGCTAATTTTTGGGGCAATTTGGTAAACTAAACTGCGGCTACAAATATGTACCTGTCGCTACAAACTCTAGCGGTAGGAGAAAATTGATTTTAATTTGAGTCTTTTATTATCACAATCAACGATTAAGATCGTGATTACTAAAATAGTGTCTGTGACAATCGGTTTTAAAGAGTAAGTTTATAAGACTAACGTAATTATCTAAAAACATTAGTATATTTCCAATTTATTAATTTAAATAGAGAAAAATATTTTATATATTAACCTTTTAAATTTAAAAATTTTATTTAATTGTAAAATTAATCTTTTTCTAGAAATGCCAAGAAGATGCACAGGATAATAATTTTGCATTTTTATAGCCATCCAATTTGTAATATAGATATATTTGTTATTTGTTATGTATTAAATTTGGGTCCACATAATAAATTACTTCGGACTTCCCTAATTAATTTCTCCATTTTAATACTACCTCTGAGGCTCTCAGTAGTCAGTACATAGCCTGTTTTCCCATTAACTGCAGTGAGGTAGCAAATTTGGCTAACCCTTGAGATGTATCCATAGAAGCGATCCCAATCGTTCATCTGCCTTATCATCAAACTGCAGAGAGTGGGCCCACAATAATTCAGAAATTTAAATTGTGGGACGTTAACTTTTTTAATTTGAGTTGTTCTACGCGTAAGGATGTAAACGAATCGATTCGATCTGAGTATTGAATTGCTCAGTTTTGGTTCACAAAATTTATTGAGTATAAAATAAGGTTTGATTGAGCGCCATTTAAGCTAAGAGTTGAAAGACGATTTGAATCGGCGAAACAGTTTGAACTTTTCAACGAATATAATCTGATATCGATAAAAATTATAATTTGAGGAGGTTCGAGTAATTTATCAAATATTAAAATGTGCTTATATTTGACTCGTTTATATTTCGAATCGAGCTTGAATCAAACTTTTAATCGGCGAAATGAATTTAATCGCTATTTCTTCATTTTCTGGTTTATCTACGCGGACATGAAAATTAGATACGAGTATATTTCAATTTTCATATTCACGTATAATTTTTGTTTTAATTTATCAAATAAGGACAAACAACGATTTAATTTGAATGTAGTCAGAATATTAAACACCAACAGTAAAACGAGCTCGAAATTAAACCCACAATTTCTAGCTAGTAGTACTTCTATACCAATCGTCATATATGATGATGCTCTATCCTTTCGGTGAAATTGATGCAACTGTGTCTGTCCGTTTGTTCGTCAGACCTACAATTTACGTTCTCACACCGGTTCAGGGTGAGGGTGAGAGGTGAGGGGAGGGGTGAGGGGGGGGTTTTTCGGGCTTATTGACCGGTACTAATGTCGAGTGCCTTGTTTTTTTTAAACCACAATTATAAGAATAAAAAATAAAAAATAATAGAGCAAATTTTAACAAAAAACGGTAAAAGAAAGTATATTTTTTATTGAAAAAACAATGTAAACTGTTTACATTGTTTTAAAACAATATAAATAGGTGGTTTAAAAAAACAAAAAAAAAAAACAAAACAAAGGAACCGGACGTTAGTATCGGTCAATAGCACCGAACGCCCCCCCACCCCCCCCCCCACCCCACCCCACCCTTCAAGGGGTGATTTTGTTAGGAATTAAATCACACAAAATAAACGGAATAAATTAAATTTTGATACTTGTACTGAGACACGACTTACAATTTGGTATTCGAAGTGAAAAAAATTACAAACTGGTGATTGTACTCGAAAAATATTACACTTCGTTAAACATTAGGGACATGACTTATAATTTGGTACCCGAAGTGAAAAAAGTTACAAACTGGTGATTGTACTCAAAAAATTTTGTGATTTGGTGCTTGTACTTTCCAAATTTTAAATAATTGTTAAAATTGATCCAACGGGAGAGACAAACATATAGAGAGAGAAGCGAAGCCGACGCGAAGAAGATCCTCGATGTTTTGTTCTATCTTTTCTTCCCTCCCACATTCGCACCATTGCTCCACAGTGACACCGACTTAGAAACTCTGGTGTAATTCATTCATTTTTGTTGCATGAACTACAATCTTCTTCCCTAATTTCATTTACGATTCCACTCCAAGACGAGATCATTCTTTCAATTAAACACTGAAAACCCTTTAATAAATATATGAGAACCAGTAATCAATGGAGAATCGAGACAAGAAGAATGAGAGAAGAAGAATGACAGAAGAAGAGAACCCTAATTTTCAAACAGAATAAAGTTGAAACTCTACTGTTTAACGGAGTGTAACATTTTTCTAGTACAATCACCAATTTGTAACTTTTTTTACTTTGGGTACCAAATTATAAGTCGCGTCCCTAATGTTTAACGGAGTGTAATATTTTTCGGGTACAATCACCAGTTTGTAACTTTTTTCACTTCGGGTACCAAATTGTAAGTCGTGTTCCAGTACAAGTACCAAAAGTTGATTTATCCCCAAAATAAACAATAACATTTTAAAAAATAACACAATATTTAACGTGATTTGGTGTTCTATGACTTAATTCACAAAACCAATTTTAATATATTAATCTCTACGGTATAATTTTTTGTACAAAATAAAAGTTGAAAAAAAACCCTCTCACACAACTCAATATCCAATTACACCATCTCTCAACTCCTTGACGTTACTATTTCTTGGTTGTGTTCTAGCTCTCTCTAAGCACAAGACTCTATTTATAGATTACCCACAATTCTCTTTTTTCCTATGCAAAATATAACACTTCCAAAATAAAACTTCTACTACAAATAGATTCATTTCCAAAATAATATTCCTACTAAAAATAGGATTGCTTTTCATAATAGGATTCGAGGAGTTACCTAACAATTTCTTCATTGACTCTTACTTTCGCTGCATCTCCAGCATCATGGTCATCATCATCCCTTGTCCTTCCCGTGCTTCCTTTAATGCCTTCAGCATCTCCAGCTGCACAACATTCGTCTGATCTCCGCTTGCATCATCTCTTTGCCTTCCTGCATTGGTTTGTTGTTGTTTATCCATGTATGGTGATGTTGAACTCTCTTCCGAAGCGTCTTCAATAATTTGTTGGTCCAAATCCAGATTTGTGCCTTGAAAAACTTAAGTTGCTTGCCTTGGAACTGGATCCAGTGAGGTAATGTTATTTCTTGGTGAAGTAGCTCTTCCTGTAGTTCTCCCACTTCGAGTTGTGGGCATACACTTCACGAATTCTACACATCCCCAGCAGAGTCACCAAATAAATGTGGGCAAGGAAATTGCGCCTTGCCAGTTAGGGTTTCGTGTTGGCTGAGGAAGAGAGAAATCCACAAAAAGAACGGAATTGGTTGATTGATTGAAGATGGGAGAAGAATAGGTGGACGATTACTGCAACGACACGTACGTGGCAGAACTCCTAGAATCCGGAAACCGTTTTAGGGTAGCAGGGATTCCAAGAGCCTTCTTGAGTCTTTCGAGTTGAGAGAATGTTCAAACTTTTTTAGTGCTTTTAGATGGAATATCCAAGTCTTAAGCCACCAAAAGAGTCCTCCCCTCTTCCTAGAATGGAATGGGTATTTATAGAGTTTCCTGGAATTAAGTAATCACATGTTAGGCACATGTTTTAAGGAAAATTTCAGAAATACCCTTTAGTCATTAGAATAATGTCCATATTGTCATGTCCTTCTAGCTACCAATCCAATCTCTCAATCAATTTTCAAAACGAGCCGCCTCCACAAGTCTTCTTCCCCGGGACACGTGGAGGCTTCTCCCGGGTCTATCACATTTATTTCTGACTTTTCTATCTTCATTCAGTTAGGTTATGTGAACCCTAATTTGCACATTTAATGAGGTCGTGAAACCCTAATTATACATTTAATTCAATTAGGTCATGTGAACCCTAATTTTGTACTTGGGCCCACACAATCTAAGTTCTATGTTTGAATATATAATGTTTCAATCTCTATGTTTTCTTCCTTTACTTATTGATTCATTTGGGAATATATGAGATCTATCTGGGAATATTATTAAATAAATCGGTATAATTGGCTCGGCTTGGTATACCAAACCAGCCAAACTCCTTCTCGGTCCCGGTCCCGGTCCCGAAAATCCAGTACATATCGGTTTCGTGAAGCGAAACCAAACCGAGTTACTATTTATCCGAACAAATCGGTTCGATTTCCCTAAAAACCGAATATACCGAATGTTTTGCCCACTCCTAGGGAATTGATATTTTCACAAGTAAATTTGATAGTTCCACAAGTTCCTCCTCAAATGAATAGTAAGTGGGGTCCACTCTTATGTGAGAGAGTATCTTGTGAAACTAACACTTTCACTTATAAAATATCATCTTCTATATATATATATATATATATATATATATATATATATATATATATATATATATATACGGTCTCTTTCTCCAACGAACCGTAAACAGTGAATCGGCTATAGCGACGGTTCGAACCGTCGTCATAGTTATGTCGTCGGCTTTATATGCTATAGCGACGAAAAAATCCGTCGCTATAGTCGGTTCGAACCGTCGCATAGCTATGTTGTTGGTTTTAATTATATAGCGACGGAAAAAATAGTCGCTATAGTTGGTTCGTTTTTAATTCGTTGTTTAAGATTCGCTGAAAAAGGGGATCATATATATATATATATATATATATACACACACACACACGCACGGACAGAAAGAGATTAAATGTGATCACCTAGTGATAAGAGGATCTGGTTAGTATGAAGTTTATTTTTTGATAAGTTGATCAATTGGCCAGTAGAATGCTGACACACATAGAGTCTCGCCTGCGTGTCGGTATTCTGTTGGTCAATTAACCAACTTACCCAAAAATAAACTTCGTGCTAACCTATTCCGATAAGATGATCTCCAGGCCTTTAGTTCTCTGCATGACCCCTTCTTGGCTTCATGTTGGAGTTGTAGAATTTTATACTGATTTTTTTGAACACGTATATGGAATGAAAACATTAGAGAAAGCTATCTAGTGTTAAACAAAAAACAATATAAATCTTTTAGGTTATATTTGTTTGTAAAAAATATGTTTAAAATTAAATTATTTGTCTTAATTTAACACTACTATTTTAAATTATTTAATCTTTTGAAGACGGACTATTAATTAGTCCTTAATGTGGGACTATATATTAGTCATATGAAACCATTTGATAACTTAAAATGAGTGAGCTATTAATCTCACATTCATAGTGAAATTATATAATCCATCATAAATAGCCTTAAAATGACAAAATATAGTCCATATGACTATTTAAAAGACTATTAATCATCCATCATAAAATAAATTAATTGGAAATAATATTAAATTAAAATAAATAATTCAATTTCAAACATATTGTTTTTACAGAGAAACATAACTCTAAAGTTTTGCAGAAGATCTGATCAATCATCTGACAACTCTATATAATGAAACATAAATTTTTGGTTCATTTGAACAATAATGCTGGTTGTTATATGATTCCGAGGTGAAAGATATCATAGACTAGTTATTATGGAAGGGATGAAATTAAGGGGAACATAGGTTAAACATTATATCATAGTTATATAGTATTAGTATAGGATATCAATATATCATCCTATATATATATATATATATATTTATTTATTTATTTAGCACATGGTATCTGACAATCAGTTTGCTATGATTGCATTAGATGCATGCATGCATGCATGCAAAAGGTGACCACAAATTTTCGACATCCAAATATATTAAGATTCGTGGGTGAGACTAGATTGATCATGTGAGCTGCCATGACTAGAGTAATTTGATTTGTCCCCCCTTTGTAATTCATTATATATAATTTATTTTCTTTGTTATTTAATGTGTTATTTCTATATTTTCAAGCTCAAGCAGTGTTCAATTTATATATAAGCGGGCCGGCTATATATACTTGTATACATATGAGTGTTGTTGTATATTTCAGATAAATTTATTTGAATATTTAAATATTGATGCATGGATACACGGTATAGTGTATAAAGAAGAGACTTACATATTATTATTTTTATTATATTTTCTATAATTTTATATCAATCGTCACAATCTACAATCAACATATAATTACTAGTCATATACATTATTTTTCTACAATACTTTTGGACTAGTTATTTTAGCACTACCATTTCAGCATTGCATTGCATTGCAATTCTCCTTAGAGGTAGCTATATTTTACACTGATCAATTCGTAATGTGTGACAAAAGAAAATTTTATTAAAATTTTTTTTTTCATTTTATATACCTTGATTTGGAACATATTTGGAATGCATTATTCAAATAAAGAGGTTATCCAACGGACCAATTTGTTGATGGACCGGCTATAGCAACGATGTAAACTCGTCATTTATAATTCGGCTTTATCTTATATATGTGACAGTATGGCCGATCGCTATAAACTTAAAAACTATCGCCATAAATTAAAATCGACATACATACTACTGTTAGAGAAATAGGCCATTATTCAAAAATACATACATGCCAAAATTTTCAAGTCTACTCAAACCAATTTAAAATAAAGGCATAACTGAGTTGAGATACTCGATAACGTTCATAAATATTTTATTCACAAAAAACTTGGAAGTTGGGCAACTATAAATTTAATTAACCCAACTTCCAAATGTCCTATTTCTGATTAATTAAATATATATATATATATATATATATATATATATATTAATTACTATGCATTAATTTTACATATTCTTGTCCAAATATCATAACCTAATGTTTCCCATGTTAATTAAATTATGTTTACGCTTTGAAAATATTTTGATAATCCTTTCTTTCTTGTATGTTAATTCAGGTGTCTTCTAGTGGAGCTGATATCCAGACTTTTGGGGGACTTGATTAATTAGAAATTACTCAAACCAGAATAACACATGGTAAGGAGATTTTAGGATGGACAAAGAACAACAGTACGACACACACATCACACATGCATGTGCAATACCCGCCCGAGACATGGCATTAAACATGGACCGACCCTATACGGCTATATGTGCATGCATGAATAAGTTTTCCTTATAACAAATATCAATCATTCATTTGCGGATCGAACGATAAGAAGGACCTCCCCTCTCCAATTTAATAGGCAGGTGCTCATAATTTAATATTACGGATAGAATAATTATCCAAAATATCTCTCATTAATTCGTAGTTTAATACAGACACTATGTATGACAATTGTTAATGATTAAAAACGACGCCGTTTGAAGTCAAACGGCTCGTCCGCACACTACAAAAAAAATCTCTATCTGCGACCAAACCTTTCAGCGATCGTTCTTTCCGGTCGCTGATATCAGTAATAGCGACTGCCATCTGCGGCCGGTATTGCTTCTAGTCGCTAGTTTATATCAGCGACCGCATGCGGTCGCTGACATGAAATTTTCTTCCAAAAATTGGTGCGAAACATTAGCACGTTTGATTTGTGCGACCAATCTCTATCTAGCGGTCGCTAATACGTCCACGTCATTAAAAATTAGCGACCACATGCGGTCGCTGATGGCGGTCGCTGATCTTCTTAAACTTAATCAGACTCAAGCATTCGCTCGTTCAGCAGAAGAAAAGAAAAAGAAGGAGAACAGAAGAGGGAGAAGAGGGAGAAGAGAAGAGGGAGGGAGAAACTGTGACGCCCCCAAAATTAGGTATACATCACCCATCTTGGGTCGCCAGATACATGGTACAGAATTCAAATACAACTTACTAATACTGCGTAGGTACAATACGACAAAACATAAAGCTGTGAGTTTGAATACAAATATTATCTACTAGAGATTATATAAACTCAAAAGGAGTCCTCATTACAATTATTATCACACTATTTTACGTAATAGTGAGGACTACTAATGCTATCCTCGGACCATCACTCCGCTCCCCGGCTCGTCCCGGCTATATTCTCATTTCTGAAGAGAAACGGTGAAAGAAAGGGTGAGCTCAACTAGCCCAAGAAGAAATATTATGACTAAGATATCTGAATAAATTATCATTAGTCTCCAACAATGTTAAAGCGATAAAATATAATAGACATCAAGTTTAAGCTGCGGTGAACAAGCAATCCATTAAAATAGTCAATTAGAAAATAAAATCTACTATCTTTTATGATTAAAAGGTTTTCATCATCGTAATCATTTGAGACTCGATTTTTAATAAATATTCCACATCATCGAATCACACCTGTGCACTACGGCGAGGATATTCTTTAGTATCACGACCACAATTATCCATGCACTACGGGCCAAGAATATTTGTGTATTCATTAATGGTCATGATCATGCCAACAACTGTCCATCAATGCACTACGGGCCAATGAAGACTTTTACCACATCATTTGTAACATTACGGTCATGATTACACCGAATAATCCCTGATCATAATCATACCAAGTCCATCTATGCACTATAGGCCACAAATGACTTTTAACATAATATAAACATGAGGATGATGACAATGATATAAGAATTCAATAAAACAAGTTCAAGAATTAATTTATCCAAGAACTACTAATGTCCAAATTGTCAACATGATACTGCTTTGTAGAGTAAAATTCAAGAATGATCAGAAGAATATTTCCATGAAAAGATACTGAATGAAGCGCAAATATCAAGGATATTCTACTAATTTCATGGAGTATAGAAGTCAAAACTTTAACCAACTGAGTATAATAAAGAATGGAATAACAAAAGAAATCACCGTGCATGAAGTACTTGGCATGATGTATGAGTTATTCAATAGAATACTAAATAACGGAACCGTGTCGGTGAAATTCGCGCAAGCGGGATCTTCCAATGAATAATAAAGAATGGAATAACAACGAAATCACCGTACATGCGGTGCTTGGCATGTATGTGTTATTCAATGAGAATACTAATAAGGGCGGAATCGGTAAGGCGTAAAATGCCTGATGGGATATTCCAATGTAATAATAATAAAGAGGCGGAAACCAGTGCGGCATAAAACGCATGTGACGAGGATATTCAGCGAGAATAATAAAGACGGAATCAGTCCCGCCAGTAAAAAACGCATTGCATGAGGATATTTCAATGAGAATAGTAAAAGACGGAATAATAGAAGAATGTCACCAAGTATAGGGTGACTAGTGTATACTGAGTTATTTCAACAGAATAATAAGCAGCATTCTCTTCATGAATAAGAAAGAATAACACCCTTACGAGTACAACAAATAATATTCCCTACCTTAAGAAGAAGAATCTTTGGATATATAAGTAGTGAAGTAGCGAGAATACTTTCTTCTTTCTCTCTATAGTTTATCTCAGAGTTTCAAATTGAATTCGTAAGAAAAAATAATGAATGAATGAGCTTCTATTTATAGAAAAATGGAATGCATAAGTAACTAACTCATGAAGCATTCGAGATTGATTTACTTTAATCGACGGTCCATATTTAAAGCAAAATCTTTTAAATAAAATATAATATATTCTATTATAATCTAATAAAACGAATAACTTTATAAAAGATTTTACTATGTAAACACTACGCAGCACTATGTATAATAATATATAATATATTCTAATTATTTTCTAATAAAGCAGATAACTTTATAAAAGTATTACATTTTATATAAAAAGATTTTACTATACAAAACACTATCACGAGATCTTTAACACTACTTTATCGTAATAGAATATAATATATTCTATTTATAGAATAACTTTATAAAAGTATTACTTTTATATAAAAAGATTTTACGTATTATTACATTAATAATACCAACAAAAGCTGAGTGAGTTATCACTGAAGCATCAATAATTAATACCGTGTGCTACTATGCAACCACGCGTATTACTGTACTTTTAACACCGGGTGTTTCAACAGTTAACGGTAAAACTTCCGCCGTTATTTTCATAAAGTATTTTTGTCGTTTTCTCAATCCGACAACAATTCCGTTGTGGGGTTCACTAATGATTTTGCCGTTGTACTAATATTCCCTGTTAAAACGAATATTCCTCGACCAATCGAATATTATATAATAACTTACGTACTTTGCAAAATTTATAAATATTACCCACAACTATTATATCAATTTCACTCCATAATATTCAAAATTAATATTTATAGAAAATTCATCTTTATTCAAAAAGTTGGGGTTTTACAGAAATTGATCACCACCACCGCCGCCCGTCTCGACAACTCAGGTATTATCAAAACCTATGTGATTTTCATGTTGTGATTTTTGTGCAATTAAAAGTTAGGTAGTATTGTATTTATATTTGTGAAATTAAAAGTTTGTGTTGGAGTTAAATAATAAAACTCAGTGTTGATACATTTTAACCAAGCAGGAGCTGTCATTCCTAGGGAGAGCTAAAAACTCTGTTCCGTTCAATCCATTTATTTTCCTCTGAACTTGCCAAGCATAAGTGTTCTTCAACACATTGAGCCATTATTATAAGATAAGTTCTAATTTTGATTTTAGTATCAACAATTGAAAGATTTATATTAAATTGTTATGATTGAGCTATTATAAGTGAGTTGTGAACGAGCGTTATCCTGAAGGCGCCCCGCGTCCGTCGATTGAACAAGAATTGTGGGAGAGGGCGTCAATCGTGAAGAAAAACTACGTTAAAGGCCAAGGACAAAAACAACGCCCGACCATCAGTGGCACAAGCAGCTTTGCTACCCAATCTACACAGTCATCAGGTTATCCAGCCTATCATACTCCTACTGACTGTGTGAGAGCGATCTATCGAGATCGTGATCTTCTTTGTATACTAGGCGGGCATCTGCAGTCTCTGAGTCCTGATGAGTTGGCGGATGCAGGGTATTTTTTTCAAAAATCCATAAAACAGGAAATAAAAAAAAATAGCAACATCAGTGACCGCATGCAGTCGCTAATACAGAGAGCGGTCGTTGATGGCCTTTAGGAACTTAGCGACCGATGCGGTCGCTATGGCTGGTCGCTGACACGTGTTCCACGTCATCCCTGACAATTGACTCTGCATTACTTAGATTAGCGACGGATTCGGTCGCTGATGGTGGCCGCTAATAATGGTCGTTGATGTCCAACCAGCGACCAGATTATCTGCGACTAATGTAAGACCCCAACTTTTATGAATAAAGATTAATTTTTCTCAAAATATATTTTTGAATATTATGGTGTGGATTTGATATAATGTTATAGTTGTGGGTAATATTTATAAATTTTGCAAAGTAAGTAAGTTGTTATAAAATATTCGATTGGTCGGGGAATATTCGTTTTAACAGGGAATATTCATACGAAGACACAATCATTGGTGGACCCCACAACGGAAGTATTGTCGGAGTTAGAAAATGACAGAAATATCTTTTTATAAAAACTAACAACGGCGAATGTTTTACCGTTAGACTGTTGATATACCCGGTGGTAAAAGTACAATAATACGCGTGGTTGCATAGTAGCACACGGTATTGTACAGTATCTTTGATTATTGATGCTTACGTGAGAAGTCAATCAGTTTTATTCAATTATTGCCACAATAATTGCTGCATAGTATCTCTCATATTATTTATTCAATTATTGGTATAGTATTATTTGCATAATATTTTATATTATTAAATCAATAATTGAGACAAAAAATTTATTCATATTATTATTTGCATTATTGACGATGTCTAAAAAGTTCTGTTGAGAAAAAGGGGGTTGTTCACCTAATTGCGCGCTAATAGGGAGAAATTCTTATCGGAAATCCCACTCTTTCTTGGGAATGATCCAGTTGTTAAATATTGTGAGTAATAATATTAATGATGAATAAGTTCGTATTAATTAAAGATGTTTGTTCATTTAGATTTCTTTAATTCTTCCGTGACCCAATTACTTTCAAAGGAGGTAATTCTGTGATTTGCTGGTTTTATTATTATTGACCAAACGGGCAATTAATCGGATAAATGAACAATTAATTGCTATTTGTTCATATACAAATTGTTATTGGTTCACATGAAAATTACTGTTGGTTCACATGCATGGAACTATTGGTTCACATGCAAGTACTAGTAGGGTAGGTTGTACAAGATTGATAATACTTGAAGGACTAAATTAAAAATGGAGGTAAAGATGAGGGTATTATACTGTAATAATTCGAGTCCCTAAACGTGCAATTATCGAAACTATGTGTTCCTATAAATAGAAGCTCATTTCTTCTTTTATTCTCACCAATTCACTAAGACTCACAAGAGTAATTATATAGAGAGAAACTATAGATAGAAAGAAGAAGAGTATTCTGATACTTCACTATTGCAGTATCCAGCCTTCTACTAAGGTAAGAGATATTATTTTTGTTCAATATTCGTATGAAATAATATTTTATTCCATACTCTGTAGTATGTAAGTAATATTATTTCGTTTCGTATTCCTAATTCTACACTCATTTTGTTAAAGTATTGCTTCTATACTCCGTGAAATTAGTAGAATATCCTTGAAATCTGTTCTTCATCTAGTATCGTTTCACAAGGATATTTTTCTGAACATTCTTGATAATTTTTAATCTTTTCATGCCGGAATACTATTCACGGGGTACTATTCACAAAGTACTATTCACGGGATACTATTCATAAAGTATTATTCACGGGATACTATTCCCAAAGTACTATTCACGGGGTTCTATTCATAAATTACTATTCCTAAAGTACTATTCACGAAGTACTATTTATAGGGTACTATTCACTCAGGTACTATTCACCCGGGGTACTATTCATAAAAAAAATTAATTTTTTTTTCTGTCCAAATCATTTTTGATACAATATTATTCTTGAATTTTACTCTACAAAGCAGTATCATGTTGACAATTTGGACATTATTGAATTTTGGATAAATTAAATTATAAATCTTTAAAAATTTATCCTTTGCTTTCTTTTAATTGAATTCTTATATCATTGTCATCATCCTCATGCTTATATTGTGATGAAAGTCATCTTTGGCCATAGTGCATAGATGGACTGTTGATTGGTATGATTATGACCCGGGATTATTTGTTATAATCATGACCTGTAATGTTATAAATGATGTGGTAAAAGTTCTCATTGGCCCGTAATGCATTGACAGTTGTTGGCATGATCATGACCATCGGTGATTACACGAATATCCTTGGCCTGTAGTGCATGGATAATTCGTGGATGTGATACTAATGAATATCCTTGTCCCGTAGTGCATGGATAATTCAGTGATGTGGATTATTTATTTAGTTGAGTCTCAACGATAAAATTGATGATAAACTTTTTAAATCATAGAAGATAGTAGATATCATACTCTACTTGACTCTTCTTATGGATTGCTTGTTCCACTGCAGTTAAACTTGTTGTTTATTATAAATTTAACACTGTTGAAGGCTAACGATGATTTATTCTGCATTATCTTAGTCATAATATTTATTACTGGGCTAGTTGAGCTCACCCTTTTGCTTTCATTGTTCTCTTTAAGAAATAAGAACGTAGTCGGGACTAGTCGGGGAACAGAGTGATGGTCCGAGATAGTGGCTATAGTAGTCCTCACTATTCTATGAAATAGTGTGATAATCATTGTAATAAGGACTCCATTTGAGTTTGGATATTGTCTAGAAGATAATATTTGTGTAAAAACTCTCAGCTACGCTTTTGTCGTATAGTATAAAAGAAGTTTGTATTTATATTCTGAACCATGTATTTGGCGACTCAGAATGGGTGTTGTATACCTATTTTGGGGGCGTCAAAGTTTGTATCAAATTTAGGGATATGATCCTTGGCTGAGATGTGAGACTAGAACTAAGGAGGGGAGAGACGGGTAAATCATTCGCTAGTAAGACCTATCTAAGCTTATTTTTTATTTAATTGATCGGTCAAAATATAGGGGTATTATATGGTATGTCAATTAACCCTTCTTTTGTGGCAGTATTTGAAAATGACATCTAAAAATGTTGAGATAAACAATAGAGCATAGGAGACCGTTGAGTCACCACGGATCAATAACCAGGATAATGTGCATCAGAAAGTCAACAATCCTTATATAAACAACAACACCGACCAAATGATAAACGATGGGATGTTTAGAGGCTTTCTACAATTCATGCAACATCAGACGAGAGAGACTCATGTGCAAATTATAGGTGGAAACACTGGCAGCTCTCGGATGGTCATCGCTAAGCAGTTCAAGGAGTTGGGACCACCAGAGTTTTTGGGAAAGCCAGAACCACTTAAGGCGGAGACGTGGATAAATCAGATCACCAAGGTATTTGATGTCTTGGGATGCTCCGAGGAGCAAAAGGTTCCCTTTGTCACCTTTATGTTGAGAGGAGATGCAGATTACTAGTAGGAAACTGTAAAACGTACTCAATCTTCCGCACTAAAGATGTCTTAGGAGAAGTTCTAAGAACTATTCAAGGACGAGTACTTTCCTGAAAGTATTCGTCACATGAAGGAGGTGGAGTTCATCAAGCTGGAGCAAAATAATATAACCGTGTCGCAGTGCGAGGCTAAGTTTGCCGAGTTATCTCGGTTTGCATCCCATTTGGTAGATAATGAGGAGCGTGTTAGTTCCCAGTAGGCACAATAGATCTAGAAGGGGGGGGGGGTTGAATAGATCCTTTTTAATTTCAAATACTTTTCTCTTTTATTTTGTATTGCTATTAAATTAGCATATGTCAAACATAAGAATCTTTTTAAGCACATCGGAAAAAGTAAAAGATCCCCTTCATTGATATATTCATAATCATACATACATTGTTCGTAGAATTAGTTCATTTGTAAGTAGTTAAAACATACATAGCAGTTATAGCAGTTAATAGACATAATGTAAATGACATAATATAAAAGACACAAGGGGTTTTAAGTGGTTCAGAGACTCAAGCTCTTAATCCACTCTTCTGCTTTCAACTAGCGATTTCCACTAAGGAAGGCGGCACCACAGAATCACTAAGATTCTTTGAGGCCATCACCTTGGGACTTTAGTTCACTAAGAACTCTTGAGGCCGTGACCTTGGAACTTCTCTAGTTCCCTAAGAACTCTTCAAGCCAAATGAGCTTGGAACTTCATTTAGTCCTCCGGAAAGCGACCCTCGCCCGGCTTCTTGTTGAGTTATTTGTTTGTTTGTTGGAGTTGGTCTTTGTTGCTTTAAGATGTCTTTATGCTTTGAACATCTTACAGCCTTAATGACTTGGCGTGATCATCCTTGAAGTGTAGTTGAGTGTTGCATGATGCTCGACTTCTTGATTACTCAACCTCCTCTCGATGATCAGTTGATGAAGCGCGCTTGAAGATCATTCATCTTGATACGTGATGGGCATGCGTGATTGGTTTCTAAGATGGTGTAAGCTCTTCTGCTAGGTACTTAGAAACTTTCTCATGCTTGCCACCATGATGGCGTTTGTGATCTCCCTTATTGATACTTGATGCCTTCTCATGATAGACTTGCTAAGATGACTGTGAGCTCTTCTCTATGGTACTTAGAGTCCTCCCATGATGGACATCAAGATGACATGATGCTCTTCTTTCTCTCGACAGTTCAGAACACTCTTCATGTAATAGAACTCTCACTTCTACATTGTAGAACTCTCACTTCTACTTCGTTCTTTATCTGACTCTAAGTGTTCTTGGTGGATCATAGAGTGAGCCTTTAGACTCACTATCTCACATGGTTAGAACAGTCCACCTTTTCTCCAAACTCGGCAACTCCAGCAACTCTCGATCTTTGAAGCTCTTGCTGATTTATACTCCTTCCCAATCCTTTCGTTGGAAAGTAGTCGTTAAAAGCTATTCAAATATCTTCATAGATCTTGAGTTCTCTGAGGTAGACTCCTGATGTGACATGTGAGACCCCGAATTTTATTAAATAAAAGTATTCAATTTTTCTTTTTTGGTAAATAGTTAAATTGATAAAAGTTTAAAGTTAAGGGTGATATGTGAATTTTTTTTAAGTAGACAAGTTGTCATAAAATACCCGGTTACTATTCACTCTAGTATTGTTCACTTGAGTATTTGGGGCACTTTTTGTGTCAGAGTACTATTGACGAGTTACTATTCACGAGTTACTATTCACCTAAATTACTATTCACCCGAATATTATTCACTCGGGTATTTGGGGTATTTTTTGTGTCGGAGTACTATTCACGGGTTACTATTCACCCGATTACTATTCACTCTAGTATTGTTCACTCGAGTATTTGAGACACTTTTTGTGTCGGGGTACTATTCACCCAAAAAATATATTTTTTCTTTCTAAATCATTTTGGGTACAATATTATTCCATGAAGAGATGTCTTTAATTTTTGAATAGTTGGTTGAAATTATAATAGTAAATCAATATGGATCGTTGGTTTAATGTTTTAATAGTAAAATCTTTTATATAAAAGCAGAATACTCTTATAAAGTTATTATATAAATAGAATATATTATATTTTATTATGCATAGTGTTGCATAGTACCTGAATAGTGTTTTGCATAGTAAAATATTTTTATATAAAACATAATACTTTTATAAAGTTATTCATTTTATTAGATTATAAATAGAATATATTATATTTTATTTAAAAGATTTTTCTTTAAATCTGGACCGCTTGGATTAAAGTAAATCAATCTGGGACCGTTCATGAATTAGTTACTATGCAGTCCATTCTTCTATAAATAGAAGCTCATTTATTCATAATTTCTTACGAATTCACTGAAACTCTAGAGAGAGAAACTATAGAGAGAATTCTTCTTCTATAATCTTGAGCGTATTTCTTTAGAGTTTAAGAAAGCTTTGAGCGTAGTACAAGTTTTCTTCGAGTATATCATCATTTCTACCAATGAATACTCTTCTTTCAAAGGTAGGGAATATTATTTGTTGTACTCGTAAGGGTAATCTTTCTTTCTTATTCATGAAGAGAACTTCTGTTATTCCATTCTTTATTATTATGTTGGATTAACCTGTCTATGCAAAGTACTGCATACATGGTGAAATTCTTCTAATATTCCATTATTTATTATTCTGTTATAATAACACATCATCATGCGAAATCTTGCATACATGGTGAAATTCTTTTATTATTCTATTCTTTATTATCTTTGTTGGTTATTGGTTTTACTGGTTGTATGTCTTTGATGTCATAGTGCAAAGATGATATGTTGTTGAATATCTTTGGCTGTAGTGCAAAAGATGATACATTGTTTGATAGCTTTGACCCGTAGTGCGAAGATGGGCGGATGTATGACATGATCATGACCACTAGTGATACTAACGAATATCCTTGGCCGTAGTGCATGGATAATTCAATGATGTGATTGGCGGGATCATGACAATTAGTTAACGATTGAATGTCTTTGGTAGTAGTGCCAGCGACAGTGATTGATTGGTATGATCATGACCATTGCTTTTATAGTTGAATATCTTTTTCCGTAGTGCAAAAGATAGACAAGCGATTGGTATGATCATTGTTATTACATTTGAATATCTTGACCTTTGGGGTAAAGATATTGAGTAAACGTTCTATTAAGCCTTTGTGGCAAGAAGAAACTATTAATTCACATTATTATAAATATGAATTGTGAATTTAACTAACATCTTTTGGTGGTTCGGTGAAGACAAGTGATGAAAGTTCAATTTGTCTTAAGTATAACAAAAGAAGCATTTATGAGTATTACGAGAATAAAATATCAACGATGGACTTTTAAATCTAGAGGAGATAGTAGACATTATGTTCTACTTGACTCTTCTAATGGATTGTTTGTTAATTTTGCAGTTAAACTTGATGTTTGTTATATTGTATCGGTTTAACATTGTTGAAGGCTAACGATAATTTATTCGCATTATCTTAGTCATAATATTTCTTCTTTGGGCTAGTTGAGCTCACCCTTTCTTTCCTTTTTTTTCTTGAAATGAGAGCGTAGCGAGGACTAGTCGAGGGAGCGGAGTGACGACGGACCGGATGATAGCATTAGTAGTCCTCACTATTCGGTGAAATAGTAGAAAATAAATGTAATAATATTGAATTTGAGTTTGTATATTTTCTAGATGACAATATTTGTATTAAAACTCACGACTTATGTTTTGTCGTACTTTTACACGACGGTTGTATAATTAAGTTGTATTTGTATTACATGCTATGTATTTGGCGATTTCGAGAATAGGTGATGTATACCTATTTTGGGGCGTCACGGTTAATATCAAAGCTTAGGATATGATCTACTGGTGAGATGTGAGATAAAAACTAGGAGGGAGGCGGGGAATTCCTTCGCTAGTATGATCTACCTAAGTTTATTTGTTATTTAATTGGTCGTAGTCCAGAATATAGGGGTATTATGTGGTATGTCAATTAACCCTTATTTTGAAACTATATTCTAGAATGATATTTGAAATACAGGAGATGAGAAATGGAAAATCATGATAGCGAGGAAATTACCAGGAAGGTATAATCCGAAAAGAAAGCAAGGTATTCTCATCTCTTCGAATATCAGGTACGTACGTAAATTTCGAGGGCAAAATTTCATAAAGAGGGGAGATTGTGAGACCTCGAATTTTATTAAATAAAAATATTTAATTTTATATTTTGGTAAATAGTTAAATTGATAAAAGTTTAAAGTTAAGGGTGATATGTGAATTTTTTTTTAAGTAGACAAGTTGTCATAAAATACCTGGTAATTATTCACTCTAGTATTGTTCACTCGAGTATTTGGGGCACTTTTTGTGTCAGAGTACTATTCGCGAGTTACTATTTACGAGTTACTATTCACGGGTTACTATCCACCTAAATTACTATTCACCCAAATATTATTCACTCGGATATTTGGGGTATTTTTCGTGTCGGAGTACTATTCACGAATTACTATTCACAGTTACTATTCACCGATTACTATTCACTCTAGTGTTGTTCACTCGGTATTTGAGACACTTTTTGTTTGAGTACTATTCACCGAAAAATATATTTTTTCTGGCCTAAATCATTTTGGGTACAATATTATTCCATGAAGAGATGTCTTTAATTTTTTTTCAATTGGTTGGTTGAAATTATAATAGTAAATCAATATGGATCGTTGGTTTAATGTTTTAATAGTAAAATCTTTTATATAAAATAGAATACTTTTATAAAGTTATTATATAAATAGAATATATTATATTTTATTATGCATAGTGTTGTATAGTACTGCATAGTATTTTGCATAGTAAAATCTTTTTTTATATAAAGCAGAATACTTTTATAAAGTTATTCGTTTTATTAGATTATAAATAGAATATATTATATTTTATTTAAAAGATTTTTCTTTAAATCTGGACCGTCAGATTAAAAGTAAATCAATACGGACCGTTGAATTGAATTAGTTCTTATATGATCCATTCTTCTATAAATAGAAGCTCATTTATTCATAATTTCTTACGAATTCACTGAAACTCTAGAGAGAGAAACTATAGAGAGAATTCTTCTTCTATAATCTTGAGCTTATTTCTTTAGAGTTTAAGAAAGCTTTGAACGTAGTACAAGTTTTCTTCGAGTATATCATCGCTCTACCAGTCAGAATACTCTTCTTTCAAAGGTAGGGAATATTATTTGTTGTACTCGTAGGGAATATTATTTGTTGTACTCGTAAGGAGTACTCTTTCTTTCTTATTCATGAAGAGAACTTCTATTATTCCATTCTTTATTATTATGTTGTAATAACCTGTCTATACAAAGTACTGCATACATGGTGAAATTCTTCTAATATTCCATTCTTTATTATTCTGTTGGAATAACCTGTCTATGCGAAGTATTGCATACATGGTGAAATTCTTTTATTATTCCATTCTTTATTATATTATTTGTTGGTTATTGGTTTTCTGATTTGTATGTCTTTGGCTTTGTAGTGCAAAGATAATATGTTGTTGAATATCTTTGGCCTGTAGTGCAAAGATGATCTGTTGTTTGATAGCTTTGACCCGTAGTGCGAAGATGGACATATGTATGACATGATCATGACCACTAGTGATACTAACGAATATCCTTGGCCGTAGTGCATGGATAATTCAATGATGTGATTGGCGAGGATCATGACAATTAATTAACGATTGAATGTCTTTTGGTAGTAGTGCCTTTGTGAGCAATTTATTGGTATGATCATGACCATTGGTTTTATAGTTGAATATCTTTGGCCCGTAGTGCAAAGATAGACAACTGATTGGTATGATCATTGTTATTACATTTGAATATCTTCATCCTTTGGGGTAAAGATATTGAGTAAACGTTCTATTAAGCCTTTGTGGCAAGAAGGAACTGTTAATTCACATTATTATAAATATGAATTGTGAATTTAACTAACATCTTTGGTGGTTCAGGTGAAGACAAGTGATAAAAGTTCTATTTGTCTTAAGTATAACAAAGAACTGTTGATGAGTATTACAAGAATAAAATATCAACGATGGACTTTTAAATCTAGAGGAGATAGTAGACATTATGTTCTACTTGACTCTTCTAATGGATTGTTTATTCCGATGCAATTAAACTTGATGTTTGTTATATTGTATCAGTTTAACACTGTTGAAGGCTAACGATAATTTATTCTGCATTATCTTAGTCATAATATTTCTTACTGGGCTAGTTGAGCTCACCCTTTCTTTCTTTATTTTCTTCGAGAAATGAGAGCGTAGCGAGGGACTAGTCGGGAGCGGGTGACGGACCATATGATAGCATTAGTAGTCCTCACTATTCAGTGAAATAGTGGAAAATAAATGTAATAATATTGAATTTGAGTTTGTATATTGTCTAGATGACAATATTTGTATTAAAACTCACAGCTTATGTTTTGTCGTACTTTACACGACAGTTGTATAATTAAGTTGTATTTGTATTCTGTACCATGTATTTGACGACTCAGAATAGGTGATGTATACCTATTTTGGGGGCGTCACAGTTGGTATCAAAGCTTAGGGATATGATCTCTGGCTGAGATGTGAGATAAAAACTAGGAGGGGAGAGACGGGGAATTCCTTCGCTAGTATGATCTACCTAAGTTTATTTGTTATTTAATTGGTCGATTCGGAATATAGGGGTATTATGTGGTATGTCAATTAACCCTTATTTTGAAACTATATTCTAGAATGATATTTGAAATATAGGAGATGAGAAATGGAAAATCATGATAGCGAGGAAATTACGTGAAGGTATAATCCGAAAAGAAAAAAAGTATTCTCATCTCTTGAATATCAGTACGTCACGTAAAATTCGAGGCAAAATTTCATAAAGAGGGAGATTGTGAGACCTCGAATTTTATTAAATAAAAATATTTAATTTTATATTTTGGTAAATAGTTAAATTGATAAAAGTTTAAAGTTAAGGGTGATATGTGAATTTTTTTTTAAGTAGACAAGTTGTCATAAAATACCTGGTAATTATTCACTCTAGTATTGTTCACTCGAGTATTTGGGGCACTTTTTGTGTCAGAGTACTATTCGCGAGTTACTATTTACGAGTTACTATTCACGGGTTACTATCCACCTAAATTACTATTCACCCAAATATTATTCACTCGGATATTTGGGGTATTTTTCGTGTCGGAGTACTATTCACGAATTACTATTCACGGGTTACTATTCACCCGATTACTATTCACTCTAGTGTTGTTCACTCGGGTATTTGAGACACTTTTTGTGTCGGGGTACTATTCACCCGAAAAATATATTTTTTCGGTCTAAATCATTTTTGGGTACAATATTATTCCATGAAGAGATGTGCTAATTTTTCAGACCGTTGGTTGAAATTATAATAGTAAATCAATATGGATCGTTGGTTTAATGTTTTAATAGTAAAATCTTTTTATATAAAATAGAATACTTTTATAAAGTTATTATATAAATAGAATATATTATATTTTATTATGCATAGTGTTGTATAGTACCTGCATAGTATTTTGCATAGTAAAATCTTTTTATATAAAATGAATACTTTTATAAAGTTATTCGTTTTATTAGATTATAAATAGAATATATTATATTTTATTTAAAAGATTTTCTTTAAATCTGGACCGTCAGATTAAAGTAAATCAATCTGGATAGTTCATGAATTAATTCTTATGCAGATCCATTCTTCTATAAATAGAAGCTCATTTATTCATAATTTCTTACGAATTCTTGAAACTCTAGAGAGAGAAACTATAGAGAGAATTCTTCTATAATCTTGAGCTTATTTCTTTAGAGTTTAAGAAAGCTTTGAACGTAGTACAAGTTTTCTTCGAGTATATCATCGCTCTACCAGTCAGAATACTCTTCTTTCAAAGGTAGGGAATATTATTTGTTGTACTCGTAGGGAATATTATTTGTTGTACTCGTAAGGAGTACTCTTTCTTTCTTATTCATGAAGAGAACTTCTATTATTCCATTCTTTATTATTATGTTGTAATAACTTTTGTACATACAAAGTACTGCATACATGGTGAAATTCTTCTAATATTCCATTCTTTATTATTCTGTTGGAATAACCTGTCTATGCGAAGTATTGCATACATGGTGAAATTCTTTTATTATTCCATTCTTTATTATACTGTTGGTTATTGGTTTTACAGTTGTATGTCTTTGGCCTGTAGTGCAAAGATAATATGTTGTTGAATATCTTTGGCCTGTAGTGCAAAGATGATCTGTTGTTTGATAGCTTTGACCCGTAGTGCGAAGATGGACATATGTATGACATGATCATGACCACTAGTGATACTAACGAATATCCTTGGCCGTAGTGCATGGATAATTCAATGATGTGATTGGCAGGATCATGACAATTAATTAACAGTTGAATGTCTTTGGCCGTAGTGCACTGACAGGCAATTTATTGGTATGATCATGACCATTGGTTTTATAGTTGAATATCTTTGGCCCGTAGTGCAAAGATAGACAACTGATTGGTATGATCATTGTTATTACATTTGAATATCTTCATCCTTTGGGGTAAAGATATTGAGTAAACGTTCTATTAAGCCTTTGTGGCAAGAAGGAACTGTTAATTCACATTATTATAAATATGAATTGTGAATTTAACTAACATCTTTGGTGGTTCAGGTGAAGACAAGTGATAAAAGTTCTATTTGTCTTAAGTATAACAAAGAACTGTTGATGAGTATTACAAGAATAAAATATCAACGATGGACTTTTAAATCTAGAGGAGATAATAGACATTATGTTCTACTTGACTCTTCTAATGGATTGTTTATTCCGATGCAATTAAACTTGATGTTTGTTATATTGTATCAGTTTAACACTGTTGAAGGCTAACGATAATTTATTCTGCATTATCTTAGTCATAATATTTCTTACTGGGCTAGTTGAGCTCACCCTTTCTTTCACTGTTTTCTTCAGGAAATGAGAACGTAGCAGGGACTAGTCGGGGAACGGAGTGACGGACCATATGATAGCATTAGTAGTCCTCACTATTCAGTGAAATAGTGGAAAATAAATGTAATAATATTGAATTTGAGTTTGTATATTGTCTAGATGACAATATTTGTATTAAAACTCACAGCTTATGTTTTGTCGTATTTTTACTACGACGGTTGTATAATTAAGTTGTATTTGTATTACATACCATGTATTTGATTGACGCACTCGGAATAGGTGATGTATACCTATTTTGGGGGCGTCACAGTTGGTATCAAAGCTTAGGGATATGATCTCTGGCTGAGATGTGAGATAAAAACTAGGAGGGGAGAGACGGGGAATTCCTTCGCTAGTATGATCTACCTAAGTTTATTTGTTATTTAATTGGTCGGTCAGAATATAGGGGTATTATGTGGTATGTCAATTAACCCTTATTTTGAAACTATATTCTAGAATGATATTTGAAATACAGGAGATGAGAAATGGAAAATCATGATAGCGAGGAAATTACCAGGAAGGTATAATCCGAAAAGAAAGCAAGGTATTCTCATCTCTTCGAATATCAGGTACGTACGTAAATTTCGAGGGAAAAATTTCATAAAGAGGGGAGATTGTGAGACCTCGAATTTTATTAAATAAAAATATTTAATTTTATATTTTGGTAAATAGTTAAATTGATAAAAGTTTAAAGTTAAGGGTGATATGTGAATTTTTTTTTAAGTAGACAAGTTGTCATAAAATACCTGGTAACTATTCACTCTAGTATTGTTCACTCGAGTATTTGGGGCACTTTTTGTGTCAGAGTACTATTCGCGAGTTACTATTTACGAGTTACTATTCACGGGTTACTATCCACCTAAATTACTATTCACCCAAATATTATTCACTCGGATATTTGGGGTATTTTTCGTGTCGGAGTACTATTCATGAATTACTATTCACGGGTTACTATTCACCCGATTACTATTCACTCTAGTGTTGTTCACTCGGGTATTTGAGACACTTTTTGTGTGGGAGTACTATTCAATAGAAAAATATATTTTTTGGCCTAAATCATTTTTGGGTACAATATTATTCCATGAAGAGATGTCTTTAATTTTTTGAATAGTTGGTTGAAATTATAATAGTAAATCAATATGGATCGTTGGTTTAATGTTTTAATAGTAAAATCTTTTTATATAAAATAGAATACTTTTATAAAGTTATTATATAAATAGAATATATTATATTTTATTATGCATAGTGTTGCATAGTACCTGCATAGTATTTTGCATAGTAAAATCTTTTTATATAAAACAGAATACTTTTATAAAGTTATTCGTTTTATTAGATTATAAATAGAATATATTATATTTTATTTAAAAGATTTTTCTTTAAATCTGGACCGTCCGATTAAAGTAAATCAATCTGGACCGTTCATGAATTAGTTACTATGCAGTCCATTCTTCTATAAATAGAAGCTCATTTATTCATAATTTCTTACGAATTCACTGAAACTCTAGAGAGAGAAACTATAGAGAGAATTCTTCTTCTATAATCTTGAGCTTATTTCTTTAGAGTTTAAGAAAGCTTTGAACGTAGTACAAGTTTTCTTCGAGTATATCATCGCTCTACCAGTCAGAATACTCTTCTTTCAAAGGTAGGGAATATTATTTGTTGTACTCGTAGGGAATATTATTTGTTGTACTCGTAAGGAGTACTCTTTCTTTCTTATTCATGAAGAGAACTTCTATTATTCCATTCTTTATTATTATGTTGTAATAACTTTATACTATACAAAATTTAACGATACATGGTGAAATTCTTCTAATATTCCATTCTTTATTATTACATTGGAATAATAACTCTGCATCTGCTAAGTATTGCATACATGGTGAAATTCTTTTATTATTCCATTCTTTATTATTATTTTGTTGGTTATTGGTTTTACGGTTGTATGTCTTTGGCACATGTAGTCTGAAGATAATATGTTGTTGAATATCTTTGGCACGTAGTGAAAAAGATGATCTCATTGTTTGATAGCTTTGACCAGAAGTGCGAAGATGGACATATGTATGACATGATCATGACCACTAGTGATACTAACGAATATCCTTGGCCGTAGTGCATGGATAATTCAATGATGTGATTGGCGGGATCATGACAATTAATTAATGATTGAATGTCTTTGGTCAGTAGTAAGCTTTGACGAGCAATTTATTGGTATGATCATGACCATTGGTTTTATAGTTGAATATCTTTGGCCCGTAGTGCAAAGATAGACAACTGATTGGTATGATCATTGTTATTACATTTGAATATCTTCATCCTTTGGGGTAAAGATATTGAGTAAACGTTCTATTAAGCTTTGTGGCAAGAAGGGCCATTAATTCACATTATTATAAATATGAATTGTGAATTTAACTAACATCTTTGGTGGTTGGTGAAGACAAGTGATAAAAGTTCTATTTGTCTTAAGTATAACAAAGAAGCTGTTGATGAGTATTACAAGAATAAAATATCAACGATGGACTTTTAAATCTAGAGGAGATAGTAGACATTATGTTCTACTTGACTCTTCTAATGGATTATTTATTAGATGCAATTAAACTTGATGTTTGTTATATTGTATCGGTTTAACTTTATTGAAGGCTAACGATAATTTATTACGCATTATCTTAGTCGTAATATTTCTTCTTGGGCTAGTTGAGCTCACCCTTTCTTTCCTTTATTTTCTTGAGGAAATGAGAGCGTAAGCGAGGGACTAGTCGGGGAGCAGGTAACGGACCATATGATAGCATTAGTAGTCCTCACTATTCGGTGAAATAGTGGAAAATAAATGTAATAATATTGAATTTGAGTTTGTATATTGTCTAGACAACAATATTTGTATTAAAACTCACGACTTATGTTTTATCGTACTTTACGACGGTTGTATAATTAAGTTGTATTTGTATTACATGCCATGTATTTGACGACTCAAGATAGGTGATGTATACCTATTTTGGGGCGTCACATGACATCATCATACTTTTACGACACCTGCAGTCTCATTGTTTCACCTACTACTGTGGCGGCCCCAAAAGCAGCTTATACATCACCCATCTTAAGTCACACGGATACAAGTAGTCGAATACAAATACAACTTAATTATACAACGATGCGTGAAAAATACGACAAAACATAGGTTGTGAGTTTTAATACAAATATTGTCATCTACACAATATCCACACTCAATGGAGTCCTCATTACATTTATTATCACACTATTTCACGTAATAGTGAGGACTACTAATGCACCATCTAGGACCATCACTGTTCATTCGACTAGTCCTAGTCCCACGCGTTCTCCTCAAAAACGATGAAAAAAAGGGTGAGCTCAACTAGCCCAAGAAGAAATATTATGACTAAGATAATGCGTAATAAATTATCAATAGCCTTCAACGAAGATAACAACCGATAGAATATAATAGACAACAAGTTTTAGATCAAAAGCTGCAGCAGAATAAGCAATCCATTAGAAGAGTCAAGTAAAGTATAAAATCTAATCGCATCTTCTATGATTTAAAAAGTTTTTCATCAACTTTATCATTTGAGACTCGCTTAATAAATAAAATCGAATCATCCCCGCTCCACTACCGAGGATATTCATATAATCATCAATGGTCATGACTATCCGAAAAATCCACGGTCATAATCATACCAACAATTGTCCACCAATGAACTACAAGGCCAATGAGAACTTTTACCACATCATTTCGTCACATTACTATTATGATGATTATAATGAATAATCCACGGTCATAATCATACCAAGTACATCTATGCACGTAAGCCAAAGATGACTTTCAACATAATATAAGCATGAGGATGATGACAATTTAATAAAAGCAGTTCAAGAATAAATTTTAAAGATTTATAAGTTAATTTATCACGAACTCAATAACGTCTAAATTGTCAACATGATCTTGCTTTAATGCAATAAAATTCAAGAATGCTCGGAAGAATATTTCCATGAAATAATCTTTGGATGAAGCGCAAATATCAAAGATATTCCACTAATTTCATGGAGTATAGAAGCCAAAGCTTTAACCATTTGAGTATAATATAATATATGAAAGCGCAAATGGATTTTTTACATTCGCCATGCGGTAATCCACGATATCTGATTATTTCCATAATTTAATAAGGAATGAATACAGGATCATTCACCATGAATGTGGTAATCCACATAGACGAGTTATTCCAATGAATAATAAAGAATGGAATAATGAAGGATTCACCATAAATGCGATAGATCTGCACCAAACTTATTATTCCCAATGAATAATAAATAATGGAACCCAGTCCAGTAGATAAGCATTGCAGACGAGGATATTCGACGAATAATAAATAATGGAACCAGTCCGGCATAAATGTACGATACATGATATTAAAGCGAATAACAAATAATGGAACCGGTCCCGCCAGTAAGCTTGAGACGAGGATATTTCAACGAATAATAAAGAACGGAATATTAGAAGAATTTCACCATGTATGCGGTAGAAGATAAAATGAGTTATTCAACAGAATAATAAGAATGGAATAATGAAGAATTTCACCAAGTATAGGGTATCCAGCGTATCTGAGTTATTCCAGCAGAATAATAAAGAATGGAATAATGAGTTCTCTTCATGAATAAGAAAGAAAGAATACCCCCTTATGAGTACAACAAATAATATTCCTTACCTTAGAAAAAGCGAATATGAAGTAGTGAAGTAGCAGAATACTTTTCTTCTTTCTCTCTATAGTTTCTCTCTCTAGAGTTTCAGTGAATTCGTAAGAAATAATGAAGGAATGAACTTCTATTTATAGGAGAATGGACTGAATAGTAACTAATTCATGAATGGTCCAGATTGATTTACTTTTAAACGGACAGTCCATATTGGTTTACTATTAAAACTTAAAGCAACGGTCCATATTGATTTACTATTAAAACTTTAAACCAGCGATCCATATTGATTTACTATTATACTTTCCACCAGCGGTCCATATTGATTTACTATTATATCTTCAACTAACGGTTTAAAAAATTAGCACATCTCCTCATAGAATAATATTGTACCCAAAAATGATTTGGACCGAACAGAAATATATCTTACGGGTGAATAGTACCCCATGAATAGTAACTCGTGAATAGTAACTTGTGAATAGTAACTCATGAATAGTAACTCGTGAATAGTACTCCGACACGAAAAGTGTCCCGAATACCCAATTGAACAATATAACCTCCAAACATCAATTATACTAACACACATAAGTCCAACACAATGGAACTATAAAATTCATCTTTAATCAATACGAACTTATTCATCATTAATATTATAATTCACAATATTTAACAACCAGGTCGTTCCCAGGAAAGAGGGGGCTTTCCGATAAGGATTTCTCCTTATTGGCTGCGTAATTAGGTGACCAAACCTCTCCTTGGTGTAACTTCTAGACATTGTCAATATTGCAAATAATAATATGAATAACTTTCATCGTCTCAATTATTGATTTAATAATATATCATATTATGTAGATGATAATTGTAACAATAATTGAATCAATAATATGAGAGATATGATGCAACAATTCATCGTAGCAATAATTGAGTATAAGCGAGTGACTTCTTACGTAAGTATCAATAATCAATACAGGTGTGCTACTACGCAACCACGCCAGACATCGTAGTTTTACTACCGGGTAGTTCAACAGTTTTAACGGTAACACATCCGTCGTTATTTTTATAGAAAGATAATTTTGTCATTTTCTAACTACCACAATACTTCTGTTGTGGGGTCCACCAATGATTGTGCCATCGTACGAATATTCCCTGTTAAAACGAATATTCTCCGACCAATCGAATATTATATAACCACTTGCTTACTTTGAAAAATTTATAAATATTACCCACAACTATAACATTATATCAAATCTACACCATAATATTTAAAAATATATTTCGAGAAAATTATTCTTTATTCATAAAAGTTGGGGTCTTATATACCCCATCAGAGATGTCACTTTAGTGTCTTGGGCAGGTCGAAGACTTTATTTCCTCCTTCTGATTTCTCGATCAGAGGTTGTCCTTTTGCATCGATGCTCTCAATAAGCTTTTGTCCGAATATTACCCTTCAGATTGAACCGTTGCCAATGCTTCAGTCTTCAGCTATTTGAACTCTACGATTCTGATGCATGTCTTCATAGGACCTGATCGTAGTGTCATGTTGACTGGTAGAGATAACACTACGATCTTGAAGAGTGTTGATTGGATCTTCAATGTAGAACACCTCTTCCTTCTCTTGTGCAGTGCTTCAACACTTCTGTTTGCCTCAACAGCTCTCAGATTCTAATGGCTTGACTTCTTTGTTCTGGCCCCTTTTGAATAGCAAGACACTTCAGATTTGTGGCGTGTCCAGCTCGCTTTCTCCTTGTGATCTCCAGTTCACTTATCATCAACGGACTGACCCAATGCTTAATCACTTTAGCCTTGTTCATCAGAAGCTGTCCAGTATCTTTGTATGCACTCCATCAGTTCTTTCTTTGTTTGGCAAACACTACGATCCTGGTAGCTTCTAAGATCGCTGTCATCTGTCTACTTGACAGTTATTGCACTTGCTGACTTTTCCTTAGTCAGTTACTGAAGTCTTCTTCTGATCTCCTTGTGGAAGACTTCATCTCGAATGGCTTCACAACTCAATCTTGATGCTTATTGGGTTGGTGCTTAGATCTTCTGTTAGCTTGCACGCCATTTGTTGAGTGCTCTCTGGTTTCCTTCAGGTGGGATGTATCTATGCAATGCCAATTAGAGGCTTCATTCTTTTGGATATTCTGGGAGTGTTCATTTGTTGAGAATTGTATTTGCTCTATGATTCTGACTTGGCATTGTGAGCACATCTGTTGAGGTCATAGTTCTGCACTCTACGATTCTTCTTTGGCTGTGCAGACACTACGATTCTGAAATCAGATCTTGACACTCTACGATTTCTGCTTTGTGCTTGTTGTCTTCATCTGATCTTGCTCGACAACGATCTCTGCATGTAATCAATAGACTCTACGACTCAGAGTGTAGTCTACGATCCTTGACTTGGCTTCGGCATCAGTAGACTCTACAACTCCGAGTGTAGTTTACATTTCTGACTTGGCCCGGCAGATGTTGGTCTACCAGTGGCGTGCTATCTCTCACGATTTCGAACACGACTTCCTCAAAGATACTTTGGCTCCGAGGAAGTTCTACTCGACACACTATGATCCATCATCGTTTCTCCTGGCAGTCTACAAACTCCGAGATCTACTATCTTGCAGACTACGATTCTGCCTCCACAGCTCTCGAGTTTTCCTTGACTCTCCTAGCAGACTCCGATTTCTGGTGCAGTGCTCAACGATTAGACAAGCCTATCTATTACATCATAAGATCAACCTAACATGCTTGATCTTTCTATGTTTATAGTCCTTGTACATTATTTCTTTTTAAAGACTTTACAAAGTTGTTTTGCTTATGTAAGATCAACCTAACATACTTGATCAATTCATTCTAAGTCCTTGTACACATGTTTCTATTATCTATCAAAGGACTTTACAGCTTTTCTTAATGCAAGCATAATTGCATATTCATTCATATATATCATACTCAAATCATATATAAATAGGAATAACATTCACATGATTATTCCTGACAATCTCCCCCTATTTGATTATGACAAAAATAATAAGTGCATATGCATGTTATGAATGAATCTTATATATAGTGAGTAGCTGTATTTCTAAAATAGATAATCATGAATGTCATTTATAATGATATGGAATTTAATACACTGACATTTTACATTCTGGATCCAGAATATACCTAACTAGTTAGAGATGTACCTCTTTTGGCTCCATGTATGTGTTCAGGATTCTGCTAATCAGCTAATCATCTGTTTGGCCTTCTTGCTCCTGCTCCCCTTAAGATATGGACTTTCCTGCTTTACTTTGCTCCCCCTCAGATGTATGCTTCTCTTCTCCTTCTGGCTCCCCCTCGGCTTTGGCATACATAGGTTCATCATTCTTCGGCTCCCCCTCAGAAGATGACTCTGCCTCTTCTTCTGCTATCTTCTTCTTTGAATTCTTCTCTCCTTTTCTTCCACTCTTCTTCGAATGCCTCTTGCTCTGCCTCTTTCTATGCCTCTTTTTTCCCCCTTTTTGTCATTAATCATCTGGGAGAGGTACTCCATGTTGGTCATGAGCTGCTCCATCAGGTAGGAGGAGTTAGCAACTTCAAACTTGAGTTCCTGTTGGTTTAGCTCAAGTTACACTGAGAAAGACTGCTTCATGTCATCAATATTGTCAGAGAGGGCTTGAATTTGCTCTTCATTAGCCTTCTGTGCTCGTAGAGCTTCTACCTTCAGATCATGCATGACCTTCAGATAGATGTTATCTCTTTCTTTGAGTTTGAGAGATAAATCAGCCATAGTAGCTTGAAGTTTGTTCTGGAATGAACTATCTCCTGCTGCTGTCAGCTTCTATGACTCTTCAGTGAATAGAAATATTTTCTCACTCAGTTCATCAGAGTTTTTTGTCAGCTCCTTCTCCATAGATACTTGATCATCTGGTTGAGCAGTTTCGTGTCGAGCATTAGATTGAACTCTACGATCTGCATCCTTGGACATATTTTCGAAGGTGTCGAGAATCTGAAGAATCGTTAAGTTCTAATCACTGATTGAGGATGAAGGAATGTCAGATAGCAGTGCTTGAGCTGATGAAGGTTTCTGATACTCTACGATCATCTCCTTGGTCATGATCCTTCTTCTTTCAGAGTCCACTCTACGATCGTAAGGGATATAGAGATTTTTAGCATGACGATAGACTTTGAAGTGGGGCTGGTTTATGATCATCTTTGTAGCAAAACTCTTTACCCTTGGGAAGTTCTGAGCTACCAGCTCCATGCTTGGAAAATGAGAGTATCACCAGCTAAAGTAGCTTCCATCTCTTTCAGTATGGGCTTTTAGCCATGGCATCCATTGGAAGAACCATCTCGTTAGCAAGTCATCAGGATTATAGAGAATGGTTGTGTAGTCTAGCTCTATGTTATTCTAGTTTTTAGCTATATCAAAGGTTGTCATTCTTACCACCTTGAGCTGCTCATCTCCATAGTTCACCCATCTTTCTGGTGGAGCTTCTGGTGGTTCATTCGAGACTTCTACTACTATTCTCCTGGTGAATTTTGCTAGAGAGAGGACATGATAGAGTTTTGGTTCCTCTGATTCCTGATTTTCAGAATTGGACTCATTCTTCATTTCTTCTCTTTCAGAGCCTGAACCATCTTGATCATTTCCAACAGTGAATCCTTCTTGCTACATTTCATTTTCAGAACCTTCTTCAGTAAGATCTTCTTCTGATTCATCTTCTTCACCACTGGTTCCATCTTCATCACTTTCATCCTTTGATACAGAGTCATCATCACTTAGTTCAATGATAGCATTAGAGTGATCGCTTCTCCTTTTGGAGGCAAATTTGGCTTGCAATCTGTAGCTCTTCCTTCTTTTTGGAGGTTCAATTTTGGGAGAGTCAGACTCTTCTTCTTCTTCAGACTTAGAAGCTTTTGGTTCATCAGATGAGCTTCATTGGGGTTCAGCAAGGGCAGAGGCAAACCCTTCTTCTTTGGACTTATCACCTTTTGAGCCATCATGGTGGCTTTCAGGATTGAAAGGGGCATGTTCTTCTTCTCTTGAGAAAGCATTGTCTGACCCATTATCTGGGCTTGTTAAGGCAGTTGCATTTGGAGATGTAGTTGGGTCATCTTGAATCTCTTCTCCATCATCAGAGTGAATGCTCTAAGGATTAGCCACAGGGCTTGAGCACTCTTCTTCATCAGCAGATGTTGTATTCTTATTCATTAATCCAGCTTCACCTTCTTTGCTGGATTTGGTTGGTGAGGACTCAGCCTTGAGATTGTCAGTTGCCTTTTCTTCTTCTGATTCTACATCCTTTTCTTCATTAGATGTATTGTCTTGGGAAACTGATGCTGATTTGATTATCACCTCGGCTTTCTTTCTGGATGGCCCTTGAAGTAATCTGTTACTTCTCCTCTTTGTGGTTTCAGTAGTTAGGGCTCTTTCTTCTTCAACCTTATTTTTGATGGAGAGACTCCTTGGTGGGGCCTTGATTTTCTTCACACCTCTGGTTTTTTCTTGGCTGGTGTGGTTTCTATTGGTACAGAGTCATCACACTAAGAGCTTTCTACCTCTTCTGTCTTCCTCTTCTTTGCAGAGGCCCTGCTGCTACTCCCAGTTGTCAGCCTTCGGTTCTCCTTGGGATTTTTCTTCTAATTCACAAATAGTTGTGGAGACATCACTTTGTGAACGTTCAGAGGCTCTCCTTCATCATCTTTGATCTTGCCTCCTAGCTTTTTCTTCATTACAATGCTCAGCAGTCTTCCATGAAACACCTTTGTCAGGGGTTTTTCTGTAGACTTCTTTAGCTCAGCCTTTTCTACCCACTTGGAGATTTGATCGAACAAGATAGCTCCAAAGTTGATTTGTTTCTTCAGAACTATTGCTGACATTATCTTCAACTGTTGGTCAAGCACAGTATCATGTGCAGTATCCTTGCATAAAATATATTTGCCCACTATCTCTACAAGGAATTCGAACTCTTCTAGAAACTCCTTCTTCTTCATGTCCTTCAGACTATGGTTTCTCTAGTACCCCATGATCTCCTTTGCTTGTTCTGTATCGACATCATCAAGGCTCTTTAGTCCTTGGTTAGGAAAACCTAGGCATTGATTAAGGTCAGAAGATTTCAACTTCAGAGACTGACCTTTGACCTTGGTAGAAAAGGTCCCAGATTTTATGGAAGCATTTGAGTAGAACTCTTTAACCAGGTCAACATATACTCGAGTAGTTGCCTCAAGACATTCTAATAATCCAGCTTTCTTTACAAGTTCGATAATGTCTCTGAACTTCTTTTCGAATTTTTCAAACGACTTGGTTCCGAGCTGAATGCCAGTGATAACTCACCAATCTTCCATTTGAATAGTTCGAGGAATATAGGTATATGATTCAGAGGATTCTATGAGGGCTGGCTGATTGTGATTTGGGCAAGGCTCTAGAGGATTAATAGATTTTGGCTTCGATGAGGATTCTAGGGTTTGAAAATGGGAGGGAGAAAGGTTCGATGGTTTTTGATAACTGTTTGCAGATTTTGAATTTGTTTTAATGACATTTCCTTCTAACTCTGCATAATCAGTGATATGTCAACCAACCATTAGTTGTACGATGTCCAGTAATGAGCTGTAACTCCCCATAACTTTTCAGTTAGATAATTCCTTTAGGAGAGTAGACTGTTAATTGACGTGGATTGACCGTTGACCTTTTTGGTTCATAGAGTAGCATGGTAGAGCAGCTATGGACTCTACCTTTTCCTTTGTTGACTCAACGATCAACTTTTGAGAGATGCTGCAGTGGATGCTTTGGACATTTATCCTCATCTTGATGCAGCATAACTTGATCACTGATATATTCTAACTTATCTCCTCATAGTCTGAATGGTTGAGCAATTTGCCCATTTTCCAAGCTCCTTGTGTACTGGAGTGTCCTCTGGTAAGACTGAGATCGTCGAGTCTGCTTCTACGATCGCTGAGGTTGCACTACGATAGTTGAAGTTACATTACGATCGTTGAGTTCTCTCAAACTCTACTCTGCGATCGTTGACTGTCTTGGTCCTTGAGATGAATTTGATCAAGTAATTCTTCTGGGTTAAGGTAGCTCAAGAAGGGCCAACCTCTTAGAGTGAGCTAAGGGTCAGGTTTGTCCCTGAGGCGCTTTCCAGATGAAGTACTTTAGGAGTTATTTGCACTGACATCTCTTTTGACCTTTTCTGTTGGGGAGGTCCTCTACCAACTTCGGACAATTGCATTTGTTATAATCGTGGTGTCCTCTTGCTTCTACACTGCGATCAGATGTTTGATCGTAGGCACTCCACGATTTTGAGTTGGGTGGCTGATAGGTTATCAGTAGTACGTTTTGAGACGTTCCTACTGACTAAGGATCTTCATTTGGTTTATCAGCCACAAAGTTTTGAGACTCTGTAGCTGGTATACTGCTTCATAGTATATCTCAGTGTTGTTGTTTCTTGACAGATCACTGCTCCCTATGGTTGATGTTATTTTCTCAGATAGATGTGATTCCCTTTTCTACATGTGTATTAGAAGGCAGCCTTGCATAACTCCTTCTGATTGGAATCACCATTATCACTTAGACTTCCCTGTATCGTAGGCATGGATATTTTCAGGATTGATAACTCTACGATCATTTGACAGCACTACAAACGTAGTCTTCTTTGTCAGTCTTGTGAGTGTGAAGTTCTGCTCCCGTAATGAGTTCCTCTCGACTGATGCTCGATGATCCTCTGACGTGAGCTTCCTTGAGGATTCTTCTCATATAGTTTGCTTTGCCTGATTTGAGCATATAAGACCCTTTTCATCTTTGGTTGCATGGCTTGCTTCCATATACAGATTAGCAACCATGTGAGCTTCATTTAGTTTAGCTCAGTGGGTCTTCGAGGATAGGCTTGGACATATAGGAATTTTATCAGAATCATTTCTGAACAGTCCTTAGCCTTCTACTGGTTGAGTCTTCTTGACTGAAGTCTTCTGCTTCAGCATTCCTTAGTGTGGTCAGACAGACCAAGTACCTGCAGGTTAGATACATTTCTATTTTTGGTACCCACAATTAAATGGGTCCTGCTAGGTTAGTTTTCTAAACCCATGTTCCTCATATTTGGATAATCATCACATTTATCACCAACAGACATATTCATGCATGCAACTAGTTTTAGATAATACATTTTGAGATGCATGAAGGTGAGTGTGTGTAAGATTTGTCATTTTAATAACACACTCTTTCTCTTTGATGGTTTCATCATTTGCTGGGTTATGTTCACAATGTTTGAGTGTTCACATAGTGAAAATCAACTCTACGATTTATGTGTATCTTGTTAATTTATGGAGGTGATCAGTTTCTACAGATCATCAAAATACACTTGTAGAACTGATCATACTCTGTGGGTTATCAAACATTTAGAACATAGGTTTGTACATTCATACTAACCCATCAACAAAGATTACTCCACATAAAAATTGATTTAACCTTTGATATGCTTATGACCTATTTCAGATTTCTTTCAAGATGTCATCATTAACCTAAAACTTGGGTGGAGAGAAAGTTTGTAGACATTTAAATTTCCATCCTCAGGGTACTTTCTCTCTTCACCTTTTTAGGTAGATTATAACTCCTTGATGTATCATCGTGTATAGTTCATAAGAAGGTGCATTTATGATGTACACAAGTATAATAGTGAGGAAGTACCTTTTTTTGTCGGTTTTTATGATCATTTATCTTTAATATAATCGAGTTTAGGTATTGATGTGCATAGCTTCACATTTGCTCTCGATGACTTGTTGCTCTTGTTGGCCTTTAATCAATCGGGCCGTGGCCTTGAAGATGCGTGCTAAGAGAATCTCAAAGATCTTTAGTTCTTTTGACATCTTTTCGGTTTGTAAGGTTTACATCCGATTCTTTGGTTGGCTGAATACAAGTTTGAGAAGTTCTTCTTTCTTCTCTGGATAAGCATTTCTTTGCATGTATAACCTTTTCATCATTTCAGGCTAGAGGATGTTTGACTCTTTTCTGTGGATGTCTCTTGAGCTTTCTAGCCTGGTCGTTAGACTACAAGATTGACTACAAAAAAGGATTAGTCTTGTTGATATGACGGTCAAGAACGTGGACCAATCTGAGCAGCTTCAGGTGTATATACACATTTAACCTGTACACAGTATTTCCAACGTGTGAGATCATCTGCATATAACAAGTGACTTACTACTAAACTAAGTTTAGAACAATGTTTGTGCTTCAGGATCGACTCAAAGCGATTAGCTTTTGAATATAGCATGAGAACTCGCTTTGATACCAATTGTTAGTTCCCAAAGAGTACAATAGATCTAGAAAGGGGGGGGGGGGTTGAATAGATCCTTTTTTAATTTCAAATACTTTTCTCTTTTATTTTGTATTACTATTAAATTAGCATATGACAAACATAAGAATCTTTTCAAGCACAGCGGAATAAGTAAAAGATCCCCTTCATTGATATATTCATAATCATACATACATTGTTCGTAGAGTTAGTTCATTTGTAAGTAGTTAAAACATACATAACAGTTATAGCAGTTAATAGGCATAATGTAAATGACATAATGTAAAATACACAAGGGGTTTTAAGTGGTTCAGAGACTCAAGCTCCTAATCCACTCATCTGCTTTCAACTAGCAGGATTTCCACTAAGGAAGGGCAGCACCCTGAATCACTAAGATTCCTTCAATGCCAGCAGCCTTGGGACTTCCGTTCAGTAAGAACTCTTCAAGGCCAGCAGCCTTGCAACTTCTCTAGTTCCCTAGGAACTCTTCAAGCCCAGCAGGCTTGGAACTTTGTTTAGTCCCTCCGGACAAGGACACCTTAGGCCCTGGCTTCTTGTTGAGTTGTTTGTTTGTTTGTTGGAGTTGGTGCTGAGCTGCTAAGATGTCTTTATGCTTTGAACATCTTCTGTACTTAACAGCTTGGCGTGATCATCCTTGAAGTGTAGTTGAGTGTTGCATGATGCTCAGCTTATTCAGTTACTCAACCTCCTCTGATAATCCCTTGGATGAACTGCCTTGAAGATCAATCCTCTTGATACGTGATGGCTGCACATGATTGGTTTCTAAGATGACTGTAAATTCTTCTACTAGGTACTTAGAAACTTTCTCATGCTTGCCACCATGATGGCGTTTGTGATCTCCCTTCTTGATACTTGATGCCTTCTCATGATAGACTTGCTAAGATAACTGTGAGCTCTTCTCTATGGTACTTAGAGTCTTCCCATGATGGACATCAAGATGACATGATGCTCTTTTTTCTCTCGGCAGTTCAGAACACTCTTCATGTAGTAGAACTCTCACTTCTACTTCTTTCTTTATCTGACTCTAAGTGTTCTTGGTGGATCGTAGAGTGAGCCTTCAGACTCACTATCTCACATGTTTAGAACTGTGACACCCCCAAAATTAGGTATACATCACCCATCTTGGGTCGCCAGATACATGGTACAGAATTCAAATACAATTTATAATATAACTGTCGTGTACAATACGACAAAACATAACTGTGAGTTTGAATACAATTATTGTCTACTAGAGATTATACAAACTCAAAAGGAGTCCTCATTACAATTGTTAACACACTATTTCACAGAATAGTGAGGACTACTAATACTATCATCTGGTCCATCACTCCATTCCCCGACTCGTCCCAGCTATATTCTCATTTCCTGAATAGAACAGTGAAAGAAAGGGTGAGCTCAACTAGCCCAGTAAGAAATATTATGACTAAGATAATACAGAATAAATTATCATTAGCCTTCAACAGTGTTAAATTGATAAAATATAACAACATCAAGTTTAACTACAGCGGAACAAGCAATCCATTAGAAGAGTCAAGTAGAGAATAAAATCTACTATCTTCTATGATTTAAAAGGTTTTTCATGACTTTTATCGCTGGGACTCAGCTTAATAAATAATCCACATCATCGAATCACCCCTGCACTATGGCCAAGGATATTCTTTAGCATCACGACCATAATTATCCATGCACTACGGGCCAAGAATATTTGTGTATTCATTAATGGTCATGATCATGCCAACAACTATCCATCAATGCACTACGGGCCAATGAAGATTTTTCCCACATCATTTGTAATATTACGGTCATGATTACACCGAATAATCCCTGGTCATAATCATACCAAGTCCATCTATGCATTACAGGCCACAGATGACTTTCAACATAATATAAACATGAGGATAATGACAATGATATAAGAATTCAATAAAACAAGTTCAAGAATTAATTTATCCATGAATCAATAATGTCCAAATTGTCAACATGATACTGTTTTGTAGAGTAAAATTCAAGAATGCTCATAAGAATATTTCCATGAAAATATACTGGATGAAGCGCAAATATCAAGGATATTTCACTAATTTCATGGAGTATAGAAGTCAAAACTTTAACCAACTGAGTATAATAACGAATGGAATAACAAAAGAAATCACTATGCATGCGATTGCCGCATAGGCGAGTTATTCAACATAATAATAAGTAAATGGAACCGAGCTTGGTGAAATTAATTGCAAGCAGGATGTTCCAATGAATAATACAGCGGAACCGGTCCAAGCGTAAAAAGCGCATATCTGAGGATATTCCAATGTAATAATAATAAAGATGAAACCAGTCCCACAGAAACGCATGCATACGATATTCCAATGTAATAATAATAAAGATGGAACCAGTGCAGCGTGAAAACGCATGACATGATATTCCAACATAATAATAAAGACAGAATAATAGAAGAATGTCACCAAGTATAGGGTAGTCCGTGTATACTGGTTATTTCAACATAATAATAAATAATGGAATAACAAAAGTTCTCTTTATGAATACAAAAGAAATAACACCCCTTATCGTAAAAGAAACTGAATATAAGAGTAGGGAAGTAGCAGAATACTTTTCTATAGTTTCTCTATAATTTCTCTCTCTAAAGCTTCAGTGAATTCATAAGAAATTATGAAGGAATGAGCTTCTATTTATAGAAGAATGGACTGCATAGTAACTAATCCATGAACGGTCCAGATTGATTTACTTTTAAGCAATGATTAGGATGGATTTAATAAAATATTCTAATAAAACAAAATCTTTTAAATAAAATATATATATATGATATATTATATATATATAACGCCTTTGATAACTCATAAGTCTTTACCCCCCGTGATTACCATCTCAGCCAAAATTTCAACTATCAAATATACAAAACATATAATACTCCCACCATCCTTTAAGGCACATGTATAAATATATAATAATAATAATTGTACTCTTTTCACACCACCCATGACTAGATTTTCTTCCCCCACCCGACATCTCTCTTTCTTTTTTCTTTCCCCTACCCGACATCTCTCTTTCTTTTTTCTTTCCCCTACCCCCCACATGTCAACTTTACATATATAAAATATATATAAATATCAATCATATATATATATATATATGAATATATATAAAAATAATGAAACAAAACTGAGATAACTTTTCACATAAGCATCAATAATCAATACCATGTGCTACTATGCAACCACGCGTATTACTGTACTTTTACTACCGAGTAGTTCAACAGTAACAACGATAAAACTACCGCCGTTATTTTCATAAAAAATATTTTTGTCGTTTTCTCAATCCGATAATAATTCCGTTGTGGGGTCCACCAATAATTATGTCGTCGTACGAATATTCCCCGACAATTCGAATATTATATAACAACTTGTGTACTTTACAAAATTTATAAATATTACCCACAACTATAACATTATAACAAATTTACTCCATAATATTTAAAAAATGAAATTTATAGAAAAATCATCTTTATTAAAAAAAATTGGGGTCTTACAAGAACAGTCCACCTTTTCTCCAAACTCGGCAACTCCAGCAACTCTCGATCTTTGAAGCTCTTGCTGATTTATACTCCTTCCCAATCCTTCCGTTGGAAAGTAGCCGTTGAAAGCTATTCAAATATCTTCATATATCTCGAGTTGTTTGAGGTAGACTGCTGATGTGACATGTCATACTTTTTCTGACACTGCAGTCTACTTTTTCACCTACCCCATCAAAGATGTCACTTTAATGTTTTGGGCAGGTAGAAGACTTTATTTCCTCCTTCTGTTTTCTCGATCAGAGGTTATCCTTTTGCATCGATGCTCTCAATAAGCTCTTGTCCGAATATTATCCTTCAGATTAAAACGTTGCCAATGCTTCAGTCTTCAGCTATTTGAACTCTACGATTCTGATGCATATCTTTATAGGACCTGATCGTAGTTTCATGTTGACTGGTAGAGACAACACTACGATCTTGAAGAGTGTTGACTGGATCTTCAATGTAGAACACCTCTTCCTTCTCTTGTGCAGTGCTTCAACACTTCTGTTTGCCTCAACAGTTCTCAGATACTTATGGCTTGACTTCTTTGTTCTGGCCCCTTCTGAATAGCAAGACACTTCAGATTTGTGGTGTGTCCAGCTCGCTTTCTCCTTGTGATATCCCGTTCACTTATCATCAATGGACTTACCCAATGCTTAATCACTTTAGCCTTGTTCTTCAAGAGCTTTCCAGTATCTCTGTATGCACTCCATCAGTTCTTTCTTTGTTTGGCAAACACTACGATCCTGGTAGCTCCCAAGATCGTTGTCTTCTGTCTGCTTGACAGCTACTGCACTTGCTGACTTTTCCTTAGTCAGTTACTGAAGTCTTCTTCTGATCTCCTTGTGGAGGACTTCATCTCGAATGGCTTCACAACTCAATCTTGATGCTTATTGGATTGGTGTTTAGATCTTCTGTTAACTTGCACGCCATTCGTTGAGTGCTCTCTGGTTTCCTTTAGGTGGGATGTATCTATGCAGTGCCAACCAGAGGCTTCATTCCTTTGGATATTCTGGGAGTGCTCATTTATTGAGAATAGTATTTGCTCTACGATTCTGCCTTGGCATTGTGAGCACATCTGTTGAGGTCGTAGTTCTGCACTCTATGATTCTGCTTTGGTTGTGCACACACTACGATTCCGAGATCAGATCTCGACACTCTACGATTTCTGCCTTGTGCTTGTTGTCATCATCTGATCTTGCTCAACTACGATCTCTGCATGTAATCAATATAATCTACGACTCAGAGTGTAGTCTACTGTCCTTAACTTGGCTTCAGCATCAGTAGAATCTACGACTCCGAGTGTAGTCTACGTTTCTGACTTGGCTTCGGCAGATGTTCGGTCGACTCGTAGGCAGGCTATCTCTACGATTCTGAACATGACTTCCTCAGCAGACTTCGGCTCCGAGGAAGTTCTACTCGACACACTACGATCCTTCATCGTTTCTCCTGGCAGTCTAAAAACTCCGAGATCTACTATCTTGCAGACTACGATTCTGCCTTAACAGCTCTCGAGTTTTCCTTGACTCTCCTGGCAGACTCCGATTTCTGGTGCAGTGCTCGACGATTAGACAAGCCTATCTATTACATCATAAGATCAACCTAACATGCTTGATCTTTCTATGTTTATAGTCCTTGTACATTATTTCTTTTTAAAGACTTTACAAAGTTGTTTTGCTTATGTAGGATCAACCTAACATACTTGATCAATTCATTCTAAGTCCTTGTACACATGTTTCTATTATCTATCAAAGGACTTTACAGCTTTCCTTAATGCAAGCATACTTGCATATTCATTCATATATATCATACTCAAATCATATATAAATAGGAATAACATTCACATGCTTATTCCTGACAGAGCGTATGACAAGGATGTTTCTAAGATGTTTGAAACCTGAAATAAGTCAATACCTCATTTCTCAAAAACTTTGCTTGTATTCAGATGTTGTGAATAGGGCTCAGTTATTGGAGCGCTATGATAATGAGTCAACCCAACTAAGAGAGAGCAGCCGAAACATCAATAATATCAGTGTTATCAGTCATCGAAGCGATAACAAGAAACGTGGAAGGAATCAACATGCCAGAAATGGTAACCACTTTGGTGGTAATCATGACCAAGACAATAGAAGTGGAAATTTCAAGAAGAGAAGGTTCAATAATGATGGAAGGACAGCAGCACCAGCACCCGTTTTTAAAAAAGGAGAACGACCACCGACCGTATGCTTCAAATGCGGAAGGGAGGGACACATCAGTCCAAACTGCATTATGCATTCCAAAGCGTGTTACAATTATAGAATAGAAGGTCACCTAGCCTGATTTTATCGTGCAGCGAAGTCAAGTCAAGCTGGGATGGAGGCACCAAAGGCCGTCCCAGACAAGACAAAACTAGTAGTTCAAGGGAGAACGTTTGTCGTGATCTCCCAAAAAGTGAGGAGCCCAAACGAGGTTATCACGGGTAAACTAATCATAAACTCTTGCGAAGTTTATACCTTATTTGATACCAGTTCTACCCATTCTTTTATTTCTCCTACTTGCGCTCAATGTTTAAATTTAACTCCAGAGAAATTAGACTTTGACTTATCTGTTGAAACTCTGTTGGGAGAAACCTTCATTACATCCACTGTTTATAAGTCTTGTTTGATTCAAATCGGCAACCGCACGTTATCTGTCGATCTTATCTCTTTGAAAATATTTGCATTTGATGTGATTTTAGGGATTGATTGGTTAACTACTCATTATGCTAAAATTGATTATTTTCATAAGGTTGTTAGCTTTCATATTCCAAACCAACCTATTATGTGAATTCAAGCAACCAAACCACTAAAGTCAATCACTGTCATATCAAGCCATAAAGCTATTCATTTATTAAAAAATAGATGTCAAGCTTTCTTAGCCCATGTCATAGATTTAAACAAAAATATGTCACATTTGAATGCTATTTCTATTGTTAATAAATTTCCTAACGTATTCCCTGAAGAACTTCTTGGCCTACCCTCAGAGCGTGAAATCGAATTATGTATTGACCTTCAACCTGGTACAAAACCCATTTCTAAAGTCCCATATCGAATGGCTCCTATTGAACTTCAGGAGTTAAAAACCCAATTGTAAGACCCCAAATTTTATGAAATGAAAGTATTTATAAGGGTGATATGTGAAAATTTCGAAAAGTAAGCAAGTTGTTATAAAATATTCGATTGGTCGAGGAATTCATTTTAACAGGGAATATTTGTACGATGGCAAAATCATTGGTGGACCCCACTACGAAAATATTGTCGGAGTTAGAAAACGATAGAAATGTCTTTTATAAAAATAACGGCGAAAGTTTTACAGTTAATTATTGAAATACCGGGTGGTAAAAGTACAGTAATACGCGTTGTTGCATAGTAGCACACAGTATTGATTATTGATGCTTACGTGAGAAGTCACTCAGTTATACTCAATTATTGCTACAGTAATTGTTGCATAATATCTTACATATTATTGATTCAAATATTGTCACGGTATCATCTGCATAATATTTTATATTTTTAAATCAATAATTGAGACAACCGAGTTATTCATATTATTATTTGCATTATTGACGATGTCTAGAAAGTTCTGTCGAGGAAAGGGGTTTGGTAACCAAATTGCCCGCCAATAGGGAGAAATCCTTATCAAAAATCCCCCTCTTTCCTGGGAATGATTTGGTTGTTAAATAATGTGAGTTATAATATTAATGATGAATAAGTTCGTGTTAATTAAAGATGAAATTAATATTTCCATTGTGTTGGGATTATTAGTGTTAGTGGAAATCGACATTTATTTCAATAATAATTGATTTTTGGAGGTTAAATTGACAAATCATGTAATTAATCGGATAAATGAATAATTAATTGCTATTAGTTCACATGCATATAACTATTTGTCCACATGAATGGAACTATTGATTCACATGCATGTACTATTAGGGGAGGTGGTGCAAGTTTGATAATACTTGTAGGACTAAATTAAAAATAGAGGAAAAGATGAAGGTATTATACTGTAATAATTCGAGCTCCAAAACGTGCAATTATCAAAACTATGTTTTTCTATAAATAGAAACTCATTCTTCTTTCATTCTCACCAATTCACTAAGACTCACAAGAGCAATTATAGAGAGAGAAGCTATAGAAAGAAGTTATAGAGAGATAAACAATAGAGAAAAAGAAGAAGAGTATTCTGCAACTTCACTATTGCAGTATCCAGTCTTCTACTAAAGTAAGGGGTATTATTTATTTCATATTCACTTACGATATTATTTTTCGTATTCGTGAGAAATTTTCTTTCGTTCAATATTCTCAAGAAATATTATCTTTGTTTAATATTCGTAAGGAATATTATCTTCGTTTTATATTTGTAAGGAATATTATCTTCGTTCAATATTCGTAAGGGGTATTATTTCTTTCGTACTCGTAAGGGATATTATTTTTGTTCATTATTCGTAAGAAATAATATTTTCTTCCATACTCTGTAGTATGTAAGTAATATTATTTCGTTTCATACCTAATTCTACACTCATTTGTTGAAGTATTGCTTTTATAATCTGTGAAATTAGTAGAATATCCTTGAAATTTGCGCTTCATCTAGTATCGTTTCTCAATGATATTTTTCTGAACATTCTTGTTGAAGTTTAAGCTTTTCATGCCAGAGTACTATTCATGGGTACTATTCATTAATACGGCACTATTCATACATACAGTACTATTCACAGAGTACTATTCATGGGCACTATTCATAAATATAGTACTATTCATAAATACGGTATTATTTATAAAGTACTATTCACGGGGTACTATTTAAAAAGAATTATTCCCGAAGTACTAATCGTAGGGTACTATTCACTTAGGTCCTATTCACCCGAAGTACTATTCATGACAAAAAAATTAATTTCTTTTCGCTCCAAATCATTTTTTATACAATATTATTCTTGAATTTTACTCGACAAAGCAGTATCATGTTAATAATTTGGACATTATTGAATTCTGGATAAATTAAATTATAAATCTTTAAAGTTTATCTTTGCTTTCATTTAATTGAATTCTTATATCATTTTCATCATCCTCATGCTTATATTGTGATGAAAGTCATCTTTGGCCGTAGTGCATAGATGGACGGTTGATTTGTATGATTATGAATAGGGATTATTCGGTATAATCATGACCCGTAATGTTACAAATGATGTAGTAAAAGTCCTCATTGGCCCGTAGTGCATTTATGGATAGATGTTGGTGTGATCATGACCATGCGTTCTCTTCGGCCAAGGGTGCAAAGATGAATTTTTGTTTGGCATGATCATGACCATTGGTGAAAACACGAATTTCCTTGGCCCGTAGTGCATGGATAATTCGTGGTCACGATACTAATGAATATCCTTGGCCCGTAGTGCATGGATAATGCAGTGATGTGGATTATTTATTAAGCTGAGTCTCAGCGATAAAATTGATGGTAAACTTTTAAATCATAGAAGATAGTAGATATCATGTTCTACTTGATTCTTCCAATGGATTGCTTATTCCGCTGCAGTTGTTGATCTAAAACTTGTTGTCTATTGTATTCTATCATTTGTTATACTGTTGAAGGTCAAGGATAATTTATTCTGCATTATCTTAGTCATAATATTTCTTACTGGGCTAGTTGAGCTCACCCTTTTCTTTCACTGTTCTCTTTAGAAAATGAGAATATAGCTGGGACTAGTCGGGGAACGGAGTGATGGTTTGAGATGGTGTATTAGTAGTCCTCACTGTTCTGTGAAATAATATGATAATAATTGTAATGAGGACTCCTTTTGAGTTTGGATATTGTCTAGAAGACAATATTTGTATTAAAAGTCACAGCTTATGTTTTGTCGTATTCTGCATGACACTTAAGAGTTGTATAAATTAAGCTTGTATTTAAGTTCTGTACCATCTATCTGGCGACTCAGAATGGGTGAAGTATACCTATTTTGGGGGCGTCACACCAATTGCAGGAATTGTTAGACATCGGTTTCATTCGTCATATTATGTCTCCTTGGGGTGCTCATATATTGATTATCGAGAGTTGAATCATGTCACCATCAAAAATAGGTACCCGTTGCCTCGCATTGATGACCTGTTTAACCAATTGCAAGGCGCCAAATTCTTTTCAAAGATCGATCTTCATTCCGGATATCATCAGTTAAAGATTAAAACTAATGACATTCTAAAGACTGCTTTCAGAACTCAGTACGGGCATTACGAATTCCTAGTCATGTCTTTTGGATTGACTAATGCTCCTGTTGGCTTCATGTATATGATGAACCAAGTATTCAAGAAATATTTAGATCACTTTATGGTCGTCTTTATTGATGACATCCTCATTTACTCCAAAAGTCATGAAGATCATGAACAACACTTAAGGTTGATACTCCAAAAGCTTCGTGAAAACAAGTTGTATGTCAAGTTGAAGAAATGCGAGTTCTGGCTTGAGGAAGTAGCATTCTTGGGCACGTGATATCAAATCACGGAATATCTGTTGACCCGGCAAAGATTTAAGCAATTCAAAGCTGGGAGCAATCTAAGTCAGTGACCGAAGTACGTAGCTTTTTGGGCTTAGCTGGTTATTATCGAAGATTCATGGAAGGATTTTCTCGAATCGCTACTCCATTAACTCAGCTGACTCAAAAATATACAAAATTCGGTGGAGAGAGGGATGTGAGAAGGGTTTTTAAGAACTCAAGAGGAGACTCATTTCAGCACCTGTTCTTACAATACCATCTGGTTCGGAGGGATTTATCATATACATCGATGCTTCAGGCAAAGGTTTAGGATGTGTTCTCATGCAACATGAGAAAGTCATAGCCTATGCCTCATGACAAATCAAAGAATATGTGAGGAATTATCCTACTCATGATCTAGAGTTGGCAGCAGTCATTTTCGCACTCGCACTAAAGATCTGGAGACATTACCTGTATGGGGAGAAAGTGGAGATCTATATAGATCATATAAGCCTCACATATTTCTTCACCCAAAAGGAACTCAATATGCGACAACGACGTTGGCTCGAGCTGTTGAAAGATTACGATCATACTATTCAATACCATTCTGGAAAAATAAACATGGTAACTGACGCGTTGAGTAGAAGATTATATGCGGGTACGAGTGCGATATTGTTAATGCAAAGGCCCATTTTGTATGACTTACAAAGGATGGAGATAGAGATAAAGACTCCAGGGACCCACGTGATGATGAAAAATATACGAGTAGAACCGACTTTAATCGATAAAGTTAAAGATGCTCAAGCTACAGACCTGGAGCTGATGCCTATGAGGAAGAAAATACCTGGAGTTATTTCGGAAGCAAGAATCGATGAAGAATGAATAATTCGAGTCAACTCCAGACTTTTTGTTCCTAACGACTCTGACTTAAAGTATAAAATCATGATGGAGGTGCACAACACACCGTTTGCAATCCATCCTGGGAGTACCAAAATGTATCGTGATCTTTGACATACATTTTTGTGGAGCAATATGAAGAGAGAGATAGCGGAATTTATCTCAAGGTGTTTAACTTGTCAACGTGTCAAGGTAGAGCATCAAGTGCCAAAAGGTCCATTGCAACCACTTGAAATTCCAAAATGGAAGTGGGAACACATTACCATGGATTTATTATTGGTCTTCCCAAGGTTTCTCAAGGCATAGATGCAGTTTGGGTCATTGTCGATAGATTGACCAAATCTGCTCATTTCTTACCTATACAAGAAACTTATTCACTCAAACGTCTTGCTCTTATATACATAAATGAGATTGTAAGACTGCATGGTATGCCAGTATCCATAGTTTCTAATCTAGACCCAATATTCACTTCACCATTTTGAGTTAGTTTGTAAAAAGCTATGGGCACAAATTTATGATTTAGTTCGGCATACCATCCTCAAACAGGCAGTTGAAGAGGACTATTCAAACTCTTGAAGATCTATTAAGAATCTGTATCTTTGACTTCAAAAGAAGTTGGGACAAGTTCTTGCCATTGGTGGAATTCTCCTACAACAACAGTTATCAATCAAGTATTGGCATGGCTCCATTCGAGACGTTGTATGGATGCAAGAGTCGTTCTACAGTATGCTGGGATGAGGTGGGCGTTGTTGGGTCCGGAATTGGTACGCATGACAATGGAAAAGATTCAAATGATCCGACAACGTATAAAAACCTCACAAGATCGACAAAAGAGTTATGATGATCTTCATCGAAAAGACGTGGAATTCAATGTTGGAGATCTTTTGTTGTTACGTGTTGCTCCATGGAAAGAAGTTAAAAAATTTGGAAAGAGAGCAAAGCTCAATCCTCGATTCATTGGGCCATTCGAAATCCTTGATCGAGTAGGAACTGTGGCCTATAGACTCGCCTTACCACTAAATATGTCTCGTGTTCATAACGTTTTTCACATATATATATTACGTAAATATGTGGAAGACCCAAACCACATTATTGAATTAGAACCGGACGAGATAGCGGAAGATTTAACGTATGAAGAGGTACTTGTTAAAATCTTGGATAAGAAGGATCATATTCTACGCTCCAAGGTTATACCTCAAGTTAAAGTTTTGTGGAGAAACCACGATGTTGAGGAAATGACCTGGGAGTTAGAATCTGAAATGAAATCAAGGTATCCTCACCTCTTCGACATACCAGGTACGTACCCCAATTTTGAGGATAGAATTTCATAAGAAGGTGAGGTTGTAAGACCCCAATTTTAATGAATAAAGATTAATTTTTCTAGAAATATATTTTTGAATATTATGGTGAAACAGGGAATATTCGTATGACGACACAATCATTGGTGGACCCCACAACGAAATATCTTTTTACAAAAATAATGGTGAAAGTTTTACCGTTAGACTGTTGAAATACCCGGTAGTAAAAGTATAGTAATACGCGTGGTTGTATAGTAACACACGGTATTGTACAGTATCTTTGATTATTGATGCTTACGTGAGAAGTCACTTAGTTTAATTCAATTATTGCCACAGTAATTGTTGCATAGTATCCCTCATATTATTTATTCAATTATTGTCATAGTATCATCTGCACAATATTTTATATTATTAAATCAATAATTGAGACGATAAAGTTATTGATATTATTATTTGTATTATTGACGATGTCTAGAAAGTTCTGTCGAGGAAAGAGGTTTGGTCACATAATTGCACGCCAATAGGGAGAAATCCTTATCGAAAAGCCCCTTTTTTGCTGGGAATGATCTGGTTGTTAAATATTGTGAGTAATAATATTAATGATGAATAAGTTCGTGTTGATTAAAGATGTTTGTTCATTTAGATTTCTTTAATTCTTTTGTGACCCAATTACCCTCAAAGGAGGTAATTCTGTGATTTGTTGGCTTTGTTATTATTGACCAAACGGGCAATTAATCGAATAAATGAGCAATTAATTGCTATTGGTTCACATGTTAATTGCTATTGGTTCACATGCAAATTACTGTTGGTTCACATGCATGGAACTATTGGTTCACATGCATGTACTATTAGGGGAGGTTATGCAAGATTGATAATACTTGAAGGACAAAATTAAAAATGGAGGTAAAGATGAAGGTACTATACTTTAATAATTCGAGTCCTTAAACGTGCAATTATCGAAAATATATTTTCCTATAAATAGAAGCTCATTTCTTCTTTCATTCTCACCAATTCACTAAGACTCACAAGAGCAATTATAGATAGAAAAGCTAAAGAGAGAAAGAAGAAGAGTATTCTGCTACTTCACTATTGCAGTATCCAGCCTTCTACTAAGGTAAGGGATATTATTTTTTTTCAATATTCGTATGAAATAATATTTTCTTCCATACTCTGTAGTATGTAAGTAATATTATTTCATTTCGTATTCCTAATTCTACACTTATTTTGTTAAAGTATTGCTTCTATACTCCGTGAAATTAGTAGAATATCATTGAAATTTGCGTTTCATCTAGTATCGTTTCACAAAAATATTTTTCTGAACATTCTTGATAATTTTTAATATTTTCATACTGGAATACTATTCACGGGGTACTATTCACAAATTACTATTCATAGGGTACTATTCATAAAGTATTATTCACGAGGTACTATTGATGAAGTACTATTCACGGGGTACTATTCACAAAGTACTATTCTTGAAGAACTATTCACGAAGTACTATTCACTGGGTACTATTCACCCGGGGTACTATTCATGACAAAAATTGATTTCTTTTCTGTCCAAATCATTTTTGATACAATATTATTCTTGAATTTTACTCCACAAAGGAGTATTATGTTGACAATTTGGACATTATTGAATTCTGGATAAATTAAATTATAAATCTTTAAAAATTTATCATTTTCTTTCTTTTAATTGAATTCTTATATCATTGTCATCATCCTCATGATTATATTGTGATGAAAGTCATCTTTGGACGTAGTGCATAGATGGACTGTTGATTGGTATGATTATAACTAGGGATTATTCGGTATAATCATGACCTGTAATGTTACAAATGATGTGGTAAAAGTTCTCATTAGCCCGTTGTGCATTGATAGATAGTTGTTGGCATGATCATGACCATTGGTGATTACACGAATATCATTGGCCCGTAGTGCATGGATAATTCGTGGATGTGGTACTAATGAATATCCTTGGTCCGTAGTGCATGGATAATTTAGTGATGTGGATTATTTATTGAGCTGAGTCTCAGCGATAAAATTGATGATAAACTTTTTAAATCATAGAAGATAGTAGATATCATGCTCTACTTGACTCTTCTTATGGATTGCTTGTTCCGCTGCAGTTAAACTTGTTGTTTATTATCATTTTAACACTGTTGAAGGCTAACGATAATTTATTCTGCATTATCTTAGTCATAATATTTCTTATTGGACTAGTTGAGTTCACCCTTTTACTTTCATTGTTCTCTTCAGGAAATGAGAACGTAGCCGGGACTAGTCGGGGAACAAAGTGATGGTCCGAGATGGTGGCTATAGTAGTCCTCACTATTCTATGAAATAGTGTGATAATAATTATAATAATGACTCCATTTGAGTTTACATATTGTCTAGAAGAAAATATTAGTGTAAAAACTCTCAGCTATGCTTTTGTCGTATAATATAAATGTAAGACCCCTGCTTTTATAAATAAAGATGAATTTTCTATAAATATTATTTTTGAATATTATGGAATAAATTTGATATAATGTTATAGTTGTGGGTAATATTTATAAATTTTGCAAAGTAAGCAAGTTGTTATAAAATATTCATTTGGTCGGGAATATTCTTTTTGTCGTGGGAATATTAAATGACGACATGACTCAATCATTGGTGGACCCCACAATGGAAGTATTGTCAAAGTTAGAAAATGACAAAATTATCTTTCTATAAAAATAACTACGGAGGTGTTGCCGTTAAAACTGTTGAACTACCCGGTGGTAAAAGTATAGTAATACGCGTGGTTGCATAGTAGCACACGGTATTGATTATTGATGCTTACGTGAGAAGTCACTTATGTGACGCCCCCAAAATTAGGTATACATCACCCATCTTGGGTCGCCACTTACATGGTATGTAATTTAAATACAACTTATTAACATAACATCTTTCATAATACGACATAAAGCGTGAGTTTAAAATACAAATATCGCTCACTAGATATTATACAAACTCAAACAAAAAGTCCTCATTACAATTATTATCACACTATTTCACTGAATAGTGAGGACTACTAATGCTATCTTCAGGACCATCACTCGTTTCCGACTCGTCGTCAAATATATATTCTCATTTCCGAAGAGAACATTGAAAGAAAGAAAGGTGAGCTCAACTAGCCCAAGAAGAAATATTATGACTAAGATAATGCGTAATAAATTATCAATAGTCTTCAACAATATTAAACCGATAAAATACAATAGACAACCGGTTTAAGCTGCAGCTGAATACGCAATCCATTAAAAAGTCAAGTAGAAAATAAAATCTACTATCTTTTATGATTTAAAAGGTTTTTTCATCACCGATTATAGTTGAGACTCGACTTTAATAAATAATCCACATCATCGAATCACCCCCGCACTACGGCGAGGATATTATTCTTTTAGTATCACGACCACAATTATTCTTCGCACTACGGGCCAAGAATAGTCAGTGTATTCATTAATGGTCATGATCATGCCAACAATCGTCCATCAATGCACTACTACCATCGAGGATTTTTACCACATCATTTGTAACATTACTACCATGATTACACCGAATAATAACTCGGTCATAATCATACCAAGTCCATCCATGCTCTGGTGCCATGAGATGACTTTAAAAAAAAATATAAACATGAGGATGATGACAATGATATAAGAATTCAATAAAACAAGTTCAAGAATTATTTTATCCAGGAATTATTAACGCCCAAATTGTCAACACGATCATCGCTTTGAGAGTAAAATTCAAGAATGATCGAAGAAGAATATTTCCATGAAAAGATATTGGATGAAACGCAAATATCAAGGATATTCTACTAATTTCATGGAGTATAAGTCAAAGTTTTAACCAATTTGGGTATAATAAAGAATGGAATAACAAAAGAAATCACCATGCACATGCGGTGCTTCATGTAGACAAAGTTATTCCAATGTAATAATAATAACGGAACCGGTCGGGGTGAAATTCACACCAAGCGGGATGTTCCAATGTATAATAAAGATGGAACGGATCCGGTGTAAACACACAGATAGGATATTCCAACAGAATGATAAAGCGGAACCAGTCGGTGTAAAACACATGCATGCAGGATGTTCCAATGAATAATAATAAAGAGCGGAACCAGTTAGGTGTAAACACATGCATGAGGATGTTCCAATGAATAATAGAAGAATGTCACCAAGTATAGGGTAAATGGCGATACAAAAGTTATTCCAATGTAATAATAAGCAATGGAATAACATAAGGATTTCACCAAGTATAGGGTATGCTGGCATTATCAAAGTTATGTATAGGGTATTCCACTTTTACAAAAGTTATTCCAACAGAATAATAGTGAATGGAATAATGAAGTTCTCTTCAAGAAGAAAGAATAACACCCTCTACCGTAAAAAAAATGAATATAGAAGTAGTGAAGTAGCGAGAATACTCTTCTTCTTTCTATAACTTTTCTCTATAGCTTCTCTCTATAATTTCTCTCTACAGAGTTTCAATGAATTAAGTAAGAAAATAATGAAGGAATGAGCTTCTATTTATAGGAAAATGGAATGCATAAGTAACTAATCCATGAGCGGTCAGATTGATTTACTTTTAATCGACGGTCCATATTTAAAGCAAAATCTTTTAAATAAAATATAATATATTCTATTTATATAAAAACATTTTACTATGCAAACACTATGCAAAAACACTATGCAAAACACTATGCAACACTATGCATAATAAAATATAATATATTTTATTTATAAAATAACTTTAATAAAGTATTACATTTTATATAAAAGATGTTTCGCTTTTAATACGTTAATAATACTGAATAAAACAAAAAGTCATTATCGCTATAATAATTCATGACAATAATGGAATCAAACCTGAGTGACTTCTCACATAAGCATCAATAATCAATACCGTAAGTGCTACTTATGCAACCACATGTACATTGTACTTTTTACTAATGAAAGTAGTTCAACAAAGATCAACCAGTAAAACTTCCGCCGTTATTTCAATAAAATATTTTTTGTCGTTTTCTCAATCAAACAATAATTACATTTTATGGGTCCACCAATGATTGAGTAGTTATACGAATATTCCCAAATTAAACCGAATATTCCCCACCAATCGAATATAATATAACCACTTGCATACTTTGCAAAATTTATAAATATTACCCACAACTATAACATTATATCAAATTATTCCATAATATTCAAAAATAATATTTATAGAAAATTCATCTTTATTTATAAAAGCTGGGGTCTTACAACCTCCCCTTCTTATGAAATTTTGCCCTCGAAATTAGGGTACGTACCTGGTATGTTGAAGAGGTAAGGATACCTTGATTTCATTTCAGATTCTAACTCCCAAGTCATTTCCTCAACATCGTGGTTCCTCCACAAAACTTTGACTTGAGGTATAACCTTGGAGCGTAGAATATGTTTCTTCTTATCCAAAATTTGAACAGAACCTCTTCATACGCCAAATCTTCCGCTATTTCATCCGGTTCTAACTTCAATAATATGGTTCGGGTCTTTCACATATTTACGTAACATGGATATGTGAAAAGCGTTATGAAACACGAGACATATTTGGCAGAAAAGCGAGTCTATAGGCCACGAGTTCCTACTCGATCGAGGATTAAAATGGACCGATGAATCGAGGATTAAGTTTTTCTCTCTTTCCAAATCTTGTAACTCCTTTCCATGGAGCAACTCTTAACAAACACATGATCTCCTATATCAAATTCCACGTCCTTTCGATGAAGATCAAGATAACTCTTTTGTCGATTTTGTGAGGTTTTTATACGTTGTCGGATCGTTTGAATCTTTTTCAAGAGTCATACGTACCAACTCCGGCCCCAACAACGTTGTTTCACCCACCTCATCCCAAAGATACCGAGAAACGACACTTTCTTCCATACAACGCTCGAATGGAGCCATGCCAATACTTGCTTGATAAGCTGTTGTTGTAGGAAAACTCCACCAATGGTAAGAACTTGTCCCAACTCCCTTGAAATCAAGAACACGAGTCTTAATAGATCTTCAAGAGTTTGAATAGTCCTCTCCCATCGTCCGTCTAAAATCTCGAGGATGATATGCCGAAGCTAAATCGTAAGTCTGTGCCCATAGCTTTTTGCAAACTAACCCAAAATCGTGAAGTGAATCTTGGGTCTCGATCGGAAACTATGGATACCTTAAGATACCATGCAGTCTTACAATCTCGTTTATGTACATATGAAAGCAAGACGTTCAAGTGTATAAGTTTCTCGATTTCGGTAAGAAATGAGCGGACTTGGTCAATCTATCAACAATGACCCAAATCGCATCAATGCCTTGAGAAACCTTAGGAAGACCCCAGAATTGAAATCCATGGTAATGTGCTCCCACTTCCATTTCGGAATTTCAAGTGGTTGCAATGAACCATTTGGTACTTGATGCTCCGCTTTAACTCGTTGACAAGTTAGACACCTTGAGATAAGCAGCTATCTCTCTCTTCATATTGCTCCACCAAAATGTATAGCCGAATATCATGATACATTTTGGTACTCCGAGATGGATTGCAAATGGTGTGTTGTGCGCTCCATCATGATATTATACTTTAAATCAGGTCGTTAGGAACACAAAGTCCGGAGTTGACTAAGTATTCCTTCTTCATCGATTCTTGCTTCCTAAGATAGCACCCTCTTGCACTTTCTTCCTCATACGATCACCCGTGTCCGTAGCTCGAGCGGCCTTTAACTTTATCGATTAAAGTCGGTTCTACTCGTATATTCGCTATCATCACGCGCGTCTCGAGTCTTTAACTCTATCTCCATCCTTTGCAAGTCACACAAAATGGGCCTTTGTGTTGACAATAACGCACTCGCACTTGCATACGATCTTCTACTCAATGCATCACCTACCACGTTCGCTTTCCAGGATGGTATTGGATGGTATGATCATAATCTTTCAATGCAGTTCAAGCCAACGTCGTTGTCGCATGTTGAGTTCCTTTTGAGTGAAGAAATATTTGAGGCTTTTATGATCCGTAAAGATCTCCACTTTCTCCCCATACAAGTAATGCCTCCAAATTTTAAGTCTAAAGATAACAAATGCTAACTCCGGATCATGAGTAGGATAATTCCTCTCATATTCTTTGAGTTGTTGCGAGGCATAGGCTATAACTTTTCCATGTTGCATAAGAACACATCCCAACCCTTTGCTCAAGCATCATCAGAGATGACAAATCCTCCGAGCAGATGGTATTGTCGTAACAGTCTTTGAAATAAGTCTCCTCTTGAGTTCTTGAAAACTCTTCTCACATTCTTCGCTCCAACCGAACTTTGTATCTTTTCGAGTCACCGAGTCAATGGAGAAGCGATTCGAGAAAATCCTTCCACGAATCTCCGATAATAACCAAATTTAAACCGAGAAAGCTACGACTTTCATCCATCGATTTAGGTTGTTCCCGACTTTGAATAGCTTCAATCTTTCTTTGGGTCAACAGATATTCCATGACTTGATACCACGTGCCCAAGGAATGCTACTTCTTCAAGCCGTAACTCGCATTTCTTCAACTTGGCATAAAGCTTATATTCGAAGCTTTTGGAGTGTCACCTCAAGTGTTGCTCATGATCTTCACGGCTTTTGGAATAAATAAGGATGTCATCAATAAAAGACGACCACAAAGTGATCTAAATATTCCTTGAATACTCGGTTCATCATATCCATGAAGGCGATAGGAGCATTAGTCAATCCAAAGGACATGACTAAAGAATTCATAATGCCCGTCTGAAGTTTCAAAGCCGTCTTTGGAATGTCGTGGTTCTAATCTTCAATTGGTGATATCCGGGAACGAAGATCAATCTTTGAAAAGAATTTGGCTCCTGCAATCTGGTCAAACAGGTCATCAATACGTGGCAATGGATACCTATTTTGATGGTGACATGATTCAACTCCCGATAATCAATACAAAGTCGATACTCCCATCTTTCTTCTTCACGAATAGAACAGGAGCACCCCAAGGAGAAGTACTTGGGACTAATAAAGCCAATGTCTAACAATTCCTGCGCAGTTGGGTCTTTAACTCACGAAGTTCAATAGAGCCATTCGATATGGGGCTTTGGAAATAGGTTTTGTACGGAGTTCAAGGTCGATACAAAATTCAATTTCACGCCACGGGGTAGGCGGGAAGTTCTTCGGGGAATACGTCAGGAAATTTATTAACAATAGAAATATCGCTCAAAACTGACGTATTTTTGTTTAAATCTGTGACATGAGCTAAGAAAGCTTGACATCCATTTTTCAATAAACGAATAGCTTTATGGCTTGAGATGACCGTGATTAATTTTAATGGTTTGGTCGTTTGAATTCGCATAATAGGTTGATTAGGAATATGAAAACTAACAACCTTACGAAAACAATCAATTTTTGCATGATAAGTAGTTAACCAATCAATCCCTAGAATCACGTCAAATGCAAGTATTTTTAATGAAATAAGATCGACAGGTAATGTGAGGGTACCGATTTGAACCAAACAAGACTTATAAATAGTGGATGTAATGAAGGTTTCTCCCAACGGAGTTTCCACAAGATAATTAAAAGTCTAATTTCTCCGAGTCAAATTTAATCGATGAGCGCAAGTAGGAGAAATAAAAGAATGGGTATAACCGGTATCAAATAACGTGTAGACTTCATTAGAGTTTATGATAAGCTTACCCGTGATGACCTCATTCGGGTTCCTTGCTCTCCGGAGGTCACAACAAACGCCTCCTCAGACTACTGGGTTTGACTTTTCGGGAATGACCTTTGGTGCCTCCATCCTAGTTGAATTTGTCTTGATGAACGACAAAATCGAGCTAAGTGACCTTCTCTTCCACAATTATAACATGTTTTTTGACTAGACGGCACAGTTCGGACCGATGTGTCCCTCTTCTCCGCATTTGAAGCATATGAGAGGTGGTCTTTCTCCTTCCTTAACAACGGTCTTTGGTCGACGACGTCTTTCCATCATTGTTGAATCTCCGTTTCTTGAAATGTCCATTCTTATTGTTTTGGTACGATTACCCACCAAGTGGTTACCATATCCGGCCCATTGATTCCCTCCACGCTTGTTGTCACCGCTTCGATGACTACTCTCGCTGGTATTATAATTTTGTCGGTTGCTCTCTTTTAGTTGCGTTGACTCGTTATCACGCTCCACTAACTAAGCCCTATTTACAACATCTGAATACAAACACAGTTTATGAGAAATAAGATGTTGACGTATCTCCGACTTCAAACCTCTTAAAAACATTCGCGCCATTCTCTCTTCATTATCCACCAAGTGGGGACTTAATCGTGATAACTCCGCAAATTTTGCCTCGTATTGCGACACACGGTGATATTGTTTTGTTCCAACTTGATAAACTCCACCTCCTCCTTCATGTGGCGAATACTTTCGGAAAGTATTTGTCGCTGAATGGAACTCGAACTTCTCCCAAGATATCTTCAAGACAAAGAGGTTGAGTACGTTTTACCGATTCCCACCAAGAATCGCCTCTCCGCCAAGCAACATAAAAGCGGAAAGGAACCTTTTTGCTCCTCGGAGCATCCCAAGACATCAAATATCTTGGTAATCTGCTTTATCCATGCTTCCGCTTTGAAGTGGTTTGGCTCTCCTTAAACTCCGGTGGTCCCAGCTCCTTGAATTGTTTAGCGGTGACCGCCGAGAGTTTTCCGTGTTTCCACCTACGTTTTGGACAGAGTCTCTTGCCTCATTGTTGCATAAATTGCATAAAGCCTCTGAACATTTGATCATTCATCATTTGGTCGGTGTTGTTGTTTTGCATGAGGATTATCGCCTTCACGATGCACATTATCCTCGATTATTGATATGTGGTGAATCAGCGATCGCTTTGTGCTCCATTGCTATTCTCAACATTCTCGGATGACATTTTCAGACATCGCCACAAAACAAAAGATTAATTGACATGTAACAATTATCTTTATATTCGTGAGACCAATAAAATAGCACATTAACTTGGGTAGGTCATACTAGCGAAGGTATTCCCCGTCTCTCCCTCCTAGTACTTTTCACACATCTTAGCGAGGATCATATCCCTAGCTCGATACCAACCTGTGGACGCCCCAAAATTGGGTATACATCACCCATCTTGGGTCGCCACTTACATGGTATGCGTAATTTAAATACAACTTATTAACATAAGCTGCTCTTGTATGCAATCGACATAAAGCGTGAGTTTAAATACAAATATCGTCTACTAGATATTATACAAACTCAAACAAAAGTCCTCATTACAATTATTATCACACTATTTCACGAATAGTGAGGGACTACTAATGCTATCTTGAGGACCATCACTCGTTTCCCAGACTGTCGTCCGCCTATATTCTCATTTCAAAGAAGAGCGGTGAAAGAAAGGGTGAGCTCAACTAGCCCGAAGAAGAAATATTATGACTAAGATAATGAGAATAAATTATCAATAGTCTTCAACAATGTTAAAGCGATAAAATACAATAGAAAACCGGTTTAAGCATGTGAATATCTAATCCATTAAAAGAGTCAAGTAGAAAATAAAATCTACTATCTTTTATGATTTAAAAGGTTTTTCATCACCGTTATAATTTGAGACTCGACTTTAATAAATAATCCACATCATCGAATCACCCCGCACTACTGCCAAGGATATTCTTTTAGTATCACGACCACAATTATTCTCGCACTACTGGCCAAGAATAGTTGTGTATTCATTAATGGTCATGATCATGCCAACAATCGTCCATCAATGCACTACTACTAATCGAGGATTTTTACCACATCATTTGTAACATTACGGTCATGATTACACCGAATAATCCCTGGTCATAATCATACCAAGTCCATCCATGCTCTACAAGCCACAGATGACTTTAAAAAAAATATATAAACATGAGGATGATGACAATGATATAAGAATTCAATAAAACAAGTTCAAGAATTATTTTATCCAGGAATTATTAACGTCCAAATTGTCAACATGATACTGTTTTGTAGAGTAAAATTCAAGAATGATCGGAAGAATATTTCCATGAAAAGATCTTTGGATGAAACGCAAATATCAAGGATATTCTACTAATTTCATGGAGTATAGAAGTCAAAGTTTTAACCAATTTGGGTATAATAAAGAATGGAATAACAAAAGAAATCACCAAGACTTCAGATAGACAGCAGGTTATTCCAATGTAATAATAATAACGGAACGTGTCGGGTGAAATTCACCAAAGCCAGGATGTTCCAACAGAATAATAAAGATGGAACCGGATCCGGTGTAAAACACACAGATAGGATATTCCAACAGAATGATAAAGAGCGGAACCAGTCCGGTGTAAAACACATGCATGGATGTTCCAATGTAATAATAATAAAAGCGGAACCGTGTCAGGTGTAAAACACATGATGAGGATGTTCCAATGAATAATAGAAGAATGTCACCAAGTATAGGGTAATGGCAGTATCAAAAGTTATTCCAATGAATAATAAGCAATGGAATAACATAAGGATTTCACCAAGTATAGGGTCATGCGTATACAAAGTTATGTATAGGGTATGCCACTTTTACAAAAGTTATTCCAACAAAATAATAGTGAATGGAATAATGAAGTTCTCTTCAAGAAGAAAGAATAACACCCCTTACCATAAAAGAATGAATATAGAAGTAGTGAAGTAGCGAATATATCACTCTTCTTCTTTCTATAACTTTCTCTCTATAGTTTTCTCTCATAATTTTCTCTCTGAGTTTCAATGAATTGTAAGAAAATAATGAAGGAATGAGCTTCTATTTATAGGAAAATGGAATGCATAGTAACTAATCCATGAAGCGGTCCAGATTGATTTACTTTTAATCTGACGGTTCATATTTAAAGCAAAATCTTTTAAATAAAATATAATATATTCTATTTATATAAAACATTTTACTATGCAAACACTATGCAAAAAACACTATGCAACACTATGCATAATAAAATATAATATATTTTATTTATAAAATAACTTTAATAAAGTATTCTTTTTATATAAAAGATGTTTACATTTTATTACGTTAATAATACTTAATAAAACAAAAAAGTCATTATCGCTATAATAATTCATTTACATAATAATGGAATCAAACCGAAGTGACTTCTCACATAAGCATCAATAATCAATACCGGTGTGCTACTTATGCAACCACATGTATTCTTGTACTTTTTACTACCTGAGTAGTTCAACAAAGATCAACGGTAAAACTTCCGCCGTTATTTCAATAAAATATTTTTGTCGTTTTCTCAATCCCGATAATAATTACATTATTGGGGTCCACCAATGATTGAGTAGTTATCTAATATTCTCGCTAAACCGAATATTCCCTAACCAATCGAATATAATATAACCACTTGCATACTTTGCAAAATTTATAAATATTACCCACAACTATAACATTATATCAAATTATTCCATAATATTCAAAAATAATATTTATAGAAAATTCATCTTTATTTATAAAAGCCGGGGTCTTACAACTTAGCTATACTCAATTATTGCTACAGTAATTGCTGCATCATATCTCTTATATTATTGATTCAATTATTGTCACAGTATCATCTGTATAATATGTTATATTATTAATTGAGACGACAAGTTATAAATGATTAATAATTGTTGAAAGATTAAAAATGTGTTGATTAAAAATAAAATGATTTGTGGTAATATTTATTCAATCCTTGATGTATATAAAGAGTCTGTTATGAGACGTTTGTGGTAAGTTTGATTATTTTATGGGGGGCCCATATGTCATCATCTAAGAGTCTCTTCGTCAATAGTATTTACCTTCGTCAATAGTATTTACCTTCGTCAATAGTAATTACCTTTGTGAATAGTAATTACCTTCGTCAATAGTAATTACCTTTGTGAATAGTAATTACCTTCTTCAATAGTAATTACCTTCGTCAATAGTAATTACCTTCGTCAATAGTAATTACCCCTTCGCAAATAGTAGTTGTCCCTTCAATATTACCAAGAGTTAATTGCTTCTTGATTGTTCCAAGGGTTAATTACCCCTTCAGAAATAGTAGTTGTCTCTTCAATATTACCAAGAGTCATTTGACCCTTCGTTAAGACTCAAGAGCCACCCTCGCTTTTTCTATAAATAGAAAGCTCATTCCTTCATTATTTCTTACTTAATTCTTTGAAACTCTAGAGAGAAACTATAGAGAAAGAAGAAAAGTATTTTGCTACTTCACTTTTCCAATATTCAGTTCTTCTAAGGTAAGGGATATTATTTGTTGTAATTCTGTAAGGGGTGTTATTCTTTCTTATTCATGAAGAGAACTTCTGTTATTCCATTCATTATTATTCTGTTGGAATAACCTGTAAAAGTGGCATACCCTATACATAACCTGTATACGCGGCATACCCTATACTTGGTGAAATCCTTATATTATTCCATTCTTATTTATTACATTGGAATAACTCAGATATGTGGAATCCCCAATACTTGGTGATCTTCTTCTCTTATTCCATTCTTTATTATTCTATTGGAATATCCTTTTCATGTGTTTTACACCTGACGGTTCCATTGTTTATTATTCTCGCATTTATTATTACATTGGAATATCCATGTTCGTGTGTTTTACAGGGACCTGGTTCCATTGTTTATTATTCAAAGCATTTATTATTACATGTGGATCATCCGCGATTGTGAATTTCACCGACATTGGTTCCGTTATTATTATTCATTTGAATAACATGCATACGCCAAGTACCGCATGCATGGTGATTTCTTTTGTTATTCCATTCTTTATTATACCCAATTGGTTAAAACTTTGACTTCTATACTCCATGAAATTAGTAGAATATCCTTAATATTTGCATTTCATCCAAAGATTTTTCATGGAAATATTCTTCCGATCATTCTTGAATTTTACTCTACAAAACAAGATCTTGTTGACAATTTGGACGTTAATAATTCCCGGATAAAATAATTCTTGAACTTGTTTTATTGAAATTATTATGTCATTGTCATCATCCTCATGTTATATTATGTTATCTTTGGCTTACGTGCATAGATGAACTTAGTATGATTATGACCGAGGATCATTCTTTAGATAATCACGGCTTGATATAAATGATGTGACAAATGTCCTCGAGTGGCACGTAAATGCGATGATGGATAGTTTTTGGTATGATTATGACCAGGGGTGATTCGGTATAGATAGTCATGACCATTGATAATTTGATGAAAATCCTTGACCGTGGTAATGCGAGGATGATTAGATATTGTGGTTTATTCATTAAACCGAGTCTTAGTGATAAAAATTGATGAAAACCTTTAAAACCTAAAAGTTAGTAGACTTTATTTTCTACTTGACTCTTTTAATGGATTAGATATTCCACAAGCAGATTAAACCGGTTGTCTATTGTATTTTATCGGTTTAACATTGTTGAAGACTATTGATAATTATATTCGCATTATCTTAGTTATAATATTTCTTCTTGGGCTAGTTGAGCTCACCCTTTCTTTCACCGTTTTCTCTCGTGAAATGAGAATATAGTGGGACGCAGCCTGAAAGCGGAGTAATGGTCCAAAGGATAGCATTAGTAGTCCTCACTATTCGTGAAATAGTGTGATAATAATTGTAATGAGGACTCCTTTTGAGTTTGTATAATATCTAGTAGACAATATTTGTATTCAAACTCACGCTTTATGTCGTATTGTATACGACTACGCTTATATTAGTAAGTTGTATTTAAATTTGTACCATGTAAGTGGCGACCCAAGATGGGTGACGATACCTAATTTTGGGGGCGCCACGGTTGGTATCGAGCTTAGGATATGATCCCCGGCTAAGATGTGAGAATAGTACTAGGAGGGAGAGACGGGAATACCTTCGCTAGTATGACCTACCTAAGTTTATGTGCTATTTTATTGGGTAAATTCGTAATATAGTGATAATATGTTGCATGTCAACTAACCCTTATTTTGTGGCGGTGTTTGAAAATGGCATCCGAGAATGTTGAGAATAGCAATGGAGCATGTGAGATCGTTGATTCTCCACGGATCAATAATCGGGACAATGTGCAACAGGATGGCGATAATCCTCCGTAAACAACAACACCGATCAATCGATTTAACGACTCAGACGTTTAAGAGGTTTTAGAATTCATGCAACATCGTGCAAAAAGCGATTCTGCCCAAAACGTAGGTGGAAAACACGAAAACCCCCAAGTCACCGCTAAACAATTCAAGGAGTTGGGACCACCGGAGTTTAAGGGAAAGCCAAAACCACTTCGCGGAAGCATGGATAAAGCAAATTACCAAGATATTTGATGTCTTGGGATGCTCGAGAGCAAAAGGTTCCTTCTTCGCTTTTATGTTGCATGCGAGAGGCGACATGGTGGGAATCCAGTAAAACGACTCAACTCTTTGATCAAGATATCTTGGGAGAAGTTCCAGAGTCGTTCAACGACAAATACTTTCCGAAAGTATTCGCCACATGAAGGAGGTGGAGTTTATCAAGTTGGAACAAAACAATATGACCGTGTCGCAATACGAGGCAAAATTTTATGAGTTATCACGATTCAATAAGGTCCCACTTGGTGGATAATGAAGAGAGAATGGCGCGAATGTTTTAAGAGGTTTGAAGTCGGAGATACGCCAACATCTTATTTTCATAAACCGTGTTTGTATTCGGGATGTTGTAAATAGGGCTTAGTTAGTGGAGTAGCGATAACGAGTCAACGATCTAAAAGAAAGCAACCGACAAAATTATAATACCAATGGAGTAGTCATCAAGCGGTGACAACAACAAGCGTGGAGGAATCAACAAAGCCGATATGGTAACCACTTTGGTGGTAATCGTGGTCAAAGCAATAAGAATGGACATTTCAAGAAAAGGAGATTCAACAATGATGGAAAGACATCAAAGACCAAAGACCCGTTGTTAAGGAAGGAGAAAGACTACCCATCATATGCTTCAAATGCGAGGAGAGGGACACATCATCCGAATCTGCGCCGTCATTCAAAGCATGTTATAATTGTGGAAGAGAAGGTCACTTAGCTCGATTTTGTCGCCATCAAGACAAATTCAACTAGGATGGAGGCACCAAAGGTCATTCCCTGCATAAACCAAAGCCTAGAGTTTAAGATAGAGCATTTTTTTTCTCGTGACGAGGAACCCGAATAAGATTATCACGGGTAAGTAATCATAAGCTCTTGCGAAGTCTATACCGTGTTAGATACCGGGGATTCTACCCACTCTTTTATTTCACCTAGTTGTGTTCAACGCTTAAATTTGACTCAAGAAGTTAAACTTTGACTTATTGGTTGAAACTTCGTTAGTAGGAGCCTTCGTTACCGCTTACTATTTTTAAATCTTGTTTGATTCAAATAAACATTTTCACGTTACATTCGTCGATCTTATCTTTTTGAAAATATTTGCCTTTGATGTGATTTTAGGAATCAATTGGTTAACTACTCATCATGCTTTTCGTAAGGTTGTTAGCTTTTATATTCATAACCAACTTGTTGTGCTAATTCAAGTAACCAAACTACTAAAGTCAATTATTATTGTCATATCAAGCCATAAGTAAAGAGCCCCGAACCTTTCGTTGTTGACTTTCTTGTGTGGAATGCAAGAAGCCGGACTTTCTCAGTAGGCGACATCGTGAATGAAGATGGCAAGTTTATAGGTATCATTATGAGGTGCTATCTAGGTTAAGGGATAGAAGTCACAGTTGGTATCAATGTAACGTCTTATCCAAGTCTTGGATGAGAGTCCACGATTTTGAATGATATTTCTATTATTAATAAATTTCCTGGCATATTCTTGAAGACCTCTTAGCCTACTTAGAGCGTGAAATCGAATTTCGTATTGACCCCAGTTTAAAACCCATTTCTTAAACCCTCAAATATTTCTTCAACTAAAATGAGCAGCTTTTACGTGGTTTATGATGAAAGTCATAATAAAAGCATTGGACTAATGAAAATCATGGGTATACGTGGTATTAGTAAGTGTTATGATGAGTTATGTTGGTTAGTATGTGAAAACATGAAAGTTTCTTAAAAATCACAAGGAGTTAAAAATCAGATTTTGGTGAAAAACGTAACATGAAATTCAATTGACCAAATCTCCTTATATATTTTGAATTTTTGAGTGTGGTTAAGTCCTAGAGTTAGATCTATGAGTTACCTAACTAATCCAAGTGGAATCAATGAAAAAGGTGTTGTAGATTTTCGTGTGGACTGATTTTAGCAAAGGAGTCAAAACTTCAAAATGTCCAAAAAGTTGCTGCCACGTTTTTGTAAGGGCTATTTCGGCCACTAAATTTATGTGAAAAATTCTGGCCTTTTGGGACATGAAAATATATGTTATAAAGTACCTCCTGTCCAAAAATGAGCTCATTCCGACTTAAAATGAGCAAGTTATGACCATTTCAATATTTAGGATTTTCTGACGAAAAATGCTATAATCGGAGTTCTACAACTCCGATGACCATGAAATTTAAACTAGAGGCTCACATTAATATGCGTAAGGTCCTGCCATGATTTGGGAATTTCTGGAGTTAAACTTGAGGTAGCAAATTTCTTAAGGAATTAATTAGAAATTAATTTTTGAAAAATAGGAAATAAATTTTAAAAATTTCGAGAAAAATATATTTTCATTATGGGACTATATTATGCTAAATCCCTGAAAAGAAATATTTTTGGAACTGATTTGATATTTTTCATAAAAATAGTTTGGTTACGAACATATGAGTTAAATATGTTATGTGAAGTAACAAAATTGGAAAATAGGATTTTATGGCTAGAGAATCCTATATAGAGTATATGCATATTTTTTTTTTAGGGATTTGATAATTGGTGATGATATCTTATGAGTATGGCATTTTTGAATGATTAAATGCATTATATGGTAAAGCGTAAACAATTGAGATAAATTATTTATAAATTTAAGAAGTGATTAAAATATTGTTATAATATTAATGATATTAGATTATGAGATTATTAAGTGATTGATAACATGGGGATATTCTTGAATCCTAGATAAATTATATTATAAATGTTTAATATTTATCCTTTATCTCATTTGATTGATTCTTTATATCATTATCCTCATGCTTATATTATATTGAAAGTCATACATGGCTCAGTAGTGCATAGATGGACTTGGTATGATGATTATGACCAGTGGATTGTTCGGTATAATCATAACCGTAATTGAAAACACGATTATCTTTTAGTAGTAGTGCATGGATAATTTGTGGTCGTGATACTAATGAATACACGATTATTTTTGGTAGTAGTGCATGGATAATTTGTGGTCGTGATACTTAATGAATACACGATTATCTTTGGGTCAGTAGTGCATGGATAATTCGTGGTCGTGATACTAATGAATATCATTGGCTCAGTGCGTGGATGATTCGATGATATGGATTAATTATCGAAATGAGTCTCAAAGAATGAAATATCAATTCATGGATGTGGTAAAAGTCATCTTCGTCAGTAGTGCATTGATATACTTGGTATGATTATGACCAAGGATTATTCGGTATAATCATGATCAGTAATTGAAAACACGAATATCCTTGACCAAGAAGGTGCATGGATAATTCGTGGTCGTGATACTTATTAAGTCAAGGCCTCAAAGATTATTGGTTTTCTGATTTGTATATCTTTAGCTTTGTAGTGCAAAGATGAATTGTTAATGAATATCTTTGGTGGATTGCGAAGATGAATTTAATATTTTTAACGATAAAGGTATTCAAGGTATCCTCACCTCTTTATCATATCAGGTACGTACCCTAATTTCGAGGGCGAAATTTCATAAGAAGGGAGATTGTAAGACCCAAATTTTTATAAATAAAGATGAATTTTCTATAAATATTATTTTTGAATATTATGGAATAAATTTGATATAATGTTATAGTTGTGGGTAATATTTATAAATTTTGCAAAGTAAGCAAGTTGTTATAAAATATTCGTTTGGTGGGGAATATTCTTTTTGTTTGGGAATATTAAATACGACGGCTCAATCATTAGTGGACCCCACAATGGAAGTATTGTCGTAGTTAGAAAACGATAAAATTATCTTTCTATAAAAATAACTACGGAGGTGTTACTAGTTAAAACTATTGAACTAAATTGGTAAAAGAAATACGATGTCTGGCGTGGTTGCATAAGAAGACACGCGGTATTGATTATTGATGCTTTACGTGAGAAGTCACTTAGCTATACTCAATTATCACTACAAAGAATTAACGCATCATATCTCTTATATTATTGATTCAATTATTGTCACAAAGATCATCATCATATAATATGTTATATTATTAATTGAGATGACAAGTTATAAATGATTAATAATTGTTGAAAGATTAAAAATGTGTTGATTAAAAATAAAATGATTTGTGGTAATATTTATTCAATCCTTGATGTATATAAAGAGTCTCATTATGAGAGGCGTTTGTGGTAAGTTTGATTATTTTATGGGGGGCCCATATGTCATCATCTAAGAGTCTCTTCGTCAATAGTATTTACCTTCGTCAATAGTATTTACCTTCGTCAATAGTAATTACCTTTGTGAATAGTAATTACCTTCTTCAATAGTAATTACCTTCGTCAATAGTAATTACCTTTGTGAATAGTAATTACCTTCTTCAATAGTAATTACCTTCGTCAATAGTAATTACCCCTTCGCAAATAGTAGTTGTCCCTTCAATATTACCAAGAGTTAATTGCCTCTTCGGTGTTCCAAGGGTTAATTACCCCTTCGCAAATAGTAGTTGTCTCTTCAATATTACCAAGAGTCATTTTGACCCTTCGTTAAGACCAAGAGCCACCCTCAGTTTTTCTATAAATAGAAAGCTCATTCCTTCATTATTTCTTACTTAATTCTTTGAAACTCAGAGAGAAACTATAGAGAGAAAGAAGAAAAGTATTTTGCTACTTCACTTTTCCAATATTCGGTTCTTCTAAGGTAAGGGATATTATTTGTTGTACCTAGTAAGGGGTGTTATTCTTTCTTATTCATGAAGAGAACTTCGTTATTCCATTCATTATTATTACATTGGAATAACTTTGTAAAAGTGGCATACCCTATACATAACTTTGTATACGCCAGATACCCTATACTTGGTGAAATCCTTATATTATTCCATTCTTATTTATTCATTGGAATAACTCAGTATCATGCTGGAATCCCCTATACTTGGTGATCTTCTTTCGTTATTCCATTCTTTATTATTCTCATTGGAATATCACATCTCGTGTGTTTTACAGGACACGGGTTCCATTGTTTATTATTCCGCATTTATTATTACATTGGAATATCACATCGTGTGTGTTTTACAGGACACGGGTTCCATTGTTTATTATTCAAGCATTTATTATTCTGTTGGATCATCCTCGCGATTGTGAATTTCACATTTGGTTCCGTTATTATTATTACATTGGAATAACTTGTTCATGCATGCAACCGCATGCGTGGTGATTTCTTTTGTTATTCCATTCTTTATTATACCCAAATTGGTTAAAACTTTGACTTCTATACTCCATGAAATTAGTAGAATATCCTTGATATTTGCATTTCATCCAAAGATATCTTTTCATGGAAATATTCTTCGATCATTCTTGAATTTTACTCTACAAAGCAAAGATTCTTGTTGACAATTTGGACGTTAATAATTCACGGATAAAATAATTCTTGAACTTGTTTTATTGAAATTATTATGTCATTGTCATCATCCTCATGTTATATTATGTTATCTTTCGCTTACGTGCATAGATGAACTTAGTATGATTATGACCGAGGATCATTCGGTATAATCATGGCTTGATATAAATGATGTGACAAAAGTCCTCGGTGGCACGTCGTCATGCGATGATGGATAGTTTTTGGTATGATTATGACAAGGGGTGATTCGGTATAGTCATGACCATTGATAATTTGATGAAAATCCTTGGCCGTGTGATGCGGGGATGATTAGATATTGTGGTTTATTCATTAAACCGAGTCTTAGTGATAAAAATTGATGAAAACCTTTTAAAACCTAAAAGATAGTAGATTTTATTTTCTACTTGACTCTTTTAATGGATTGCGTATTATTCACTTGATTAAACCGGTTGTCTATTGTATTTTATCGGTTTAACATTGTTGAAGACTATTGATAATTTATTCTACATTATCTTAGTTATAATATTTCTTATCGGGCTAGTTGAGCTCACCCCTTTCTTTCCCTTATTCTTCGTGAAATGAGAATATATTTGGGACGAGCCTGGAAGCGGAGTAATGGTCCGAGAGGATATCATTAGTAGTCCTCACTATTCGCGTGAAATAGTGTGATAATAATTGTAATGAGGACTCCTTTTGAGTTTGTATAATATCTAGTAGACAATATTTGTATTCAAACTCACGCTTTATGTCGTATTGTATACCTAGCGCTTATATTAGTAAGTTGTATTTAAATTCTGTACCATGTAAGTGGCGACCCAAGATGGGCGACGTATACCTAATTTTGGAGGCGTCACAATAAAAGAATTTTGTATTCAAATTCTGTACCATGTATTGGCGACTCAGAATGGTTGATGTATACCTATTTTGGGGGAGTCACAACTAATATATGCGACTACAGTCGGTCGCTAATGCTCATTTACGACCGTATGTGGTCGCAGATATGCGGTCGGTGATAAGCCTTTTTGTTGTAGTGGCAAAACTAAACTGAGGATGTTGAGTCTATTAACGATATAATTCAAATGATGTCGTTTGGTGAACCATCAGTCTGCAGAACTAAACTGCGGATTCTAAGTGTAATATGAAATGGTCAAGTACTATACTTATAATAATCCAAACCCTAATAAGAATCTTTAATAAGATTTTTGAATATTAATACAAGTTATTATATGTATACTTGAAATAATGTGTCTTTATATTATGTGTTGTTATATGTTAAATGAAATATAACACTATCAAATTTAATTATGAAAACATAATTTGAAAACCCTAAACCTAATTAGGAAACCGTAAACTAAAATTAAAAACCTTAATCTTAATTATTAAACCCTAGTACGAATTGATAAACCCTAAGGGATAAACCATAAACCCTAAAAAGGCATGAAAAATGACCAAAATACCCTTACAACCTCAACCACATGAATGAAAAAGAAGCAAAGTTGATTTTCTCTTCCTTTAATAATAAAAATAAAGAAAAGGAGACCGAACCTTTTTCACAAAAATTAGAAATAGGTGAGTCACCTTTTGTAATGATTCAAAGTGCATTGAACAGAATTTTTAGGCCTGCAACCCGACACCATAGGCAGCCACTTGATAAATCAAAACATAGCTTGGAAGTAATGGTTTAAAGACAATAAAACCCTAGCCTTGTCCATCTTATAAATAGCAAGCACTTCCATTCATTAAGTCCACGAAATAAACACCAAAATTTAGGTAAAAGTTGATCAATATAAAGTCCATAACCATCAAAGATCAGAATCAAAGAGAATGAATTGAATATTTACTTTGAGAGGTAAAAACCCTAATTCGATGCTAGATCTTTAATACTTCGGTAGATTTTATGTTTTAATGTTTAGAAATGTTAAGTCTTATGTTATTTAGTGATTTGGGTTGATAAAACATAGTTTCATAACATCTTAATGTATAAAAAGGGCAAAAGTACAAAAATGCCCCTCAAGTTTATCCAGATGTCCTACTTACACCTTGAACTATTTTTTTTTTTCAAAAGTACACTCAACGTTATAAATTTTGGCTCAACTATGCCTCTCTCATTAAAAATAAATGACAACTAGACAAACGGACGTTAAAATTAACTAACATGGCAAAAATAAAAAACTAAATAAAAATTCCAACTCATCCTCACCCATTAAACTGAATATTCTCTCTCTAAACACTAACCACACCCCATTCTCTCTCTAAGCCCTCTCTTCATTAACTTCCATCATTCTTTAACTAACTCTTCTTTTACTGGTGATTTTCCAATGGATTTAAGCGACAAAACTCCTAGGAATCGCTATCATCCTCTCTCATACATCTTTTTGCAAAGATACGATGTATACAAAGTGTCATGCATTTATTTTCTCTCTCCTCCCAATCTCTATCTTCTTATGGCTGAAAAATTCAAAAGTGGTTAGGGTTTATAGATTTCATTGAATAAATTTGATGGGTTTAATTTAAGAGATTGGAGCTGATATCAGGTGAGGGTTTTGAATCTTTTTGATACCCATAATTTTAATTTAACTTTTATTTGTCATACCCCTATTTAATTTTTTTTATTGGCCTACTTGAAAATTGATTGTATAATTTTTGTGGGTTTCATGAATTTGTTAGTTGGTTTTATGAATTGTTATAGAAATTAAAGAAATGGGTATTTGTGAAAAAAATAGTAGAATTTGAGATTATATGAATTATTATTGCCCTTTAATTCTATCTAGTTTAGTTATTTAAAAGTTGATGTTTTGGGTTACCTGAGGTTGATTTGATTTTTTGGTCTATGCTGCTTGTGCTAAAATCACTATGAAGAAGTAATAAATGTCTTTAAAGCATCGTAATTTTAATTTTAATGTTTATGCAGGGCTAGTTATTTGCTATACTTGATTGAGAGGGCAAAGAAGTGCTTGGATTTTGCAGCCACCTTTTACATTATCCATCTCTTTATATGCATCATTTATGGTGGCTGGCCTTCATCAATAACCTTGCTTTATTCTGACCCCAGTTGTCAAAAAGCAGCATGGAGTCATTCCCATGTTCTGTATTCTGACCCCATGTTGTCAAAATGGTCTGATGGATTATGTGTTGGAGCTAAGAAAAAAGTAAGAGAGAGGTTATTGTAATGGGGGGATTCATTTGCAGAATCCATCTATAAGTAGGCCTTGTGGAAATGATGATGCACTGAACTGAATGATCATCTGCATAACGGAACAGAGGAAGGAACAGAGGAAGAAGAAAATAGAGAGAGAGAAGAGGGAGAAGAAAAAAAAGGAGAAAGAGAGACAAAAGAGGGAGGAGAGCGAGAAAATAAAAAAAGATTATTAAATTTTATTTTTGCCATGTGTCCAGCCTAGTCAGTCACATTTATCTAAGTGGAGATCCGTTGACGGGAGGGGCATAGTTGAGCCAAAATTTGTAACGTTGAGTGTACTTTTAGGAAAAAAAATAGTTCAGGGTGTAAGTGGGATATCGGGGTAAACATTAGGGGCATTTTTGGACTTTTGCCCTGTATAAAAATGAAGAAAATAGCAAACTGTCCAAAACTAGAAATTGTGGCTGATAGCCTAATGTCAGGGCCTCTAGATCTTACCCTGTTAGTTGTTTGTTCTGTTTTAAGCTTCATAGTTATATTATGCCATGAGGTTAACAATCTGGAACTGAAATCATGCTCATAGGATCTTTGTGCTGAAAGATATTGCTGGTCAAAACCCGTTGACCGGTCACAGAAAATGAATTTTTGGAATTTCCAAAAATCTAGACAGGGGCTTGACAACTTTTTAACCAACCTAGATCTTTCATTTATGATGTTGATAGTGTAATCCATTGGAACTTTTTTGTACCCTGACATGTATGCTACAAATCTATATCATTATATCACCTTAACAATAAATAAGATGCAGGATATTAACGGTCAAAGATCGTTGATCGACATTGACCGAATACTTTATGGAATTTCTAGAAACGTGAAGAACAGGTTGATCAACGTAGTTTGACCAATTATATCTTCCTGTCATGATATAATTAGATCCCAAACTTTGTATATAATTATAGAGTTACATGAATACAACAACCTAGAACAATTTAGGCATCTAAAAAGATAACCAATTGGAAATTATATCCGATCAAACTTAGCCTCCAAGGCATTAACTGATTGTTCTTCATCAGATGAAGAACACCAATAACGACAGTTCTGACTGTCGTTATAGCCTTTAGCGACAAGATTAAATAAAAATAAATGATAATAATTAAAATAAATTAGAATTAAATAATAAATAAATATTGATAATTGATGATTGATAATTAATAATTAAGTTTTAAAATTCATTTTAAGTTATATTAAATAAATTTTGACATTTTGACATAATTTTTATTAATAATTTAATTTATTTAAATATTAATGATAATAAAATCATTTGGAATTTTATTAAATAAATCATTGAAAAATAGTATTAAGTTTTTAAAAATTATTATAAATGATAATTAAATTATTATAAGCTTCTACAAATATTATGAGTGATAATTAAATTATCTAAAATAATATTTAAGCTTTTAAATAAAGTTTTGTTGATAAATCAACACGTTTAATTATCAAATGAAGCGATCGAGATACCGAATCGAAACCAAAACCAAACTAGACTTAAATAGTTCAATTAGATACACGTTCTTATAAATTCTAACGACCATTATGGATATATTCGAACATATTTAGGTTACGTAACGCCTTCAAGTAGCATTAACTAAACGTTCTTTACACTATGTCTTCTAATACTTGTGCATCTATTGTACGAACTCGTTTAAATATTTTGTTCGTGTTATCTATTGTTGGGAAGTTATTGCTTTTTTTCCAAGGTTAACTTAATGAAATGAACTATTATTTGTGTGAATTTAATTTGATATCAAAGCATAAATTGAGTAGAAACTAATAATGTTTGGTACGTCATATATACTGAAATTATTTGCCTCTTTATATAAGAGTGACGACCAGGCAAGTATATATTGACCAGGGTTTATAGGCAGTACTAAACTGACCTTTGTGTGTCTGGGACACTATTGTTATGATGATATGCATACTCCTAGGATATAAATAGGCTAATACCCTATTAAATATCTGAACTAATAATTTCTAAGTTTATATGACCTTTAGAAATGATTACTAAGTTCGGTTGAACAGATCAACCTCTGATTTCTAAGTTTTTATAACTGACAGAAATTATAATTAATATGTGTGGTTTGACAGACAAACCTCAGTATAATATATATGAAAAATCTTGAACTAAATGTTCATTCAATTCAAACATAGTGTGAGTATACCTTGTTAAATATTTAAAACTTGTTGAGCCTTTTGTAGCTCATCCTTGCAAATATAATTTTCTTTTCAGCGTTGAATGAAAACCCCGGATGTTCCAATACACACCTCAATGGATAGAGACCCTGCTAGATTAGCTTTTAATGCTTTTACATGTATTTGCTTAAGTCTTTTTAGACTCTGATGTAATAACAATATGATCTTGGAATCTATGTAATCGAATTCAAAGTTATAAAATATATTATCATCTTTTGTTTTATCAATTGTGTTATACTTACATTTTTAGATGATTTAGAGGGTAATACTGATTTAGTACAATATCCATATGAACTATACATCTGAATGAGGGTATTGAATGATTTTGAGAGTTCTGTAATCACTGAGGTTCCACTTGATGAACGTCGGTATGGTATTTACCTTAACCGGAATGCGCCCTTCGATTCCAAGAACAATCTTATCACTAATATTATGAATATCAGATAGATAGGAATTATTGATATGAAAGAGATATCAATGAGATATAAATCTATACATCCAAGTGAGGGTATCCAAACACAGTAATTGTTCTGGCGAGAACTACTATCTATTATGATATACTTTGAACCTTGAATAAATAGAAGTTAAATATTATGAAATATTTATAGACGTGAGCACCAAATCTGCTACAGGAAGTGTAGAGAATTGGGGCGTCACAATACTCTATCTACATTCTTCATAGTTTGACTTTTGGATCTCATCTCATTTTGACAGTCACGATCTGAAAATAGAAGAGTTCGATTTAAAGTTATCAAATTTTCCATTTCTTCTTGCATATTATTGTAATACATGTAATTCTTCCTCAGTACTTAGCAAACAAATCTATGGAAAATAAATAAATCAATTGTAAAAAAGAAATTATAGATTACATATTTTTGTTGATGTTGTCTCCTATATGTTTTCTAGTAGACTATACGCTCTCAAACGTATAAGCATGTGAAAAATAAGAATAAAAGTGATCTTGTATGCTCAGTATTTGTTCTGCTCTCTCAAGTTGATTTAACCTTTTATGAGAAAGAGACGAGAAAAATGGATCAATTAGGGTAACCAAATTTGTTCTACCGTTCGTCCGCACTTTAGTTCTGCGGACGAGTAAAATAATATTTTTACATTCCACACTTTAGTTATGTGGATTATACCTCAAACCAAAAAAGTTAGATGTAAAGCTATCAATCTTTCATTTCGTCGTATAAACATATTTTTATAACATATATATCCATGCTATATGGGATGATGAGAAACATGTATGGCTAAACAAATAAAATCTAGCAATGGGAGAAGTCTTTTCTCATAGTATGAAGCATGGGAGACAACGACATACCGCGATATATATATATATATATATATATATATATATATATATATATATATACACACACACACACACACACACATACATACTGACAAATGTTTAGTCATGCATGTTTCTCATGATCATCCCAAATCGCATGAATCAGTAAGGACAATAATATGTAAGAAGAAATAAAAATTTTAACTATTTTATATTACACTCAAAAGTTCTCAGTTTAGTTCTGCGGCTGGTGGTTAACTAAAAACGACGTAGTTTGAATTATATCATTAATAAACTCAACTTCCACAATTTATTTCTGTGGACAGGTTGTATGAACTAAAACGGTGTCGTTCTCAAGTATTAACAAATGTCATACCTAGCGTCCGTACAATTAAATTGCGAATTGACAAGGGGTATTTTGGACAATCATACTATTCACAGTATTAAACTGCGGACACTAACATATTAAACTATGAATGGGAGGTCTTCCTTACCGTTCGATCTGCGGATAGGACGACTGAAAAGTATATTTTAAGGATAAACTTACATATATGAATCAGTCCTGTATGTGTGTGTGGAATAAATATGAAAAAAAGAGGGAGCTTGTGAATTTTTATGTAGTACTATGAAATGAAACCCTTGATCCATACATTAAATATGCAATATATATAACAATGCAGTGGCATAAATCAATTTACAAAAATACTTAATTTTATATAAAAGAGTTTTACATTATAAAAAACGACAATGTCTTTAATTTCTTTTTCTTCTTCTTTTTCTTTTTATGTTTTCATCATTAATACAATTGAATTTGAAAGAAAACCTAAAAAAAATATTATTTTAAATATAGTCAAGCTTAGTTAAAGCATGCTTATAAATTTTCTTTTTTCATATACTTTTATGTTTGCTTTTATGTGTGTGTGTGTATATATATATATATATATATATATATATATATATATATATATAGAGTGGGATCAGTCCAGGACTCTCGAACCATAACAAAAAAAATCCGGATTTTTTTAGTTGTTCTACAAAAAAATAAAATAAATTTGGTCAGCATTTTAATCATTGCCCTGCATTCCTAAACACGATCCTAGTTCTATATATATATATATATCTTTAACAACATGTATGCATATATTTTAAAAATAATATTATATGCGCATGCATAAACCCAAAAGTAAAGTTATTATATCGAATTAACAATCTATTATCTTTTGGTAATTAAATGTTACTACATCAGTTGTTAATTTGTTTGTGTGTGAGAGAGAATATGAGCAGGTTGAGGAAATTGTGGTGTAAGATGTTGCTTTTAGCCAACAGACTTGGAGCAATTTCATGCAAATTTTAACTACTATTGACTCTTTCTTCTACTACTCTTCCTCATTAATTTAAACTTACAAGTTAACAAGAAAAGTTTTGTCAAAAAAATATAATTTCCTTTTACAAAGATTTTTCTTTAAAAAAATTGTGAAATGATTAAATAATCATATTAAATTTATAAAAAAAATTATTTTATTCCACATAATTTATACACGAAACTCCTCTAGAAAAGAAGTTTATTTAAATTTCATGGTATGTTTTCATTTGATGATTGTCATAAATCTATATCTATATTATAAAGCAGCTTTCTGGAGTCACTGATGTTGTTATTGTAATGTGTCGCACTATTTTTTTTTTTTTTCTTTTGTCTCCTATAAGTTTAGATATATTACTATTTTATCTTTTTTATATTAATATTTTTTTCTATTTAGTCCCCTAAATTTATAAAAAATTTATTTTATTTTACAAAATTTATACACGAAACTCGTGCGGCACGGAGTGCTAGTATTATAAGGTGTTGTCAAATTATACTTTTGATAAAATTTGAGCCCCAAAAAATCAAACAAGATTCCTTTATTTAAGATAGATGTAATGTAATACTTGCAGTCCCATTTGGGTACAAAGTCCGATCTGTCTTGGGTTGAGAAGGCCCAATGTTTACGGGCTAACAATTGAAACGATTCGGCCCAATTGACTTTATGAATTTATTTTCTTCTGTTTTGTTTTCATTTTAATTTTTAGATCTCCGAAAATGTATTTAGCGTGTAAAATCCCAAATCTATTTAGAAAAGGGAAAAAATAATAAAAAATCTACTTTCTATGTTCAAGTTCTATAAATTAATACTGTTAGGACTGAAATTTTTTATTAATTTAGAGAGTTATTATTTAATCGATAAATTAATAATTTATTAATTTAAAGAGTGTTTTTCTATTCGGTGAACCCAAATTTAATTACATTAAAATTATTGCATTTTATTGATGTTTATATCATACTTTTTTTGATGCAATGTATCATACTTATTAAATTAATGTAATAATAGTATTCATTGTAAGTTATATTAATTATTTTAATAATTAAATAATGTTCATTCTATCCACTTTTCAAATTACATTCACATTTTATTTCAAAAAAAAAACTATATTCACATTAAGTTTATTTAATTTGTATATATAAGTTCATTGTACTAGAATTTAATACATTCCATGTATGATGATAAAGAGAACTACTATATTAACATCAACAAAAATTCTTCAAATCATACTCAACAATGGCTTCTCATCTAAAAGTTGTTCATAAATCCACCATGACAAATCAAATACGCAAGGAATTATGCTACTATAAGAGAGATCACCCTACATGTACTCAGAAAGATTTACAACAGTGACTTGATGAATCATATTTTACAAGATTACCCTAGATATATTTGTAATTTAAAATAATTATTAATTTATGATTTTGATGGGACCATATATTTATATAAAGGTCTTTTTAAAAATTATTATTTTATCAAAATTATTAATTTATCCCATTAGCCCAAGTCGGGACTGAGAAAAAATATTATTTTAGAAAGATTATTAATTTATTGAGTATTAATTTATAGAGGTTCTCTTGTATAATGTTAATCTGCGTTATATTATTTTGAAAATTGAGGAAGAAGGTTTAGAATGAGAATTGATTTGGATATGAAGTTAATTGGTTTCAAAATACAAGATTATTAGTGAGTTTTTAAATTTTTAATTTGAAATAATTTTTAAATTTAAAATTGATACGAGTTCATTTAAGTTTTATATTATAAATTAAATTGAAAAGTAATATTAATCCATAAAATTTATTGTTATTAAAACTTAAATAAATTACAACAAAGTGATAACCACCAAGTAAAAGACTCCTCTTTTTCTAATCAATGTCACATGTTCGAGTCTACCACTCAGCAAGAAATCATAATTTAGCATGCAAAGTTTCCCCCTAATTTCCCTTTTGGCTCCTTCCCCATGCTCCTCCCTAAGCTTCTGGGATGAAATAGAAACGGTTAGTATGAAGTTAATTTTGTTTAATTGACCAAATATAGTGTCGACGCGTAGGCGGAAAGTGATCTTTTCCTCTACATGACATAATTGACCAATTTACTATGAAGTTAATTTCATGATAGCCGGATCCGGATAAAATGTATCACTAGTATTGATTTGTAATAATAAAGGTTCTCAAAAATAAACTTAAATATATTTTATATATTAAGTTCACAGAAGCATTTCACTAATGTGCCAAAAGAGAGACAAAAAATTGAACATACGAATTTAAAGCTTCTATTTACCAAAAAAATATTAGTTTAAATTTTTTTAAATAAAATAATAATATACTTAGGAGTGGATTGAACCTAATTATAAATTTGACCAAATTTATGTAAAAGGAAAAGTGATTTCTAAGCACGTACACATAATATATGACGTTTTAGAATTTTGCACAAGAATTAAGGAATGATTGTATAATATTAAATATAGTATCAATTGTCTATAATACTCTGTACAATACTTATCTCATACTCTGTAAATTTTCTCGTAAGGGATAATTTTAAAAAAATTATGACTAATTCTCCTAAATTATATAAAACGTTAAATAATTTGGAAAAAAAAGTTAGATATATGATGGGAGGAAGGGAGTAATGTGGAAGACAATTATGGAAATCTACTAAATGTGGTGTTGGGTATTGAAATTATTACATTAAAATGTGAAAGGAGTCGAGTGTAAAAGTGGAATAAGAAAGCCTAACAGAATACCAAAGATATGTTGCCAAAAGTGGAATACATGGAGTTTGTTACTTTACACGTTTTGGGAAAGAATCTATTCCTTTAACTGCTGAAAGCCTCCATCAACTATACAGAAAATATAGTGTGCTATTATTGGAATCTGACGTGGCTTTTCTGCCATCCACGTCACCACCCAACTTTGAGAGACATTTGTAGTCATGGAGTTTATAGTGTTTGGGCATTAAATGTAACTGTTGCGTTTAAAATAAACTCATACCCAAGCAATAAGAATTTTAAGTATATTTGAACTTTCAAATGCTTTAAACGCACTAAATACTATAAATATTGAGTAATCAAATACTTTTTCTGTCTTAAAATAAAAGTTTTTATTAATATTTTAGGTAGTTTCAAGTTAAATGCATACTTACTTTAAATAATCTATTTTTATAATAATTTACCTATAATACCCTTATTATTATTTGTTATATTTCTATTTTCTATGCATATTTATGGAGCATAACTAGTAATGTGCAAAAAACTATGCAATTAAATGAGAATTTAAATATGGGCAATGTTGTCATTTTATCCTCTTTCTGTAAAACCCCTATTTAGGAATACTCTATATAAGAATAACCTCTACAATATTATAGAAACATTTGGTCCCAATTTGGGCCAGTTATAAATAAGAATAACCTCTAAATTGTAATATGTTATATCTTTTTAAATCTCAGATTAAGAAACTATACATCTATATATATAATAATTTATATATATATATATATATATATATATATATGAGAGAAAGACAATATTAATTTTAAAAGACTATATTTTTTATAAAAGACTACATTTTTTATAAAGAACTATATTTTTTTTATACAAAGACTATATTTTCTATAAAAGATCACATTTTCCCATAAAAGACTATATTTCCTATAAATAAAAGACTACATTTTCCTAGTTTGAAATCTAAATAATTTATTAGGGAGTTCTTATTGATATTTTTGTTAAAGTGAATATTTTTGGATGTTCGAAAAATATTTTGTACCAATACCTCTATTTAGTAATAACCTCTCAATTAGAATATAAATAGTTTGGTCTCAAATCTATTCCTAAATAGAGGTTTTACTGTATGCATAAAAAGTAAGCTGAGACTTTTATCTTGGGACGGAGGGAGTATTATACAGTTTATTACTATCTCCGTTCATAAAAGATTGTCGTTTAAGGTTTTTGCACATGGATTAAAAAAGTCATTTAATACTACTCCATCATTTAACAATTAAAATTTGTTTAAAATTCCATTACTACCCCTTATGGAAAGTTAAAAATTATTAATACAAGGAAGATAATTTTTTATGAAAATGAGAGAAGATACGAGTGATATAGAAAAGTAAATAATTTATTTTTCTAGAAAGTTGTAAACGACAAATAAATTAGAATAAATTATTTCTTCTAAAACGATAATCTTTTAGGAACGGAGGAAGTAATAATTTATCAAAATAAATTAGACAACTTTTATATAATTACTTGGTGTTATTCTTCATCCAATTCTGTCAAATATTCACAAACAGCTTTTTTGGACCGGAATATTGGACATTTTCAAAAAAAATTTATTTTTTGCTTTTCTTGTGACTCTCAAAAAATATATAGTATTTATTCTAACTGAAATTTTTATAAAATACAATATTTTTAGATATAATTTGGATATATATACAAAACAGGGTTGTACATATTGTACAACTCTATTAGTGTATATATATCAAAATTATACTTAAAATACTATATTTTATAAAAATTTCGATTAAAATAAATACTATACAATTTTACAAATCACAAAAATAAAAATATCCAATATTCTGATCCAAAAAAACTATCTACCAAGACTTATTGATAGTAATAAGTCTCATGTGATGTGACATTAAGTTGCTTTATCGTGGATATATAAAAAAAAGGTTGAGTTATCGTGTAAATTATTGAGATGGCATTGACAACATTTTAATTTTAATTTATTAAATTTTGGAACTTCAAATTTGATTTTAGACTTTTATGACATTTTTTAAGGAAAAAGAATTTGATAGATGAAATATGATAAATTCTTTGACAAAATTATGTCAAAAATTCATTTGACTAAAGACAATGACAAATATAGTCAAGAATTTATAAATATTAAGCATGTCATTGTGCTTGAGCAGCAAAAGCCACAAATAAGAGTTAAATTAATTAATGGTATGTTATATATGGATTAGTCTAATGATAATAACCAATAAGTACATCATTTTGTATAATATAATTTATTTAATTACCAAAATATTATTGTAATTTTGGTATATTAGTATTATATGAAGGACTATAATGTGGTCATCAATACACAAAAATAAAAAGACAAGATTTGTCGTTTTAATCTGTTCCGAGTTGACTCACTAAAACAATTCAGTAACTTAAGGATATATTATAGTGACAGGAGAAACAATTAATAGAAAGCTATAGAGTTAAGGGTGTAAACGAATCGAGTCGATCTGAGTATTGAGTTGTTCAGATTTGGTTCATAAAATTTATCGAGTATAAAATAAAGTTTGATTGAAGACATTTATTTACCTATCGAAATGAACGTGATTAGAATCGATCTAGAAGCGGTTTGGATTTTTCCAACGAATATGATCCGAGTACTAATAGAAAATTATAATTTGAGAAGGTTCGAGTACTTTATCGAACATTAAAATATGCTCATATTTGACTCATTTATATTTCGAGTCGAGCTCAAATCGAACTTTTAATCGAAATGAAGATTGAATCGGCTCTAACGCTTGCTTCATTTCTGACTTTACATGGAGCTATATATTTCGGAAATACAAAAAAATAATATAATAAACCCCCGCAATTGGTGCAGTGGTTCAAGGTTGTCCTGGGATGAGTTGTAGACCCGAACATCTTAGGATCGACTCCCACTAGCAACAATTGTGAACAAATAGGGCTACACACTGCCTTGCGTAAGCAGTTTACCAAACTCGCACTGGTTCGAGTTGAATAGATTAGTCAGCCTGCGGGTGGGATACTCCACATTACCAAAAAATAATATAATATATTTTCTGGTGTTGGATACAAATTTTTTAAGATTTATTACTCTTTTCTAAGATGCGAAAAAAATCAAAAGTTTTATAATAAGTCTACAATATTCGTTTTCATTCCTATGAATCTAAAACACTTATTAATTACTTACTGTATTAACCAAAATTTAGTTAAGTAAATTATATTATGCAGGATAATTATCATTTTTATTATATATAGACCCTATTTAATTATGTTATAAATCAATTAAATAAATTATATTATACACAATTTGATATAAAAAAAATTTACTAAGTTGCTTTTAAACTTTCTCTGCACAATTTATCAAGCTTGTCTTGTTTTAAGATTCAAAGAATATACAATTGGTGGTCCTATTAAAGGCGTAGCCAGTGACTGAGCCAGTGGGCACGACCCCAAGTTCTCGACAACAAAAATTAATAAATAAATAAGATCTAATATCAATCAAAAAGGAATTTCCTACCATTAATATAACTTTTGAAAATTATTTATTTTGGTGTATGACATTTTCTAAAAATTATTTATTTATGTGTCTCATTTGATTTGTCTTAATTTGACTTTTATGACATAATTTTATAATTTTAATAAAAAATATTTATATAGATTTTTTAAATCACAATATTGAATTATTAGTGAATATATATATATATATATATATCTAATAAAATACAAATGATTTTAAATTTTTCGCTCACTCAATAAATTATTTGGGTCGTCCAAAATTTGAGATAAACCTCACCGTCTATACAGTGCCGGAGGCACAGGACACATCTAGTATATATATAGTGAAAAAGGGATATAACTTAGGTATCTACCTAGTATATCATATATGGTTAATACGTTTGTTTTAAGGGGTTTTTAGATATATTTAATTATATCGATTTAAAGAATATGTATAAATATTTAAATATATGAATTTTTACATAATTTGGTGATGTTTATTATAGGGATCTGGTTATTATGAAGTAAACTTCATGGTAAATTGGTCATGTGACCAATACAATACTGACACGAAGAGAGAGAGAAATCACCTCCTGCCTGCGTGCCAACACTGTATTAATCAATTGACCAAATTTAACTCCATGATAAACACTGTCCTATTATAGACTTTATGCTAAATAAAGTTCAATTAATTTTAGTCGTCAATATTTTACAATGTTATAATAATGATACTACACAGCCTCAAATTAAATAAAAAATTTCAAATAATTATATTTTTACATGATCTTTTCATTGGTAAAGTTAAATTTTACTAAAATACTTGAGATAAACTCATTTTTATAAAACTAAAGTATACAAGCAGGGGCGGACTGTAAAACCCCAACTTTTTGAATAAAGATGAATTTTTTATAAATATTATTTTTGAATATTATGGAGTGAAATTGATATAATGTTATAGTTGTGGGTAATATTTATAAATTTTGCAAAATCACATGCAAGTTGTTATATAATATTCGATTGGTGGGAAATATTCGTTTTAATAGGGAATATTAGATACAACCAACACAATCATTGGTGGACCTATAACGGAATTATTGCCGGATCGAGAAAAGCGACAAAAATAATTTATGAAAATAACGGAAGTTTTACAGTTAATTGTTGAAACACAGGGTGTTAAAAGTACATTAATACGCGTGGGTTGCGTAGTAGCACTACAGTATTAATTATTGATGCTTACGTGATAAGTCACTCGGTTTTATTGGTATTATTAATGTAATAATACAAAAATCTTTTATATAAAAATGTAATACTTTTATAAAGTTTTTCTATAAATAGAATATATTATATTCTATTATGCATAGTAGTGCATAGTAATATGCATAGTATTTTGTATAGTAAAATCTTTTATATAAAAGCGTAATACTTTTATAAAGTTATACATTTTATTGACAATAATTAGAATATATTATATTTTATTATGCATAGTATTTGTATAGGATTTGCATAATATTTGCATAGTAAAATCTTTTATAAAGTTATTCGTTTTATTAGATTATAAATAGAATATATTATATTTTATTTAAAAGATTTTGCTTTAAATATGGACCGTCAGATTAAAGTAAATCAATCTGGACCGCTTCATGAGTTAAGTTACTACGCAATCCATTTTTCTATAAATAGAAGCTCATTCCTTCATTATTTTCTTACTTAATTCATTGAAACTCTGTAGAGATAAACTATAGAGAAAGAAGAAAGTATTCTCGCTACTTCACTACTTATATATCCAAAGACTCTTCTTCTTAAGGTATGAAATATTATTTGTTGTACTCTATAAGGGGTGTTATTCTTTTTGTATTCATGAAGAGAACTTATGTTATTCCATTCTTTATTATTACATTGGAATAACTGTATCTGCCGGCTACCCTATACTTGGTGACATTCTTCTATTATTCCGTCTTTACTTATTACATTTGGAATATCACATGCATGCGTTTACGTAGGACCGATTCTGTCTTTATTATTACATTGGAATATCACGCTCGCATGCATTTCTGTAGGACCGATTTCGTCTTTATTATTCCGTTGAAATATATCACTCGCTCATGCGTTTTCTGTGGGACACGATTAAAATCCTTATTAGTATTACATTGGAATAACACGCTAAGCAAAATACCGCATGCATGGTGATTTCGTTGTTATTCCATTCTTTATTATTCGTTGGAACATCCGCTTGGCGGTGCGAATTACGCTTTGACACGGTTCTCGTTATTTAGTATTCTGTTGGAATAACACATACATCACGAAGTATCGCATGCATGGTGATTTCTTTTGTTATTCCATTCTTTATTATACTCGGTTGGTTAAAGTTTTGACTTACATACTCCATAAAATTTGTGGAATATCCTTGATTTTTAAGGCTTCATCCAAAGATCTTTTTATGGAAATTTTCTTTTGAGCATTCTTGAATTTTACTCTACAAAGCGATATCATGTTGACAATTTGGACATTATTAGTTCTGGATAAATTAATTCTTGAACTTGTTTTATTGAATTCAGTATATCATTGTCATCATCCTCATGTTTATATTTTATTGAAAGTCATACGTGGCTGTGAAGTGCATAGATGGACTTGGTATGATTATGACGAGGAATTATTCGGTAATAATCATGGTAGTAATGTTACAAATGATGTGGTAAAAGTCCTCATTGACCCGTAGTGCATTGATGGACGGTTGTTAGCATGATCATGACCATTAATGAATACACAAATATTCTTGGCCCATAAAGACATGGATAATTGTGGTCGTGATACTAAAGAATATCCTTGGTCAGTAAGTGCGGGGTGATTCGATGATGTGAATTATTTATTGTCGAGTCTCGTGATAAAAGTCATGAAAAACCTTTTAAATCATAGAAGATAGTAGATTTTATTTCTACTGACTCTTCTAATGGATTCGCTTGTTCATTGCAGTTAAACTTGATGTTTGTTATATTTTATCGGTTTACATTTGTTTAAGGCTAATGATAATTTATTCGCATTATCTTAGTCATAATATTTCTTCTTGGGCTAGTTGAGCTCACCCTTTTTCTTTCACCGTTCTCTTGTGAAATGAGAGCGTGAATGGGATTAGTCTGGGAGCGGAGTGATGGTGGGATGATAGTATTAGCTAGTAGTCCTCACTATTACGTTAAATAGTGTGACAATAAATGTAATGAGGACTTATTCGAGAGTGGATATATGTCAGAGAGAAGATTTATATTAAAACTCATGACTCTCTTGTTGTATATTAAAGATTGTATTTGTATTACGTACATGTATTTGGCGACTCGTAGAATATGTGATGTATACCAATTTTGGGGCGTCACGGTTGGTATCAAAGCTTAGGATATGATCCACGGCTAAGATGTGAGACTAGAACTAGGAGGGAGAGGCGGGAATTCCTTCGCTAGTGTGACCTACCTAAGTTTATTTTGTGAAACCCCAGATTTTATGAATAAAAAATTAATTTTCTCGAAATAATTTTTTATATTATGGTGTGAATTTGAGATAATGTTATAGTTGTGGGTAATATTTATAAATTTTGCAAAGTATGCAAGTTGTTATATTATATTCGATTGGTCGGAGAATATTCGTTTTAAACAGGAAATATTCGTACGACGGAACAATCATTGGTGGACCCCACAACGGAATTATTGTCGGATTGAGAAAACGACAAAAATATTTTATTAAAAATAACGGCAGAAGTTTTACCGTTGATACTGTTGAACTACTCGGTAGTAAAAGTACAGTAATACGCGTTGTTGCATAGTAGCACACGGTATTGATTATTGATATTTATGTGAGAAGTCACTCAGTTTTGTTCAATTATTGCTACAATAGTTGCTGCATAGTATCTCACATTATTTGATTCAATTATTGTTGATTTAGAAGTTTTGTTTTATTCGTATTATTAACGTAATAAAATAGAAACATCTTTTTATATAAAATAGAATACTTTATTAAAGTTATTCAATAAATAGAATATATTATATTCTATTATGCATAGTTTTTTGCATAGTAAATTTTTTTTATATAAAATAGAATACTTTATTAAAGTTATTCTATAAATAGAATATATTATATTTTATTATGCATAGTGTTTGCATAGTGCCTGCATAGTATTTGCATAGTGCCCGCATAGTGTTTGCATAGTAATTTTTTTTTTATATAAATAGAATATATTATATTTTATTTAAAAGATTTTTCTTTAAATATGGACCGTCAGATTAAAGTAAATCAATCTGGACCGTGTGAATCTCTTCATGGATATCCCGTTCATCTTTATCTGTGGGACTGGTTCCATCATTTATTATTCGCATTTATTATTCATTTGGAATATCACGTCGATTGTGAATCTCACACGACTGGTTCCGTTATTATTATTACGTTGGAATAGCGATACATGCAAAGTACCGCATGCATGGTGATATCTTTTGTTATTCCATTCGGTATTATACTTAGTTGATTTAAATTTTGACTTCTATACTCCATGAAATTAGTGGAATATCCTTGATATTTGCACTTCATCCAGTATCTTTTTGTGAAAATATTCTTACGAGCATTCTTGAATTTTACTCTACAAAGCGTTATCATGTTGACAATTTGGACGTTATTGGTTCTGGACAAATTAATTCTTGAACTTGTTTAATTGAATTCTTATATCATTGTCATCATCCTCATGTTTATGTTATGTTGAAAGTCATCTGTGGCCTGTAGTGCATAGATGGACTTGGTATGATTAGACCATGGATTATTCAGTATAATCATGACCGTAATGTTACAAATGATGTGAAAATTAAAAGTCCTCATTGGCCCGTAGTGCATTGATGGATAGTTTTTGGTATGATTATGGCTATGGATTCTCTTCGGCCAAGGGAGCAAAGATGAATTGTTTTATGGCATGATCAGGACCGTTGATGAAAACGCGATTATCTTTGGCCTGTAGTGTATGGATAATTCGCGGTCGTGATACTAAAGAATATCCTTGGCCTGTAGTGCAGGGATGATTTAATGATGTGGATTATTTATTGAGCTGAGTCTCAGCGATAAAAGTGATGAAAAACTTTTTAAATCATAAAAGATAGTAGATTCTATTATCTACTTGACTCTTTTAATGGATTGCTTGTTCCGCTGCAGTTAAACTTGATGTCTATTGTATTTTATCAGTTTAACATTGTTGGAGGCTAATGATAATTTTTTTCTACATTATCTTAGTCATAATATTTCTTACTGGGCTAGTTGAGCTCACCCTTTCTTCACTGTTCTCTTTAGGAAATGAGAATATAGCTGGGACGAGTCGGGGAGCGGAGTGATGGTCGGAGGATAGCATTAGTAGTCCTCACTATCACGTGAAATAGTGTGATAATAATTGTAATGAGGACTCCTTTTGAGTTTGTATAATCTCTAGTAGATAATATTTGTATTCAAACTCACGGTTTATGTTTTGTCGTATTGCATACCCAGCGGTGGTATTAGTAAGTTGTATTTGAATTACGTACCATGTATCTGGCGACCCAAGATGGGTGATGTATACCTAATTTTGGGGGCGTCACAGTTGGTATCAAAGCTTAGGGATATGATCCACTGGCTAAGATGTGAGATAAGAACTAGGAGGGAGAGCGGGAATTCCTTCGTTAGTATATGACCTACCTAAGTTTATTTGGTATTTAATTGGTCGGTCAAAGTATAGGGATAATATGTGATATGTTAATTAACCCTTGTTTTGTTGTAGTGTTTAAAAATGGCATCCGAGAATGTTGAGATTATCAATGGAGCACAGGAGACCGTTGAGTCTCCACAGATCAATAATCAGGATAATGTGCAACCAGAGGACAATACTCCTCATGAAAACAATATCACCGATGAAATGGTGAATGATGGGATGGTCAGAGGCTTTATGCAATTTATGCAACAACAAGTGAAGGCGTGCATCCAAAATGCAAGTAGAAGAAATCGATAACTTCTCTCGACGGTCCACCGCTAAGCAGTTTAAGGAGCAATTCATGCAACAACGGGCGAAGGCAACTCCTGTTCATAATGCAGATAGAAACAATGGTAACCCACGGTTGGTCACCGCTAAGCATTTCAAGGAGCTGGGACCACCGAAGTTTTTGGGAAAGCCAGAACCACTTAAGGCGGAGACATGGATAAAGCAAATTACCAAGATATTTGATGTCTTGGAATGCTCAGAGGAGCAAAAGGTTCCATTCGCCACCTTTATATTGCGTGAAGAAGGAGATCATTGGTGGGAATCAGAAAAAAGCGTACCCGACTGGCCTCAAGATGTCTTGGGAGAAGTTCCAAGAATTATTCAACGACAAGTACTTTTCCGAAAGTATTCGTTACATGAAGGAGGTAGAATTCATCAAGCTGGAGCAAAATAATATGACCGTGTCGCAGTACGAGGCTAAGTTTGCGGAGTTATCCCGGTTTGCATCCCATTTGGTCGATAATGAAGAGCGAATGACGTGAATGTTTTTGCGAGGTTTGAAACTCGATATACGTCAATACCTCATTTCTCACAAACTTTGTTTATATTCAGATGTTGTGAATAGGGCTCAGTTATTGGAGCGCGATAATGAGTCAGCACAACCAAAAGGCAACGACCAACAACACGATAATAATTTTACCAGTGACAACGGTCATCGGAACAACGATAACCATCGTGGGGGATATTATCATGCCAATAATGGTAACCATTTTAGTGGTAATCATGGCCAAGATAATAAGAATGGACATTTTAAGAAGAGAAGGTTCAACAATGACGTGAAGACGTCGTCACCAGCACTCGTTTCAAAGGAAGAAGAACGCCCATCGGTCGTATGTTTCAAATGCGGACAAGAGGGACACATCCGTCCAAACTGTACGCAACAATCCAAAGCGTGTTTTAATTGCCGAAGAGAAGGTCACCTAGCTCGCTTTTATCGTATGGTAAAGTCAAGTCCAACTGGGATAGTGATGTCAAAGGATGTCCCAGACAAGCCAAAGCCGGTAGTTTAAGAGAGAGCGTTTTTTTTTCGTGATGAGGAACCTGAATATAATTATCATGGGTAAGTTAATCATAAGCTCTTACGAAGTCTATACCATGTTAGATACCGGTTCTACTCACTCTTTTATTTCACCTAGTTGTGTTCAATGTTTGTACTTAACTCCGAAGAAGTTAAACTTTGATTTATCTATTAAAACTCCATTGGGAGAAACCTTCGTTACCTCCACTGATTATAAATCTTGTTTGATTCAAATCGATACTTTCACGTTACCTGTCGATCTTATCTCTTTGAAAATACTTGCCTTTGATGTGTTTTTTTTTTGAAATGATTGGTTGACTACTCATCATATTTTTCGTAAGGTTGTTAGCTTTCATATTCCTAACCAACCTATTATGCGAATTCAAGCAACCAAACCACTAAATTCAATCATTGTCATATCAAGCAATAAGTAAAGAGCCCCGATCCTTTTGTTGATGACTTCCTGGTGTGGAATGCACCGCCGATTTTTAGTGGCGACGTCGTGAATGACGATGACAAGTTGATAGATATCATTGTGAGGTGCTATCTAGATTAAGGGATAGAAGTCACAGTTGGTATCAATGTGACGTACTATCCAAGTCTTGGATGAGAGTAACAGTTTTGAATGATATTTCTATCGTTAATAAATTTCTTGACGTATTCTTGAAGACTTCCTAGCCTACCCCTAGAGCATGAAATCGAATTTTGTATTGACCACAGTACAAAACCCATTTCTAAAACCCTCAAATATTTCTTTACTTAAAACGAACGTAACATGCGCCAAATACATTGACTCAAGCTGTTGAAGATTACGATCGTACCATTCAATACCATCATGGGAAAGCGAACGTGGTAGCTGACGCGTTGAGTAGAAGATCGTATGCGTTTACGAGTGCGATGTTGTTAACACAAAGGCCCATTTTGTACGACTTACAAATGATGAAGATAGAGTTAACGACTCTAGGAACCCAAGTGAAGATAACGAATATATGAGTAGAATCGACTTTAATCGATAAAGTTAAAAGCCGCTCAAGCTACATACCGAAGTGATGAATGTGAAGAAGAAGGTTCAAGAGGGCGTTATTCTAGAAGCAAGAATCGATGAAGAAAGGAAATCTCAACCCTCGATTTAATTGGCCCATTTGAAATCCTCGATGAAGTAGGAACTGTGGCCTATAGACTCGTTTTACCGCCAAGTATGTCGCGTGCTCATAATGTTTTTAACGTATCAATGTTACGTAAATATGTGGATGACCCGAACCACATTATTAATTTAGAATCGGACGAGATAGCGGATGATTTAACGTATGAGATCTCGTGTTAAAATCTTGGATAAGAAGAATCGTATCCAACACTCAAGGGTTATACCTCAAGAGTTAGAATATGAAATGAAGTCAAGGTATCATCACCTGTTCGGCATACCAGGTACGTACGTAAATTTTGAGGGCAAAATTCTATAAGGAGGGGAGATTGTGAAACCCCAGATTTTATGAATAAAGAATTAATTTTCTCGAAATAATTTTTTATATTATGGTGTGAATTTGAGATAATGTTATAGTTGTGGGTAATATTTATAAATTTTGCAAAGTATGTAAGTTGTCATATTATATTCGATTGAATTGGGGAATATTCGTTTTAAAGCAGGAAATATTAGATGCGACAAGACAATCATTAGTGGACCCTACAACGGAATTATTGTCGGATTGAGAAAATGACAAAAATATTTTATTAAAAATAACGGCGGAAGTTTTTCTGGTTGATCTTGTTGAACTACTTTCGGTAGTAAAAGTACGATGTAATACGTGTTGTTGCATAGTAGCACACGATATTAATTATTGATATTTATGTGAGAAGTCACTCGGTTTTGTTCAATTATTGCTACAATAGTTAACTTGCGTAGTATCTCACATTATTTGATTCAATTATTGTTAATTTAGAAGTTTTGTTTTATTCGTATTATTAACGTAATAAAATAGAAACATCTTTTATATAAAATAGAATACTTTATTAAAGTTATTCTATAAATAGAATATATTATATTCTATTATGCATAGTGTTTTTGCATAGTAAAATCTTTTATATTAAATGAATACTTTATTAAAGTTATTCTATAAATAGAATATATTATATTTTATTATGCATATTGTTCAGTATAGTGCTTGCGATAGTGTTTTCAGATAGTGCTTGCATAGTGTTTGCATAGTAAAAATCTTTTTATATAAATAGAATATATTATATTTTATTTAAAAGATTTTCTTTAAATATGGACCGTCAGATTAAAGTAAATCAATCCGGACCGTTCATGGATTAATTCTTATGCATTCCATTTTCCTATAAATAGAAGTTCATTCCTTCATTATTTTCTTTCATGAATTCACTTTGAACTCTAGAGAGAGAAACTATAGAGAGAGTATATAGAGATAGAAGAAAAGTTTTCTCGCTACTTCACTACTCTTATATCAAGTATTATTTTACGGTAAGGATATTATTCTTTTGTATTCAAGAAGAGAACTTACGTTATTCCATTTCTTTATTGTTCATTGGAATAACTCGTATCTGTGAGCTACCCTATACTTGGTGACATTCTTCTATTATTCTATCATTATTATTACATTGGAATATCACATCACGGCTATATATCTGGGACTGGTTCCATTTTTATTATTCCGTCTTTATTATTTCGCCGGAATATCACATGCATCATCTTATCTGTGGGACTGGTTCCATCATTTATTATTCGCATTTATTATTACATTGGAACATCACCGTCGGTGTGAATCTCACCGACTGGTTCCGATTATTATTATTCTGTTGGAATAACTGTCTATGCGAAGTACCGCATGCATGTTGATATCTTTTGTTATTCCATTCGGTATTATACTTAGTTGATTAAAATTTGGACTTCTGTACACCATGAAATTAGTGGAATATCCTTGATATTTCAAGGCTTCATCCGATATCTTTTCGTGGAAATATTCTTACGAGCATTCTTGAATTTTACTCTACAAAGCAAAGATCATCGTGTTGACAATTTGGATGTTATTGGTTCTGGACAAATTAATTCTTGAACTTGTTTAATTGAATTCTTATATCATTGTCATCATCCTCATGTTTATGTTATGTTGAAAGTCATCTCGTGGCTGTAGTGCATAGATGGACTTGGTATGATTATGATTTAGGGATTATTCGGTATAATCATGACCGTAATGTTACAAATGATGTGAAAATTAAAAGTCCTCATTGGCCCGTAGTGCATTGATGGACCGTTTTTGGTATGATTATGGCTATGGATTCTCTTCGGCCAAGGGAGCAAAGATTAATTATTTTATGACATGATCAGGACCGTTGATGAAAACACGATTATCTTTGGCCTGTAGTGCATGGATAATTCATGGTCGTGATACTAAAGAATATCCTTGGCCTGTAGTGCAGGAATGATTTAATGATGTGGATTATTTATTGAGCCGAGTCTCAGCGATAAAAGTGATGAAAAACTTTTTAAATCATAAAAGATAGTAGATTCTATTATCTACTTGACTCTTTTAATGGATTGCTTGTTCCGCTGCTGTTAAACTTGATGTCTATTGTATTTTATCAGTTTAACATTGTTGGAGGCTAATGATAATTTTTTTCTACATTATCTTAGTCATAATATTTCTTACTGGGCTAGTTGAGCTCACCATTTCTTCACTGTTCTCTTCAGGAAATGAGAATATAGCTGGGACGAGTCGGAGAACGGAGTGATGGTCCAAAGGATAATATTAGTAGTCCTCACTATTCTGTGAAATAGTGTGATAATAATTGTAATGAGGACTCCTTTTGAGTTTGTATAATCTCTAGTAGATAATATTTGTATTCAAACTCACGGTTTATGTTTTGTCGTATTATTGTACACGACAATTGGTATTAGTAAGTTGTATTTGAATTCTGTACCATGTATCTGGCGACCCAAGATGGGTGATGTATACCTAATTTTGGGGGCGTCACATATTTGGTATTTAATTGGTCAGTCAAAGTATAGGGATAATATGTTATATGTTAATTAACCTTCGTTTTGTGGCAGTATCTGAAAATGACATCCGAGAACGTTGAGAATAGCAATGGAGCACAAGAGACCGTTGAGTCTCCACATATCAATAATCAGGAGAATGTGCATCAGGAAGGCGACAATCCTCATGCAAACAACAACACTGACCAAATGATGAATGATGGATTGTTCAGAGGCTTTATGCAATTCATGCAACATCAGGCGTGAGCGGCTCCTGTCCAAAATGTAGGTGAAAACACTAGAAACTCTCGGACCTGTTACCGCTAAATGATTCAAGGAGTGGGACCACCGAGTTTATTGGAGAGCCAAAACCACTTAAAGGCGGAAGCATGGATAAAGCAGATCACCAAGATATTTGATGTCTTGGGATGCTCGAGGAGCAAAGAGTTCCCTTCGCCACCTTCGTATTACGTGAAGAGACAAATTCTTGGTGGGAATCAGAAACGCATTACCGACTGGCCGACTCAAGATGTCTTGGGAGAAGTTCAAGAGCTATTCAACGACAAGTACTTTTCTGAGAGTATTCGTCACATTAAAGAAGTGGAGTTTATCAAATTGGAACAAAATAATATGACCATGTCGCAATACGAGGCTAAATTTGCAGAGTTATCCCTGTTTGCATCCCATTTGGTCAATAATGAGGAGCGAATGACGCGAATGTTTTTAAGAGGTTTGAAACCGGGGATACATCAATATCTTATTTCTCATAAACTGAGTTTGTACTCAAATTTTGTAAATAGGGCTCAGTTATTAGAGCACGGTAATGAGTCAACGTAACCAAGAGAAAGCATTCGGCAGCATAAATATACCAGTGGTATCAGTCATCGAAGCGGTGACAACAAACGTGGAGAGAATCAACATGCCAGAAATGGTAACCACTTCGGTGGTAATCATGGCCAAGACAGTAAAATGGACATTTCAAGAAAAGGAGATTCAACAATGATGGAAAGACGTCAGCACCAGCAACCGTGGTTAAGGAAGGAGAATGACCACTTATTATATGCTTCAAATGCGGAGGGGAGGGAAATATCAGTCCAAACTGCGCGATGCCATCCAAAGCGTGTTATAATTGTGGAAGAGAAGGTCACCTAGCCCAATTTTGTCATTCACCGAAGACAAGTTCAACTAGGATGGAGGCACTAAAGGCCGTCCCAGAAAAGTCAAAACCGGTGGTGCAATGGAGAGCATTTGTTGTGACCTCCCAGAAAGTAAGGAACCCGAACGAGGTCATCACGGGTAAGCTTATCATAAACTCTAGCGAAGTCTATACCTTATTTGATACCGGTTCTACCCATTCATTTATTTTTCCTACTTGCGCTCAACGATTAAATTTGACTACGGAGAAATTAGACTTTGACTTATCTGTAGAAACTCCGTTGGGAGAAACCTTCATTACATCCACTGTTTATAAGTCTTGTTTGGTTCAAATTGGTACCCTCACATTACCTGTCGATCTTATTTCATTAAAAATACTTGCATTTGACGTAATTCTAGGGATTGATTGGTTAACTACTCATCATGCAAAAATTGATTGTTTTCGTAAGGTTGTTAGCTTTCATATTCCTAATCAACCTATTATGCGAATTCAAGCGACCAAACCATTAAAATCAATCACTGTCATCTCAAGCCATAAAGCTATTCGTTTATTGAAAAATGGATGAAAAGCTTTCTTATCTCATGTCACGGATCTAAACAAAAATACGTTGGTTTTGAATGATATTTCTATTGTTAATGAATTTTCGGACGTATTCCCTTAAGAACTTCCTGGCCTACCCCCAAAGCGTGAAATTGAATTTTCTATTGACCTTGAACCTGGTACAAAACCTATTTCCAAAGCCCCATATCGAATGGCTCCTATTGAACTTCAGGAGTTAAAGACCCAACTGCAGGAATTGTTAGACATCGGTTTCATTCATCCTAGTACTTCTCCTTAGGGTGCTCCTGTTCTATTCGTGAAAAAGAAAGATGGGAGTATGCGACTTTGTATTGATTACCGGGAGTTGAATCACGTCACCATCAAAAATAGGTACCCATTGCCACGTATTGATGACCTGTTTGACCAGTTGCAAGGAGCCAAATTCTGTTCAAAGATTGATCTTCGTTCCGGATATCACCAATTGAAGATTAGAGGCGATGACATTCCAAAGCGGCTTTCGGAACCTCATGCGGGCATTATGAATTCTAGTCATGTCTTTTGGATTGACTAATGCTCCTGCCGCCTTCATGGATATGATGAACCGAATATTCAAGGAATATTTGGATCACTTTGTGGTAAATCTTTATTGATGACATCCTTATTTATTCCAAAAGCCGTGAAGATCATGAGCAACACTTGAGGCTGATACTCCAAAAGCTTCGTGAATACAAGCTTTATGCCAAGTTAGAGAAATGCGAGTTCTGGCTTGAGGAAGTAGCATTCCTTGGGCACGTGGTATCAAGTCATGGAATATCTGTTGACCCAGCAAAGATTGAAGCTATTCAAAGCTGGGAGCAACCTAAATCAGTGACCAAAGTACGTAGTTTTCTCAGCTTAGTTGGTTATTATCGGAGATTCGTAGAAGGGTTTTCTCGAATCGCTACTCCACTAACTTAGCTGACTCGAAAAGATACAAAGTTCGGTTGGAGCGAGGAATGTGAGAAGAGTTTTCACGAACTCAAGAGGAGACTCATTTCAGCACCTGTTCTGACAATACCATTTGGTTCGGGGGAATTTGTCATCTACAGTGATACTTCGGGCAAAGGGTTAGGATGTGTTCTCATGCAACATGGGAAAGTCATAGCCTATGCCTCACGACAACTCAAAGAATATGAGAGGATTTATCATACTCATGACCTAGAGTTAGCAGCTGTTGTCTTCGCACTTAAAATTTGGAGGCATTACTTGTATGGGGAGAAGGTGGAGATATTTACGGATCATAAAAGCCTCAAATATTTCTTGACTCAAAAAGAACTCAACATGCGACAACGACGTTGGCTTGAACTATTGAAACATTATGATCATACCATCCAATACCATCCTGGAAAAGTGAACGTGGTAGCTGACACATTGAGTAGAAGATCATATGCAAGTACGAGTACGATATTGTCAACACAAAGGCCCATTTTGTGTGACTTACAAAGGATGGAGATAGAGTTAAGGACTCCAGGGACCCATGTGATGATGGCGAATATACGAGTAGAACCGACTTTAATTGATAAAGTTAAAGCTGCTCAAGCTACAGACCTGGAGATGATGTGTATGAGGAAAAAAGTGCAAGAAGGTGCTATGCCGGAAGCAAGAATCGATGAAGAAGGAATACTTCGAGTAAAATTCAGACTTTGTGTTCCTAATGACCCTGATTTAAAGTATAAAATCAGGATGGAGGCGCACAACACACCGTTTGCAATCCATCCTGGGAGTACCAAAATGTATCATAATCTTCGACATACATTTTGGTGGGGAAATGAAGAAGAGAGATATTTGTTTATCTCAAGGTGTCTAACTTGTCAGCGAGTCGGCGGAGCATCAAGTACCAAAAGGTCCATTGCAACCACTTGAAATTCCAGAATGGAAGTGGGAGCACATTACCATGGATTTTGTTCTGGCCTTCCTAAGGTTTCTCAAGGTATAGATGCGATTTGGGTCATTGTTGATAGATTGACCAAGTCTCGCTCATTTCTTCTGACATACGAGAAACTTATACACTTGAAGCGTCTTGCTCGTATGTACATAAGCGAGATTGTAAGACTACATGGTATGCCAAGTATCCATAGTTTCGATCGAGACCCAAGATTCACTTCATGATTTTGGGTTAGTTTGCGAAAGCTATGGGCATGATTACGATTTAGTTTCGGCATATCATCCTCGGCCGGACGGACGATCGGAGAGGAATATTCAAACTCTTGTAGATCTATTAAGACTCGTATCCTTGATTTCAAGGAAGTTGGGACAAGTTTTTACCATTGGTGGAGTTTTCCTCCTACAACAACGGTTATCAAACAAGTATTGGCATGGCTCCATTCAAGCGTTGTATGGAAGAAAGTGTCGTTCTCCGGTATGTTGGGATGAGGTGGGAGAAGCAAGCGTTGTTGGGACCGGGAGTTGGTACGTATGACTACTGAGAAAAGATTCAAACGATCCCGTGAATGTATAAAAACCTCACAAGATCGACAAAAGAGTTATGCCTATCTTCATCGAAAGGATGTGGAATTGATATAGGAGATCATGTGTTATACGTGTTGCTCCATAGAAAGGAGTTACGAGATTTGGAAAGAGAGGAAAGCTCAATCCTCGATTCATCGGTCCATTTTAATCCTTGGTCGAGTAGGAGCGTGGCCTATATAGACTCGCTTTCTGCGCCAAGTATGTCTCGTGTTCATAACGTTTTTTACATATCCATGCTACGTAAATATGTGAAAGACCCGAACCACATTATTGAGTTAGAACCGGACGAAATAGCAGAAGATTTGACGTATGAAGAGGTTCATGTTCAAATCTTGGATAAGAAGGAACATATTCTACGCACCAAGGTTATACCTCAAGTCAAAGTTTTGTGGAGAAGCCACGATGTTGAGGAAATGACTTGGGAGTTAGAATCTGAAATGAAATCAAGGTATCCTTACCTCTTCGACATACCAGGTACATACCCTAATTTTGAGGGCGAAATTTCATATGAAGGGGAGATTGTAAAACCCCAACTTTTTGAATAAAGATGAATTTTCTATAAATATTATTTTTGAATATTATGGAGTGAAATTGATATAAGGTTATAGTTGTGGGTAATATTTATAAATTTTACAAAAGTACATAAGTTGTTATATAATATTCGATTGGTCTGGGAATATTCGTTTTAACAGGAATATTAAATGATAATACAAGACAATCATTGGTGGAACCCATTAACGGAATTATTGCCGGATTGAGAAAGCGACAAAAATACTTTATATGAAATAACGGCGGAAGTTTTACAGTTAAGCTGTTGAAACCTTTGGGTGTTAAAAAATGCGATGTCTGGCGTGGTTGCATAGTAGCACACGGTATTAATTATTGATGCTTACGTGTTAAGTCGCTTCGGTTTTGTTGGTATTATTAATGTAATATCTGAGAAAATCTTTTATATAAAAATGTAATACTTTATAAAGTTATTCTATAAATAGAATATATTATATTCTATTATGCATAGTGTCTGCATAATATTTTGCATAGTAAAATCTTTTTATATAAAACAAAATACTTTTATAAAGTTATCTGTTTTATTAGACAATAATTAGAATATATTATATTTTATTATGCATAGTATTTTATTATGTTTCATTGTCATCATCCTCATGTTTATATTTTTTTTGAAAGTCATCTGTGGCCTGTAGTGCATAGATGGACTTGGTATGATTATGACCAGTGATTATTCGGTGTAATCATGACTGTAATGTTACAAATGATGTGGTAAAAGTACTCATTGGCCCGTAGTGCATTGATGGACAGTTGTGGGTATGATCATGACCATTAATGAATACACAAATATTCTTGGCCCGTAGTGCATGGATAATTGTGGTCGTGATACTAAAGAATATCCTTGGCTGTAGTGCAGAGGTGATTCGATGATGTGAATTATTTATTAAGATGAGTCTCAGCGATAAAAGTCATGAAAAAACTTTTAAATCATAGAAGATAGTAGATTTTATTCTCTACTTGACTCTTCTAATGGATTGCTTGTTCTGCTGCAGTTAAACTTGATGTTTGTTATATTTTATCAGTTTAACCTTTGTTGAAGGCTAATGATAATTTATTACGCATTATCTTAGTCATAATATTTCTTCTTTGGGCTAGTTGAGCTCACCTTTCTTTTCCTTGTTCTCTTGAGAAATGAGAAGCGTGGTTGGATTTAGTCGGGAAGCGGAGTGATGGTGGGATGATAGTATTAGCTAGTAGTCCTCACTATTATATTAAATAGTGTGATAATAAATGTAATGAGGACTTATTCGAGAGTGAATATTTGTCAGGAGGAGATGATTTATACTAAAACTCATGACTCTCTTGTTGTATATTAAAGATTGTATTTGTATTACGTACTATGTATTTGGCGACTCGAATAGGTGATGTATACCTATTTTGGGGCGTCCACTTACCGGACTTCTTGATGAGGCGAGGGGCACCTTAACCCATTGTATTTTTAGGGGTCGTATTAGGAAAAAAAAATTTAAGATGGTTATATTAGGAAAAAAAATTTAAGAGGGTCTAAAATGAATATTTATACTAAGAAACATGACCCCACTGTATTATGTTATATATATACTAAGTTAGCAGACACTAGACAGCAATCCCTAATTCCCAAATCCCACTAAGTCATTAACCCAACTTTTCTATTCTTCTATCTGTAAAACCCCAACTTTTTGAATAAAGATGAATTTTCTATAAATATTATTTTTGAATATTATGGAGTAAAATTGATATAATGTTATAGTTGTGGGTAATATTTATAAATTTTGCAAAGTACCTAAGTTGTTATATAATATTCGATTGGTCGGGGAATATTCGTTTTAGCGAGGAATATTAGATGCAACAAGCACAATCATTTGTGGACCCCTAACGGAATTATTGTCGGATTGAGAAAGCGACAAAAAACTTTATAAAATAATGGCGAAGTTTTACTGTTAAGCTGTTGAAACACCGGTGTTAAAAATGCGATGTCTGGCATTGGTTGCATAGTAGCTCACGGTATTAATTATTGATGCTTACGTGATAAGTCACTCAGTTTTGTTGGTATTATTAATGTAATAATACAGAAAATCTTTTTATATAAAACAAAATACTTTTATAAATTTATTCTATAAATAGAATATATTATATTCTATTATGCATAGTGTTGTATAGTATCTGCATAGTGTTTTGCATAGTAAAATCTTTTATAAAGTTATTCGTTTTATTAGATTATAAATAGAATATATTATATTTTATTTAAAAGATTTTGCTTTAAATATGGACCGTCAGATTAAAGTAAATCAATCTGGACCGTTCATGAGTTAGTTACTATGCAGTCCATTTTTCTATAAATTGAAGCTCATTCCTTCATTAATTCTTACGAATTCAATGAAACTCTAGAGAGATATACTATAAAGAGAAAGAAGAAAAGTGAAAGACCCAAACCACATTATTGAGTTAGAACCAGACGAGATAGAGGAAGATTTAACGTATGAAGATTTACTTGTTAAAATCTTGGATAAGAAGGATCATGTTCTACGCTCCAAGGTTATACCTCAAGTCAAAGTTTTGTGGAGAAACCACGATGTGGAAGAAATGACTTGGGAGTTAGAATCTGAGATGAAGTCAAGGTATCCTCATCTCTTGACATACCGGTATGTAATTCTAATTTCGAGGATGAAATTTCATAAGAAGGGAGATTGTAAGACCCCAACTTTTATGAATAAAGAATAATTTTTTCAATTATATTATTGAATATTATGGTATTGATTTGATATAATGTTATAGTTGTGGGTAATATTTATAAATTTTGCAAAAGTACGCAAGTTGTTATATAATATTCGATTGGTGGGAATATTCCTTTTAAGGGAATATTAAATGCAACCAAGATAATCATTGGTGGACCCAACAACGGAATTATTGTCGGATTGAGAAAAGCGACAAAAATACTTTATGAAAATAACGGCGGAGGTGTTACCGTTAAAACCATTGAACTACCCGGTTAGTAAAAGTACGATGTCTGGCGTAGTTACACCAGTAGACACGATATTGATTATTGATGCTTACGTGAGAAGTCACTCACTATACTCAATTATTGCTACTGATAATTCTTTGCATCATATTTCTCATATTATTGATTCAATTATTATTCTGATCATATCATACGCATTATGATATATTATTAAATCAATAATTGAGAAGACAAAGTTATTCATATTTTTATTTGCAATATTGACAATGTCTAGAATTTACATTAAGGAGAGGTTTGGTCACCTAATGCGCCGCCATGATAAGGAGAAATCCTTATCGAAAGCCCCTCTTTCACAGGAGCGACACGGTTGTTAAATATTATGAATTATAATATTAATGATGAATAAGTTCGTGTTGATTAAAGATGAATTTTATAGTTCCATTGTGTTGGACTTATTTGTGTTAGTATAATTGATGTCTGGAGGATATATTGTTCAATTGGGTATTCGGGACACTTTTCGTGTCGGAGTACTATTCACGAGTTACTATTCATGAGTTACTATTCACGAGTTACTATTCACGAGTTACTATTCATGAGTTACCCCCAGAGCATGAAATTGAATTTTGTATCGACCTTGAACTTGGTACAAAACCCATTTCCAAAGCCCCATATCGAATGGCTCCTATTGAACTTCAGGAATTAAAGACCCAATTGCAGGAATTGTTAGACATTGGTTTCATTCGTCCTAAGACGTCTCCTTGGGGTCTTCAGCCATTCTATTCGTGAAGAAGAAAAATGGGAGTATGCGACTTTGTATTGATTATCGAGAGTTGAATCATGTTACCATCAAAAATAGGTACCCATTGCTACGTATTGATGACTTGTTTGACCAGTTGCAAGGAGCCAAATTATTTTCAAAGATTGATCTTCATTCCGGATATCACCAATTGAAGATTAAAATCGATGACATTCCAAAGACGGCTTTCAAAACTCGGTACGGGAATTATGAATTCCTAGTCATGTCCTTTGGATTGACTAATGCTCCTGCTGCCTTCATGGATAAGATGAACCGAGTATTCAAGGAATATTTGGATCACTTTGTGGTCTTATTTATTGATGACATCCTTATTTATTCAAAAAGTCGTGAAGATCATGAGCAACACTTGAGGCTGACACTCCAAAAGCTTCGTGAATACAAGCTTTATGCTAAGATGAAGAAATGTGAGTTCTGGCTTGAGGAAGTAGCATTCCTTGGGCACGTAGTATCAAGTCATGGAATATCCGTTGACCCTAAGAAAGATTGAAGCTATTCAAAATTTGGGAGCAACCTAAATCGATAATAGAAGTCGTAGCTTTCTCGATTTACCTGGTTATTATCGGAGATTCGTGGAAGGATTTTCTCGAATCGCTACTCCATTAACTCAGCTGACTCGAAAAGATACAAAGTTCGGTTGGAGCGAAGAATGTGAGAAGTGTAAGACCCCAACTTTTATGAATAAAGAATAATTTTTTCGAATTATATTTTTGAATATTATGGTATTGATTTGATATAATATTATAGTTGTGGGTAATATTTATAAATTTTTCAAAGTACGCAAGTTGTTATATAATATTCGATTGGTCGGGGAATATTCCTTTTAACAGGGAATATTAAATACAACCAAGACAATCATTGGTGGACCCCACAATGAAATTATTGTCGGATTGAGAAAATGGCAAAAATACTTTATGAAAATAACGACAGAGGTGTTACCGTTAAAACTGTTGAACTACCCAGTAGTAAAAGTACAGTAATACATGTAGTTGTACAGTAGAACACGGTATTGATTATTGATGCTTACGTGAGAAGTCAAGTAGCTATACTCTATTATTGCTACAGTAATTGCTGCATCATATTCTCATATTATTGATTCAATTATTGTTACAGTATCATCTGCATTATATGATATATTATTAAATCAATAATTGAGACGGCAAAGTTATTCATATTTTTATTTACAATATTGACAATGTCAGAAGTTACATCGAGGAGAGGTTGGTCACCTAATTGCGCATGATAAGGAGAAATCCTTATCGAAAAGCCCTCTTTCACAGGAGCGACCTAGTTGTTAAATATTGTGAATTATAATATTAATGATGAATAAGTTCGTGTTGATTAAAGATGAATTTTATAGTTCCATTATGTTGGACTTATTTGTGTTAGTATAATTGATGTCTGGAGGATATATTGTTCGATTGGGTATTAGGGACACTTTTCATGTCGAATACTATTCACTAATTCTTATTCATGAGTTCTTATTCACAAGTTACTATTCATGAGTTCTTATTCACGAGTCTTATTCACCGTAAGATATATTTATTTTCGGTCCAAATTATTTTTGGGTACAATTTTATTCCATGAGGAGATGTCTTTAATTTTTCGAATAGTTGGTTGAATATATAATAGTAAATCAATATGGATCATTTGGTGGAAGATATAATAGTAAATCAATATGGATCATTTGGTTTAAAGTTTTAATAGTAAATCGGTATGAATTTGTTGTTTTAAGTTTTAATAGTAAACCAATCTGGATCATCCGTTTAAAAGTAAATCAACTGGACCGTTCATAAGTTTAATTCTTATCGCGATCTATTCTTCATAAATAGAAGCTCATTCCTTCATTATTTCTTACGAATTCCTTTGAAACTCTAGAGAGAATTATAAGAGAACACATAGAAAAGTATTACCGCTACTTCCCTACTCTTATATTAGGTTTCTTTTACGGTAATGGGTATTATTTCTTTTGTATTCATGAAGAGAACTTACATTATTCCATTATTTATTATTACATTGGAATAACTTTGTATCTGTGAGCTACCCTATACATGGTGACATTCTTCTAATATTTCGTTCTTTATTATTACGCCGGAATATCACATGCTCGTGCGTTCTGTGGGACACAGTTCCATCCTTTATTATTCATTGGAATAACTTTTTGCTGTCTTGAGACTATCACATGCATGGTGATTTCTTTTGTTATTCCATTCTTTATTATACTCAGTTGGTTAAAACTTTGACTTCTATACCCATGAAATTAGTGGAATATCTTTGATATTTGCGCTTCATCTAGTATCTTTTCATGAAAATATTCTTTTAAGCATTCTTGAATTTTACTCTACAAAGTAGTATCATGTTGACAATTTGGACGTTATAAGTTCCTAGATAAATTAATTCTTGAACTTGTTTTATTGAATTCTTATATCATTGTCATCATCCTCATGTTTATATTTTGTTGAAAGCCATCTGTGGCTTGTAGTGCATAGATGGACTTGGTATGATTATGACAAGGGATTAGTCGGTGTAATCATGACCGTAATGTTATAAATGATGTGATAAAAGTCCTCATTGGCCCGTAGTGCATTGATGGACAGTTGTTGGCATGATCATGACCATTAATGAATACACGAATGTCCTTGGCCCGTAGTGCATGGATAATTTGTGGTCGTGATAATAAAAAATTTCCTTGGCTGTAGTGCAATGGTGATTCGATGATGTGGATTATTTATTAAGTTGAGTCCTAGTGATAAAAGTGATGAAAAACCTTTTAAATCATAGAAGATAGTAGATTTTATTCCTACTTGACTCTTCTAATGGATTGCTTGTTCACTCGCTTGAGTTAAACTTGTTAGTTATTATATTTTATCGGTTAACACCTTTGTTGAAGGCTAACAATAAATTATTACGCATTATCTTAGTAATAATATTTCTTACTGAGGCTAGTTGAGCTCACCCTTTCTTTCTTTGTTCTCTTTAGGAAATGAGAGCGTATTTGGGACTCATCGGGGAACAGAGTGATGGTCTAGATGGTGCATTAGTAGTCCTCACTATTCGTGAAATAGTGTGATAATAATTGTAATGAGGACTCCTTTTGAGTTTGTATAATCTCTAGTAGACAATATTTGTATTCAAACTCACAGTTTATGTTTTGTCGAATTGTACACGACTGTTGTATTATTAAGTTGTATTTGAATTCTATACCATGTATCTGGCGACTCAAGATGGGTGATGTATACCTAATTTTGGGGGCGTCACAAGAAGAGTTTTCAATAACTCAAGAGGAGACTCATTTCAGCACCTGTTCTGACAATACCATCTGGCTCGGAGGGATTTGTCATCTACAGTGATGCTTCGGACAAAGGGTTGGGATGTGTTCTCATGTAACATGGGAAAGTCATAGCCTATGCCTCAAGACAACTCAAAGAATATGAGAGGAATTATCCTACTCATGATCTAGAGTTAGCAGCTGTTGTCTTCGTACTTAAAATTTGGAGGCATTACTTGTATGGGGAGAAAGTGGAGATTTTTTCGGATCATAAAAGCCTCAAATATTTCTTCACTCAAAAGGAACTCAACATACGACAACGACGTTGGCATGAACTGTTGAAAGATTATGATCATACCATCTAATACCATCCTGGAAAAGCGAACGTGGTAGCTGACACATTGAGTAGAAGATCATATGTGAAATCACGAGTGCGATATTGTCAACGTATGAGCCCATTTTGTGTGACTTGCAAAGGATGGAGATAGAGTTAAAAACTCAGGACCCATGTGATGATGGCGAATATACTGAGTAGAACCGACTTTAATTGATAAAGTTAAAATTTGCTCAAGCTACGAGACCGGTTGATGCCTATGAGGAAGAAAGTGCAAGAAGGTGCTATGCCGGAAGCAAGAATCGATGAAGAAGGAATACTTCGAGTCAACTCCAGACTTTGTATTCTTTACGACCCTGATTTAAAGTATAAAATCATGATGGAGACACACTACACACTATTTTCAATCTATCTTGGGAGTACCAAAATGTATCATGATCTTCGACATACATTTTGGTGGAGTAATATTAAGAGAGAGATAGCGGAGTTTATCTCAAGGTGCTTAACTTGTCAACGAGTCAAGGCGGAGCATCAAGTACCAAAAGGTCCATTACAACCACTTGAAATTCCTGAATAGAAGTGGGAGCACATTACCATGGATTTCGTTACCGGTCTTCCTAAGGTTTCTCAAGGCATAGATGCGATTTGGGTCATTGTTGATAGATTGACCAAGTCTGCTCATTTCTTACCGATACGGGAAACTTATACACTTGAACGTCTTTCTCGTATGTATATAAGCGAGATTGTAAAAGATCGCATGGTATCTTTGGTATCCATAGTTTACGATCGAGACCCAAGATTCATTTCACGATTTTGGGTTAGTTTGCAAAAAGCTATGGGCGCAAAGCTTACGATTTAGCTCGGCATATCATCCTCGAGACAGACGGACAATGGGAGAGGACTATTCAAACTCTTGAATATCTATTAAGACTCGTGTCCTTGACTTCAAGGAATTTGGGACAAGTTCTTACCATTGGTGGAGTTTTCCTACAACAATGATTATCAAGCATGTATGGCGCATGACTCCATTTGAGGCGTTGTATGGAAGAAAGTGTCGATTCTCAAAGTATCTTTGGGATGAGGTGGGTGAAGAAACGTTGTTGGGACCGGAGTTGGTACGTATGACTACAGAAAAGATTCAAACGATCTGACAACGTATAAAAACTTCACAAGATCGACAAAAGAGTTATGTTGATCTTCATTGAAAGGACGTAGAATTCGATATTGGAGATCATGTGTTGTTACGTGTTGCTCCATGGAAAGGAGTTACGAGATTTGGAAAGAGAGGAAAGCTCAATCCTCGGTTCATTGGCCCATTTTTAATTCTTGAGCGAGTGAGAACTGTGGCCTATAGACTCGCCTTACCGCCAAGTATCTCTCGTGTTCATAATATTTTTCACATATCTATGTTACGTAAATATGTGAAAGACCCAAACCACATTATTGAGTTAGAACCAGACGAGATAGAGGAAGATTTAACGTATGAAGATTTACTTGTTAAAATCTTGGATAAGAAGGATCATGTTCTACGCTCCAAGGTTATACCTCAAGTCAAAGTTTTGTGGAGAAACCACGATGTGGAAGAAATGACTTGGGAGTTAGAATCTGAGATGAAGTCAAGGTATCCTCATCTCTTCGACATACCAGGTATGTACCCTAATTTCGAGGATGAAATTTCATAAGAAGGGGAGATTGTAAGACCCCAACTTTTATGAATAAAGAATAATTTTTTTTCGAATTATATTTTGAATATTATGGTATTGATTTGATATAATGTTATAGTTGTGGGTAATATTTATAAATTTTGCAAAGTACGCAAGTTGTTATATAATATTCGATTGGTGGGAATATTCGTTTTAACGGGGAATATTAAATGCAATAATACAATCATTGGTGGACCCCACAACAGAATTATTGTCGGATTGAGAAAACGATAAAAATACTTTATGAAAATAACGACGGAGGTGTTACCGTTAAAACTGTTGAACTATCCGATAGTAAAAGTACAAGCGATGTCTGAAGTAGCACAGTAGTAGACACGATATTGATTATTGATGCTTACGTGAGAAGTCACTCATTATACTCAATTATTGCTACAGTAATTGTTGTATCATATTTCTCATATTATTGATTCAATTATTGTTACAGTATCATCTGCATTATATGATATATTATTAAATCAATAATTAAGACGACAAAGTTATTCATATTATTATTTGCAATATTGATGATTGTCTAAAAGTTCATCGAGAGAGGTTTGGTCACCTAATTACGCATGATAAGGAGAAATCCTTATCGGAAAGCCCCTCTTTCACAGGAGCGACACGGTTGTTAAATATTATGAATTATAATATTAATGATGAATAAGTTCGTGTTGATTAAAGATGAATTTTATAGTTCCATTGTGTTGGACTTATTTGTGTTAGTATAATTGATGTCCTGGAGGATATATTGTTCAATTGGGTATTCGGGACACTTTTCGTTTTAGGAGTACTATTCACGAGTTACTATTCACTTTGGGTACTTATTCACCGTAAGATATATTTATTTTCGGTCAAATCATTTTTGGGTACAATATTATTCCATGAGGAGATGTGCTAATTTTCGGACCCTTGATTAAAGATATAATAGTAAATCAATATGGATATTTGGTGGAAGTTATAATAGTAAATCAATATGGATCATTTGGTTTAAAGTTTTAATAGTAAATCGTTATGGACCGTTGTTTTAAGTTTTAATAGTAAACCAACTGGATCGTCTCGTTTATAGTAAATTAATCATCCTGTTCATAAGTTAGTTCTTATGCAGTCCATTCTTCTATAAATAGAAGCTCATTCCTTCATTATTTCTTACTTAATTCACTAAAACTCTAGAGAGAATTATAAGAGAACCCATAGAAAAGTATTACGCTACATCCATACTCTTATATTCGGTTTCTTTTATGGTAAGGGATGTTATTTGTTGTACTTCATGAAGAGAACTTCATTATTCCATTATTTATTATTACATTGGAATAACTCAGATCTGTGAGCTACCCTATACATGGTGACATTCTTCTAATATTCCGTTCTTTATTATTACATTGAAATATCACATCATGCGTTTATGCCAAATCTGGTTCCATTATTTATTATTACGCCGGAATATCACATGCATGCGCTTTTAACAGGACTGGTTCCATTATTTATTATTCGTCGAATATCACATGCACATGCGTTTCTTGGGACTGGTTCCAATATTTATTATTACGTCGGAATATCACATGCGTGCGTTTACATGGGATTGGTTCCATCCTTTATTATTCGTTGGAATAACTCATGCATGCGGATTCTATCGCGTACGTGGTGATTTCTTTTGTTATTCCATTCTTTATTATACTCGGTTGGTTAAAACTTTGACTTCTATACCCATGAAATTAGTGGAATATCTTTGATATTTGTGCTTCATCAAAGATCTTTTCATGAAAATATTCTTACGAGCATTCTTGAATTTTAATCTACAAAGCGATATCATGTTGACAATTTGGACGTTATCGGTTCTAGATAAATTAATTCTTGAACTTGTTTTATTGAATTCTTATATCATTGTCATCATCCTCATGTTTATATTATGTTGAAAGTCATCGTGGGCTGTGGTGCATAGATGGACTTAGTATGATTATGACCAAGGATTATTCGATTGTAATCATGACCGTAATGTTACAAATGATGTGGTAAAAGTTATCATTGGCCCGTAGTGCATTGATGGACGCTTTTTGGCATGATCATGACCATTAATGAATACATGAATGTCCTTGTCAGAGTAGTCATGGATAATTTGTGGTGCGTGATACTAAAGAATATCATTCAATAGTAGTGGGGGTGATTCGATGATGTGGATTATTTATTAAGCTGAGTCTCATCGATAAAAGTGATGAAAAACCTTTTAAATCATAGAATATAATAGATTTTATTCCCTACTTGACTCTTCTAATGGATTGCTTGTTCCGCTGTAGTTAAACTTTATAGTTATTATATTTTATCAGTTTAACACTGTTGAAGGCTAACGATAAATTATTCTGCATTATCTTTGTCATAATCTTTCTTACTGGGCTAGTTGAGTTCACCCTTTCTTTCATTGTTCTCTTCTGGAAATGAGAACGTAGCTGGGACTAGTCGGGGAACAGAGTGATGGTCCTAGATGGTGCATTAGTAGTCCTCACTATTCTGTGAAATAGTATGATAATAATTGTAATGAGGACTCCTTTTGAGTTTGTATAATCTCTAGTAGACAATAATTGTATTCAAACTCACAGTTTATGTTTTGTCGTATTGTACACAACAGTTGTATTATTAAGTTGTATTTGAATTCTGTACCATATATCTGGCGACTCAAGATGGGTGATGTCTACCTAATTTTGGGGGCGTCACAAAAAGTATTCTACTACTTCACTACTTATATATCCAGTATTCTTCTTCTTAAGGTAGGGAGTATTATTTCTTTTGTATTCATGAAGAGAACTTCTGTTATTCCATTCTTTATTATTACATTGGAATAACTTTATACGCTGAGCTACCCTATACTTTCTTTGAAATTCTTACATTATTCCATTCTTTATCATTATGTTGGAATACTTTGTTTGTGAGAAGTATCGCATGCATGGTGATTTTTGTTATTATTCCGTTCTTTATTATTCAGTTGGAACATCATGTACATGCTTTTACGCAGACTGGTTTAGTTCTTTATTATTCTGTTGGTACATCCTGTCTATGCTTTACGTTGGACCTAGTTCCATTATTTATTATTTTGTCGAATATATCACATGCATGCGTTTCTGTGGGACTGGTTCCATTCTTTATTATTACATTGGAATATCACATACATGCATTTTACTCTAGACACTGGTTAGTTATTTATTATTACATTGGAATAACTTTGCTGCATCTGATCTATCGCATGCGTGGTGATTTCTTTTGTTATTCCATTATTTATTTTACTCAGTTGGTTAAAACTTTGACTTCTATACTCCATAAAATTAGTGGAATATCCTTGATATTTGCGTTTCATCCAGTATCTTTTCATGGAAATATTCTTCTGAGCATTCTTGAATTTTACTCTACAAAGTAGTATCATGTTGACAATTTGGACGTTATTGGTTATTGGACAAATCAATTCTTGAACTTGTTTTATTGAATTCTTATATCATTATTGTGACGCCCCCAAAATTAGGTATACATCACCCATCTTGGGTAGTCAGATACATGGTACAGAATTTAAATACAACTTACTAATATAACTGTCGTGTACAATACGACATAAACCGTGAGTTTGAATACAAATATTGTCTACTAGATATTATACAAACTCAAAAGGAGTCCTCATTACAATTATTATCACACTATTTCACGAATAGTGAGGACTACTAATGCTATCCTCCGGACCATTACTCCGCTCCCCGACTCGTCCAAACTATATTCTCATTTCAAGAGAGCAGTTGAAAGAAAGGGTGAGCTCAACTAGCTCAAGAAGAAATATTATGACTAAGATAATGCGTAATAAATTATCATTAGCTTTACAACAGATGTTAAAGCGATAAAATATAATGAACATCAAGTTTAACTACACAATGAACCAAAGAATCCATTAAAAGAGTCAAGTAGAAAATAAAATCTACTATCTTTTATGATTTAAAAGGTTTTTCATCATTTGTTATAATTTGAGACTCGATTTAATAAATATTCCACATCATCGAATCACCCCGCACTACTACTGACAAGGATATTCTTTAGTATCACGACCACAATTATTTATGCACTACGGGCCAAGAATAGTTATGTATTCATTAATGGTCATGATCATGCCAACAATCGTCCATCAATGCACTACTACCAATCGAGGATTTTTATCACATCATTTGTAACATTACGGCCATGATTACAAGAATAGTCTCTCTGGTCATAATCATACCAAGTCCATCTATGCACTATGTGCCATGAGATGACTTTCAACATAATATAAACATGAGGATGATGACAATGATATAAGAATTCAATAAAACAAGTTCAAGAATTATTTTATCCAGAATTATTAACGCCCAAATTGTCAACACGATAATCTTTTTTTTGTAGAGTAAAATTCAAGAATGATCGGAAGAATATTTCCATGAAAAGATATTGGATGAAGCGCAAATATCAAGGATATTCTACTAATTTCATGGAGTATAAGTCAAAGTTTTAACCATTTGGGTATAATAAAGAATGGAATAACAAAAGAAATCACCATGCATGCGATAGACCGCGCGCATGAGTTATTCCAACAGAGTAATAAATAACGGAACTGGGTCGGTGCCAGAAACGCATGCATGGATGTTCCAATGTAATAATAATAAAGACGGAACCAGTCGGTGTAAAAACACATGCATGTGATGTTCCAATGTAATAATAATAAAGAGCGAAACCAGTCAGGTGTAAAACACATGCATGTGATGTTCCAATGTAATAATAATAAAGGCGGAACCAGTCGGTGTAAAACACATGCATGAGGATGTTCCAAATGTAATAATAGAAGAATGTCACCAAGTATAGGTAATTAGCAGCGTATACAAAAGTTATTCCAATGTAATAATAAGCAATGGAATAACAAATTCTCTTCATGAATAAGAAAGAATAACACCCCTTACGAAGTACAACAAATAATATTCCCTACCTTAGAAGAACTGAATATTGGAAAAGTGAAGTAGCGAGAATACTTTTCTTCTTTTCTCTATAGTTTCTCTCTACAGAGTTTCAATGAATTCGTAAGAAATAATGAAGGAATGAACTTTCTATTTATAGAAAAACCGAGGGTGGCTCTTGGTCTTAACGAAGGGTCAAAATGACTCTTGGTAATATGAAGAGACAACTACTATTTCATGAAGGGGTAATTAACCTTTGGAACAATCAAGAAGGCGAGTTAACTCTTGGTAATATTGAAGGAACAACTACTATTTGCGAAGGGTAATTACTATTGACGAAGGTAAATACTATTGAAGAAGGTAATTACTATTGACGAAGGTAAATACTATTAACGAAGGTAATTACTATTGACGAAGGTAATTACTATTGACGAAGGTAATTACTATTCACAAAGGTAATTACTATTGACTCTTAGATGATGACATATGGGCCCCCATAAAATAATCAAACTTACCCCAAACGTCTCATAATGAGACTCTTTATATACATCGAGGATTGAATAAATATTACCACAAATCATTTTATTTTTAATCAACACATTTTTAATCTTTCAACAATTATTAATCATTTATAACTTGTCGTCTCAATTAATAATATAACATATTATACTGATTATCTTGTGACAATAATTGAATCAATAATATAAGAGATATGATGCAAAGAATTATCGTAGCAATAATTGAGTATAGCTAAGTGACTTCTCACGTAAGCATCAATAATTAATACTGAGTGCTACTACGCAACCACGCCAGACATCGTACTTTTACCACCGTGTAGTTCAATAGTTTTAACTCAGTAACACCTCCGCCGTTATTTTTTATAGAAAGATAATTTTGTGGTTTTCTAACTACGACAATACTTCCGATTATGGGGTCCACTAATGATTGAAATTTGTCGATACGACTATTCCCCAAACAAAAAGAATATTCCCCACCAAACTAAATATTTTATAACAACTTGCTTACTTTGCAAAATTTATAAATATTACCCACAACTATAACATTATATCAAATTTTATTCCATAATATTCAAAAATAATATTTATAGAAAATTCATCTTTATTTATAAAAGCTGGGTCTTACAATTGTCATCATCCCGATATTTATATTTTTTGAAAGTCATCTGTGGGCTGTAGTGCGTAGATGGACTTGGTATGATTATGACCGAGGATTATTCGATTGTAATCATGGTAGTAATGTTACAAATGATGTGGAAAAAGTCCTCAATGGCCCGTAGTGCATTGATGGATAGTTGTTGGCATGATCATGACCATTAATGAATACACAAATATTCTTGGTCCGTAGTGCATGGATAATTGTGGTCGTGATACTAAAGAATATCCTTGGCCGTAGTGCAGGATTGATTCGATGATGTGGATTATTTATTAAGCTGAGTCCCAGTGATAAAAGTGATGAAAAACCTTTTAAATCATAAAAGATAGTAGATTTTATTCTCTACTTGACTCTTTTAATGGATTGCTTGTCCCGCTACAGTTAAACGTGATGTTTGTTATATTATATCAGTTTAACATTGTTTAAGACTAATGATAATTTGTTCTGCATTATCTTAGTCATAATATTTCTTACTGGACTAGTTGAGCTCACCCTTTCTTTCATCTTTGCTCTCTGTGAAATGAGAATATAAATTTGGAATGAGTCGGAGAACGGAGTGATGGTCCTAGATGGTGCATTAGTAGTCCTCACTATTTTGTGAAATAGTGTGATAATAATTGTAATGAGGACTCCCTTTGAGTTTGTATACTCTCTAGTAGACAATTTGTATTCAAACTCACAATTTATGTTTAGTCGTATTGTACACGACAGTTATATTATTAAATTGTATTTGAATTCTGTACCATGTATCTGGCGACTCAAGATGGGTGATGTATACCTAATTTTGGGGGCATCACAGTTGGTATCAAAGCTTAGGGATATGATCCCTGGCTAAGATGTGAGACTAGAACTAGGAGGGGAGAGACGGAGAATTCCTTCGCTAGTATGACCTACCTAAGTTTATTTGGTATTTAATTGGTCGGTCAGAGTATAAGGATAATATGTTATATGTTAATTAACCCTTGTTTTGTGGCAGTATCTGAAAATAACATCCGAGAATGTTGAGAATAGCAATGGAGCACAGGAGACCGTTGAGTCTCCACAGATCAATAATCAGGATAATGTGCATCAAGAAGGCGACAATCCTCAGGCAAACAACAACACTGATCAGATGACGAACGATGGAATGTTCAGAGGCTTTATGCAATTCATGCAACATCAGGCAAGAGCGGCTCCTGTCCAAAATGTAGGTGGAAACACTGGAAACTCTAGGACGGTCACCGCTAAACAGTTCAAGGAGCTGGGACCACCGAAATTTATTGGAGAGCCAAAACCACTTAAGGCGGAAGCAAGGATAAAGCAGATCACCAAGATATTTGATGTCTTGGGGTGCTTCGAGGAGCAAAAGGTGCCATTTTCCACCTTCATGTTGCGTGAAGAGGCAGATTACTGGTGGGAATCTGTAAAACGTACTCAACCTACCGCACTAAAGATATCTTGGGAGAAGTTCCAAGAACTATTCAATGACAAGTACTTACCCGAAAGTATTCGTTATAAGAAAGAGGTAGAGTTTATCAAGCTGGAGCAGAATAACAAGACCGTGTCACAGTACGAAGCCAAGTTTGCCGAGTTATCTCGGTTTGCGTCCCACTTAGTTGATAATGAAGAGAGAATGACGCAGATATTTTTAAGAGGTTTGAAGCTGGATATACGTCAATATCTTATTTCTCATAAACTGTGTTTGTATTCAGATGTTGTAACTAGGGCTTAGTCAGTGGAGCGCGATAACGAGTCAAGTCAACTACAACCAAGAGAAAATAGCCTATGCAAAATGATAATACCGTGGAGAAGCGATCATCAAAGCGGGTGACAATAAGCGTGGAGGTAATAAACAGGCTAGAAATGGTAACCACTTCGTGGTAATCGAACAAAGCAATAAGAATGGACATTTCAAGAAGAGGAGATTCAACAATGATGAAAAGACGTCAAAGACTTTTTGTTGTTAAGGAAGGAGAACGACCACCCATCATATGCTTCAAATGCGGAGGGAGGGACACATCAGTCCAAACTGCGCAATGCCGTCCAAAACATGTTATAATTGTGGAAGAGAAGGTAACTTAGCCCGATTTTGTCTTTCACTGAAGACAAGTTCAGCTAGGATGGAGGCACCAAAGGCCCTCCCAGAAAAGTCAAAGCTGGTAGAAGACAAGGAAGAAGCGTTTGTTGTGACCTCCCAGAAGCAAGGAACCCGGATGAGGTCATCACAATGTAAGCTTATCATAAACTCTAGCGAAGTCTATACCTTATTTGATACCTAGGTTCTACCCATTCTTTTATTTCTCCTACTTTTATTTCAACGATTAAATTTGACTCCGGAGAAATTATACTTTGACTTATCTGTAGAAACTCCGTTGGGAGAAACCTTTATTACATCCACTATTTATAAGTCTTGTTTGATTCAAATCGGTACCCTCACATTACCTGTCGATCTTATTTCATTAAAAATACTTGCATTTGACGTAATTCTAGGGATTGATTGGTTAACTACTCATCATGCAAAAATTGATTGTTTTTCGTAAGAGTGTTAGCTTTCATATTCCTAACCAATCTGTTATGCGAATTCAAGCCACCAAACCATTAAAATCAATCATTGTCATCTCAAGCCATAAAGCTATTCGTTTATTGAAAAACGGATGTCAAGCTTTCTTCGCTCATGTCACGGATCTAAACAAAAATACGTCAGTTTTGAATGATATTTCTATTGTTAGTGAATTTCCTGACGTATTCCCTGAAGAACTTCCTGGCCTACCCCCATAGCGTGAAATTGAATTTTGTATCGACCTTGAACCTGGTACAAAACCTATTTCCAAAGCCCCATATCGAAGGGCACCTATTGAACTTCAGGAATTAAAGACCCAACTACAAGAATTGTTAGACATCGGTTTCATTCGTCCTAGTACTTCTCCTTGGGGTGCTCCTGTTCTATTCGTGAAAAAGAAAGATGGGAGTATGTGACTTTGTATTGATTATCGGGAGTTGAATCATGTCACCATAAAAAATAGGTACCCATTGCCACGTATTGATGACATATTTGACTAGTTGTAAGGAGCCAAATTCTTTTCAAAGATTGATCTTCGTTCCGGATATCACCAATTGAAGATTAGAACTGATGACATTCCAAAGACGGCTTTTGGAACTCGGTACGGGCATTATGAATTCCTAGTCATGTCCTTTGGATTGACTAATGCTCCTGCTGCCTTCATGGATATGATGAACCGAGAATTCAAGGAATATTTGGATCACTTTGTGGTCTTCTTTATTGATGACATCCTCATATATTCCAAAACCCGTAAAGATCATGAGCAACACTTGAGGATGACACTCCAAAAGCTTCGTGAATATAAGCTTTATGCCAAGTTGAAGAAATGCGAGTTCTGGCTTGAAGAAGTAGCATTCCTTGGGCACGTGGTATCAAGTCATGGAATATCTGTTGACCCAGCAAAGATTGAAGCTATACTAACTCAGCTGACTCGGAAAGATACAAAGTTCGGTTGGAGCGAAGAATGTGAGAAGAGTTTTCAAGAACTCAAGAGGAGACTTATTTCAAAGACTGCTCGACAATACCATCCGCTCGCAGGATTTGTCATCTCTGTGATGCTCGAGCAAAGGGTTGGGATGTGTTCTTATGCAACATGGAAAAGTCATAGTTTATGCCTCATGACAACTCAAAGAATATGAGAGGAATTATCCTACTCATGATCTAGAGTTCAAGCGGTATTTGTCTTTCTGACTTAAAATTTGGAGGCATTACTTGTATGGGGAGAAAGTGGAGATCTTTACGGATCATAAAAGCCTCAAATATTTCTTCACTCAAAAAGAACTCAACATGCGACAACGACGTTGGCTTGAACTGTTGAAAGAGAGGAAAGCTCAATCCTCGATTCATCGGCCCATATTTAATCCTCGATCGAGTAGAAACTGTGGCCTATAGACTCGCTTTACCGCTAAGTATGTCTCGTGTTCATAACGTTTTTCACATATCCGTGTTACGTAAATATGTGGAAGACCCAAACTACATTATTGAGTTAGAACCGGACGAAATAGCGGAAGATTTGACGTATGAAGAGGTTCCTGTTCAAATCTTGGATAAGAAGGAACATATTCTACGCTCCAACGTTATACCTCAAGTCAAAGTTTTGTGGAGAAACCACGATGTTGAGGAAATGACTTGGGAGTTAGAATCTGAAATGAAATCAAGGTATCCTTACCTCTTCGATATATCAGGTACGTACCCTAATTTCGAGGGCGAAATTTCATAAGAAGGGAAGGTTGTAAAACCCCAACTTTTTGAATAAAGATGAATTTTCTATAAATATTATTTTTGAATATTATGGAGTAAAATTGATATAATGTTATAGTTGTGGGTAATATTTATAAATTTTGCAAAGTACGCAAGTTGTTATATAATATTCGATTGGTGGGGAATATTCGTTTTAACAGGAATATTCGCATAACCAAGACAATCATTGGTGGACCCTAACGGAATTATTATCGGATTGAGAAAAGCGACAAAAATACTTTATGAAAATAACGACAGAAGTTTTACCGTTAAGCTGTTGAAACACCCGGTGTTAAAAGAAATGCAAGATGTCTGGCGTAGTTGCATAGTAGCCTTACGATATTAATTATTGATGCTTACGTAATAAGTCACTCGGTTTTGTTGGTATTATTAATGTAATAATACGAGAAAATCTTTTATATAAAATGAATACTTTTATAAAGTTATTCTATAAATAGAATATATTATATTCTATTTATAGTAGTGTGCGATAATGTTCGTATAGTGTTTTGCATAGTAAAATCTTTTATAAAGTTATTCGTTTTATTAGATTATAAATAGAATATATTATATTTTATTTAAAAGATTTTACTTTATTCGTAAGAATTTTTTTTTCTGAGTTTGACCCCACTGAACTATCGGTCTGGATCCACCCCTGTATATAACTTATATACCCGTGCAAGCCCATATATATTGTTATGGTCATACTATATTTGTTTATTTAAAAATTAATATGATTTATTAGTTTAAAAGTTAAATTAATACAATTAATGTGGGACAAATAATCATATTAAGCCACTGCGCTAAACTGATAACATGTTTAACAAACCTAATAATGACCTTCATAGCCTTCACATCTCAATAAGGAAACTTCTTTGACAAGGACTTGAATTAATTTCTGTTATAGAACTAAAAAAGTAATAAAATTACAAGATAGAAGTATTATGAAATTTCACTGATTTGTGTGTATTCTTTCATTAAAGAACTTTACTTTTTATAGGTAAAGAAAAAGGGAACATATCCAACCAAGATCTACACAAAAAATACTAGATCAATGGTCTAGTTCGTATGTAGCTTATGACTTTAGAAAATCATAATATTATAACACTTCCCTTTGATTTTCTAAAATAAAAGATTATGTCTCATTAAAAAGCTTACTAAAAAAACTCAGTGGAAAAAAACTTAGCGAAGGGAAAAGAGTACATATCTCTCCCTCAAAAAGAATTCATTATTCTTTGATGAAATGTTGTGATAACTCTTTCAGTCGACGCATTCTGATCTTATTCCAAAGTTTTGTAAACATTACATTTCGTAGTGACTTTATGAATAAGTTGGCTAAATTATCACATGATTGAATTTGATGCACATCTATATCACCCTTCTTTTGTAGCGCGTGTGTGCAGAAGAATTTAGGTGAAATGTGTTGTTTTATCTCCCTTGATGTACCCTCCTCTAAGTTGAGCAATGCATACAACGTTATCCTCATACATAATTGTAGGATTATCTTTAATTGATGGTAATCCGCAGACTCTTGAATATACTGAATAATTGACATCAACCAAACAAACTTTCTACTTATTACGAGAATCTCCAAGGGATTTGTAGATGTAGCTTTCATGATGTGTTTTTTGGATTTCCATGATATAGCTGTGTCACAATATGTAAATATATAACCTATTTTTGATCTACCATTATGTAGATCGGATAAATATCCTGCATCAGCATATCCAACAAATCTCGACGTTGAATCCCTTATATAAAATAATCCAAAATCTATATTTTCACGGAGTTATCTCAAAATGTGTTTGATCTAATCCAAATGCCTCTTAGTCGAAGAAGAACTTTATCTTGCCAACAAGTTGACAACAAAAGTAATATCAGGTCGTGTACAGTTTGTAAGATACATAAGAGCACCTATTGCACTTAGGTATGAAACTTCAGGTATAAGAACTTCTTTCCCACTTTCTAGAGGTCGAAATGGATCTTTATCAACTTCTTGAGATCGAACAACCATTGAGGTAGTCAAAGGGTGAGCTTTATCCGTATGAAAATGACTGAGAATCTTTTGAGTATATGTGGATTGATGAACAAAAATTTCAGATGCTAAATGCTTCAGTTGTATTCCCAAACAGAATTTTTTCTTTCGAAGATCTTTCATTTCAAATTTATCATTTAAATAAGTAGCCGTTCTTGTGAGTTTTTCAGGAGTACCTATAAGATTTAAATCATCCACATATATAACAATGATGGTAAATCCACTTTATATTTTCTTAAAAAAAATGCGTGGGCATACTAGATTATTTGTATACCTGTCTTTTATTAAATAAACACTAAGTCGATTATTCCACATACGATCGGACTGTTTAAACCCATATAATAAGTGTTGCAACTTGATTGAATATATGTGGCATGGTTTTTGTGATTCAACCACTTTTAATCCTTCAAGAATTCTCATGTAGATCTATCAAGAATTCCCGATAGTCAATACAAAGTCGCATAATCCCATCTTTCTTCTTTATGAATAGAACATAAGCACCCCAAGACGTACTAGGACGAATGAAACCGATGTCTAATAATTCCTGTAATTGGTTCTTTAACTCCTGAAGTTCAATAGGAGCCATTTGATATGTGGATTTGGAAATGGGTTTTGTATCGGGTTCAAGGTCGATACAAAATTCGATTTCTCGCTCTGAGGGTAGGCTAGGAAGTTCTTCAGGGAATACGTCAGGAAATTTATTAACAATAGAAATATCATTCAAAACTGACGTATTTTTGTGTAAATCCGTGACATGGGCTAAGAAAGCTTGACATCTATTTTTATATAAACAAATAGCTTTATGGTTTGATATAACAGTGATTGACTTTAGTGGTTTGGTTGCTTAAATTCACATAATAGGTTGGTTAGGAATATGAAAGCTAACAACCTTAGGAAAATAATCAATTTTTACATGATGAGTGATTAACCAATCAATCCTTAAAATCAAATCAAATGCAAGTATTTTCAAAGAAATAAGATCGACAAGTAACGTGTGGTTGCCGATTTGAATCAAACAAGACTTATAAAAAGTGGATGTAATGAAGGTTTCTCCTAACGGAGTTTCAACAGATAAGTCAGAGTCTAATTTCTCCAGAGTTAAATTTAAACGTTGAGCACAAGTAGGAGAGATAAAAGAATGGGTAGAACCGATATCAAATAAGGTATAGACTTCACAAGAGTTTATGATTAGCTTGCCCGTGATAACCTCGTTTGGGTTCCTTGCTTTTTGAGAGGTCACAAAAAATGTTCTCCCTTGAACTACCGGTTTTAACTTTTTTGGGATGGCATTTGGTGCCTCCATCCCAGCTGGACTTGGCTTTACTGTACGACAAAATCGAGCTAGGTGACCTTCTCTTCCATAATTGTAACATGTTTTGGACTGCTAGGTATAGTTTGGGCTGATGTGTCCCTTCCCTCCACATTTGTAGCATACGATCGGTGATCGTTCTTCTTCTTTAACAACAGGTGCTGGTACTGACGTCTTTCCATCATTATTGAATTTCATCTTCTTGAAATTTCCACTCTTATTGTCTTGGCCAGGATTACCACCGAAGTGGTTACCATGTCTAGCATATTAATTTCCTCCTCGTTTGTTGTCACCGCTTCGATGATGACTACTACCACTGGTATTATCATCTTGTCGGCTGCTCTCTCTTGGTTGGGTTGACTTGTTATCGCGCTCCAATAACTGAGCCCTATTTACAACATCTGAATACAAACACAGTTTGTGAGATATTAGGTATTGACGTATCTCGAGTTTCAAATCTCTTACAAAAATCCGCGTCATTCTCTCCTCATTATCAACCAAGTGGGACGTAAACCGAGATAACTCGACAAACTTAGCTTTGTACTGCGACACGGTCATATTGTTTTGCTCCATCTTGATGAACTCTACCTCCTTTATGTGACGAATACTTTCGAGAAAGTACTTTTTGCTGAACAGTTCTTGGAACTTCTCCCAAGACATCTTAAGTGCGGCAAGTTGAGTACGCTTTATAGATTCTCACCAGTAATCTGCCTCTCCTCGCAACATGAAGGTGGCAAAGGGAACCTCTTCGCCCGAAACCACTTTGGTAGGGCTTGGGCTAGAAGGAATGGAGGCGATGGGAGTCACAGAAAGGGGAACCTCTTTGCTGGAATTTTGAGAAGCCATTAATGTTGATTTGTAGGAAGAGAGAGAAATTAGGAGGAGGAAGAAGGCATGAGATGTCTGACATTCAAATTGGCAGGCAAAATTGTCAAAATTAGGGGAAATCACTTTTTATACTGGCGGTCTCTTCAACTTTTCACAAAGTTCGAAGGCAGCTTATTTAATGCCAACAATGATGATGAACTTGAATGGGTAGTGTCCGGTTTTGGGTCTTAAATATTAACCGGAGTGAGTTTCTCGATTGGGCTTCCGGTTTTTATTTAAATTGTTGTTTGAGATTCATCAGTTGGGCCTCAGTTAACTTTATTTATTGGGCCATGTTGTAAGACCCCAACTTTTATGAATAGAGATTAAGTTTTCTCGAAATATATTTTTGAATATTATGGTGTGGATTTGATATAATGTTATAGTTGTGGGTATTATTTACAAATTTTGCAAAGTAAGCAAGTGGTTATATAATATTCGATTGGTCGGGGAATATTCGTATGACGGCACAATAATTGTTGGACCCCAGAACGGAAGTTTTGTCGTATTTAGAAAATGATAGAATTATCTTTTTATAAAAATAACGGTGAAAGTTTTACCGTTAAACTGTTGAACTACCCAGTGGTAGAAGTAAAGTAATACTCAATTATTGCTACAGTAATTGCTGCATAATATCTTTCATATTATTGATTCAATTATTGTCACAGTATCATCTGCATAATATTTTATATTATTAAATCAATAATTGAGACGACAAAGTTATTCATATTATTATTTACAATATTGACAATGTCTAGAAAGTTCTGTCAAGGAGAGGTTTGGTCACCTAATTGCGCGCCAATAGGGAGAAATCCTTATCGGAAAGCCCCCTCTTTCCTGGGAATGATCTGGTTGTTAAATATTGTGAGTTATAATATTAATGATGAATAATTCGTGTTGATTAAAGATGAAATTTATATTTCCAATATGTTGGGATTATTAGTGTTAGTGGAAATCGACATCTATTCCGATGATAATTGATGTCTGAAGGTTATATTGACCAATCGGATAATTAATCGGATAAATGAGCAATTAATTGCTATTAATTCACATGTTTATAACTATTTGTTCACATGTGTGTACTATTGATTCACATACATGTACTATTAGGGGAGGTGGTGCAAGATTGATAATACTTGCATGACTAAATTAAAAATAGAGGTATAGATGAAGGTACTATACTGTAATTATTTTTTCACATGATTGTACTATTGATTCACATGATTGTATTATTGATTCACAAGATGTACTATTAGGGGAGGTGGTGCAAGTTTGATAATACTTGCAAGACTAAATTAAAAATGAAGGAAAAGATGAAAGTATTATACTGTAATATTTCGAGCCTCAAAACGTGCAATTATCGAAACTATATTTTCCTATAAATAGAAGCTCATTCTTCTTTCATTCTCACCAATTCACTAAGACTCACAAGAGCAATTATAAAAAGAGAAGCTATAGAGATAGAGGCTTTAGAGAGAAAGTAGAAGAGAAGTCTGCTACCTCACTATTCCAGTATCCAGTCTTCTTCTGAGGTAAGGGATATTATTTTGTTCAGTATTCATAGGAATAATATGTCAGGAATAAGCATGTGAATGCTATTCCTATTTATATATGATTTGATTATGATATATATATATATATATATATATATATATATGAATGAATAATATGCAAGTATGCTTTCATTAAGAAAAGCTGTAAAGTCCTTTGATAGATAATAGAAATATGTGTACAAGGACTTAGAATGAATTGATCAAATATGTTAGGTTGATCCTACATAAGTAAAACAGCTTTGTAAAGTCCTTAAAAAGAAATGATGTACAAGGACTATAAATATAGAAAGATCAAGCTTGTTAGGTTGATCTTATGATGTAATAGATAGGCTAGTCTGATCGTCGAAATCGCACTGAGAAGTCGTGAATCGCCAGTGAGTGAGTCAAGGTTAACTCGAGAGCTATCGAGGCAGAATAGGAGTATGCAAAATAGTAGATCTCGGAGTTCGTAGACTGCCAGGGGAAACGAAGAAGGATCATAATGTATCTAGTAGAGCTTCCTCGGGATCGTAGTGTGCTGAGGAAGTTATGTTCAGAATCGTAGAGGCGATGCATTTACGAGCCAACCATCATCTGCCAAGCCAAGATGAACGTAGACTACACTCAGAGTCGTAGAGTCTACTGATGCCAAAGCCAAGTCAAGGATCGTAGATCACACTCTGATTTTGTAGAGTCTATTGATTACATGCAGAGATAGTAGTCAAGCAAGATCAGATGAAGACAACAAGCACAAAGCAGAAATCCTAGTGTCGAGATCGATCTCGGGATCGTAGTGTCTCTGCTGGTCAAGTGAATCATAGAGTGCAGAACTACGATCTAAGAAGAAGTGCTCACAATGCCAAGGATGAATCATAGAGCATATACCGTTCTCAACAAATGAGCACTCCCAGAATATCCAAAGGAACGAAGCCTCTGGTTCATGCTGCAAGCTACATCCAAGGAAACCAGAGAGCACTCAATGAATGGCATGCAGGCTAACAGAAGATCTCAACACCAACCCAATCAGCATCAAGATTGAGGCGTAAGGCCATTCGTGATGAAGTCTTCCATCAAGGAGATCCAAAGAAGACTTCAGAAGCTGACTAAGGAAAGTCAGCTAATGCAGTAGCTATCAAGTGAACAAGAGACAACGATCTCGGAAGCAACCAAGATCGTTGTATTTGCCAAACAAAGAAGGAACTGATGGAAGGTGAACCGAGATGCTGGTCAGCCTCTGAAGAGCAAGGCTAAAGTGATTAAGTGTAGGGTCAGTTCATTGATGATAAGTGAACGGGAGATCACAAGGAGAAAGCAAGCTGGACGCGCCACAAATCTGAAGTGTCTTAATATTCAGAAGGGGACCAGAGCAAGGAATTAGGCCATCAGTCTCTGAGAACAGTAGAGACAAACAGAAGTATTGAAGCACTGCACAATACAAGGAAGAGGTGTTCTACATTGAAGATCCAATCAACACTCTTCAAGATCGTAGTGTTAACTCTACCAAAGTCGAAAGCAACACTCAACAAGACACTACGATCAAGTCCTTGAAGACGTGCATCAGAATCGTAGAGTCCGAATAACTGAAGACTGAAGCATTGGCAAAGGTTCAATCTGAAGGGTAATATTCGGACAAGTGCTTATTGAGAGCATCGATGCAATAGGACAACCTCTGATCGAGAAATCAAAAAGAGGTAATAAAGTCTTTGACCTGCCCAAGACATTAAAGTGATACATCTGACAGGGTAGGTGAAACAGTAGACTGCAGTGTCAAAAAAAGTATGACAAGTCACATCGAGCAGTCTACATCAAGCAACTCGAGATCTGTGAAGAAATTTGAATAGCCTTCAACGGCTACTTTCCAACGGAAGGATTGGGAAGGAGTATAAATGAGGAAGAGCTTCAAAGATCAAAGGTTGCTGGAGTTGCCGAGTTCGGAGAAAAGGTGGACTGATCTAAACCATGTGAAAAAGTGAGTCCGAAGGCTCACTCTACGATCCACCAAGAACACTCAGAAGTCAGAAAAAGAAAGAAGTATAAGTATGAGTTCTACTATGTAGAAGTGAGAGTTCTACTACATGAAAAGTTTTCAGAACTGTCGAGAGAAAGAAGAGCATCATGAAATCTTGATGTCCATCATGGGAAGACACTAAGTACAATAGAGAAGAGCCTACAGTCATCTTAGCAAGTCCATCATGAGAAGGCATCAAGTAGCAAAAGGAAGATCACAAAAGCCATCTTGGTGTCTAACATGAAAAAGCTTCTAAGTACCTAATAGAAGAGCCTACAGTCAGCTTGGAAGCCTCTCATGTTCAGTCATCAAGTACCAAGGAGAATGATCTTAAAGGCAGTTCAACAAGGGGTCATCCGAAGTGGTTGAGTAACCAAAGAAGCTGAGCATCTTGCAACACTCAGCTGCACTTCAAGGATGATCAAGCCAAGCTGCTAAGTATAGAAGATGTTCAGAGCATGAAGACATCTTAGAAGCTCAGCACCGACTCCAACAACAACAAACAAACAACTCAACAAAGCTAGGGCCTGAGGGGTCCTTGTCCAGAGGGACTAAATGAAGCAGGGCCAGAAGGGTCCTTGTCCGAAGGGACTAAACAAAGCAGGGCCAGAAGGGTCCTTGTCCGGAGGGACTAAATGAAATTCCAAGGCTGCTGGCCTTGAAGAGTTCTTAGTGAACTGAAGTCCCGAGGCTGCTGGCCTTGAAGGAATCTTAGTGATTCAGGGTACTGCCCTTCCTTAGTGGAAATCCTGCTAGTTGAAAGCAGAAGAATGGATTAGGAGCTTGAGTCTCTGAACCACTTAAAACCCCTTGTGTCTTTTACATTATGTCATTTATATTATGTACTATAACAACTATAACTGCTATGTATGTTTTAACTGCTTACAACTAAACTTACTCTACGAAAAATGTATGTATGATTATGAATATATCAATGAAGGGGATCTTTTACTTATTCCGCTGTGCTTGAAAAGATTCTTATGTTGTCATATGTTAATTATGAACAATATAAATATAAATCAGAAAAGTATTTGAAATAAAAAGGATCTATTCAACCCCCCCTTCTAGATCTATTGTGCCCTCTGGGAACTAACATAATATTTTTATTCATACTCTGTAGTATATGAGTAATATTATTTCGTCTCATATTCCTGATTATACCCTCATTTTTACTTCGTTGGTCCCAGCTCCTTGAACTGCTTAGCGGTGACCATCCGAGAGTTATCGGTGTTTCCACCTGCATTTTAAACAGGAGTCGCTCTCGCCTGATGTTGTATGAATTGCATAAAGCCTCTGAACATCCCATCGTTCATCGTTTGGTCGGTGTTGTTATTTTCCTGAGGATTATTTCCTTCTTGATGCATATTATCCTGATTATTGATCGTTGATGACTCAATGATTTCATATGTTCCATTTTTTGTCTCAACATTCTCGGATGTCATTTTCAAACATTTCCACAAAATAAGGGTTAATTGAGATAACTTCTACCCACAGTTTCAAAAAAATGGGTAAGTGGGGGTCCATATAATAAGCAAAATTTACAATAAATACTTCATAAAAATCCCCTCAATATTTTTAACAACATATATTCAAATTATTATAACTTGCAATATTAACAACCAGATCGTTCCCAAGAAAGAGGGGGCTTTTCGATAAGGATTTCTCCCTATTGACACGCAATTAGGTGACCAAACCTCTCCTCGACAGAAATTTCTAGACATCGTCAATATTGCAAATAATAATATAAATAACTTTGTCGTCTCAATTATTGATTTAATAATATAAAAAATATTGACAATAATTGAATCAAATTACGTGAAACACTATGCAGTAATTATTGTAGCAATAATTGAATAAAATTGTGACGCACCCAAAATAGGTATACATCACACATTCTGAGTCGCCAAATACATGCATGGTACATAAATCAAAAACAAACTTCTTTTATACAATACGACAAAAGTGTAGCTTAGAGTTTTTGCACGAATATTGTCTCATAGACAATATTCAAACTCAAATGAAACCCTCATTACATTTATTATCACACTATTTCATAAACTAGGGATGACTACTATAGCCACCATCTCGGACCGTCACTTTGTTCCCCGACTAGTCCCGGCTACGTTATCATTTCCTGAAGAGAACAATAAAAGCAAAAGGGTGAGCTCAACTAGCCCAGTAAGAAATATTATGACTAAAATAATGCATAATAAATTATTGTTAGCCTTCAACAGTGTTAATCTGATAAATACAATAAACATCAAGTTTAATTGAAGCAGAACAAGCAATCCATTAGAAGAGTCAAGTAGAGCATGATATCTACTATCTTCTATGATTTAAAAAGGTTTTTCATCAACTTTATCGCAGAGACTTAGCTTAATAAATAAACCACATCATCGAATCATCCCTGCACCACGACCAAGGATATTCATGTAATCATCAATGGTAATGATTATACTGAATAATCCCTGGTTATAATCATACCAACAACTGTCCATCAATGCACTACAGACCAATTAGGACTTTTTCCACATCATTTATAACATTACGGGTCATGATTATACCGAATGATCCCTGGTCATAATCATACCAATCAACAGTCCATCTATGCACGTAAGCCAAAGACGACTTTCATCACAAAATAAGCATGGGGATGATGACAATGATATAAGAATTCAATTAAAAGAAAGCAAAGGATAACTTTTTAAAGATTTATAATTTAGTTTATCCAGAATTCAATAATGTCTAAATTGTCAATATGATACTGCTTTGTGGAGTAAAATTCAAGAATAATATTGTATCAAAAATGATTTGGACAACAAAGAAATCAATTTTTGTCATTAATAATTCCCCGGGTGAATAGTCCCCGATTGAATAGTACCCCGTGAATAGTAATTTGGGAATAGTACCCCGTGAATAGTACTTTGTGAATAGTACCTGTGAATAGTACTTTATGATAAGTATCCCGTGAATAGTACTTTGTGAATAGTATCGTATAAATGAATAGTACTCATGGATAGTACTCCGGCATGATAAGGTTAAAATTTAACAAGAATGTGCAGAAAATATCCTTGTGAAACGATACTAGATGAAGCGCAAATTTCAAGGATATTCTACTAATTTCACGGAGTATAGAAGTAATACTTTAACAAAATAAGGGTATAATCAGAAATACGAGACGAAATAATATTACTCACATACTACATAGTATAGAAGAAAATATGATTCCTATGAATACTAAACAAAATAATATCCCTTACCTTAGAAGAAACTGGATACTAGAATAGTGAAGTAGCGGACTTCTCTTCTTCTTTCTCTCTATAGCTCCTCTCTCTATAATTGCTCTTATGAGTCTTAGTGAATTGGTGAGAATAAAAGAAGAATGAGCTTCTATTTATAAGAAAATATAGTTTTGATAATTGCACGTTTTGGGGCTCGAAATATTACAGTATAATACCTTCATCTTTTTCTTCATTTTTAATTTAGTCCTTCAAGTATTATCAAACTTGCACCACCTCCCCTAATAGTACATCATGTGAATAAATAGTACATTCATGTGAATCAATAGTTCTATATGTGAAAATAATAATATAGTATAATACCTTCATCTATACCTCCATTTTTAATTTAGTCATGCAAGTATTATCAATCTTGCACCACCTCCCCTAATAGTACATGCATGTGAATCAATAGTACACACATGTGAATTAATAGCAATTAATTGCTAATTTATGCGATTAATTATCCAATTGGTCAATATTACATCCAGACATCCATTATTATCTAAATAGATGTCGATTTTCATTAACACTAATAATCTCAACACAATGGAAATATCAATTTCATCTTTAATCAACACGAACTTATTCATCATTAATATTATAACTCATATTATTAGTTATAATATTTAACAACCAGATTATTCCCAAGAAAGAGAGGGCTTTCCTATAAGGATTTCTCCCTATTGGCGCGCGATTAGGTGACCAAACCTCTTCTTGACAGAACTTTCTAGACATTGTCAATATTGCAAATAATAATATGAATAACTTTGTCGTCTCAATTATTGATTTAATAATATAAAATATTATGCAGATGATACTGTGACAATAATTGACTCAATAATATGAGAGATATTATGCAACAATTACTTTAGTAATAATTGAGTATAACTGAGTGACTTCTCACGTAAGCATCAATAATCCCGTGTGCTACTATGCAACCACATGTATTACTATACTTTTACCACCGGGTAGTTCAACAGTTTAACGGTAAAACTTTTGCCGTTATTTTTATAAAAAGATAATTTTGTCGTTTTCTAACTTCGACAATAATTCTGTTTGTGGGGTCCACCAATGATTGTGTCGTAGTACGAATAATCCCTGTTAAAACGAATATTCCCCGACCAATCGAATATTTTATAACCACTTGCTTACTTTGAAAAATTTGTAAATATTACCCACAACTATAACATTATCTCAAATCCACACCATAATATTCAAAAATATATTTCGAGAAAAAAAATAATATTTATTCATAAATGTTGGGGTCTTACAACCTCCCCTTCTTATGAAATTTCGTCCTCGAAATTAGGTTGCATACTTGGTATGTCGAAGAGATGAGGATACCTTGACTTCATTTCAGATTCTAACTCCCAGATCATTTCTTCAACATCGTGGTTTCTCCACAAAAGTTTGACTTAAGGTATAACCTTGGAGCGTAGAATATGATCCTTATCCAAGATTTTAACAGGTACTCTTCATACGTTAAATCTTTCGCTATTTTGTCCGATTCTAATTCAATAATGTGGTTCGGGTCTTTCACATATTTACGTAACATAGATATATAAAAAACGTTATGAACACGAGACATACTTGGCGGTAAGGCGAGTCTATAGGCCATAATTCCTACTCGATCGAGGATTATAAATGGGCCAATAAATCGAGGATTGAGCTTTCCCCTCTTTTCAAATCTCGTAACTCCTTTCCATGGAGCAACACGTAACAACACATGATCTCCAATATTGAATTTCATGTCTTTTCGATGAAGATCAACATAACTCTTTTGTCGATCTTGTGAGGTTTTTATACATTGTCGGATCGTTTGAATCTTTTTCGTAGTTATACGTACCAACTTCGGTCCCAACAATGGTTTTTCACCCACCTCATCCCATCATACTGGAGAACGACACTTTCTTCCATACAATGCCTCAAATGGAGCCATACCAATACTTGCTTGATAACTGTTGTTGTAGGAAAACTCCACCAATGGTAAGAACTTGTCCCAACTTTTTTGAAGTCAAGGACACATAGTCTTAATAAATCTTCAAGAGTTTGAATAGTCCTCTCCGACTGTCCGTCCGTTTAAGGATGATATGCCGAACTAAATCGTAAATCCGTACCCATAGATTTTTGTAAACTAACCTAAAATCGTGAAGTGAATCTTGGGTCTCGATCAGAAACTATGAATACTGGCATACCATGCAATCTTATAATCTCATTTATGTACATATGAACAAGACGTTCAAGTGTATAAATTTCTCGCATCGGTAAGAAATGAGTAGACTTGGTCAATCTATCAACAATGACCCAAATCGCATTTATGCCTTGAGAAACCTTGGGAAGACCAGTAACGAAAACCATGGTAATATGCTCCCACTTCCATTCTGGAATTTCAAGTCTGAAGCTTGAGCAGCTTTATTCCTTCTTCATCGATTCTTACTTCCGGAATAGCACCTTCTTGCACTTTCTTCCTCGTACGCAGCAGCTCCAGGTCTGTAGCTTGAGCAGCTTTAAATTTATCGATTAAATTCGATTCTACTCGTATATTCGCCATCATCACATGGGTCCCTGGAGTCTTTAACTCTATCTCCATCCTTTGTAAGTCATACAAAATGGGCCTTTGCGTTGACAAAATCGCACTCGTACCCGCATATGATCTTTTTCTCAATGCGTCAGCTACTACATTCGGTTTTCCAGGATGGTATTGAAAGATATGATCGTAATCTTTCAATAGCTCAAGTCATCGTCGTTGCCATATGTTGAGTTCCTTTTGAGTGAATAAATATTTGAGGCTTTTATGATCCGTATAGATCTCCACCTTCTCTCCATACAGGTAATGCCTTCAAATCATAAGCGCAAAAACGACAGCTGCCAACTTTAGATCATGGGTAGGATAATTCCTCTCATATTCTTTGAGTTGTCATGAGGCATAGGCTATAACTTTCCCATGTTGCATGAGAACACATCCTAACCTTTTGCCTGAAGCATCACTGTGGATGACAAATCCCTTCGAGCCAGATGGTATTGTCAGAACAGGTGCTGAAATGAGTCTCCTCTCGAGTTCTTGAAAATTCTTCTAACATTCCTCGCTCCAACCGAATTTTGTATCTTTCCGAGTCAGCTGAGTTAATGGAGTAGTGATTCGAGAAAACCCTTCTACGAATCTCCGATAATAACCAGCTAAGCCAAGAAAGCTACGTACTTCGATCACTGACTTAGGTTGCTCCCAGCTTTGAATTGCTTCAATCTTTGTCGGGTCAACAGATATTCCGTGATTTAATATTACGTGCCCAAGGAATGCTACTTCCTCAAGCCAGAACTCGCATTTCTTCATCTTGTCATATAACTTGTTTTCACGAAGCTTTTGGAGTATCAGCCTTAAGTGTTGCTCATGATCTTCACGGCTTTTGGAGTAAATGAGGATGTCATTAATCAAGATGACCACAAAGTGATCCAAATATTCCTTGAATACTCGGTTCATCATATCCTTGAAGGCAGCAAGAGAATTAGTTAATCCAAAAGACATGACTAGGAATTCGTAATGCCCGTACCGAGTTCAGAAAAAAATCTTTGGAATGTCATCAGTTTTAATATTCAACTGATGATATCCAGAACGAACATCGATCTTTGAAAAGAATTTGGCACCTTGAAACTGGTCAAACAGGTCATCAATGCGAGGCAACGGGTACCTATTTTTGATGTTGACATGATTCAACTCATGATAATCAATACAAAGTCGCATACTTCCATCTTTCTTCTTCACGAATAGAACAGGAGCACCCCAAGGAGACGTACTAGGTCGAATAAAACCGATGTCTTAACAATTCCTGCAGTTGGGTTTTTAACTCCTGAAGTTCAATAGGAGCCATTCAATATGGGGCTTTGGAAATGGGTTTTGTATCGGATTCAAGGTCGATACAAAATTCAATTTCATACTCTGGAGGTAGGCCAGGAAGTTCTTCAGGGAATACGTCAGGAAATTTATTAACAATAGAAATATCATTCAAATCTGGCGCATTTTTATTTAAATCCGTGACATGGGCTAAGAAAGCTTGACATCTATTTTTTAATAAACGAATAGCTTTATGGCTTGATATGACAGTGATTGACTTTAGTCGTTTGGTTGCATGAATTCGCATAATAGGTTGGTTAGGAATATGAAAGCTAACAACCTTATGAAAATAATTAATTATTGCATGATGAGTAGTTAACCAATCAATCCCTAAAATCACATCAAATGCAAGTATATTTAAGGAAATAAGATCGACAGCTAACATGCAGTTATCGATTTGAATCAAACAAGACTTATAAACAGTGGATGTAATGAAGGTTTCTCCCAATGGAGTTTCAACAAATAAGTCAAAGTCTAATTTCTCCGGAGTCAAATTTAAACGTTGAGCGCAAGTAGGAGAAATAAAAGAATGGGTAGAACCGGTATCAAATAAGGTATATACTTCGCTAGAGTTTATGATTAGTTTACCCGTGATTACCTCGTTCGAATTCCTCTCTTTTTAGGAGGTTACAACAAACGCTCTCCCTTGAACTACCAGTTTTGTCTTGTCTGAGACGGCCTTTGATGCCTCCATCCCAGCTGGACTTAACTTTAGTGCACGACAAAATCGGGCTAGGTGACCTTCTCTTCCACAATTGTAACATGCCTTGGACTGATGTGTCTCTCCCCTCCGTATTTGTAATATACTACCGACAATCGTTCTCCTTTCTTAACAACAGGTGTTGGTGTTGACGTCTTTCCAGCATTATTGAATTTCCTCTTCTTGAAATTTTCACTTCTATTATCTTGGTCATGATTACCACCGAAGTGGTTACCATTTCTGGCGTGTTGATTCCCTCCACGTTTGTTGTCACCGCTTCGATGACTGCTACCATTGGTATTATCGATTTGTCGGCTGCTCTCTCATGGTTGGGTTAAATCATTATCGCGCTCCAATAACTGAGCCCTATTTACAACATCTGAATACAAACACAGTTTGTGAGAAATTAGGTATTGACGTATCTCAGGTTTCAAACCTCTTAGAAACGTCTGTGTCATTCTCTCCTTATTATCAACCAAGTGGGACGCAAACCGGGACAACTCAGTAAACTTAGCTTCGTATTGTGACACGGTCATATTATTTTGCTCCAGCTTGATAAACTCTACCTCCTTCATGTGACGAATACTTTCGGGAAAGTACTTGTCGTTGAACAATTCTTGGAAGTTCTCTCAAGACATCTTCAGTGCGGCAGGTTGAGTACGCTTTACAGATTCCCATAAATAATTTACCTCTCATCGCAACATGAAGGTGGCAAAGGGAACCTTTTGCTCCTCGGAACATCCCAAGACATCAAATATCTTAGTGATCTGCTTTATCCACGTCTCTACCTTAAGTGGTTTTGGCTCTCCAATAAAATTCGGTGGTCACAGTTCCTTAAACTGTTTAGCGGTGACCGTCAAGCGAGTTTGCAAGATTTCCACCATATTTTGAGCAGGTAGCTCTCTCACCGATGTTGCATGAATTGCATAAAGCCTATGAACATCCCATCGTTCATAATTTGATCGGTGTTATTGTTTACCTGAGGATTATTGCTTCCTGTTGCACATTATCCTAGGTATTGATCATTGGTGACTCTACGGTCTCATGTTCTTCATTGCTGATCTCAACATTTTCAGATGTCATTTTCTAACACTGCCACAAAATAAGGGTTAATTGATATGTCACATATTATCCCTATACTAAGACCGAAAAATTAAATACCAAATAAACTTAGGTAGGTCATACTAGCGAAGGAATTCCCCGTCTCTCCCCTCCTAGTTCTTGTCTCACATCTCAACCAGGGATCATATCCCTAAGCTTTGATACCAACTGTGATGCCCCCAAAATAGGTATACATCACCCATTCTGAGTCGCCAAATACATGGTACATAAATCAAATACAAACTTCTTTTATACAATACGACAAAAGCGTAGCTTAGAGTTTTTACACGAATATTGTCTCATAGACAGTATTCAAACTCAAATGAAGTACTCATTACATTTATTATCACACTATTTCATAAAATAGTGAGGACTACTATAGCCACCATCTCAGACAGATACTCTGTTCCCCAACTAGTCCCGGCTACGTTCTCATTTCCTGAAGAGAACAATGAAAGTAAAAGGGTGAGCTCAACTAGCCCAGTAAGAAATATTATGACTAAGATAATGCAGAATAAATTATCGTTAGCCTTTAACAGTGTTAAACTGATAAATACAATAAACATCAAGTTTAACTGCAGCAGAACAAGCAATCCATTAGAAGAGTCAAGTAGAGCATGATATCTACTATCTTCTATGATTTAAAAAGATTTTTTATCAACTTTATCTTTGAGACTCACCTTAATAAATAAACCACATCATCGAATCATCCCTGCACTACGACCAAGGATATTCATGTAATCATCAATAGTCATGATTATACCAAATAATCACTGGTTATAATCATACCAACAACTGTCCATCAATGCACTACAGGTTAATGAGGACTTTTACCACATCATTTGTAACATTACGGGTCATGATTATACCGAATGATCCCTGGTCATAATCATACCAATCAACAGTCCAAATATGCACGTAAGCCAAAGACGACTTTCATCACAAAATAAACATGAGGATGATGACAATGATATAAGAATTCAATTAAAAGAAAGCAAATGATAAATTTTTAAAGATTTATAATTTAATTGGGCAAATGGTCAAAAAAGCCCCTGATGTTTACCCCGATATCCCACTTGCACCCTAAACTAATTTTTTTTCCAAAAGTACCCTTAACGTTATATTTTTTGGATCGTCCGTGCCCTTGCCGTTAATAGAAGACAAACGGGGTTAAAATGTGATGACGTGGCAGGCTTAAATATAAAATATATTCTAAATAAAACAATATATATCATTTAATCAAAATAAAAAAAATACTAAAATTCAAAATAAAAAAAAAGCATAACATATTTACATCATTTAATCAAAATAATAAAATTTAAATTATTTTGTTAACTAATCAAAACAACTAATTAAATAAAATAAGTTGTATAACATATTTACATCATTTAATCAAAATACTAAAATTCAAAACATAACATATTTACATCAAATATTAATTAAAAAATACTAAAATACTAAAAAAAAAAAATAAAATAAAAAAATAAAAATTCAAATTATTTTGTTAATTAATCAAAACAACAAAAATTCAAATTACATCATTAAAATACTAAAATCTTAATACTAAATACTAATTGATATAAAAATTTTAAATTAGTATTTAGTATTATGATTTTAGTATTTTAATGATGTAAATTTAATTTTTGTTGTTTTGATTAATTAAGAAAATAATTTAAATTTTAGTATTTTTTAATTTGATAGATCGCAAATGTATCATTATATTCATAATCTTTCTCAAACATTGAACAAATAGCAAAACATTGTTTCAAGTAAGGTGGCAAATAATCATAACTCAATTTCAGAACAGGTAAAATTCCACTTTCTTCTTGTTCTAAATTCCATATTTCACTATCCCTGACACTAAGTCATTCGCTAACCTCAGTTTTCATACTTAAATACTAAATACTAATTGATATAAAATTTTTAAATTAGTATTTAGTACTATGATTTTAGTATTTTAATGATGTAATTTGAATTTTGTTGTTTTAATTAATTAACAAAATAATTTAAATTTTAGGATTTTCAATATTTTTTTAATTTGATTTTTTAGTATTTTAGTATTTTTTTTAATTAGTATTTGATGTAAATATGTTATGTTTTGAATTTTAGAATTTTGATTAAATGATGTAAATATGTTATACAACTTATTTTATTTAATTAGTTGTTTTGATTAGTTAACAAAATAATTTGAATTTTATTATTTTGATTAAATGATGTAAATATGTTATAATTTTTTTATTTTGAATTTTAGTATTTTTTTTTATTTTGATTAAATGATATATATTGTTTTATTTAGAATATATTTTATATTTAAGCATGCCACGTCATCACATTTAAACCCTGTTTATCTTCTGTTAACGGCAAGGGCACGGACGACCCAAAAAATGTAACGTTAAGGATACTTTTGGAAAATAAATTAGTTTAGGGTGCAAGTGGGACATCGGGGTAGACATCAAGGGCTTTTTTGACCCTTGCCCTAATTTAATTTATTCAGAATTCAATAATGTCCAAATTGTCAAAATGATATTGCTTTGTGGAGTAAAATTCAAGAATAATATTGTATCAAAAATAATTTGGACAACAAAGAAATCAATTTTTGTCATGAATAATTCCCCGGGTGAATAATCCCCGAGTGAATAGTACTTTGTGAATAGTACTTGTGAATAGTACTTTGTAAATAGTACCCCGTGAATAGTAAGTACATTATGAATAGTACTGTAAGACCCCAACTTATTATAAATGAAATTGAATTTCTCTATTTATTATTTTGAAATAGTAAGGGTTGAATTGATTAATGTGGTTAGTTATGGGTAAAATGCGCAAATATTTTAAATAAGCAAGTGGTTATAAAATATTTATTTTTATCGGGGAATATTCGTTTGGTCGTGGAATATTCTTCCTGTCGGGGAATATTCGTAGCGCAGCCTTTTGTGGGCCCCATATCGGAAAGCGATTGGATGAAAAAAATGACAAGTATGAGTTTTTATAAATAACGCAGGCGTAGTTATTCTGAATTAACTTTGTTGGAATACCCGGTGGTTAAAACACAATAATACACATTGTTGACAAGATGATATACGGTATTGCACCAATTATTGATTCTTACGTAAGAAGGCACTTCTCAATAATTATTACGGTAATTCTTTGCTCGATATTTTATTTTATTGATTCAATAATTGCTACGTTGAAATTTTATATTATTGTTGTTTTAATAATTGTCACATTACACAATATTTTCCAATATCGGATCAATGATTCATATTATTTTAATAATATTACTAGATAACATTATTGGCAATGTCTAGAAAGTTACATCAAGGAGAGGTTTGGTCACCTAATTGGAAGCTAGTAAGGAAAAATTCTTATTGGAAAGCTAGCCCCCTCTTTCACAGGAGCTATTCAGTTGCGGTATTGTGATTCTATAATATTATTTATGAATAATTATTTATTAATTTATATGATAAGGAAAATATTCATTTTATGTCGATATAGATGGAGAAAATTTTAATGTGACAATTGTTGAAAAATTGATATTTTATCTTTTTTTTTGATAAAATAATTCATTTAAATATATTATTATATTTTAAATAATATAATAATGGTGATATTTTTATAATGAATGTGGGATATATGAATATATGAGGAGGAATGGTATTTTTGTTGCAAAAGTTATTTAAAACATGTAAAACATGTCTGTGGGCCCATTTTTTGACTGAAATTTGATTATAGCCTGAAAAATCGTCCGTATGTGGATTTCGATCAATTTCTGTTTGGAATTTGAAACAATTTTCTATTGTAAAGTTGTAGAGAATGGAATTTCATATGGAAAGGACATAAGGTTTGAATTTTTCTGATAAAATGGCTATTTATTATGAATTATTGAAGTTCCGTAGTTCCGAAATAATTGATTTTTGAAAGTTTTAATTATTTTTAATAACAAAGACATTTTTTTTTGTTTTTATTATTATTGGTGGCTGAATTCAGATGGTCAAGGTGGGCGTAAGAATTTAAATAAATAATATTAATATTTTATTAAATTTTCTGCTTTGGTGTTCTAAGCAATTTCCTATAAATAGGGTGCTTAGGTTAGAATTGAAAATCACACCAGAATTTGAAGTTTTCTCTCTCTATAATATCGAGCGTATTTTTGTGAGTATTTTGATACTTTGAGTGTGGCTATACAGTGCAAGTTTCTTTCAGCATTAAATCCAATATTCAGTCAGAAGTACTGTCTTTGCGAGGTAAGGGATGTTATTTTTTTTTATAAATGATATTATTTCTTTCAATATCATTATGCCGGAATATTGGTAAGATTTTTCTTGTAAAATTCTTATCTTTTAGTGTCGGGGTTACTATTCACGTATATGGCACTATTCACGTATACGGCACTATTCACGAATACGGCACTATTCACAGAAAAATTAATTTTTTTTCTTCAAGATATCTAATATGGATACTAGCTTTGATTGTATCCATGTTTTGATCATTCGTAAATTTTACTCCAGTATGGTTATTTATGAAGTATTTTTGAACTTGGATTGTTTAAAGTACGAATCCTTAATATTTATTCTTTTGCTTCACTGGATTCGTTTTCTTTAATATATTTTTCATCATCCTCAGTCCTAAATGATGATATTACTGAATATTTTTGGCCTGTAGTGCAAAGATGAATGATTTTTGATGAATATCTTTAGCCCGTAGTGCAAAGATGAACATGTGTTTAGATGAACATGACCAACTGATGAATATCTTTGGCCTGTAGTGCAAAGATGAATATTTGATTCCAGATATATGTTGATTGATGTTACAGAGATAAAATATTGACGATGGACTTTTAAATTCATATATAGAAGACAGTAGATTTTATTCTCTATTTAACTCTTCTAATGAATTATTATTTTCGCTGCGAATATTGATTTAAAACTTGTTGTCTATTGTATTCTATTAGATTTTTCCCTGTTGAGGACTAACGATAATTTGTTCTATATTATCTTAGTCATATGTGATATGTTAATTTGTTTAATTAACCTTTGTTTTATATGATGATTTAAGAATGGCGGTGAGAATATTAATGATAGAATGAATGAGACCGTGGAGACACCTTTATTCACCAATGAGGAGAAGCGTGTAATGTACTCCAAGCAATGTTCTCCTCCAAACAACAACCACCTTGAAAGCGGGGCGATGAACAGCGTGATGTTTAGGAGCTTTTTGCGATTCATGCAAAAACGAGACGAGGAGACTCGTGTACAAAATACGGTGGAAATGATAAGCGCTTACTTATGTCACACACCAAGCAGTTCAAAGAGTTAGGACCACCAGAATTTATTGGAAAGTCAGATCCGATCAAGGCAGAGACATGGGTTAAACAAATTACCAAGATATTCGATGTCTTGGGATGCACGGAGGAACAGAAGGTTCCATTCGCTACCTTTATGTTCCGTGGCGAGAAAGGACTCTTTGGTTGGAGTCTACGTGTAAACGTACCCGACTACCGCACTCAGCATGTCTTGGGAAACATTTCAGAAACATTTCAACGACAAATACTTTCCTGAAAGTATTCGCCATATGAAGGAGGTAGAGTTTATTAGACTAAAATAAAAAAAAAACATGGCGGTGTCCCAATACGAGGCGAAGTTCAGCGAGAGTTATCGAGTTTGCACCTCATTTGGTAGAGAATGAGGAGCGAATAGCGAGGATGTTTTGAGAGGTTTAAAACCCGAGATTGACGCAATATCTTATCTCTCATAAATTTTCTTTATATTAGGATGTTGTAAACAAGGGACAATTATTAAAGCGAGATAATGAGTATATTCAACCGAGGGACCCAAACGAGGTCTTCTAGGTGGCGGCGATCATCGAACAATGAAAACCAAATGGGGAGGAAAACATTGGACAAAAGCGGTAACCACTACGTGGTAATCGTGGCCATGAAAATAGAAGAAGCGAGTGGGAGAGATTTTAAAAGAGGAGATTCAACAATGACATTTTGAAGGCGTCAAAGACTGCAAAGAATCGATTTTAAGGGAGGAGAACGACCACCGGTCGTATCTTTATAAATGTGGAAAAGAGGACACATCCCCAAACCATCCCAGCATTCAAGGTATACTATAATTGTGAAAAGGAAGGACATATCGCTCGAGATTGTACGGTAGCGAAACCAAGTCCAGTGTGGATGGTGACTCAAAAAGTTGTCCCAGAAAAGTCATAGTCAACGGTTCCTGGAAGAACATTTGTCGTGACTGGTCAAAGTGCAAGGAACCCAAATGAGGTGATCACGGGTAAGCTAATCATAAACTCTTACGAAGTTTATACCTTATTAGATACCGGTTCTACCCATTCTTTTATCTCTCCTACTTGTGCTCAACGTTTAAACTTAACTCCGGAGAAATTAGACCTTGACTTATCTGTGGAGACTCCATTAGGAGAAACTTTCATTGCATCCACTATTTATAAATCTTGTTTGATCCAAGTTGGTACCATCACATTACCTGTTGATCTTATTTCTTTGAAAATACTTGCATTTGATGTGATTTTAGGGATAGATTGGTTAACCACTCATCATGCTAAAATTTATTGTTTTCGTAAGGTTGTTAGTTTTCATATTCCTAACCAACCTGTTATGCGAATTCAAGCAACCAAACCTCTAAAGTCAATCACTATCATATCAAGCCATAAAGCTATTCATTTATTCAAAAATAGATGTCAAGCTTTCTTAGCCCATGTCATGGACTTGAACAAAAACATGTCAGATGTGAATAATATTTCTATTGTTAGTGAATTTCTTGACGTATTTCCTGAAGAACTTCCCGGTCTACCCCCAGAACGTGAAGTTGAATTCTTTATTGACCTTGAACCTGGTACAAAGCCCCATTTCTAAAACCCCATATCGAATGGCTCCTATTGAACTTCAGGAGTTAAAGGTCCAACTACAGGAGTTGTTGGACATCGGTTTCATTCGTCCAAGTACATCTCCTTGGGGTGCTCCTGTTTTATTTGTATAGAAGAAAGACGGGAGTATGCGACTTTGTATTGACTATCGAGAATTGAACCATATCACCATCAAGAATAGGTATCCGCTACCTCGTATTGATGACCTATTTGACCGATTGCAAGGAGCACATGATTCTTCGTTCGGATATCATCGGTGAAGATTAGAACTAAGGATATTCAAAGAGCGCCTTGAGAACTCGATGCGGGCATTATGAATTCTTAGTCATGTCTTTTGGATTGACTAATGCTCCTGCGGCTTTCATGGATATGATGAACCGAGTATTCAAGGATTATTTGGATCAGTTTGTTGTCGTCTTTATTGATGACATCCTCATATATTCCAAAAGTCGTGAATATCATGAGCACCATTTGAAGCTAGTACTGCAAAGGCTTCGTGATAACAAGCTATATGCCAAGCTGAAGAAATGCAAGTTCTGGCTTGAGGAAGTAGCATTCCTTGGGCACGTGGTGTCAAAACATGGAGTATTTGTTGACCCGACGAAGATTGAAGCAATACAAAGTTGGGAGCAACCAAAATCGATGATCGAAGTACGTAGCTTTTTGGGCTTAGCTGGTTATTATCAGAGATTTGTGGAAGGATTTTCTCGAATCGCTACTCCGTTAACTTAGCTGACTCGTAAAGATACAAAATTCGTATGGAGCGAGGAATGCGAAAAGAGTTTGCAAGATCTCAAGAGGAGACTCATTTCGGCACCTGTTCTGACAATACCATCTGGTTCGGATGGATTTGTTATCTACATCGATGCTTCAGGTAAAGGGTTAGGATGTGATCTCATGCAACATGGGAAAGTCATATCCTATGCCTCGCGACAACTTAAAGAGTATGAGAGGAATTATCTTACTCATGATCTAGAGTTGGCAGCAGTCGTTTTTGCGCTAAAGATCTGGAGGCACTAATTATATGGGGAGAAAGTGGAAATATATTCAGACCATAAAAGTCTCAAATATTTCTTCACCCAAAAGGAACTCAACATGCGGCAACAACGTTGGCTCGAGTTATTGAAAGATTACGACCATACCATCCAATACCATCCTGGAAAAGCAAACGTGGTAGCTGGCGCATTGAGTAGAAGATCATATGCGGGTACAAGTGCAATGTTGTTAACATAAAGGCCCATTTTGTATGACTTGCAAAGGATGGAGATAGAGATAAAGGCTCCAAGTACCCACGTGATGATATCAAGCATACGAGTAGAACCGACTTTAATTGATAAAGTTAAAGTTGCTCAAGCTACAGACATAGAGCTGATGCGTATGAAGAAAAAAAATGCAAGAAGGTGTTATTCCAGAAGCAAGAATCGACGAAGAAGGAATACTTCGAGTCAACTCTAGACTTTGTGCTCCTAACGATTCTGACTTAAAGCATAGAATCATGATGGAGGCACACAACACACCGTTTGCAATCCATCCTGGGAGTACCAAAATGTATCATGATCTTTGACATACATTTTGGTGGAACAATATGAAGAGAGAGATCGCGAAGTTTATCTCGAGGTGTTTAACTTGTCAACGTGTAAAGGCGGAGCATCAAGTGCCAAAGGGTCCATTGCAACCACTTGAGATTCCAAAATGGAAGTGGGAACACATTACAATGGATTTTGTTACGGGTCTTCCCACAGTTTATCAAGGCATAAATGCGATTTGGGTTATTGTTGATAGATTAACTAAGTCTGCTCATTTCTTACCGATACGGGAGACTTATTCCCTTGAACGTCTTGCTCGTATGTACGTAAATGAGATTGTGAGATTGCATGGCATGCCAGTATCCATAGTTTCGGATTGTGACCCAAGATTCACTTCACAATTTTGGATTAGCTTGCAAAAAAGTATGGGCACGGATTTATGATTCAGTTCGGCATACCATCCTCAAACGGACGGGCAATCAGAGAGGATTATTCAAACTCTTGAAGATGTATTAAGACTTTGTGTCCTAGATTTCAAAGAGAGTTGGGATAAGTACCTACCATTGGTGGAATTCTCCTACAACAATAGTTATCAGGCAAGTATAGGTGTGGCTCCATTTGAAGCATTATATGGGCGAAAGTGTCGCTCTCCAGTATGTTAGGATGAGGTGGGAGAAGCAACGTTGTTGGGACCAGAGTTGGTACAAATGACTACAGAGAAGATCCAAACGATTCGACAACGTATACAAACGGCACAGGATCGACAAAAAGAGTTATGCGGATCTTCATCAAAAGGAAGTGGAATTTGACATTGGGGATCATGTATTGTTACGTATTGCTCCATGGAAGGGAGTTACAAGATTCGGGAAGAGAGGAAAGATCAATCCACGATTTATTGGTCCATTTTAAATTCTTGACCGAGTAGGAAATGTGGCCTATAGACTCGCATTACCTCCAAGTATGTCGCATGTTCATAATGTTTTTCATATATTTGTGCTACGTAAATATATGAAAGACCCAAACCACGTTATTGAGTTAGACCGGACGAGATAGTAGAAGACTTAACGTCTGAAGAGGTTTTGTCAAGATCTTGGATAGGAAAGAGCATGTCCCTACGACTGAAAAGGTCATACCACAAGTCAAAGTTTTGTGGAGGAACCATCTTATAGAGGAAATGACACAGGAGTTGGAAAAGGAAATGAAAGCGAGGTATCCTCACCTTTTGAAACACACCGGTGCGTCGTCAATTTCGAGGACGAAATTTCATAAGAAGTGGAGGTTGTAAGACCCCAACTTATTATAAATGAAATTGAATTTCTCTATTTATTATTTTGAAATAGTAAGGGTTGAATTGATTAATTTGGTTAGTTATGGGTAAAATGCATAAATATTTCAAAAAGCAAGTGGTTATAAAATATTCTTTATGTGGGGAATATTCGTTTGGTGTCGTGGAATATTCTTCCGCCTTGGGGAATATTAAATTACAATGACACAACTTTTGTGGGCCCCATATGAAGCGATTGGATGAAGAAAATGACAAGTATGAGTTTTTATAAATAACAGGCGTAGTTATTCACAGATTAACACCTTTGTTGGAATACCCAGTGGTTAAAACACGATAATACACATTGTTGCGTAGTAACTTTGCGTTATTGCACCAATTATTGATTCTTACGTACAAGAAGGCCTACTCAATAATTGTTACTGTAATTCTTATTCAATATTTTATTTTATTGATTCAATAATTGCTACGTTAAAATTTTATATTATTGTTGTTTTAATAATTGTCACTACTGATATTTCCCATTATCGGATCAATGATTCATATTATTTTAATAATATTACTAGATAACATTATTGGCAATGTCTAGAAAGTTCTGTCTAATGAGAGGTTTGGTCACCTAATTGCGCGCCAGTAAGGAGAAATTCTTATTGGAAGCCCCCTCTTCTCACAAGGAAGCTACTGGTTGCGATGATTGTGATTCGTAATATTATTTGTGAATAATTAATTATTGATTTATATGATAAGAAAAATATTCATTTTATGTCGATATAGATGGAGAAAATTTTAAAGTGACAATTGTTAAAAAATTGATATTTTATCTTTTTTTTGATAAAATAATTTATTTAAATATATTATTATATTTTAAATAATATAATAATGGTGATATTTTTACAATGAATGTGGGATATATGAATATATGAGGAGGAATGGTATTTTTGTTGCAAAAGTTATTTAAAACATGTTAAACATGTCTGTGGGCCCATTTCTTGACTGAAATTTGATTATAGCCTGAAAAATCGTCCGTATGTGGATATCGGTCAATTTCTGTTTGGAATTTGAAAAACTTTTTTTCTGCAAAGTTGTAGAGAATGGAATTGCCTATGAAAAGGACATAAGGTTTGAATTTTTCTGATAAAAGGGTTATTTATTATGAATTATTGAAGTTCCGTAGTTCTGAAATAATTGATTTTTGAAAGTTTTAATTATTTTTAATAACAAAAACATTTTTTTTTTATTTTTGTTATTATTGGTGGCTGGATTCAGATGGTCAAGGTGGGCGTAAGAATTTAAATAAATAATATTAATATTTTATTAAATTTTCTGCTTTTGTGTTCTAAGCAATTTCCTATAAATAGGGTGTTTAGGTTAGAATTGAAAACCACACCAGAATCTGAAGTTTTCTCTCTCTATAATATCGAGCGTATTTTTGTGAGTATTTTGATATTTTGAGTGTGGCTATACGGTGCAAGTTTCTTTCAGCATTATATCCAATATTCAATCGGAAATCTTATCTTTCTTGAGGTAAGGATGTTATTTTTTTTATAAATGATATTATTTCATTCAATATCATTATCTTAGGGATATTGATAAGATTTTTCTTGTGAAATTCTTGTCTTTTAGTGTTGGGATTTCTTATTCACGATATCTGACCTTTATTCACGAATAATACGGCCTTATTCACGGAAAAATTAAATTTTTTCAAGATATCTAATATGGATACTAGCTTTGATTGTATCCATGTTTTGATAATTCTTTAATTTTACTCGAAATATGGTTATTTATGAAGTATTTTTGAACTTGGATTGTTTAAAATCTGAATCCTTAATATTTGTTCTTTTGCTTCAATTTGGATTCGTTTTCTTTAAAATATTTTTCACCATCCTCAGGTCCTAAATGATGATATTCTTGAATATCTTTGGCTGTGTAGTGCAAAGATGAATAATTTTCGATGAATATCTTTGGCCGTAGTGCAAAGATGAACATGTGTTTAGATGAACATGACCAGTGATGAATATCTTTGGCACATGTAGTGCAAAGATGAATATTTGATTCTAGATATATGTTGATTGATGTTACAGGGATAAAATATTGACGATGGACTTTTAAATTCATATATAGAAGATAGTAGATTTTGTGACGCCCCCAAAGTTAGGTATACATCACCCATCTTGGGTCGTCAGATACATGGTACAAAATTCAAATACAACTTACTAATACTGTTGTCGGTATGCAATACGACAAAACATAAGCCGTGAGTTTGAATACAATTATTATCTACTAGAGATTATACAAACTCAAAAAGAGTCCTCATTACAATTATTAACACACTATTTCACAAAATAGTGAGGACTACTAATCTTATCCTACGGACCAAATCACTCCGTTCCCAGACTAGTCCTGCTATGTTCTCATTTCACGAAGAAAACGGTGAAAGAAAAGGGTGAGCTCAACTAGCCCAAAGAAGAAATATTATGACTAAGATAATGCGAAATAAATTATCGTTAGCCTTCAAAGGTGTTAAAGCGATAAAATATAATAACATCAAGTTTAAGCTGCGGCAAGGAACAAGCAATCCATTAAAAGAGTCAAGTAGAGAATAAAATCTACTATCTTTTATGATTTAAAAGGTTTTTCATGACTTTTATCATTTGGGACTCGATTTTAATAAATAATCCACATCATCGAATCACCCCTGCACTTTCTGACCAAGGATATTCTTTTAGTATCACGACCATAAATTATCCATGCACTACGTACGAAGACATTCATGTATTCATTAATGGTCATGATCATGCCAAAAAGCGTCCATCAATGCACTACGGGCCAATGATAACTTTTACCACATCATTTGTAATATTACGGTCATGATTACAATCGAATAATCCTGGTGTCATAATCATACCAAGTCCATCTATGCACTACATGCCACAGATGACTTTCAACATAATATAAACATGAGGATGATGAAAATGATATAAGAATTCAATAAAACAAGTTCAAGAATTAATTTATCCAGAACTAATAATGTCCAAATTGTCAACACGATCTTTGCTTTGTAGAGTAAAATTCAAGAATGATCGGAAGAATATTTCCATGAAAAATCTTTGGATGAAGCTTAAATATCGAGGATATTCTACTAATTTCATGGAGTATATAAGTCAAAACTTTAACGGTGAGTATAATAAATAATGGAATAACAAAAGAAATCACCGTGCATGCGGTACTTGGCATACGCAGTTATTCAGCGAGAATAATAATAAGCGAACCAGGTCGGACAAAATTTGCAAAGCAGGATGTTCCAACAGAGAATAATAAAAGGCGGAACCGGTCGGTGTAAAAATACAGACGAGGATGTTCCAACAGAATAATAATAAAGACGGAACCAGGTCCGGTGTAAAACACACAAACAGGATGTTCCAACAGAATAATAATAAAGACGGAACCAGGTCCGGTGTAAAACACACAGACAGGATGTTCCAACATAATAATAGAAGAATGTCACCAAGTATAGGGTAAACCGCGTATACAGGTTATTCCAACAGAATAATAAGCAATGGAATAACAACAGTTCTCTTCATGAATAAGAAAGAATAACACCCCTTACCGCAAAAGAAACTGAATATATGAAAAGAAAGTTAGCAGACATCTCTTCTTATTTCTCTCTATAACTTTCTCTCTCTAGAGTTCAGTGAATTCGTAAGAAAATAATGAAGGAATGAGCTTCTATTTATAGAAAAATGGAATGCATAGTAACTAACTCTGAGCGGTCCGAGATCAATTTACTTTAATCGAGCGGTCCATATTTAAAGCAAAATCTTTTAAATAAAATATAATATATTCTATTTATAATTATATAACAAAACAAAATTTATATATATATATATATATATATATATATATATAAACTTATCATGCCTTATAATTATTAATTCCCCACCCCTTGACAATTCATTACACCAAAAGTCATTACAAACCAAAAGTCATGGCAATATATCATATATATATATATATATATATATATATATATAATCATTACATTACCACCATCAATTTTCTTTCAATTCCCTTTTCCTTTACTTACACACACAACACACACAAACTTTGGATATATATATATATATATATATATATATATATATATATATATATATATTCATATTCACACACTCCACCACATTCCATTAACAATATATATATATATATATATATATATATACATATATATAATCACATGCCTGCAATACATATATGTACGAAAAATTGATATTACTTTTTCCCGACGATTTTGAAAAAGGAGAAAGTGGGGGTCCAAATAATACACCAAACTTTACAACAAATCTTCGTGGCAATAATTAAACAAAACTAAGTAACTTCTCACGTAAGCATCAATAATCAATACGATTGTCTTTCTTTGTGCGACTACAGTATTCTTGTACTTTTAAACATAGGGTGTTTCAACAGTTAACGGTAAAACTTCAAATTAGTTATTTTCATAAAGTATTTTTGTCATTTTCTCAATCCGACAATAATTCCGTTGTGGGGTCCACCAATGATTGTGTCGTTGTACGAATATTCCCTATTAAAACGAATATTTCCCGACCAATCGAATATTATATAACAACTTGCGTACTTTGCAAAATTTATAAATATTACCCACAACTATAACATTATATCAAATTTACTCCATAATATTCAAAAATAATATTTATAGAAAATTCATCTTTATTTATAAAGTTGGGGTCTTACAACCTCCCTTCTTATGAAATTTTGCCTTGAAATTAGTGCGTGCACTGGTATATCGAAGAGGTAAGGATACCTTGACTTCATTTGAATTCTAACTCCCGGTCATTTCCTCAACATCGTGGTTTCTCCACAAAATTTTGACTTGAGGTATAACCTTGGGGCGTAGAATATGTTCCTTCTTATCCAAGATTTGAGCAGGAACCTCTTCATACGTCAAATCTTTCATTATTTCGTCGATTCTAACTCAATAATGTGGTTCGGATCTTTCACATATTTACGTAATATGGATATGTGAAAATGTTATGAACACGAGACATACACGTGGTAAAAGCGAGTCTATAGCCACGCGTTCCTACTCGATCGAGGATTAAAATGGGCCGATGAATCGAGGATTGAGCTTTCTCTCTTTCCAAATCACGTAACTCCTTTCCATGGAGCAACACGTAGCAACACATGATCTCTATATCGAATTCCACGTCCTTTCAATGAAGATCGGCATAACTCTTTATGTCGACCTTGTGAGGTTTTTATACGTTCTTCGAATCATTTGAATTTTTTGTAGTCATACGTACCAACTCCGGTCCCAACAACGTTGCTTCACCCACCTCATCCCAAAGATTTGGAGAGCGACATTTTCTTCCATACAATGCTTGAATGGAGCCATGCCAATACTTGCTTGATAACTGTTGTTGTAGGAAAACTCCACCAATGATAAGAACTTGTCCCAACTTCCTTTGAAATCAAGAACACAGAGTCTTAATAGATCTTCAAGAGTTTGAATAGTCCTCTCCGACTGTCCGTCCATCTGAGGATGATATGCCGAGCTAAATCGTAAACTGTGCCCAAAGCTTTTTGTAAACTAACCCAAAATCGTGAAGTGAATCTTGGGTCTCGATCAGAAACTATGGATACTGGCATACCATGCAGTCTTACAATCTCGTTTATGTACATACGAGCAAGACGTTCAAGTGTATAAGTTTCTCGTATTTGTAAGAAGTGAGCAGACTTGGTCAATCTATCAACAATGACCCAAATCGCATCTATGCCTTTAGAAACCATGGGAAGACCAGTAACGAAATCCATGGTAATGTGCTCCTACTTCCATTCTGGAATTTTAAGTGGTTGCAATGGACCTTTTGGTACTTGATGCTCCGCCTTGACTCGTTGACACGCTAGACACCTTGAGATAAACAACGCTATCTCTCTCTTCATATTGTCCCACCAAAATGTATGTCGAAGATCATGATACATTTTGGTACTCCCATGATGGATTGCAAACGGTGTGTTGTGCGCCTCCATCATGATTTTATACTTTAAATCAGGGTCGTTAGGAACACAAAGTCTGGAGTTGACACGAAGTATTCCATTTTCATTGATTCTTGCTTCTGGCATCGCACCTTCTTGCACTTTCTTCCTCATACGCATCAGCTCCAGGTCTGTAGCTTGAGCAGCTTTAATTTTATTGATTAAAGTCGGTTCTACTCGTATATTCTCCATCATCACATGGGTCCCTGGAGTCTTTAACTCTATCTCCATCCTTTGCAAGTCACACAAAACGGGCCTTTGCGTTGAAAATATAGTACTCGTACTTGCATATGATCTTCTACTCAATGCGTCAGCTACCACGTTCGCTTTTCCAGGATGGTATTGGATGGTATGATCATAATCTTTCAACAGTTCAAGCCAACGTCATTGTCGCATGTTGAGTTCCTTTTGAGTGAAGAAATATTTGAGGCTTTTATAATCCGTAAAGATCTCCACCTTCTCCCCTTAAAAGTAATGCCTCCAAATTTTAAGTGCAAGAAGATAACAACGGCTAACTCTAGATCATGAGTAGGATAATTCCTCTCATATTCTTTGAGTTGTCTTGAGGCATAAAGGCTATGACTTTTCCATGTTGCATAAGAACACATCCCAAACCTTTGCTAGAAGCATCATCAGAGATAACAAATCCATCCAAGAGCTAGATGGTATTGTCGAGCAGTCTTTGAAATGAGTCTCCTCTTGAGTTCTTGAAAACACTTCTCACATTCTTTGCTCCAACCGAACTTTGTATCTTTTCGAGTCAATTTGAGTCGATGGATTAGCGATTGAAAAAAATCCTTCCACGAATCTCCGATAATAACCACTTAAGCGAGAAAGCTACGATTTTGGTATTGATTTAGGTTGCTCCCGACTTTGAATAGCTTCAATCTTTCTTGGGTCAACAGATATTCCATGACTTGATACCACATGCCCAAGGAATGTTACTTCCTCAAGCCAGAACTCGCATTTCTTCAACTTTGCATAAAGCTTATATTTATGAAGCTTTTGGAGTGTCAGCCTCAAGTGTTGCTCATGATCTTCACGCGCTTTTGGAATAAATAAGGATGTCATCAATAAAGAGCGACCACAAAGTGATCCAAATATTCCTTGAATACTCGGTTCATCATATCCATGAAAAGCGGCGGGAGCATTAGTCAATCCAAAGGACATAACTAGGAATTCATAATGCCCGTCTCAGAGTTACGAAAGTCATCTTTGGAATGTCATGGTTCTAATCTTCAATTGGTGATATCCGGAACGAAGATCAATCTTTGAAAAGAATTTGGCTCCTTGCAAATGGTCAAACAGTCATCAATATGTGGCAATGGATACCTATTTTGATGGTGACATGATTGACTCCCAATAATCAATACAAAGTCGCATACTCCCATCTTTCTTCTTCACGAATAGAAGCAGAGCACCCCAAGGAGAAGTACTAGGATGAATAAAGCCGATGTCTAACAATTCACGAAGTTGGGTCTTTAACTCACGAAGTTCAATAGGAGCCATTCGATATAGGGCTTTGGAAATAGGTTTTGTATCGAGTTCAAGGTCGATACTAAATTCAATTTCACGCTTCTCTGGGGTAGGCGGGAAGTTCTTCTTGGGAATACGTCGGAAATTTATTAACAAATGAAATATCATTCAAAACTGACGTATTTTTGTTTAGATCTGTGACATGAGCTAAGAAAGCTTGACATCCGTTTTTCAAAAAACAAATAGCTTTATGGCTTGAAATGACCGTGATTGATTTTAATGATTTGGTCACTTGAATTCGCATAATAGGTTGATTAGGAATATGAAAGTTAACAACCTTACGAAAACAATCAATTTTTGCATGATGAGTAGTTAACCAATCAATCTCTAGAATCACGTCAAATGCAAGTATTTTCAATGAAATAAGATCGACTGGTAATGTGAGGGTATCGATCCCAACGGAGTTTCCACAGATAAGTCAAAGTCTAATTTCTCCGGAGTCAAATTTAATCGATGAGCGCAAGTAGGATAAATAAAAGAATGGGTAGAACCGGTATCAAATAAAGTGTAGACTTCGTTAGAGTTTATTATAAGCTTACCCGTGATGACCTCATTCGGGTTCCTTTCTTTCTGGGAGGTCACAACTAACGCTCTCCCTTGCACTACCGGCTTTGACTTTTCTGGGACGGCCTTTGGTACCTCCATCCTAGCTGAATTTGTCTTCGGTGAACGACAAAATCGAGCTAAGTGACCTTCTCTTCCATAATTATAACATGCTTTGGACGGCATCGCGCAATTTGGACTGATGTGTCCCTCCCCTCCGCATTTAAAGCATATGATAGGTGGTCTTTCTCCTTCCTTGCTGACGTCTTTCCATCATTGTTAAATCTCCTCTTCTTGAAATGTCCATTCTTATTGTTTTGGCCCTGATTACCATCGAAGTGGTTACCATTTCTGGCATGTTTATTCCCTCCACGCTTATTTTCACCGCTTCGATGACTGTTCTCACTGGTATTATCATTTTGTCGGCTGCTCTCTTTTGGTTGCGTTGACTCGTTATCGCGCTCCCCCAATTGAGCCCTATTTATAACATCTGAATACAAACACAGTTTATGAGAAATAAGATGTTGACGTATCTCCGGCTTCAAACATCTTAAAAACATTCGCGCCATTCTCTCTTCATTATCCACCAAGTGTGGATATAAACCAGGATAACTCAGTAAATTTTGCCTCGTGTGTATTACTGCGGTCATATTGTTTTTCTCAATTTGATAAACTCCACCTCCTTCATGTGGCGAATACTTTCGGGAAAGTATTTGTCGTTGAACGACTCTTGGAACTTCTCCTAAGACATCTTGATCTGGCGGAGTTGAGTATGTTTCTACCGATTTCTACCGATGAATCGCCTCTCTCCGCAACATAGAGGTGGCAAGGAACCTTTGCTCCTCGGAGCATCCCAAGACATCAAATATCTTGGTGATCTGCTTTATCCATGCTTCCGCCATAAGTGGTTTTGGCTCTCCTTAAACTCCGGTGGTCCCGGCTCCTTAAACTGCATTTAGCGGTGTGACCTTGAGAGTTTCGAGTGTTTCCACCTACATTTTGGACAGAAGCTGGCTCGCTTTTTTGTTGCATGAATTGCATAAAGCCTCTGAACAATCCATCATTCATCATTTGATCAGTGTTGTTTTTTGCATGAGGGTTGTCGCCTTCCTGATGCACATTTTCCTGATTACAATCCATCATTCTCCATTGCTATTCTCAACATTCTAGGATGTCATTTTCAGATACTGCCACAAAACAAAAGGTTAATTGACATGTAACATATTATCCCTATATTCTGACCGACCAAGTAAATACTAAAAAAGTTAGGTAGATCATACTAGTGAAGGAATTCCCCGACTCTCCCCTCCTAGTTCTATTCTCACATCTTAGCCAGGGATTATATCCCTAAGCTCTGATACCAACCGTGACGCCCCCAAAATTAGGTATACATCACCCATCTTGGGTAAATGGATCGTGGTACAAAATTCAAATACAACTTATTAATACAACTATGTGTCGTGTACTTACGACAAAATATAGCTGTGAGTTTGAATACAATTATTATCTACTAGACATTATACAAACTCAAAAAGAGTCCTCATTACAATTATTAACACACTATTTCACAGAATAGTGAGGACTACTAATGCTATCCTCTGGACCGTCACTCCGTTCCCCGACTAGTCCTCGCTATGTTCTCATTTCTGAAGAGAGAAAACGGTGAAAGAAAGGTGAGCTCAACTAGCCCAGTAAGAAATATTATGACTAAGATAATGCAGAATAAATTATCGTTAGCCTTCAAAGGTGTTAAACTGATAAAATATAATAACATCAAGTTTAACTGCAGCGGAACAAGTAATCCATTAAAAGAGTCAAGTAGAGAATAAAATCTACTATCTTTTATGATTTAAAAGGTTTTTCATGACTTTTATCGCTGGGACTCAGCTTAATAAATAATCCACATCATCGAATCACCCCTGCACTACAGCCAAGGATATTCTTTAGTATCACGACCACAAATTATCCATGCACTACAGCCAAGGACATTCATGTATTCATTAATGGTCATGATCATGCCAAAAACTGTCCATCAATGCACTACGGGCCAATGATAACTTTTACCACATCATTTGTAACATTACGGTCATGATTACGCAAGAATAATCCTTGATGTCATAATCATACTAAGTCCATCTACATGCACTTCTGAGGCCACAGATGACTTTCAACATAATATAAACATGAGGATGATGACAATGATATAAGAATTCAATAAAACAAGTTCAAGAATTAATTTATCCAGAACTAATAATGTCCAAATTGTCAACATGATCTTGCTTTGTAGAGTAAAATTCAAGAATGATCGGAAGAATATTTCCATGAAAAGATATTGGATGAAGCTTGAAATATCAAGGATATTCTACTAATTTCATTGAGTATAGAAGTCAAAACTTTAACTTGTTGAGTATAATAAAGAATGGAATAACAAAAGAAATCACCATGTATGCGGTACTTCAGATAGATAGATTATTCAACAGAATAATAATAACGGAACCATATCGGGAAAAATTTCCACAAGCGAGGATGTTCAATGAGAATAATAAAGAGCGGAACCAGTGCAGGTGTAAATCACACATGATGAGGATGTTCCAACAGAATAATAATAAAAGCGGAACCGAGTGCGGTGTAAAACACATGCTGACGAGGATGTTCAACAGAATAATAATAAAGATGGAACCGGGTTTGGTGTAAAACACAGACGAGGATGTTCCAACAAAATAATAGAAGAATGTCACCAAGTATAGGGTAAACAGCGTATACAGGTTATTCCAACAGAATAATAAGCAATGGAATAACAACAGTTCTCTTCATGAATAAGAAAGAATAACACCCCTTACCGTAAAAGAAACTGAATATATGAAAAGAAAGTTAGCAGACTTCTCTTCTTATTTCTCTCTATAACTTTCTCTCTCTAGAGTTCAGTGAATTCGTAAGAAAATAATGAAGGAATGAGCTTCTATTTATAGAAAAATGGAATACATAGTAACTAACTCCTGAACGGTCCAGATCAATTTACTTTAATCTGACGGTCCATATTTAAAGCAAAATCTTTTAAATAAAATATAATATATTCTATTTATAATTATATAACAAAACAAAATTTATATAATATATATATATAAAAACTTGTCATGCTTTTATCGCATGATTCCCCACCCTTGACAATTCATTACACCAAAAGTCATTCTGAAACCAAAAGTCATGGCAATATATCATATATATATATATATATATATATATATATATATATATAATATCATTACATTACCACCATCAATTTTCTTTCAATTCCCTTTTCCCTTACATTTACACGTTAAACACACACACAAACACTAGATTATATATATATATATATATATATATATATATATATATATATAATCACGTACTGCGATACATATATATCTACGAAAATTTGATATTACTTTTTCCGAAACGATTTTGAAAAATGAGAAAGTGGGGGTCCAAATAATCGCCAAACTTTACAACAAATCTTTGTGGCAATAATTAAACAAAAGCGAGTGACTTCTCTCGTAAGCATCAATAATCTATACAAGGTGTCTTCTTTTGTTCAACTACGGCGATATTCTTTGTACTTTTAACGCCGGGTGTTTCAAAAGTTAACGGTAAAACTTCCGCCGTTATTTTCATAAAGTATTTTTGTCAATTTCTCAATCCGACAATAATTCTGTTGTGGGGTCCACCAATGATTGTGTCGTTGTACAAATATTCTCTATTAAAACGAATATTCCCCGACCAATCGAATGTTATATAACAACTTGCGTACTTTACAAAATTTATAAATATTACCCACAACTATAATATTATATCAAATTTACTCCATAATATTCAAAAATAATATTTATAGAAAATTCATCTTTATTTATAAAAGTTGGGGTCTTACAGATTTTATTCTCTATTTAACTCTTCTAATGAATTATTATTTCCGCTGCAAATATTGATTTAAAACTTGTTGTCTATTGTATTCTATTATATTTTTTCCTGTTGAGGACTAACAATAATTTGTTGTATATTATCTTAGTCATAATGTTCTTTATTGGGCTAGTTGAGCTCACCCTTTTCCTTTCTGTTCCATTTTTCTTCTCAGGAGGCGAGAATATAGCGAATACTAGTCGGGGTGTGGAATAATGGTTCTAGAAGTTGTTTCAGTAGTCCTCACTATTTTGTAAAATAGTGTATCAATAATTGTAATGAAGAATTATTTGAGTGTGGATATTGTCTAGAGGACAATATTTGTATTTAAACTCACGGTTTAAGTGTTGTAAATTTTTTACTGACAGTTGTATTAATAAAGTTGTAGTTGTTTACATACCATGTATTTGGCGACCTACGAATGGGTGTTGTATACCTATTTTAGGGGCGTCGTCAAATCAAATATAAATGAATAGTACTCATGGACAAGTACTCAAAGATAAAAAAGTTAAAATTTAACAAGAATGTAAGAGAAAATATCCTTGTGAAGCGATCTTTAGATGAAACGAAATTTCAAGGATATTCTACTAATTTTACTGAAGTATAGAAGCAATACTTTAACAAAATAAGGGTATAATCAGGAATACGAAATGAAATAATATTACTCACATACTACAGAGTATGGAAGAAAATATTATTCCTATGAATACTGAATAAAATAATATCCCTTACCTCAGAAGAAGACTGGATACTGGAATAGTGAAGTATCAGACTTCTCTTCTTCTTTTTCTCTATAGCTTCTTTATCTATAATTGCTCTTATGAGTCTTAGTGAATTGGTGAGAATGAAAGAAGAATGAGCTTCTAATTATAAGAAAATATAGTTTCGATAATTGCACGTTTTGGGGCTCGAAATATTACAGTATAATACATTCATCTTTTCCTTCATTTTTAATTTAGTCATGCAAGTATTATCAAAATTTCACCACCTCCCCTAATAGAAATTCATGTGAATCAATAGTTCTATAAATGTGAAAAAAATAATTATAGTATAGTACCTTCATCTATACCTCCACTTTTAATTTATTCATGCAAGTATTATCAATCTTGCATCACCCCCCCTAATAGTACATGCATGTGAAATGTGAACAAATAGTTATAAGCATGTGAATACTGGTGGGAATCTATAAAGCGTACTCAATCTGCCGCACTGAAGATGTCTTGGGAGAAGTTCCAAGAATTTTTCAATGACAAGTACTTTCCGAAAGTATTCATCACACATGAAGGAGGTTGAGTTCATCAAGCTAGAAACAAAACAATATGAGCGTGTCACAAGACTGAAGCTAAGTTTGCCGAGTTGTCCGATTTGCATCCCATTTGGTTGATAATGAGGAGAGAATGACGCGAATGTTTCTGCGAGGTTTGAAACCCAAAATACGTCGATACCTCATTTCTCACAAACTTTGTTTATATTAGGATGTTGTGAATAGGGCTCGATTAGTGGAGTAGCGATAATGAGCCCACCAATAGAAGGATAACGAGCAACAACACACGATAATAATCGCATGCGGTGTCAACGATCATCTGAACAATGATAACCATCGTGGAGGAAATTATCATGCCAAAAATGGTAACCACTTCGGTGGTAATCATGGCCAAATAATAGAAGAAATGATTCAAGTGGAAATTTCAAGAAGAGAAGATTTAACGATGGCGGGAAGACGCTTAAGAACAAACACCAAAGACTAGCAATAAATTTTAGGGAAGGAGAACACCTTGATTAGATGTTACAGATGCGGAGAGGAGGGACATATAAGTCCAAAGCTATTCATGACTTTCCAAGATATGTTTTAATTATGGAAAAAGGCGGTCACATAGCTCGATTTTGTCACCGTAGAGAAATCAAGTCCCGATTGGGACGGTGGCACCAAAGGTGGATCTGAACAAAAACAAAGTCGGTGGTTTCAAGAAGAAGCGTTTTCGTGACTTCTCGAAAAGCGAAGTAAACGACGAAGTTAAGACAGGTTAGTTATTTATAAATTCTTGTGAAATCTATACCTTATTTGATCTGGGTTCTACCCATTCTTTTATCTCTCTTGCTTTGCGCTCAACGTTTAAATCGACTCAGAGAAGAAGTTAGATTTTGACTTATTGGTTGAAACTTCGTTAGTAGAAACCTTCATTACATGTGCTATCAAAGTCTTGGATGAGAGTCACAGTTTTGAATGATATTTCTATTGTTAATAAATTTCCTGCTGTATTCTTAAAGACTAGAATCGACTTTAATCGATAAAGTTAAAACCGCTCAAGCTACACACCGGAGCTGATGAATATAAAGAAGAAGGTGCAAGAATGCGTTATTCTAGAAGTAAGAATCGATGAAGAAAAGAAAGCTCAAGCCTTCGATTTATTTGAAATCCTCGATCGAGTAGGAACTGTGGCTTATAGACTCGCCTTAACACTAAGTATGTCGCGTGTTCATAGCGTTTTTCACGTATCGATGTTACGTAAAAATGTGGACGACCCAAATTATATTATTACGTTAGAACCAGACGAGATAGCCGAAGATTTAACGTACAAGGAGGTACCTATCAAGATCTTGGATAGGAAAGAACATGTCCTATGCACAAAGGTTATACCTCAAGTTAAGGTTTTGTGGAGGAACCATGATATTGAAGAAATGAACTGGGAGTTGGAATCAGAAATGAAAGCGAGGTATCCTCACATTTTCGAAACACCGGGTACGTACGTCAATTTCGAGGACGAAATTTCATAAGGAGGAGAGGTTGTAAGACCCCAACTTATTATAAATAAAAATCAAATTTCCTCTATTTATTATTGTGAATAATAAGGTGATAATTTGATATAATACTTTGGTTATGGGTGAAATGTGCAAATTTTGCAAAATAAGAAAGTGGTTATAAAATATTCATTGTGTCGGGAAATATTCGTTTGGTCGTGGAATATTCTTTCTGTCGGGAAATATTTGTACGACGGCGCAGCCATTTGTGGGCCCCATAACGGATAACTGTCGGATGAAGAAAACGACAAAGTTTGAGTTTTTACAAATAACGGCGTAATTGTTACCGTTAACACTGTTGGAATACCTGGTGGTTAAAATACACTAATACTGGCGTGAATAAGACAAAGAAATACACCAGATTGCATGATGATTGATGAATTATTGATCCTTACGTGAAGAAGACACTACTCAATAATTTTTACGAAGAATTCTTTATTCAATATTTTATTTTATTGATTCAATAATTTTTGCATTGATATTTTATATTATTGTTGTTTCAATAATTATCATTGACAAGATATTTCCCATTATCAGATCAATAATTCATATTATTTGAATAATATTATTAGATAGCATTATTGGCAATGTCTAGAAAGTTCTATCAAGGAGAGGTTTGGTCACCTAATTGCGCGCCAGTAAGGAGAAATCCTTATTGGAAAGCCTCCTCTTTCACAGGAGCGGCTGGTTTGTCATTATAAATGTGATTCTGTAATATTATTTGTGAATAATTAATTATTGATTCATATGATAAGGAAATATTTATTTTATGTGGATATAAATGTTGGATATATTTATTGTGGTTAAAAATGAAGGAGTTAATGTTGAGGTGTTTTATCAGTATTTTTGTCGGAATGGAGGTATTAAAAATTAAACCAGTGTTTTTGAGATATATTGCGTGAGTTATAATTTTTAATCCGACCGTTGGATCGTTGTGATTTTTGGATATGTTATACATATATAAGTTGAGTATATGTCCACAAATTTTGAACCGTTAAAAATGAACGTATAATTTGTTATGAATTTTAAGAGGTGACTGGTTCATAAATTATTGAATTTTCGGAATTTATCATTTTGGTGGAAAATTCTAGAATTGGTGGGCCCCACTTGTGGTTGGTGAAGAAATGTGCTGAATTTTATTCAAATGTGGTGGGTGGGAATAGTAGCAGGTAAAGTCATCAGGTTGCAGGTCAAGTCTGCTTCGGCGTGCTAACATTTTTCTATAAATAGGGTGCTTAGTTAGAATTGAAAATCACACCAGAATTCATAAGTTTTCTCTCTTTCTCTCTCTATATTATCGAGCGTATTTTTGTGAGTATTTTGATACTTTGAGTGTTGCTATCCGGTTGCAAGTTCCTTCGCAGACTATATCTAGTATTCCGCCGGAAGTATTATCTTTTTGAGGTAAGGGGTGTTATATTCTTCTTAAAATGATATTTTCTTCAATATCATTATACCGAAATATTGGTATGAATTTTTTGATTAAATTTAGAACTTTTTGTGTCGGGGTTACTATTAACGTATACGGTACTATTCACGTATACGACACTATTCACCGAAAATTGAAATTTTCTCCTTTTTGTCCAAGAGGTCTATTATGGTTATTATCTTTGATTGTATCCATGTTTTGATCTTTATTCTTGAATTTTGCTTCGAAATTGGTTATTATGGAGTATTATTGATCTTGGATAAAGCTGTATGTCTGAATCTCTAATATTTATTATTTTGTTTCTTTGGATTCGTTTTCTTTAATATATTTTTCATCATCCTCGGTCCTAAATGATGATATTATCTTGAATATCTTGACCGTAGTGCAGAAGATGAATGATTAAGCGATGAATATCTTTGGCACGTAGTGCAAAAGATAAATGATTACCTAATGAATATCTTTGGCCGTAGTCAAAAGATGAACATGTATTAAGATGAACATGACCCATTTGGTGATCAAATGAATATCTTTGGCACGTAGTGCAAAAGATGAATATTTGATTAAAGATGTATATTGATTGTTGTTACTGAGGATAAAATATTGATGATGGACTTTTAATCTTAGAAGATAGTGGAATTCTTTTCTACTTGACTCTTACAATGGATTGTTATTTCCATTGCAGTTGTTGATCTAAAACTTGTTGTCTATTATATTTTATCGATTTTTTTCATGTTGAAGATTAATGATAATTTGTTGTATATTATCTTAGTCATAATATTCTTTTCTTGGGCTAGTTGAGCTCACCCTTTTCCTTTTTGTTTCATTTTTCTTCTCGGAGGTGAGAACATATGAGAACTAAAGGGGTTTGGAGTGATGGTTCGGGATAGTTGTTTTAGTAGTCCTCATTACTTTGTAAAATAGTGTATCAATAATTATAACGAGGACTCCTTTTGAGTTTTTTTACTCTCTATTAGACAATAGTTGTATTCAAACTCACAGTATATGTGTTGTCGTATTTTGCACGACAATTGTATTACTGAAGTTGTATTTGTTTTTGTACCATGTATTTGGCGACTCATAATGGGTGTTGTATACCTATTTTGGGGGCGTCACAATAATAATATGAATAACTTTGTCGTCTCAATTATGGATTTAATAATATAAAATATTATGCATGCAAATGATATTGTGACAATAATTGAATCAATAATATGAGAGATATTATGCATCAATTACTGTAGCAATAATTGAGTATAACTAAGTGACTTCTCACGTAAGCATCAATAATCAATCTGGTGTGCGATACTATGCAACCACGCCAGATTCATCGTACTTTTACCACCTGGTAGTTCAACAGTTTAATGGTAAAATTTTCGCCGTTATTTTTATAAAAAGATAATTTTGTCATTTTCTAACTCCGACAATAATTCCATTTGTGGGGTCCACCATTGATTGTGTCGTAGTACGAATAATCCCTGTTAAAACGAATATTTCCCGACCAATCGAATATTTTATAACCACTTGCAAAATTTATAAATATTACCCACAACTATAACATTATCTCAAATCTACACCATAATATTCAAAAATATATTTCGAGAAAAAAATAATATTTATTCATAAAAGTTGGGGTCTTACAAAAATTGAGTGACTTCTCACGTAAGCATTAATAATCAATACCGTGTGTTACTATGCAATCACGTGTATTACTGTAGTTTTACCGACGGGTATTTCAACAGTTTAACGGTAAAACTTTCGCCGTTATTTTTTATAAAAAGATATTTCTGTCGTTTTCTCATTCCGACAATAATTCTGTTGTGGGATCCACCAATAATTTTTTCATCGTACAAATATTCCCTGTTAAAACGAATATTTCCCGACCAATCGAATATTTTATGACACCTTGCATACTTTGCCAAATTTATAAATATTACCCACAACTATAACATTATAACAACTTAACACCTTAATATTCAAAAATAATATTTATAGAAAAATTCATATTTATTCATAAAATTGGGGTCTTACACGTAATACTGTGCAAAATTGTGTTAGTGTGGAATGACATATGCTACTGTAGAGTGTCGCGTGCTACTCTTCATTTATCATCGGGTATTTTAACAATTAAAGGTGATAGATTCGTTGACAAGTTTTATTAAAAATGTTATTTCTGTCGTTTTCTGTATCTAACAATTATTTGGTTATAGAACCTACTAATGATTGGTTGTTTTGACATCGTCGTACTTTACCGAATATTTTTCGAAATAATGAATATGTCTCGACATAACGAATATTCCACGACATATTTTTTATCTTATAATTTTCACAAATCACTCTTAACTTTAATATTTTATCAATTTAACACATTATTATTTAAAATAATATTTATATAAAAAATTAAGTTTTATTTATTAAAAATTAGGGTCTTACATAACGTTTGTCAATGTAGCCTTAATATTACCTTTATATATAATAATAATGTTGTAATACTAAAAATAATATTAAAAAATAATAAATTAAAAATATCATATCATTTAAAATAAAAATGTACATTCTTCCTAAAATAAATTTTAGAAAAGAATAAAATTTTTAAAACCAAATTAAATGGGAGGGAATAGCCAATATGAAGGAGAAATTAGACTTGTGAATTCTGACGTTACCTTGACGGCGGAAGAACGTCACCTTGTGGTGAAACAACTAGCTCTGTGGGGACCAAAACCTCTACATAGGACACAGAGATCCAGCATATTTCCCTGATAATAAGGCGTCTTGATGAATACGTTAACGGAATCCGATTCGCCCGTTTGCCAACCCATTCCCACTAACAAAGAGAGATAGAGACCACAATATATATAGGAAATTGTAATTATACCATGCAAAAATTGATATTTTTATAAGTGATAAAGAGGAGAGCAGATTTTCTGTCTTCATTTTATTTGTTTCTCTTGTGTCTCCCACCTAAATTTTGACATTTGACTTCTTATTCTTGATACACTTTAATATTAGTGTAATACATATAACTTGACACGACATGAATTTCTTACCACCCCAAATTTGATGATGTATTAAGCCTTAAGTTAATCCTAAACTCGGTCAAAATATGAGAAAATTAATCTAGCTTGCGTATGCTTCAATTTTTTGACTTTATTTAATTGATTAGTTCATTATACGAGAATTTGTATTATTGCCTTTTATCTCTTATTATAAAGCGCGGCTCTGAGGCCCGTAACTTTGGCCATTTTGCATCATATTTTATTTTATTTATCAGTTTTTTCTTTGGCCCTCATAATTTTATATTTTATCTCTTTTATATTAATTTTTTTATCTTTTTATTTAGTCATTTAAATTTATAGAAAATTTATTTTAATCTCATATAATTTATCCATGTAACACGTGTGTCATCAGACGCTAATAAGTTTTGGGAACTGATATTTTCATATGATCTCTCTTACTTGAATAGTGAATAGGTCTCACCTCCATGTAAAGGTGTAAATGAACCGAAACGAGTATTGAGTTGTTCAGATTTAATTCACAAAATTTATCGAGTATAAAATAAGATTTGATTGAGGCTCGTTTAGTTATCGAGTCGAGCACGATCTCGAATCGAGCCTGAGCGGTTTGAAATTTTCAAACGAATATGATCCGAGTATCAATAGAAAATTACAATTTGACGAGGTTCGAGTAATTTATCGAACTTTAAAATTTATTCATATTTAAATTATTTATAATTAGAGTCGAGCTCGAATCAAACTTTTAATCGAACGAGTACGAATCAAGTCCGAACTGTTTGCTCATTTTATAATATTATCTCGTATGGAGAGATACTCATGTGAAAATATCAATTTTCTAAGTTTTAAGTGTAAATCCAACTTTTCAACTATTATAAATTAATTCAACTTTTATCACCAACGTACCAACCAACCCACCCCCAGGATTCCACATTAAAGGTTTCACCCATTGACAAAAGAGACATTTGGACTTTTCTTTTCTTTTATTTATTTATTTTTCTTTTTTATTTTGAAAATAAAATTAGCTGTCAAGAGACATTTACTTTTTAAAAATTGTTGTACATGCAAAGATGCTCAAAGGTACTTTCAACGTATAAATAATATTAAGGGATACTAATTTTTTAATCCCATAACAGCAGGGAGGATGTGGAATATAATTTATTTTATTTTTTAAAAATAAAAATACATTTATATTTTTAATTTATTTTAAAATTAGAAATATATTTTTAATTTTTAATTTTTAATTTTTAATTTTTAATTATAATATAATATAATATAAATTTCTAATAAATTAGTTGTTAGATTAAGTATTATAATATTTTAGCTAATATTAAAATATGATCATTATGAAAATGTATCTTTAATATCAGAACGAATAGATTTGAGAAATGTTTTAAACGATGTATATTGCGAATATTTATATCTATTTTTTAATTGTTAATTACATATATAAATATTAATGGTAACCTTTTAAAGAGATTATAATATGTGAGCTCAGGTACGTAATCTAATAATTATATCCAATGTCATGTACTTTCTCTCGTCCCATAATATATAACTTTTTAGATGATTTTATTTTTTTAAATTATTTTTTTTTTATATAATATAGGAGAATTAACTACGGTCTTTCCAAAATTACCCTAATGAGAAAATATTACATATGAAAAAGAGGGTATGAGATAAATATAGTAATTATGATAATTTAAGGATATTATAGACAATTTATATTATATTTAATGATATAATTTTTTCTTCTTAATTCTTGTATAAAACTCTAAAATGTCATATATTATGTAACTGAGTGAGTATTTAATAAGTTTCATAATTATAATTCACGTCAAATTTATTTTAATAGTACATAACAGGACTCGTTGAGTTAATTAATAAATCAAGCTCCCTTTTGAAAGAATTAATAATAATAATTAATGATTGTTTATATAACTTAAGTTGATCTTCACAAGATTAAGGTCCTTTGCATCCGCCACTAATCAATGTAGGACTGAATTAGACTCATTTATTAAACAAAATGTAACAAAATAATAATAATTTGACTCGACTCAATTAGTAATATTATTGATTTTTGAAATTAATTTAAGATATTTTCAAACTCAAAATTAATATGAATTTATTTAATTTTAATTAACATAATGATAAATATAGTAAATTATATATAAAGTATTACTCATTGTAAGATTTATTATTTCATAATTTTTATTGAAGTATTTCAATTTTAAAATTAAAAACATCTTTAATAAACTTTTAAAAGTCAATAATAATTTAATAATTTAGGGAAAAGTAGTATAAATAATATATACAAATATATTATGCAATTATTTTGACGTAACAATTTCTTTTTAAAAAAAGTAAACTAGTAATATAATCATTTTAATTGTCTAAAAAAATAAAAATATTTTTTTACAAAAAAACTGCGTAGGGGGAGGGAGCCCATCTTTCTCCAACTGCCATCCACTAAAGGGGGACGTAGAACAGTTCATATAATATCCTTTTAGAGACTTAAACCGACTTTTCTTGTCCAAAAATAGCAACCCTCTCGTCTATCTCCCTCTTAAATAAATAAGAAAAATAATTTATATATCGATAAAATTAAATTGCGATTTACATGAAATTTTAAGTAATAGGATACTGTTTTAAAATATATTTTTTAAAATTTATTCCAAAATTAAATATATACATATATATATATATATTATAAAATGATACTTCTCCCGTCTCAGGATAAAAGTCCTTATTACTATTTTGGGTAGTCCTATGTTAAATGTCCAATTTTCTTTAATAACCAAATTTTTACACATTTTTTCTTATTATGCCCGTAATATTAAATATCTCATACTTTTATTATTCTAATTCTCTCACCATATTTAATGACATATTATTATGAGTAATTTTGTCATTTTATTCATCTTCTTAATATGCGTGAAAAGTCCACCAAGATTTTTATCCTGGGACGGATGGAGTATAATATTCTTAATTTGAGATTACTTTTTTACTATCATTTTTAATATCACACGAGCACAATCGAATTCATAGTTAATACTAAGTCTATATTTAAGAATATATGTAAGACCCCAACTTTTAGAAATAAAAATGAATTTTCTATAAATATCATTTTTGAATATTATGGAATAAATTTGATATAATGTTATAGTTGTGGGTAATATTTATAAATTTTGCAAAGTATGCAAGTTGTCATATAATATTCGATTGGTCAGAAAATATTCATTTTAACAGGAAATATTCGTACGACGGCACAATCATTGGTGAACCCCACAACAGAATTATTGTCGGATTAAGAAAACGACAAAAATATTTTATTGAAAATAACGGCGAAAGTTTAACCGTTGATACTGTTGAACTACCGGTAGTAAAAAATCTGAGAATCGTGTGGTTTGCGTAGTAGTAATTATATTGATTATTGATCTTATGTGAGAAGTCATTCGGTTTTATTCAATTATTTTGATATTTTATATGTTATTAAATCAATAATTGAAATAACGAAGTTGTTAATATGATAATTATCTCGCTTTTATTTTATATATATATATATATATAAGTATTATATATATATATATATATATATATGTGTGTGTGAGTTAGTCAAATTTGGGTGGAGGAAGGTTTTGGTATTCACGTGGGAGTACGTTTATTGTTATTATTATATATATAAATAGGTATAGCATTGTTGACTAAATGGGGAGGAATCAAAATTCAATCACGGGAGTATATCCCGTGAAATGCGTTATCACATGCCATATATATATATATATATATATATATATATTTAATATATATAATATATATTATATTTTATTTAAAAGATTTTGCTTTAAATATGGATAATCAGATTAAAGTAAATCAATCTGGAATGAATTCATGAGTTAATTCTTATATGCGTCCATTTTTTATAAATGAAGCTCATTCCTTCATTATTTTCTTACGAATTCAATTTGAACTCCGAGAGAGAAAATTTTAGAGAGAAAAAAAAGAAAGTCTGCTACCTTTCTTTTTATATATACGATTTCTTTTACAGTGAGGGTGTTATTCTTTGTTATTCATGAAGAGAAGCTGCATTGTTATTCCATTTCTTATTATTACATTGGAATAACTTTGTATCTGTGATCTACCCTATACTTGGTGACATTCTTCTATTATTAGTCTTTTACTATTACATTGGAATATCCGTTCATGCATGCTTTTTACTACTGGGACCGATTAAAATCTTTATTATTACATTGGAATATCCTATATGCATGCGTTTTTCACGGACCGATTAAAATCCTTATTAGTATTACATTGGAATAACTTTCGCCTATCTGAAAGTACCTCATGCATGGTGATTTACATTGTTATTCCATTCTTTATTATTCTCGTTGGAACATCCCGCCGGTCTTAATTTACTTTGACGACCGGTTCCGTTATTTAGTATTCGTTGGAATAACTCGCATACATCGCAATCTGCATGCATGGTGATTTCTTTTGTTATTCCATTCTTTATTATACTCGGTTGGTTAAAGTTTTGACTTTTATACTCCATGAAATTAGTAGAATATCCTTGATATTTCAAGGCTTCATCCAAAGATCTTTTCATGAAAATATTCTTACGATCATTCTTGAATTTTACTCTACAAAGCAAAGATCGTGTTGACAATTTGGAAATTAGTAGTTTTGGACAAATTAATTCTTGAACTTGTTTTATTGAATTCTTATATCATTGTCATCATCCTCATGTTTATATTTTTTGAAAGTCATACGTGGCACGTAGGTATGCGTAGATGGACTTGGTATGATTACCATGAGGATTATTCGATTGTAATCATGGTAGTAATGTTACAAATGATGTGGTAAAAATCTTCATTTGGCTGTGGTGCATTGATGGATGATTGTTGGCATGATCATGACCATTAATGAATACATAAATATTCTCGCCCATAGTGCATAGATAATTGTGGTCATTGAAACTAAAAGAATATCCTTGGTAGTAGTGCGAGGGTGATTCGATGATGTGGAATATTTATTAAGTGAGTCTCAATGATAATAGTGATGAAAAACCTTTTAATCATAAAAGATAGTAGATTTTATTTTCTACTTGACTCTTTTAATGGATTGCTTGTTCACCGCTAGATTAAACTTGATGTCTATTATATTTTATCGGTTTAACATTGTTGAAACTAATGATAATTTATTCGCATTATCTTAGTCATAATATTTCTTCTTTGGGCTAGTTGAGCTCACCCTTCCTTTCACCGTTCTCTTGAGGAAAATGAGAATATATTTGGGACGAGAGTCGGGGAGCGGAGTGATGGTCCAGAGGATAGCATTAGTAGTCCTCACTATTCTATGAAATAGTGTAATAATAATTGTAATGAGGACTTATTTTGAGTTTGTATAATCTCTAGTAGACAATATTTGTATTCAAACTCACACGGTTTATGTTTTGTCGTATTGTACCACGACAGAGTTGTATTAATAAGTTGTATTTGAATTACATATCATATATCTGGCGACCCAAGATGGGTAATGTATACCTAATTTTGGGGACGTCACGATTAAGTATCAAAGCTTAGGGATATGATCCTGGCTAAGATGTGAGACTAGAACTAGGAGGGAGAGACGGGAATTCTTCGCTAAGTATAACCTACTTAAATTTATTTTGTATTTAAATTGGTTGGTCGAGTTGAGAGATATTATATTACGTGTCAATTAACCTTTATTTTGTGGCGATGTCGAAAATGACATCCGAAAATGTTGAGAATAGCGATGGAGCACAAGAGACCGTTGAGTCTCCAAATATCAATAATCGGGAGAATGTGCATCGAAGGCGATAATCCTCATGCAAACAACAACACCGACCAAATGATGAATGATGGATTGTTCGCAGAGGCTTTACGCAATTCATGCAACAATGAAAGCGAGAGCGGCCTCATCCAAAATGTAGGTGGAAACATTGAAACTCTCGCTGGGTCACCGCTAAAGCGATTCGAATTTGGGACCACCGGAGTTTAAGGGAGAGCCAAAACCACTTATGGAGGAAGCATGGATAAAGCGAGATCACCAAGATATTTGATGTCTTGGGATGCTCCGAGGAGCAAAAAGGTTCCCTTTACCGCCTTTTGTTGTTGTGAAAAGGCGGATTCATTGGTGGGAATTCCAGAAACGTACTCAACTTCTTGATCTTGAAGATGTCTTGGGAGAAGTTCCAAGAGGCGTTTCAATGATAAATACTTTCTCGAAAGTATTCGTCACATGAAGGAGGTGGAGTTTATCAAATTGGAGCAAAACAATATACGAGTGTCGCAATACAAGGCAAAATTTATGAGTTATCCCGGTTTGAGTCCCACTTGGTGGATAATGAAGAGAAGAACGCGAATGTTTTTAAGATGTTTGAAAGTCGGGATATCGTCAACATCTTATTTCTCATAAACCGTGTTTGTATTCATATGTTGTAAATAGGGCTCGATTGGTGGGCGTGATAACGAGTCAATATAACCAAAAAGAGAGTAGCAAGCAAAATGATAATACCAAAGTGAGAAAGCGATCATCAAAGCGGTGACAACAAGCGCGGAGGAATCAATGGCCGAAATGGTAACCACGGTGGTAATCGTACAAAACAATAAGAATGGACATTTCAAGAAGAGGAGATTCAACAATGATGGAAAGACGTCAGCATCAACACCCGTTGTTTCGGTTGGAGCGAGGAATATGAGAAGAGTTTTCAACAACTCAAGAGGAGACTCATTTCAGCACCTGTTCTGACAATACCATCTAGTTCGGAGAGATTTGTCATCTACAGTGATGCTTCGGGCAAAGGGTTAGGATGTGTTCTCATGCAACATGGGAAAGTCATAGCCTATGCCTCACGAAAACTCAAAGAATATGAGAGGAATTATCCTACTTATGACCTGAGAGTTAGCAATTTGTTGTCTTCGCACTTAAAATTTGGAGGCATTACTTGTATGGGGAGAAAGTGGAGATCTTTACGGATCATAAAAGCCTCAAATATTTCTTTACTCAAAAGGAACTTAACATGCGACAACGACGTTGGCTTGAATCATTGAAAGATTATGATCATACCATCCAATACCATCTCGAAAAGCGAACGTGGTAGGCGACACGTTGAGTAGAAGATCATATCGCGATTCTGAGTGCAATATTGTCAATATGAAGGCCCATTTTGTATGACTTGCAAAGGATGGAGATAAAGATAAATACCCAGGACCCACGTGATGATGGCAAATATACGAGTAGAACCGAGCTTTAATTGATAAAATTAAAGTCGCTCAAATTCTGAATCCGAAGCTAATGCGTATGAGGAAGAAAGTGCAAGAAGGTGCGATCTGGGAAGCAAGAATCGATGAAGAATGAATACTTCGAGTCAACTCCGGACTTTGTGTTCCTAACGACCACGATTTAAAGTATAAAATCATGATGGAGGCGATAACACTGCCGTTTGAAATCCATCTGGGAGTACCAAAATGTATAATGATCTTGACATACATTTTGGTGGGGCAATATGAAAGCGAGAGATAATATTTATTTATCTCAAGGTGTCTAACGTGTCAACGAGTTAAGGCGATGAGCATCAAGTACCAAAAGGTCCATTGCAACCACTTGAAATTCTAGAATGGAAGTGGGAGCACATTACCATGGATTTCAAGCATTGGTCTTCCCAAGGTTTCTCAAGGCATTGATGCAATTTGGGTCATTGTTGATAGATTGACCAAATCGCTCATTTCTTACCAATACGAGAAACTTATACACTTGAAAGTCTTGCTCAGTATGTACATAAACGAGATTCAGAAGATGGCATGGTATGCCGAAGATCCATAGTTTCTGATCGAGACCACCCAAGATTCACTTCACGATTTTGGGTTAGTTTACAAAAAGCTATGGGCACGGATTTACGATTTAGTTCGACATATCATCCTCAGAGGGATGGGCAGTCGGATTGGACAATTCAAACTCTTGAAGCTCTATTAAGACTCTATGTCCTTGACTTGAGGAAGTTGGGACAAGTTCTTACCATTGGTGGAGTTTTCCTACAACAAGCAGTTATTATCAGCAAGTATTGGCATGGCTCCATTCAAGCGTTGTATGGAAGAAAATGTCGTTCTCGATTATCTTTGGGATGAGGTGGGTGAAGCAACGTTGTTGGGACCAGAGTTGGTATGTATGACTACGAAAAGATTCAAACGATCAAAAGAACGTATAAAAACCTCACAAGATCGACAAAAGAGTTATACTGATCTTCATCGAAAGAACGTGGAATTCGATATAGGAGATCATGTGTTGTTACGTGTTGCTCCATGGAAAGGAGTTACGAGATTTGGAAAGAGAGTAAAGCTCAATCCTCGATTCATCGGCCCATTTTTAATCCTTGATCGAGTAGTAACTGTGGCCTATAGACTCGCTTTACCGCCAAGTATGTCTCGTGTTCATAACGTTTTTCACATATCCATGTTACGTAAATATGTGGAAGACCCGAACCACATTATTGATTTAGAACCGAACGAAATAGCAGAAGATTTGACGTATGAAGAGGTTCCTGTTCAAATCTTGGATAAGAAGGGACATATTCTATGCACCAAGGTTATACCTCAAGTCAAAATTTTGTGGAGAAACCACGATGTTGAGGAAATGACTTGGGAGTTAGAATCTAAAATAAAATCAAGATATCCTTACCTCTTCGACATACCAGGTACGTACCCTAATTTCGAGGGTGAAATTTCTTAAGAAGGGGAGATTGTAAGACCCCAACTTTTAGAAATAAAAATGAATTTTCTATAAATATCATTTTTGAATATTATGGAATAAATTTGATATAATGTTATAGTTGTGGGTAATATTTACAAATTTTGCAAAGTATGCAAGTTGTCATATAATATTCGATTGGTCGGGGAATATTCGTTTTAACAGGAAATATTCGTACGACGGCACAATCATTGGTGAACCCCACAACAAAATTATTTTCGGATTGAGAAAACGACAAAAATATTTTATTAAAAATAACGGCGAAAGTTTTACCGTTGATACTGTTGAACTACTCGGTAGTAAAAGTACAGTAATATGTGTGGTTGCATAGTAGCACACTATATTGATTATTGATGCTTATGTGAGAAGTCATTCAGTTTTATTCAATTATTTTCGATATTTTATATGTTATTAAATCAATAATTGAAATGACGAAGTTGTTATTAATATGATAATTATCTCAGTTTTATTTTATATATATATATATATATAAGTATTGTGACGCCCCCAAAATTAGGTATACGTCACCCATCTTTGGTCGCACTTACTTACATGTACGTAATTTAAATACAACTTACTAATATAACTATCGTGTACAATCGACATAAAGCGTGAGTTTGAATACAAATATTGTCTACTAGATATTATACAAACTCAAAAGGAGTCCTCATTACAATTATTATCACACTATTTCACATAATAGTGAGGACTACTAATGCTATCCTCTCGGACCATTACTCCGTTCTCCCACTCGTCCCGCCTATATTCTCATTTCCGGAAGAAACGATTGAAAGAAAGGTGAGCTCAACTAGCCCAAAGAAGAAATATTATAACTAAGATAATGCAGAATAAATTATCAATAGTCTTCAACAATGTTAAACCGATAAAATACAATAGACAAACCGGTTTAAGCTCGCAAATGAATACGCAATCCATTAAAAGAGTCAAGTAGAAAATAAAGTCTACTATCTTTTAGGTTTAAAAAGGTTTTCATAAATTTTATCACTAAGACTCAGTTTAATGAATAAACCACAATATCTAATCATCCTCGTACCACGATCAAGGATTTTCATCAAATTATCAATGGTCATGACTATACCGAATCACCCCTGGTCATAATCATACCAAAACTATCCATCAACGCATTACTGTGCCAATCGAGGACTTTTATCACATAATTTATAACAAGCCATGATTATATAAGAATAATCCCTCGGTCATAATCATACTAAATTCATCTATGCACGCGTCCCAAAGATAACATAATATAACATGAGGATGATGACAATGACATAATAATTCAATAAAACAAGTTCACGAATTAATTTATTCAAGAACTAATAACGCCCATATTATCAACATGATACTACTTTTTGAGAGTAAAATTCAAGAATGATCGGAAGAATATTTCCATGAAAAGATCTTTGGATGAAACGCAAATATCAAGAATATTCTACTAATTTCATGGAGTATAGAAGTCAAAGTTTTAACAATTTGGGTATAATAAAGAATGGAATAACAAAGGAAATCACCACGCATGCGGATTAAGATGTATGAGTTATTCCAATGTAATAATAATAAATGTAACCGTGTCGAGGTGAAATTCACAATTCAATGGGATGTTCCAATGAGAATAATAAAGATGGAACCAGATCCGGTGTAAAAAACACACGATAGGATATTCCAACAGAATGATAAAGGCGGAACCAGTGGGTGTAAAACACATGCATGAGGATGTTCCAACAGAATAATAATAAAAAGCGGAACCAGTGGGTGTAAAAACACATGTATATGATGTTCCAAATGAGAATAATAGAAGAATGTCACCAAGTATAGGGTAAACCACGATATCTGATTATGTATAGGGTATCACAGCGTATCTGAGTTATTCAACAGAATAATAAAAATGGAATAATGAGAGGATTTCACCAAGTATAGGGTATATCACTGGCGTATACATGTTATTCCAATGTAATAATAAAGAATGGAATAATGTAAGTTCTCTTCATGAATAAGAAAGAATAACTCCCTTACTTGTACAACAAATAATATCCCTTACCTTGAAGAACCGAATATTGGAAAAGTGAAGTAGCAGAATACTTTTTTCTTTTCTCTATAGTTTCTATCTCAGAGTTTCAATGAATTCGTAAGAAATAATGAAGGAATGAGCTTTCTATTTATAGAAAAACCGAGGGTGGCTCTTGGTCTTAATGAAGGGTCAAAATGACTCTTGGTAATATGAAGAGACAACTACTATTTCATGAAGGGTAATTAACCCTCGGAACAATCAAGAAAGGCGATTAACTCTTGGTAATATGAAGGGACAACTACTATTTGTGAAGGGGTAATTACTATCGACGAAGGTAATTACTATCGACGAAGGTAATTACTATTGTGAAGGTAATTACTATTCACAAAGGTAATTACTATTGACAAAGGTAAATACTATTGTGAAGAGACTCTTAGATGATGACATATGGGCCCCCATAAAATAATCAAACTTACCACAAACGTCTCATAATGGACTCTTTATATACATCAAGGATTTAATAAATATTACCACAAATCATTTTATTTTTAATCAACACATATTTAATCTTTCAATAATTATTAATCATTTATAACTTGTCGTCTCAATAATATAACATATTATACTGATGATGATCTTGTGACAATAATTGAATCAATAATATAAGAGATATGATCAAGCAATTATTTGTAGAATAATAATTGCGTATAGCTAAGTGACTTCTCACGTAAGCATCAATAATCAATCTGTAGTGTGCTACTACGCAACCACGGCGTACATCGCATTTTTACTCTAGGAGTGTAGTTCAGCAGCTTTTAACGGTAACACTCTCTGTAGTTATTTTTATAGAAAGATAATTTTGTCGCTTTTTAACCACTACGACAATACTTCCGTTAATGGGGTCCACCATCGATTGAGTAGTCGCATTGAATATTCCCCGACAAAAAGAATATTCCTCGACCAAACGAATATTTTATAAAAACTTGCTTACTTTGCAAAATTTATAAATATTACCCACAACTATAACATTATATCAAATTTATTCCATAATATTCAAAAATAATATTTATAGAAAATTCATCTTTATTTATAAAAGTGGGGTCTTACAACCTCCTCTTTCTTATGAAATTTAGCCTCGAAATTAGGAACGCACGTACTGATATGATAAAGAGGTGAGGATACCTTGAATACCTTTATCGTTAAAATATTAAATTCATCTTCTAATCCGCCAAAGATATTCATTAACAATTCATCTTTTTACTTCAAATTTCAAAGATATACAACTGTAAAACCAATAATCTTTGAGATGCAATTTTAATAGTATCGTGACCACGAATTATCCATGCACTACTAGCCAAGGATATTCGTGTTTTCAATTACTATCATGATTATTATACCGAATAATCCGTGGTCATAATCACACCAAGTCTATCAATGCACTACTACCTAAAGATGACTTTTACCACATCCATGAATTAATATTTCATTCTTTGAGACTCAAATTTCAATAATTAATCCATATCATCGAATCATCCCCCGCACTACGTGCCAAGGATATTCATTAGTATCACGACCATTTAATTACGCATGCACTACTACTAAAGATAATCGTGTATTCATTAATATCCGACCACAAATTATCCATGCACTACTACCAAAGATAATCGTGTATTCATTAGTATCACGACCACAAATTATCCATGACTACTACCAAAGAAGATAATCGTGTATTCATTAAGTATCACGACCACAAATTATCCATGCACTACTACCAAAGATAATCGTGTTTTCAATTCATGTTATGATTATACCGAACAATCCTCGGTCATAATCATACCAAGTCCATCTATGCACTACAGCCATGAGATGACTTTCAACATAATATAAACATGAGGATAATGATATAAAGAATCAATCAAATGAGATAAAGGATAAATATTAAACATTTATAATATAATTTATCCAGGATTCAAGAATATCCCCATGTTATCAATCACTTAATAATCTCATAATCTAATATCATTAATATTATAACAATATTTTAATCACTTCTTAAATTTATAAACAATTTATCTCAATTGTTTACGCTTTTACCATATAATGCATTTAATCATTCAAAATGCCATACCCATACGATATCATCACCAATTATCAAATCCTCAAAAAATATGCATATACTCTATATAGGATTCTCTAGCCATAAAATCCTATTTTCAACTTTCATTACTTCACATAACATATTTAACTCATATGTTCAGTAATTAAACTATTTTCATGAAAATACCAAATCAGTCCCAAAAATATTTCTTTTCCGGGATTTAGCATAATATAGTCCCATAATGAAAATATATTTTTCTCGGAATTTTTAAAATTCATTTACTATTTTTCAAAAATCAATTTCTAATTAATTCCTTAAGAAATTAGCTACCTCAAGTTTAACTCCAAAATTCCCAAATCTTGGCAGGACCTTACACATGTTAATGTGAGCCTCGATTTAAATTTCATGGTCATCTGAGTTGTAGAACTCCTAAGGGTTATAGCATTTTTCAATGAGAAAATCCTAAATATTGAAATGGTCAGAACTTGCTCATTTTAAGTCGGAATGAGCTCATTTTTGGACACGATGTTCTTTATACCATATATTTTTATGTCCCAAAAGGCCTGAATTTTTCTCACTAATTAAGTGGGCGAAACAGCCTTTACAAAAACGTGGCAGCAGCTTTTTGGACATTTTAAAGTTTTGACTCCTTTGCTAAAATCAGTCCACACGAAAATCTACAATACCTTTTTCAAAGATTCCACTTGGATACGTCACCCATCTTGGGTCGCCACTTACATGGTACAGAATTTAAATACAACTTACTAATATAACTGTCGTGTACAATACGTCATAAACTGTGAGTTTGAATACAAATATTGTCTACTAGATATTATACAAACTCAAAAGGAGTCCTCATTACAATTATTATCACACTATTTCACTGAATAGTGAGGACTACTAATGCTATCCTCTGGACCATGACTCCGTTCCCCGACTCGTCCCAGCTATATTCTCATTTCCTGAAGAGAACAGTGAAAGAAAGGGTGAGCTCAACTACCCCATGAAGAAATATTATAACTAAGATAATGCAGAATAAATTATCAATAGTCTTCAACAATGTTAAACTGATAAAATACAATAGACAACCAGTTTAACCTGCACGGAATATGCAATCCATTAAAAGAGTCAAGTAGAAAATAAAGTCTACTATCTTTTAGGTTTAAAAAGGTTTTCATAAATTTTATCACTAAGACTCAGGTTTAATGAATAAACCACAATATCTAATCATCCCCGTACTACACGGTCCAAGGATTTTCATCAAATTATCAATGGTCATGACTATACCGAATCACCCCTGGTCATAATCATTCCAAAAACTATTCATCACTGCATTACAGGCCACTGAGGACTTTTATCACATAATTTATAACAAGCCATGATTATACCGAATAATCCCTGGTCATAATCATACTAAATTCATCTATGCACGTCAGCCAAAGATAACATAATATAACATGAGGATGATGACAATGACATAATAATTCAATAAAACAAGTTCACGAATTAATTTATTCAAGAACTAATAACGTCCATATTGTCAACATGATACTACTTTGTAGAGTAAAATTCAAGAATGATCAGAAGAATATTTCCATGAAAAGATACTGGATGAAACGCAAATATCAAGAATATTCTACTAATTTCATGGAATATAGAAGTCAAAGTTTTAACCAACTGGGTATAATAAAGAATGGAATAACAAAGGAAATCACCGTGCATGCGGATTAAGATAGTATATGAGTTATTCCAATGAGAATAATAATAATAGAACTGTGTGGGAGAAATTCACACCAAATGAGGATGTTCCAATGTAATAATAAAGATGGAACCGGATCCAGGTGTAAAACACATGAATAGGATATTCCAATGAATGATAAAGGCGGAAACCAGTCCGGTGTAAAACACATGCATGAGGATGTTCAGCAGAATAATAATAAAGGCGGAAACGGTGGGTGTAAAACACATGTACATGATGTTCCAATGAGAATAATAGAAGAATGTCACCAAGTATAGGGTAAACCACGTATCTGATTATGTATAGGGTATGTCACGTATCTGAGTTATTCCAATGAGAATAATAAAAAATGGAATAATGAGGGATTTCACCAAGTATAGGTATGCCATGATACAAAAGTTATTCAACAGTAATAATAAAGAATGGAATAACAGAAGTTCTCTTCATGAATAAGAAAGAATAACACCCCTTACGGGTACAACAAATAATATCCCTTACCTTAGAAGAACTGAATATGGAAAAGTGAAGTAGCGAGAATACTTTTCTTCTTTCTCTCTATAGTTTCTCTACAGAGTTTCAATGAATTTCGTAAGAAATAATGAAGGAATGAGCTTTCTATTTATAGAAAAACTAAGGGTGGCTCTTGGTCTTAACGAAGGTGTAAGACCCCAACTTATTATTAATGAAATTTAATTTTCTCTATTTATTATTTTGAAATAGTAAGGGTTGATGTGATTAATGTGGATAGTTAGGGGTAAAATACGCAAATACTTCAAAATAAGCAAGTGGTTATAAAATATTCATTGTTGTGGGGAATATTCGTTTGAGTCGTGGAATATTAAATCGCTGTCGGGGAATATTTGTACGTGATGCCTGACCATGTGTGGGCCCCATAATGGAAAGCTTAATTGGATAAAGAAAACGACAAATATAAGTGGTTTAAAAATAACTACAGCGTAGTTATCAAATCATCTTTGTTAAAATACCCGTTGGTTAAAAACACAGAAATATTACCAGTATTGCACTAATTGTTGATTCTTACGTAAGAAGGCACTACTCAATAATGGTTATGATAATTACCGCTCAAGATTTTATTGAGTTAATAATTCTTTGCGTTGATATTTTATATTCTTTGTTGTTTCAATAATTGTCATTACACGGTATTTTTCATTATCGAAGCAATAATTCATATTATCTGAATAATATTATTAGATAACATTATTGGCAATGTCTAGAAAGTTACGTCTAAGGAGAGGTTTGGTCACCTAATTGCGCGTATTTAAGAAGAAGAAATTCTTTTTGGAAAGCCCCTCTTTCCAGGAGGCCGTCCCAGTTGTCAATATTGTGATTCGTAATATTATTTGTGAATAATTAATTATTGATTCATATGATGAGAAAAATATTGATTTTATGTGGATATAGATGGAGAAAAATTTTAATGTGACAATTGTTGAAAATTGAAATTTTATCTTTTTCTGATAAAATAATTCTTTTAAATATATTATTATATTTTAATAATATAATAATGGTGATATTTTTACAACGAATGTGGGATATATGAGTATACGAGGAGGAAGAGTATTTTTGTTGCAATAAATGTTTAAAACATGTTAAACATGTCAGTGGACCCCATTTATTGAGTGAAATTTGATTATAGACTGTAAAATCCCCCGTTTATGGATTTCGGTCAATTTCTGTTTGGAATTTGGAAAAACTTTCTTTCGCAAAGTTGTAGAGAATTGAATTTCCTATTAAAACTCATGAGATTCGAATTTTCTGATAGAAGGGCTATTTATTATGAATTATTGAAGTTCAAGCTTCAAATAATTGATTTTGGAAGTTTAAAATATTTTAAATAATAAAAACGTTTTTTGTTTGTTTTGTGGGCTACAACATGTGCATAATGAGCTGAGATCAGATCTAGGAAGGTGGGCGTAGAAATCTTAATATATATATTAATATTATATTAAATTTTCTCTTTGGTGTTCTTAAGCATTTTCCTATAAATAGGGTGCTTAGGTTAGAATTGAAAATCACACCGTAAACCCAAGTTTTTCTCTCTCTATATTATTGAGCGTATTCTTGTGAGTATTTTGAGTATACTTTGAGTATTGTTAAAGCGGTGCAAGTTCCTTCAAAGACTATACCCTTAGATTCCATTTGTAAGATCTTAATCTTTCGAGGTAAAGGATGTTAATTTCTTCTCAAATGATATTATTTCTTCAATATCATTATCTTTGAAATATTGGTTGGAACTTTTTATCAAATTTGGAACTTTTTCATATGGGGTTCTTATTCATGAGTTACTTATTCATGAGTTACTTATTCACGAGTTCTTATTAAGCGAGTTATTATTCATGAGTTATTATTCACGAAAGTACTATTCATGAAGCGTGAAGATGTTTTTTGGGAAATTTCTATCTTTTGGTGTCTGAGTTACTATTCACGATACTGGACTATTCATTGAAAAATAAAATTTCTTCTTTTGTCCAAAATATATATTCTCGGATACTAGCTTTGATTGTATCCATGTTTTGATCATTCTTGAATTTTACACCACTATGATCATTTTTGAGGTATTTTGAACATGGATAAAACAAAGTACGAATCCTTAATCCTTAATCCTTGTCATTTTGTTTCTTTGGATTCGTTTCTTTAAAAATATTTTTCATCATCCTCGGTCTTAAATGATGATATTATTGAATATCTTTGGCTGTAGTGTAAAGATGAATGATTTCTGAAGAATATCTTTGGTAGTAGTAGGCAAAAAGATGAGCAGTGTTTAGATGAACATGATTAATCGATGAATATCTTTGGCACTGTAGTGCAAAGATGAATATTTGATTCAGAGATGTATATTGATTGATGTTCTGGGGATAAAAGATGAGCGATGAACTTTTAAATTCATACATAGAAGATAGTAGTTTGCATTCTCTACTTAACTCTTCTAATGAATTATTATTTCATTGCAAATATTGATTTAAAATTTGTTGTCTATTGTATTCTATTAGATTTTTTCTGTTGAAGACTAACGATAATTTGTTGTATATTATCTTAGTCATAATATTCTTTCTTTGGGCTAGTTGAGCTCACCCTTTTCCTTTTTGTTCCATTTTTCTTCTTAGGAGGCGAGAATATAGCGAGTACTTAATCTGGGGTATGGAATGAAGGTTTTAGAAAGAATTGTTTAGTAGTCCTCACCATTTTGTAAAATAATGTATCAATAAATGTGATGAGGATTTATTTGAGTATAGATAGTGTCTAGAAAGATAATATTTGTATTCAAACTCACGCTTTTCTTGTTGTAATAATAAAGTTGTAGTTGTTTCGTACCATGTATTGACAACTCGAGAATAGGTGATGTATACCTATTTTGGGGGGCGTCACGATTGGTATCGAGCTTAGGGATATGATCTCTGGCGGAGATCGGGGAATAGAACTTGGAGGGAGGCGAGTAAATCCTTCGCTTAGTGTGTCCTACCTAAGCTTATTTTTTTAGTTAGTCGATATATAAGGATATTATGTGATATATTGATTTCTTAATTAACCCTTGTTTTATATGACAATGATTTGAGAATGTCGAATCGAGAATATTAACAATGGAAATGAGACAGTGGAGGCGCTTTGTACTCACCAACGAGGAGAACGTGCAACAGTCGACAATGTTCTCTCCTGTGAACAACACCCACCATGGCGAGATGATGAACGAGGGGATGTTTAGAAGTTTTTTGCGATTCATGCAAAATCGAACAATGGAGACTCGTGTTCAAAATACAGGAAGAAATGATAGCAATTCACGGGTTGTACACGGCAAGCAGATTCAAAGAGTTAGGACCACAGAATTTAAGGAAAGCGAGATCCGATCATGGCGGAAACATGGGTCAAGCAAATTACCAAGATATTCGATGTCTTGGGATGCACGGAGGAACAGAAGGTTCCATTCGCCACCTTTATGTTCCGTGGCGGCGGACTATCTGGTGGGAGTCGTGAAGTGTACCCATCCGGCCGCACTCAAAGATATCTTGGGAGGCGTGGAGTTTATTAGGCGGAGCGAGAACAACATGGCGGTGTCTCGAGACGAGGCAAAGTTTGCAGAGTTATCGAGTTTGCACCTCATTTGGTGGAGAATGAGGAACGATGACGCGGATGTTTCTTAGAGGTTTGAAACCCAAGATACGTCGATATCTCATTTCTCATAAATTTTCTCTCTATTCAGGATGTTGTAAATGGGGGCTCAATTATTAGAGCGAGATAATCTAGTACGGTCAACTTAGGGACCACAAACGAGGATCGTACCAAAGATAGCGATCAATGGAATAATGATAACGGTGGAGAAGAAAAGCAGACGGACAAAATGGTAACCACTACTGGTGGTAATCATGGCCATGAAAATAGAAGAAGCGAGTCGGGAGGAGATTTTAAAAGAGGAGATTTAACAATGACCATGTGAAGGCATAAAGTCTTGCGTGACAAGAATCGGGTTCTAAGGGAGGAGAACGACCACCCGGTCATATGTTACAAATCACGAAAAAAGAGGGACATATCACCAAAGCGCTTACAATGATTCAAGTTATGTTATAATTGTGGAAAGGAAGGACATATCGCTCGAGATCAGACAATGGCGAAACCTAGTTCGTGGGGACGGTGACTCAAAAGACCGTCCCGAGAAAAGTCAAAGTCAACGATTCCGAAAAAGCGTTTGTTGATTGGTCATAATGCGAGAACCCAAACGAGGTGATCACGGGTAAGCTATTTATAAATTCTTGCGAAGTTTATACCTTACTTGATACCGGGTGCTACCCATTCATTTATCTCTCCTGCATGTGCTCAACGTTTAAACTTGACTCAGGAGAAATTAGACTTTGACTATCTGTGGAAACTCAGTTGGGAGAAACTTTCATCACATCCATTTGTTTATAAATCTTGTTTGATTCAAGTTGGCACCATCACCTTACCATTGACCTTATCTCTTTAAAGATACTTGCTTTTAATGTGATTTTAGGGATTGATTGGTTAACTACTCATCATGCCAAAATTGATTGTTTTCGTAAGGTTGTTAGTTTTCATATTCTAACCAACCCGACATTTATATTTAATTCAAGCAACTAAACCATTAAAATCAATCAACGTCATATCTAATCATAAAGCTATTCGTTTATTGAAAAAGCGGATGTCAAGCTTTCTTAGCCCATGTTATGGATTTGAATAAAGACACGTCAAATTTGAATAATATTCTGTTGTTATTGACTTTCCGACGTATTTTCGAAGAACTTCTGGTCTACCCCGTAGCGTGAAGTTGAATTCTTTATTGATCTTGAACCTGTACAAAGCCCATTTTAAAACCCCATATCGAATGGCTCTATTGAACTTCGTGGAGTTAAAGGTCCAACTACTGGAATTGTTGGACATCGTTTCATTCGCCCCAAGTACATCTTCTTGGGGTGCTCCTATTTTATTTGTAAAGAAGAAAGGCGGGAGTATGCGACTTTGTATTGATTATCGGGGAATTGAACCATGTCACCATCAAGAATAGGTATCCTCTACCTCGTATTGATGACTTGTTTGACCCGATTGCAAGGGGCACAATTCTTTTCAAAAATCGATCTTCGATTCGGATATCATCATTTGAAGATTAAAAGCGAGGATATTCCAAAGACGCCTTTAGAACTTCGACGCAAGCATTATGAATTCTTAGTCATGTCTTTCGGATGACTAATGCTCCCTATGGCTTTCATGGATATGATGAACCGAGTATTCAAGGAATATTTGGATCGGGATTCGTTGTTGTCTTTATTGATGACATCCTTATATATTCCAAAAGTCATGAAGATCATGAGCACCATTTGAAATTTGGTACTCCAAAGGCTTCGTGAAAATCAACTATATGCCAAATTGAAGAAATGCGAGTTCGGCTTGAGGAAGTAGCATTTCTTGGGCACGAGTGTCAAAACATGGAGTATCCGTGGATCCGCCAAGATTGAAGCAATACAAAGTTGGGGAGCAACCAAGTCGGTGGATCAAGACGTAGCTTTTTGGGCTTAGTTTGGTTATTATCGGAGATTCGTGGAAGGGTTTTCTCGAATCACTACTCCATTAACTCAAACTAAATCGGAAGGATACAAAATTCGTTTGGAAGCGAAGAATGCGAGAAGAGTTTCCAAGAGCTTAAGAGGAGACTTATTTTTAAGACTGTTTCTAACAATACCATCTGGTTCGGATGGATTTGTTATCTCAATGATGCTTGAGCAAAGGTTAGGATGTGTTCTCATGCAACGTGGGAAAGTCATAGCCTATGCCTCGCGACAACTTAAAAGAGTATGAGAGGAATTATCCTACTCATGATCTAGAGTTAGCAGTAATGATCGTTTTCGCTTAAAGATATGGAGGCACTATCTATATGGGGAGAAAGTGGAGATATATTCGGACCATAAAAAGCCTTAAATATTTCTTCACTCAAAAAGAACTCAACATCTGGCAATGACGTTGGCTCGAGCTATTGAAAGACTACGACCACACTATTCAATACCATCCCGAAAAAGCGAACGTGGTAGGTACGCGGCGTTGAGTAGAAGATCATATGCGAGAACGAGTGCGATGATGTCAAGTATACGCGTACAGAGCCAACTTTAATAGAAAAAGTTAAGGTTGCTCAAGCCACCGGCGAGCTAATGCGTATGAAGAAGAAAGTACAAGAAGGAGCTATTAGGAAGTGAGAATTGATGAAGAAGGAATACTTGAGTCCACTCTAGACTTTTTGTGTTCTAACGACTCGATTTGAAGTACAAGATTATGATGGAGGCACACAATACACCATTTGCAATCCATCTGGAAGTACTAAAATGTATCGTGATCTTGACATACATTTTGGTGGAACAATATGAAGAGAGAGATTGCAAAGTTTATCTCAATGTGTTTAACTTGTCAACGTGTAAAGGCGGAGCATCTAGTACCTAAGGGTCCGTTGCAACCACTTGAGATTCGAAATGGAAGTGGGAACACATTACCATGGATTTCGTTACGGGTCTTCCTAAGGTTTCTCGAGGCATCAATCTTTATTTGGGTTATTGTTGATAGATTAACCAAGTCCGCTCATTTTCTTGCGATCACGGAGACTTATTCACTTGAACGTCTTCTTTAGTATATACGTGAATGAGATTGTGAGGTTGCATGGCATGCACTGTATCCATAGTTTGGATCGTGACCCAAGATTCACTTCAAGATTTTGGGTTAGCTTGCAAAAAGCTATATGCGCAGATTCTACGATTGATTCAAGCATACCATCCTCAAACCAGACGGACAATCGAGAAAGGACTATTCAAACTCTTGAAGATTTATTAAGACTCTGTGTCCTAGACTTCAAGGCGGTTGGGATAAGTATTTACCATTGGTGGAATTCTCCTACAACAACAGATTATCGAGCAAGTATAGGTGTAGCTCCATTTGAAGCATTATATGGGCCGAAAATGTCGGTCTCGGTATGTTGGGACGGTGGGTGAAATAACCTTCGTTGGGACCCGAGTTGTAATGCGTATGACTACGGAAAAGATCCAAATGATTCGACAACGTATACAAAACAAGCACAAGATCGACAAAAGAGTTATGCGGATCTTCATCGAAAGAACGTGGAATTTAGTGTAGGGGATCATGTATTATTGCGAGTTGCTCCATGGAAGGAGTTACAAGATTTGGGAAGAGAGGAAAGCTCAATCCACGATTTATTGGTCCATTTCAAATTCTCGACCGAAAGTAGGAAATGTAGCCTATAGACTTGCGTTACCTCTAAGTATGTCTCGTGTTCATAATGTGTTTCACATATATGTACCGTAAATATGTGAAAGACCGAACCATGTTATAAATTAGAACCAGGACGAAATAGCCAGAAGACTTAACGTATGAGGAGGTACTGTTAAGATCTTGGATGAAGGGAAGGAGCATGTCCTACGCCAAGAAGGTCATACCACAAGTTAAAGTCTTGTGGAGGAATAATCTTTATAGAGAAATGACTGGGAATTGAAAGCGAAAATGAAAGCGAGGTATCCTCACCTTTTGAAACACTACAGTCGTCACGCCAATTTCGAGGACGAAATTTCATAAGGAGGGAGGTTGTAAGACCCCAACTTATTATTAATGAAATTTAATTTTCTATTTATTATTTTGAAATAGTAAGGGTTGATGTGATTAATGTGGATAGTTAGGGGTAAAATACGCAAATACTTCAAAATAAATAAGTGGTTATAAAATATTCATTGTTATTTGGGAATATTCGTTTGGTCGTGGAATATTAAATCGCTTGGGGAATATTAGACGACGGCGTATGTGACCATAATGTGGGCCCCATGTGAAAAGCGATTGGATGAAGAAAACGACAAATATAAGTTGTTTAAAATAATCAGGCGTAGTTATTACAATTAATCTTGTTAAAATACCCGGTGGTTAAAAACAAGAAGTACACCAGTATTGCACCAATTGTTGATTCTTACGTAAGAAGGCACTACTCAATAATGGTTACGATAATTCTTTATTCAAATTATTTTATTGAGTTAATAATTCACTGCGTTGATATTTTATATTATTTGTTGTTTCAATAATTGTCATTACACATTATTTTTCATTATCGAAGCAATAATTCATATTATCTGAATAATATTATTAGATAACATTATTGACAATGTCTAGAAAGTTACATCTAAGGAGAGGTTTGGTCACCTACCTAATTGCGTAGTTAGTAAGAAGAAATTCTTATTGGAAAGCCCCTCTTCCTTGGAGGCATGCAGTTGTCGATATTGTGATTCGTAATATTATTTGTGAATAATTAATTATTGATTCATATGATGAGAAAAATATTGATTTTATGTGGATATAGATGGAGAAAAATTTTAATGTGACAATTGTTGAAAATTGAAATTTTATCTTTTTCTGATAAAATAATTCTTTTAAATATATTATTATATTTTAATAATATAATAATGGTGATATTTTTACAACGAATGTGGGATATATGAGTATACGAGGAGGAAGAGTATTTTATTGCAATAAATGTTTAAAACATGTTAAACATGTCAGTGGACCCCATTTATTGACTGAAATTTGATTATAGCCTGTAAAATCCCCGTTTGTGGATTTCAGTCAATTTCTGTTTGGAATTTGGAAAAACTTTCTTCTGCAAAGTTGTAGAGAATTGAATTTCCTATAAAAACTCACGAGATTCGAATTTTCTGATAGAAGGGCTATTTATTATGAATTATTGAAGTTCCGAAGCTCCGAAATAATTGATTTTTGGAAGTTTAAAATATTTTAAATAATAAAAACGTTTTTTGTTTGTTTTGTGGGCTACAACATGTGCATAATGAGCTGAGATCAGATCTAGTAAGGTGGGCATAGAAATCTTAATATATATATTAATATTATATTAAATTTTTCGCTTTTTGTGTTGTTAAGCATTTTCTATAAATAGGTGCTTGGGTTAGAATTGAAAATCACACCGAAGCTGAAGTTTTCTCTCTATATTATCGAGCGTATTCTTGTGAGTATTTTGAGTATACTTTGAGTATTGTTAGACGGTGCTGTAAGTTCCTTCAAAGACTATACGGTATTCCAAATTTAGAAGTATTAATCTTTCGAGGTAAATGATGTTAATTTCTTCTCAAATGATATTATTTCTTCAATATCATTATCTTTGAAATATTGGTTGGAACTTTTTATCAAATTTGGAACTTTTTCATGCTCGGGTTACTATTCATGAGTTACTATTCATGAGTTACTATTCACGAGTTACTATTCATGAAGTTCTTATTCACGAAGTTACTATTATTCAAAGTACTATTCATGAAGCGTGAAGATGTTTTTTTGGGAAATTTCTATCTTTTGGTGTCAGAGTTACTATTCACGTATACTGACTATTCACGATATCTGATAACTATTCAATAGAAAAATAAAATTTCTTCTTTTTGTCAAAATATATATTCTCGGATACTAGCTTTGATCAGTATCCATGTTTTGATCATTCTTGAATTTTACACCACTATGATCATTTTTGAGGTATTTTTGAACATGGATAAAACAAAGTACTGAATCCTTAATCCTTAATCCTTGTCATTTTGTTTCACCTGGATTCGTTTCTTTAAAAATATTTTCATCATCCTCGTCTTAAATGATGATATTATTGAATATCTTTGGCCCCAGTAGTGCAAAGATGAATGATTTGAAGAATATCTTTGGCCGTAGTAGTGCAAAGATGAACAGTGTTTAGATGAACATGATTAATCGATGAATATCTTTGGCTCAGAGTGCAAAGATGAATATTTGATTCCGGATGTATATTGATTGATGTTACTGAGGATAAAAGATAGAGCGATGAACTTTTAAATTCATACATAGAAGATAGTAGTTTGCATTTCTACTTAACTCTTCTAATGAATTATTATTTCATTGCGAATATTGATTTAAAATTTGTTGTCTATTGTATTCTATTAGATTTTTTCCTGTTGAAGACTAGCGATAATTTGTTGTATATTATCTTAGTCATAATATTCTTTTTGGGCTAGTTGAGCTCACCCTTTTCCTTTTTGTTCCATTTTTCTTCTCGTGAGGCGAGAATATAAGCGAAAGTACGAAGTGGGGTATGGAATGAAGGTTTTAGAAAGAATTGTTTAATAGTCCTCACCATTTTGTAAAATAATGTATCAATAAATGTGATGAGGATTTATTTGAGTATAGATATTGTCAGAAGATAATATTTGTATTCAAACTCACAGTTTTATTGTTGTAATAATAAAGTTGTAGTTGTTTACGTACCATGTATTGACAACTCGAATAGGTGATGTATACCTATTTTGGGGCGCCACGAAAAGGTCAAAATGACTCTTGGTAATATCAAGAGACAACTACTATTTCATGGAAGGTAATTAACCCTTGGAACAATCAAGAGGCGCTTAACTCTTCGTAATATGAAGGACAACTACTATTTGCGAAGGGTAATTACTATTGACGAAGGTAATTACTATTGACGAAGGTAATTACTATTGACGAAGGTAATTACTATTCACAAAGGTAATTACTATCGACAAAGGTAAATACTATCGATTGAAGAGATTCTTAGATGATGACATATACGGCCCCCATAAAATAATCAAACTTACCACAAACGCTCCTCATAACAAGACTCTTTATATACATCAAGGATTTAATAAATATTACCACAAATCATTTTATTTTAATCAACACATATTTAATCTTTCAACAATTATTAATCATTTATAACTTGTCGCCTCAATAATATAACATATTATATGGATGATCTTGTGACAATAATTGAATCAATAATATAAGAGATATGATGCGTTAATTATCAGAAAGTAATAATTGAGTATAGCTAAGTGACTTCTCACGTAAGCATCAATAATCAATACCGTATGCTACTTATGCAACCACGCCAGACATCGTACTTTTTACTACCGGGTAGTTCAACAGGTTTTAATGGTAACACCTCCTCTGTAGTTATTTTTATAGAAAGATAATTTTGTCGTTTTTCTAACTACGACAATACTTCCGCCAGGGGTCCACCACCGATTGAGCCGTCATCTGAATATTCCCCGACAAAAGAATATTCCCCACCAAAACTAATATTTTATAACAACTTGCTTACTTTGCAAAATTTATAAATATTACCCACAACTATAACATTATATCAAATTTATTCCATAATATTCAAAAATAATATTTATAGAAAATTCATCTTTATTTATAAAAGCTGGGGTCTTACAAGTATTATATAATTATAGATATATATGTGTGTGAGTTAGTCAAATTTGGGTGGAGGAAGGTTTTGGTATTCAAGTGGGAGTACGATTATTGTTATTATTATATATATAAATAGGTATAGCTTTGTTGACTAAATGGGGAGGAATCAAAATTCAATCACGGGAGTATATCCCATGAAATGCGTTATCACATGCCATATATATATATATTTAATATATATAATATATATATATATATATTATATTTTATTTAAAAGATTTTGCTTTAAATATGGACCGTCAAATTAAAGTAAATCAATTTGGACCGTTCACGAGTTAGTTACTATGCAGTCCATTTTTCTATAAATAGAAGCTCATTCCTTCATTATTTTCTTACGAATTCACTAAACTCTAGAGAGAAAATTTTAGAGAGAAAGAAAAAGAGAAGTCTGCTACCTTTCTTTTTCTATATACAGTTTCTTTTACGGTAAGGGGTGTTATTCTTTCTTATTCATGAAGAGAACTATTGTTATTCCATTTCTTATTATTCTGTTGGAATAACCTGTATACGCGGTCTACCCTATACTTTGTGACATTCTTCTATTATTTTCTTTTACTATTTGGAATATCACATGCAGGCTTTTTTCTGACCGGACCGATTAAAATCTTCATTATTCGTTAGAATATATCGTATCTCGCTGCGTTTCTTACGCCGGACCGATTAAAATCCTTATTAGTATTTCATTGGAATAACTTTGTCTATAATGGGCACCGCATGCATGGTGATTTCATTGTTATTCTATTCTTTATTATTCTCATTGGAACATCCCGCTTGGTGCGAATTTTTGCTCGATTCGGTTCCGTTATTTAGTATTCTGTTGAATAACTTTGTCATACGCAATCACCGCATGCATGGTGATTTCTTTTGTTATTCTATTCTTTATTATACTCAGTTGGTTAAAGTTTTGACTTCTATACTCCATGAAATTTGTAGAATATCCTTGATATTTGCGCTTCATCCAGTATCTTTTCATGAAAATATTCTTTTGATCATTCTTGAATTTTACTCTACAAAGCAGTATCATCTTGATAATTTGGACATTAGTAGTTCTTAGACAAATTAATTCTTGAACTTGTTTTATTGAATTCTTATATCATTGTCATCATCCTCATGTTTATATTTTTTTGAAATTCATTTGGCTTCAGAAGTGGTATAGATGGACTTGGTATGATTATGACGGGATTATTCAAGTGTAATCATGACCGTAATGTTACAAAAATATGTGGTAAAAATCCTCATTGGCCCGTAGTGTATTGATGGACAGTTGTTGGCATGATCATGACCATTAATGAATACACAAATATACTTGGCCCATAAGGCATGGATAATTGTGGTCGTGGTACTAAAGAATATCCTCGCCATAGAAGTATGGGGTGATTCGATGATGTGGAATATTTATTGTCGAGTCTCAAATGATAACAATGATGATGAAAAACCTTTTAATCATAAAAGATAGTAGATTTTATTTTCTACTTGACTCTTTTAATGGATTGCTTGTTCGCCATGCTTAAACTTGATGTCATTATATTTTATCGGTTTAACATTGTTGGAAACTAATGATAATTTATTCGCATTATCTTAGTCATAATATTTCATGGGCTAGTTGAGCTCACCCTTTCTTTCACCGTATTCTCTCTGTGAAATGAGAATATATTTGGGGACGAGTCTGGAAGCGGAGTGATGGTCCAGAGGTTAGCATTAGTAGTCCTCACTATTCGTGAAATAGTGTGATAATAATTGTAATGAGGACTCCTTTTGAGTTTGTATAATCTCTAGTAGACAATATTTGTATTCAAACTCACAGTTTTTATGTTTTGTCGTATTTGCATACGGCATTGTATTAGTAAGTTGTATTTGAATTACAGATCACGTATGTCTGGCGCACCCAAGATGGGTAATGTATACCTAATTTTGGGGGCGCCACAGTTAGTATCAAAGCTTAGGATATGATCCCTGGCTAAGATGTGAGACTAGAACTAGAAGGGAGAGGAAGGGGAATTCCTTCGCTAGTATGACCTACTTAAATTTATTTTGTATTTAAATTGGTTGGTCGAGTTTAGAGATATTATGTTACATGTCAATTAACCTTTGTTTTGTGGTAGTATCCAAAATGACATCCGAAAATGTTGAGAATAAGAATGGAGCACAAGAGACTTTTGAGTCTCCACATATCAATAATCGGAGAATGTGCATCGAAGGCGCGTACAATCCTCATACAAACAACAACATTGACCAAATGATGAATGATGGATTATTGGAGGCTTTTTATGCAATTCATGCAACAACAAAGAGAGAGTGGCTCTCGTCCAAAATGTAGGTGGAAACATCTGGAAACTCTCAAGGCCACCGCTAAACAGCTTCAAGAGAGCCTGGGACCACCGGAGTTTAAGGAGAGCCAAAACCACTTATGGCGGAAGCATGGATAAAGCAGATCACCAAGATATTTGATGTCTTGGGATGCTCCGAGGAGCAAAGGTTCCCTTCACGCGCTTTTATGTTATGCGGAGAGGTAGAATCTTTGGTGGGAATCCAGAAACTTACTCAACTCCGCCGCATCAAGATGTCTTGAGAGAAGTTCCAGAGAGTCATTCAACGACAAATACTTTCCCGAAAGTATTCGTCACATGAAGGAGGTGGAGTTTATCAAATTGGAGCAAAACAATATGACCGTGTCGCAACACGAGGCAAAATTTGAGGAGTTATCCCGATTTGCGTCCCACTTGGTGGATAATGAAGAGAGAATGACGCGAATGTTTTTAAGAGGTTTGAAGCCGGAGATACGTCATCGTTTTAGAAATATATTTTTAATTTTAGAACGAGCAGATTAATAAATTAGGATAAGATTATTGTTAATTTTCACTTATCTACATACGTCCGTATTTATAACCAACAAAAATTTATCTTTATACGTAATGAGACTCGCTAAATAAAAGCTAATATCTCCTAATTTTACACATACATGTTGTGAGAGTGATTATTATGAAGTTAACTTTGGTCAATTAACCAATACATTATCGACACGCATGCGAAATGTGATATCTCTCTGCGTGTTAGCATTGTATTGGTCAATTGACCAACTTACTTTTGTTTGCATAAAACATACTTAAGATTTGACTATTTGTCTTAATTTAACATTAGTTCAGACTATTTAACTTACAATGAAGAATTAATAGTCTTTTAAATAGTCTTATTGTAAGACCCCGAATTTTATGAAATGAAAGTATTCAATTTTCTTATAATTATTATTTTATTTAGTAAATGGTTATATTGATAAATGTTAAAGTTAAGGGTGACATTTGAAAATTTGGCACAGTAAGCAATTTGATATAAAATATTCGTTGTGTCGGGGAATATTCGTTTTAACATAGAATATTCGTGCGACGACACAATCATTGGTGGACCCCACAACAAAGGTACTGTCGTAGTTAGAAAACGACCGAAATATTTTTTAAAATAACGGCAAAAAAATTATCGTTGAACTACCCGGTAATAAAAGTACAGTAATACGCGTGGTTGCATAGTAGCACACTGTATTGATGCTTACGTGAGAAGTCACCCATTTATACTCAATTATTGATACAGTAATTGCTGCATAATATCTATCATATTATTGATTCAATTATTGTCATAGTATCATCTGCATAATATTTTATATTATTAAATCAATAATTGAGACGACAAAGTTATTCATATTATTATTTGCAATATATTGACGATGTCAGAAAGTTACACGAGGAGAGGTTTGGTCACCTAATTCAGGCGCCAATAGGAGAAATCCTTATCGGAAGGCTCCCTCTTTTCTGGGAATGATCTGGTTGTTAAATATTGTGAGTTATAATATTAATGATGAATAAGTTCGTGTTGATTAAAGATGAAATTGATATTTCTATTGTGTTGGGATTATTAGTGTTAGTGGAAATCGACATCTATTCTGATAATAATTGATGTTTGGAGGTAATATTGACCAATCAGGTAATTAATCGGATAAATGAGCAAGTAATTGTTATTAATTCACATGCTTATAACTATTGATTCACATGCATGTACTATTATGGGAGGTGGTGCAAAATTAATAATACTTCCATGACTAAATTAAAAATTGAGGTATAGATGAAGGTACTATACTTACTGTAATTATTTTTTTCACATGTATAGAACTATTGAGTCACATGATATACTATAAGGGGAGGTGGTACAAGTTTGATAATATTTGCAGGACTAAATTAAAAATGAAGGAAGAGATGAAGGTATTATACTGTAATATTTTGAGCCCCAAAACGTGCAATTATCAAAACTATGTTTTCCTATAAATAGAGCTCATTCTTCTTTCATTCTCACCAATTCACTAAGACTCACAAGAGCATTTATAGATAGAGAAGCTATAGAGAGAAAGAAGAAGAGTATTTTGCTACTTCACTATTCCAGTATCCAGTCTTCTTTTGAGGTAAGGGGTATTATTTCTTTCGTATTCATGGAGAGAGTTATTTTCTTCAATACTCGTAAGGGTTGTTATTCAATTCTTTATTATTCATTGGAATAACTTTGTCACACGCGACTACCGCATTTACGTGGTGAAATTCTTCGTTATTCCATTCTTTATTATTACATTTGAATAATATGTCTCACGCTGGACTCTAGCAAGATTCATGGTGAATGACCTTCAGATTCATTCTTTATTAAATTGTGGAAATGATCTATCTACGTGGATTACGCGTATGCGGATGAAAATCTATTTGCGCTTCAGTATATTCTATTATAATCATATGAGATATCCTTTCTTTTGTACTCGCCATGGAATATCGTTTTCTTTTGTATTTTCCTTTTATGAGTACTATTCACAAAGTACTATTCACGGGTACTATTCACAAAGTACTATTCATGAGTACTATTCACGGGGTACTAATCTGTAAGACCCCGAATTTTATGAAATAAAAGTATTCAATTTTTCTATTCAGTAAATGATTAAATTGATAAAAGGTTAAAGTTAAGGGTAATATATGAATTTTTTCAAAATACGCAAGTGGTTATAAAATACTCATTGTTGTCGGGGAATATTCGTTTGGTCGTGGAATATTCTTGCTATCGGGGAATATTAAATGACAATGACACACGATCATTTTGTGGCCTGTAATGTAATAAATCATTCGGATGAAGAAAACGACAAGTTTGAGTTTTTATAAATAACGGCGTAATCGTTACCATTAACACTGTTGGAATACCCGGTGGTTAAAAAAAACGAATACGCGTGGTTGCAGACAAGATGGCTATTACCTCAGATTGCGATAAGTATTTTTCAATTATTGATTCTTACGTGAGAAGGCACTACTCAATAATTGTTACAGTAATTACTGTTCAATATTTTATTTTATTAGTTCAATAATTGTTGCGTTGATATTTTAAATTATTGTTGTTCAATAATTGTCACTGCTCAGCATCTCCATTATCAGATCAATAATTCATATTATTTGGAATAATATTATTAGATAGCATTATTGGCAATTTCTAGAAAGTTCTGTCAATGAGAGGTTTGGTCACCTAATTGCGCGCCAGTAAGGAGAAATCCTTATTGGAAAGCCTCCTCTTTCCTGGGAACAGCCTGGTTGTCATAAATGTGATTCTGTAATATTATTTGTGAATAATTAATTATTGATTTATATGATAAGAAAATATTTATTTGATGCGAATATAAATGATGGATTTATTTATGTGATTATAAATGAAGGAATTAATATTGAGGTATTTTATCAGTATTTTGTCGGATTGAAGGTATTAAAAGATCAAATCAGTGTTCTTACAGCTTAATTGTGTGAGTTATAATTTTTAATCTGACCGTTGGATCGTTGTGATTTTTGGATATGTTATACATATATAAGTTGAGTATATGTTCACAAATTTTGAATCGTTAAAAATGAACGAATAATTTGTTATGAATTTTAAGAGTGATCGATTCTAAATTAGGTTTATAAATGATTTTGGTGGAAAATTCTAGAAATGGGTGGGCCCCACTTTTGGTTGTTGGGGAAGATGGTTGATTTTTGGTGGGTGGATTAGTAGCAGGTAAAGCCATCAAAGTAGCAGTCAAGTTTGCTTGACGTGCATAATATTTTCCTATAAATAGAGGGCTAAGTTAGAATTGAAAATCACACCGTAATTCATAAGTTTTCTCTTTTCTCTCTAGATTATCGAGTGTATTTTGTGAGTATTTAGATACTTGGTGAGTTGCTATTCATCGGTCTGCAAGTTTCCTTCAAATGTCATATCCGATATCCATCCAAGTCTTGTCTTTTTGAGGTAAGGATAGTAAAAGGATTTTAAGGGTTGTTATGTTTCTCGGTTTCGTAATTTTTCCGACCTTCAAAATTTTGGAAAAATTTAAAATGATAATTTGATGAGTTTTCTTGATTGTGTCCAAAAATGGCAATTTTTGGATGTATAGATTAAGAGTTATGAATTTTACGGGAAAAGACTATTTTAAATGTAACCACTTATAACTCCTTATAGTTAACTCCAAAATTGATGAAATTCTTATTAGGAGTACATCTATATAATATCAGTGTGCTCTATGAATTTCGGAATTTTTAGACAAGAGTACAATTTATGATAAATGTCTAAATATTCGATGGTTTTGGCCATATGAAAAATAGTAAATGAATTTTAAAAATTATGAGAAAAATATATGTTCAATGTGGGACTATATTATGCTAAATACCAAAAAAGAAATATTTTTGGAACTGATTTGGTATTTTTCATGAAAATGGACTAGTTATGAGTAAATGAATTAAATATGTTAAGTGACGGAAGAAAATTGGAAAATATGATTTTATGCTTGAGAATCATATACGAGGTATATGCAGATTTTTGATGAGGGTTTTGGTTATTGGTGATGAAATCTTATGAGTTTGGAATTTTAGGATGATTAAATGCATTATTTAGTAAAGTGTAAACAATTAAAATAAATTGTTTATAAGTTTAAGAAATGTTATTTCAATATCATTATACCGAAATATTGGTATAAATTTTATTGTGGAATTTCTACCTTTTTGTGTCAGGTTTATTATTTATGGGTTACTATTCACGAGTTACTATTCATGACAAAATTGGTTTCTTTTTCTAACCAAATTATAGTTGATTTATGTATATTACTCTTGAGATTAAATCTAGATATTTTGATTATATTGATTTTACTATTATATATAACATTTTTATAACCCTAATGATAAAATTTCTCTTTGACTTGAGTGTAAAGATGGGGAGATTATTGGTATGATCATGACTATGGGTTCTCTTTGACTAGTAGTGCAAAGATGAATTGTGACTAGTATGATCATGACCATTGAATTTACAATTGAATATTTTTAGCTTAAGTGCAAAGGTGAATTAATCAACATGGTTATAATTATGGTTTATATATATTTTGAAATGATTATATATTTCTTTGAGATATTAATATCTTCAATATTTCGCCTGTAGTGCAAAGATGAATGTTATTGAATATCTTTGGCACGAAGTGCAAAGATGAATTGTTGATGAATATCTTTGGCCCGTAGTAGAAAAAGATGATGACTGTTATTGAATATCTTTTGCCAAGAGTGCAAAAGATGAACTCATTAATGAATATCTTTGTCCAGAAGGCTTGTAGTGCTTTAAGATGAATTTATTGGTATGATTATGAACAGGAACTGTGATTTGGTATAACCATGATCTTTGATGTTTCAGGTAAAGACATGTGAAAAAATTATCTTTGTCCTGGATGAGAAGAGAAATTTAGAACTACAATTATGATTATGAGTTATTCACATGATTACGGACAAGAACTGTTGATTGATGTTACAGGGATAAAATATTGTTGGTGGACTTTTAACATGGAGAAGATAATAAACTTTATGGTCTATTAGACTCTTCTAATGGATCGCTTCGTTCACATTCAACTATGGTTGAAATTTTTTATCATCTACCATATGTTCTAAATCTTTGATTTATTATTGATGAAGGCTATTGATAATTTAATTATCTTTAGTCATGATATTTTTTACTGAGCTAGTTGTGCTCACCCTTTTACTTCACAATTCCTTTTAGGTAATAGGAGTGTAGCTGGGTCGAGCGGGGGTAACAGGAGAATAGAACGGTGGTCATCATTTAGTAGTTATATTTGGTGAATCAAATAGGGTGAGGCGAACCTAACATTGGAAGGGTGTTTTGCCACTATCATACAAGATGTCTAAAGACATACAACCTCGTGTTATCATAAGACCGGGGTTGTGTACATCCACTTCTTCGAGTATATCTACGAAAGCACTACCTATATAATCTTGGTGTTTGTTTGAAGTATAATTCTCAATTAGAGACAAAGTGGAGATAATGATATGTCAAGAGAAGACTCACCATTGGAAAGAATATGATAGTAATCTTCGTTTTTCTTTGGGGGGTCTATCAATCAACCAAGGATAATTCTGTGGCCATATGATATCTATTATAACCTAGATGCATGGCCTCCCATGTACGAAGGTTTCCTTGAGCACTTCTCAAAGATTTTAATTTCTAAAATAGTTTTTTTTTACTATACCTTTATGTAAGATGTCATGGTGACATGCTACCCAAGTTGGTGTCAAGAGTCACAGTTGATATATATATTTGTATAAAAACTCACAACACATGAGTTGTTGTATTTTGCACGACAATTGTTGTAATAAAGTTGTAGTTATTTTTTGTACCATGTATTTGGCGACTCAGAATGGGTTGGATGGAATGGACCTATTTTGGGGTTGTCATATTTGGTATCAGAGCTATAAGTAAAGAGCCCCGAGCCTCTATCTGGTGACTTCCTGTTGATGGGGATGCAAATGGCTGGACTCTCGTAGGGATGCTCGCTGCATAATGGCAAACCGACAGTACCATTTGTGAGGTGCTGTCCACGGTTGGGACATGAGTCACATTTGGTATCAGAGCTTAGGGATATGGTCTCTGGCGGAGATCGGGGAATAGAATTAGGATGGGAGAGATGAGTAAATCCTTCGCTAGTGTGTCCTACCTAAGCTTATTTGTTGGTTAGTCATAATATCGGGATATTATGTGAAATATTAATTTGTTCAATTAACCCTTGTTTTGAAACTGTATTCTAGAATGATATCTGAAATACAGGAGATGAGCAATGGAGATATCATGATGACAGGGAAGATGGAATCTGAAATGAAAGCAAGGTATTCTCAACTCTTTGAAATACTGTGCACGTAAATTTCGAGGGCTTAAATTTCATAAGGAGGAGATTAGAAGACCCCAAATTTTATGAAATAAAATTATTCAATTTTTCTATTTAGTAAATGGTTAAATTGATAAAATGTTAAAGTTAAGGGTAATATATGAAATTTTTTAAAATACACAAGTGGTTATAAAATACTCATTGTTGTCGGGGAATATTCGTTTGGTCGTGGAATATTCTTGCTTTCGGGGAATATTCGACGACGACAGTTATATCATTTCGGGCCCCGTAATGTAATAACCATCGGATGAAGAAAACGACAAGTTTGATTTTTTATAAATAACGTAGTAATCGTTCATCAAGTAACATCGCTGAAATACCCATTGGTTAAAATACGAAGAATACGCTGTGGTTGACAAGAAGACACGATATATATTGCATGATTTTTTCAATTATTAATTTTACGTGAGAAGGCACTAATCAATAATTGTTACAAAGAATTATCGCTCAATATTTTATTTTATTGGTTCAATAATTGCAGCGTTGATATTTTAAATTATTGTTGTTCAATAATTGTCACTGCTCAGCATCTCCATTATCAGATCAATAATTCATATTATTTGGAATAATATTATTAGATAGCATTATTGGTAATGTCTAGAAAGTTCTGTCAAGGAGAGGTTTGGTCACCTAATTACGCGCCAGTAAGGAGAAATCCTTATCTGAAGCCCTCTTTCCCGGGAAGGAAATTCGTTGTCATAAATGTGATTACGTAATATTATTTTTGAATAATTAATTATTGATTTATATGATAAGGAAATATTTATTTGATGCGAATATAAATGATGGATGTATTTATGTGGTTATAAATGAAGGAATTAATATTGAGGTATTTTATCAGTATTTTGTCGGATTGGAGGTATTAAAAGATCAAATCAGTGTTCTTACAGCTTTATTGTGTGAGTTATAATTTTTAATATGACCGTTGGATCGTTATAATTTTTAGATATGTTATACATATATAAGTTGAGTATATGTTCACAAATTTTGAACCGTTAAAAATGAATGAATAATTTGTTATGAATTTTAAGAGGTGACTGATTCGGAAATTAGGTTTATAAATGATTTTGGTGGAAAATTCTAGAAATGGGTGGGCCCCACTTTTGGTTGTTTGGGGAAGATGGCTGATTTTTGGTGGGTGGAATAGTAGCGAGTAAAGCCATCGTGTAGCAGATCAAGTCTGCTTTCGTCTTAACATTTTCCTATAAATAGAGGGCTAAGTTAGAATGAAAATCACACCGTAATTCATAAGTTTTCTCTTTTCTCTCTAGATTATCGAGTGTATTTTGTGAGTATTTAGATACTTGGTGAGTTGTTATTCGGTCTGCAAGTTTCCTTCAAATAATATATCGATATCCGATTAAATGATGCTCTTTTGAGGTAAAGGGATAGTAAGGATTTTATGGTTGTTATATTTTTCGGTTTCAGTAATTTTTCGACCTTCAAAAAAATTTTGGAAAAATTTGAAATGATAATTTGATGAGTTTTCTTGATTGTGTCCAAAAATAGCGATTTTTGGATGTATAGATTAAGAGTTATGAATTTTACGGGAAAAGACTATTTTAAAAGTAACCGCTTATAACTCCTTGTGGTTAACTCCAAAATTGATAAAATTTTTATTGGGAGTACATCTATATAATATCAGTGTACTCTGTGAATTTAGAAATTTTTAGACAAGAGTACAATTTATGATAAATGTCTAAATATTCGACGGTTTTGGCCATATGAAAAATAGTAAATGAATTTTAAAATTTTGAGAAAAATATATGTTCAATGTGGGACTATATTATGCTAAAATCTAGTAAAAGAAATATTTTTGAACCGATTTGGTATTTTCATGAAAATAGACTAGTTATGAGTAAATGAATTAAATATGTTGTGTGAAGGAAGAAAATTGGAAAATATGATTTTATGCTTGAGAATCATATATGAGGTATATACAGATTTTTTATGAGGGTTTTGGTTATTGGTGATGAAATCTTATGAGTTTGGAATTTTAGGATGATTAAATGCATTATTTAGTAAAGTGTAAACAATAAAAATAAATTATTTATAAGTTTAAGAAATGTTATTTCAATATCATTATACCGAAATATTGGTATGAATTTTATTGTGGAATTTCTACCTTTTTGTGTCGGGTTTACTATTCATGGGTTACTATACTATTCATGACAAAATTGGTATCTTTTTCTAACCAAATTATAGTTGATTTATGAATATTACTCTTGAGATTAAATCTAAATGTTTTGATTATATTGATTTTACTATTATATATAACATTTTTATAACCATGATGATGAAATTTCTCTTTGACTTGAGTGTAAAGATGGGTAGATTATTGGTATGATCATGACTATGGGTTCTCTTTGGCCAAGAGTGCAAAGATGAATTGTGACTAGTATGATCGCCACTATTGAATTTACAATTGAATATTTTTAGCTTAAGTGCAAAAGGTGAATTGATCAACATGGTTATAATTATGGTTTATATAGATTTTGTAATGATTATATATTTATTTGAGATATTAATATCTTTGGCCCAGAAGCAAAAGATGAATTGTTATTGAATATCTTTGGCCCAAGTGCAAAGATGAATTGTTGATGAATATCTTTGGCCCGTATTGCAAAGATGACTGTTGTTGAATATCTTTGGCCTCAGAAAGCAAAAGATGAAACTGTTAATGAATATCTTTGGCCCGTAGTGCAAAGATGAATTTATTGGTATGATTATGAACAGGAACTGTGATTTGGTATAACCATGATCTTTGATGTTTCAGGTAAAGACAAGTGATAAAATTATCTTTGTCCTAGATGAGAAGAGACATTTCAAACTACAATTATTATTATGAGTTATTCACATGATTGTAAATAGGAACTGTTGATTGATGTTACAAGGATAAAACATTGTTGGTGGACTTTTAACATGGAGAAAATAATAAGCTTTATGGTCTATTTGACTCTTCTAATGGATTGCTCGTTCCGCTGTAACTATGGTTGAAATTTTTTATCATCTACCATATGTTCTAAATCTCTGATTTATTATTGATGAAGGATATTGATAATTTAATTATCTTTAGTCATGATATTTTTTATCGAAGTTAGTCAGGGTTTCACCCTTTTACTTCACAATTCCTTTCGTGTAATAGAGTAGAATTTGGGTCGAGCTGGGGTAATAGGGAATAGAAGCGGTTGTCATCATTTAGTAGTTATATTTGGTGAATCAAATAGGTGAGGCTAACCCAACGTTGGAAGGGTGTTTTGCCACTATCATACAAGATGTCTAAATACATACAACCTCGTGTCATCATAAGACAGGTCAGGTACATCCACTTCACGAGTATATCTACGAGCACTACCTATATAATCTTGGTGTTTGTTTGAAGTATAATTCTCAATTAGAGAGAAGTGGAGATAATGATATGTCAAGAGAAGACTCACCATTGGAAAGAATATGATAGTAATCTTCTCGTTTTTTCTTTGGGGTCTATTGGGTCAACCAAGGATAATTCTGGCCATATGATATCTATTATAACCTAGATGCACGGCCTCCCATGCACGGTAAGGTTTCTTGAGCACTTCCCAAAGATTTTAATTTCTAAAATAGTTTTTTTGACTATACCTTTATGTAAGATGTCATGGTGACATGCTACCCAAGTTGGTGTCAAGAGTCACAGTTGATATATATATTTGTATAAAAACTCACAATACATGAGTTGTTGTATTTTGTACGACAATTGTTGTAATAAAGTTGTAGTTATTTTTTGTACCATGTATTTGGCGACTCAGAATGGGTTGGATGGAATGGACCTATTTTGGGGTTGTCATATTTGGTATCAGAGCTATAAGTAAAGAGCCCCGAGCCTCTATCTGGTGACTTCCTGTTGATGGGGGATGCAATGAAGCCAGACTCTCCGTAGGGGATGCCGTTCTGCGGTGGCAAACTGATAGGTACCACTATGAGGTGCTGTCCACGGCTGGGACATGAGTCACATTTGGTATTAGAGCTTAGGGATATGGTCTCTGGCAGAGATCGGGGAATAGAACTAGGAGGGGTGATATGAGTAAATCCTTCGCTAGTGTGTCCTACCTAAGCTTATTTGTTGGTTAGTCATAATATCGGGATATTATGTGAAATGTTAATTTGTTCAATTAACCCTTGTTTTGAAGCTGTATTCTAGAATGATATCTGAAATACAGGAGATGGGAAATGGAAAAATCATGATGACAGGGAAGATGGAATCTGAAATGATTGCAAGGTATTCTCAACTCTTCGAAATACCAGGTACGTAAATTTCGAGGGCGAAATTTCATAAGGAGGAGAGATCAGAAGACCTCGAATTTTATGAAATAAAAGTATTCAATTTTTCTATTCAGTAAATGGTTAAATTGATAAAAGGTTAAAGTTAAGGATAATATATGAAAATTTTCAAAATACACAAGTGGTTATAAAATACTCATTGTTGTCGGGGAATATTTGTTTGGTCGTAGAATATTCTTGTTGTCGGGGAATATTCATACGACGGCGCAGTCATTTGTGGGCTCCGTAACAGAATAACTGTCGGATGAAGAAAACGACTAGTTTGAGTTTTTATAAATAACGGCGTAATCGCTATCAAATTAACACGTTAGAATACTCGTTGGTTAAAATACGATGAATACACGTGGGTCGCATAAAGAAACATTACCAGATTACATACAAGCGATTTTTTAATTATTAATTCTTAAGTGAGAAGGCACTACTCAATAATTGATGTGGTAAAAGTCCTCAATGGCCCGTAGTACATTGATGAACAATTATTGGTATGATTATGACTGTGGATTATTCTAGATAATCATGACTATCGATGATTACATGAATATCCTCGCCCAGTAGTGTGTGGATGATTCAATGATGTGGTTTATTTATTGTCGAGTCTCAGCCGATAAAGTTGATGAAAAACTTTTTAAATCATAGAAGATAGTAGATATCATGCTCTACTTGACTTTTCTAATGGATTGCTTGTTCCGCTGCAGTTGTTGATCTAAAACTGGTTGTCTATTGTATTCTATTAGTTGTCATATTGTTGATAAGTCTAAGGATAATTTATTCTGCATTATCTTAGTCATAATATTTCTTACTGGGCTAGTTGAGCTCACCCTTTTCTTTCTTTGTTTTCTTCAGGAAATGAGAATATAGCTGGAACGAGTCGGGAAATGGAGTGATGGTGCAGGATAATTGGCTTTACTAGTCCTTACTATTCTGTGAAATAGTGTGATAATAATTGTAATGCTGACTTCATTGAGTGTGAATATTAGGGGTGAGCATGGTGCGATTTGAAGTCTAAACCGCACCCGAAACCGCTTAGGTGCGGTTTGAAAAATTCAAAACCACACCCAAAATCGCTTGTGATTGGTGCGGTGCGATTTTAAAGCAAAAGTGCGGTTTTAATTGGTGCGCTATTTGCCCAAAATCAATTGAAACAACAAAAAAGTCTAAGCCTTCAATAAAATTTAACATAAAACTTACATTGAGCAATTAACTTAGTAACAAAGTCGGCAATGTGAATTATATCAAGCATGCTTTAAAACTAAAATATACGCTATATAAAACAACGGAGACCATATATTCGATAACAAGCAAGAATGTTTATCTAATTCCCCGAAAATTAAAAGTATATACTGGAGATACAATGAAACTCTATCTCATATATTCCAGGGAGGACTTATAGAATATAATCCTAACTATACCTAATTTGAAAAAATAATCTATTAGACTATTACTATTATAGCATTGACATTAACCAATGCATCAAGTGCTCGAGCCCCTCAGCTATAAGCCCCTCCAATAACGCATCAAACAAATTCGAAATTCCAAAACCCAATTGCTTAATTTTTCACTCTATAACCTCTAACATCTTTTTTCAATTGGTGAAAAAATGACAATGCAAGACTGAGGTTTTCTCTGAGCGTTTTCAAGTGAAAAATAACTTTAGAATTTACTAGAGATAATACATACATACACACACATGGTGCGGTTTCGGTTTTATTCGTGCGGTTTTGGCTAGTAACCAAATCGGAACCGTAAATTTGGTTATTCAACCCACCTAAAACCGCTTACATATGCCGGAATCGTTGAGTGGTTAAATGCATTTTTAAAAGTGTTTCGGTTCTAATTTGATTATTTGTTTCAAATTTCTAGTGGATATTGTCTAAAAGACAATATTCGCTTAAAAACTCAAATATGTTTTGTCGTATTTTTACACGATAGTCAGATTAAAGAAGTTTGTATTTGATTTTGCATCATGTATTTGCTTCAACTTATTATAAATAAAATCAATTTCCTCTAATTATTATTGTGAATAATAAGGTGTTAAATTGATATAATATTTTGGTTTTTGGGTGAAATGTGCAAATTTTGGAAAATAAGCAAAGTGGTTATAAAATAATCATTATCATTTGGGAATATTAGTTTGGTCGTGGAATATTCTTGTTGTTTGGGAATATTCGCATAAACACAAGTAGATCATTAGTGGGCTCCATAATGTAATAATAAGCTTCGGATGAAAAAACGAAAAGTTTGAGTTTTTATAAATAACTACAGCGTAGTTGTTACCGCTAACATCGTTGAAATATCTGGTTGTTAAAATACAATGAATACGTGTGGATGACAAGATTTTTGAATTATCGAGTCTTACGTAAGAAGGCACTACTCAATAATTGTTACAAAGAATTATCGCTCAATATTTTATTTTATTGATTCAATAATTGTTGCGTTGATATTTTATATTATTGTTGTTTCAATAATTATCACCGCACACAAGATATTTCCATTATCAGATCAATAATTCATATTATTTGAATAATATTATTAGATAGCATTATTGGCAATGTCTAGAAAGTTCTGTCAAGGAGAGGTTTGGTCACCTAATTATGTGCCAGTAAGGAGAAATTCTTATTGAAAAGCCCCCTCTTTCCTGGGAACGGCCTGGTTGTCATAATTGTGATTCTGTAATATTATTTGTGAATAATTAATTATTGATTTATATGATAAGAAAATATTTATTTTATGTGGATATAAATGATGGATATATTTATTCTTAGGTGGATAAAAATGAAGGAATTAATGCTGAGGTATTTTATCAGTATTTTGTCGGTGTGGAGGTATTAATAATCATCCGTTTGTGGATTTCGGATATTTTATGTTTGGAATTTGAAAAAAATCAAAGCTACAAGGTTGTAGAGAATTCGATTTCAGGCAGAATGAACATAAAATTCGTATTTTTCTGATAACCGGACTATTTTCTATGAATTATTGAAGTTTCGTAAAATTAAATTATTTTATTAAATTATGGGTGGGACCCACTTTGGTTGGTGTTAATAACATGTGGGTCACTGGAAAAATTCGTAATTGGTATGCTAGGCATTCAACAAAGTAGGCATGCATAGAAGAAATAAAAGAAAATAATATTTTATTATTTTAGTCTCCTATGGCGTTTCTAAAGATTTTCCTATAATAGACGCTTAGGTTAGAATTAAAAATCACACCGTAAACAAGTTTTCTTTCTCTCTAGATTATCGAGCGTATTTTTGTGAGTATTTAGATACTTTGAGAGTCTTTATTCAAGACAAGTTTTTCGTCAAGACTATATCCCAAATTCAAATAAGTACTGTTATTTTGAGGTAAGTGGATGTTATTTTCTTCAGTAAATGATATTATTTTTTCAATATCATTATGCCAAAATATTGGTCCGAACTTTTATCAAATTTGAAATTTTTGTGTCGAGGTTACTTATTCACGATATCAAGACTATTATTCATTAATACAAAGACTATTCATCGAAAAATAAAATTTTCTTTTTTTTTGTCCAAGATGTCTATTATGGTTACTATCTTTGATTGTATCCATATTTTGATCTTTATTTTGAATTTCGCTTCAAAATTGGTATTTATGAAGTATTATTGATCTTCGATAAACTATTATACTAATCACTACTATTTGTCCTTCCGTCTCACCGGATTCGCTTTTCTTTAAAATATTTTTCATCATCCTCATCCTAAATGATGATATTATGAATATCTTTGGCCCGTAGTACAAAGATGAATGATTAATCGATGAATATCTTTGGCCCATAGTGCAAAAGATGAACAGTGTTGAGATAAACATGACTAAATGGTGTGATATAAAATGAATATCTTTGGCTCAGAAAGCAAAAGATGAATATTTGATTAAAGATGTATATTGATTGTTGTTACAGGATAAAATATTGATGATGAACTTTAAATCTTAGAAGATAGTAGAACTCATTCTCTACTGACTATTCTAATGGATTGTCAAGCTTCACTGCGCAATTGTTGATCTAAAACTTATCTCATTATATTTTATAAGATTTTTCCTCGTTGGAAACTAATGATAATTTGTTGTATATTATCTTAGTTATAATATATTTTTTACCGGGCTAGTTGAGCTCACCCTTTTCCTTTTTGTTCCATTTTTCTTCTCGTGAGGTGATAACATAGCAGGATCTAATGAGGTATAGAGTGATGGTTCTAGAAAGATGTTTTTAGCAAATCCTCACTATTTCGTAAAATAGTGTTTGAATAATTGTAATGAGGACTTATTTGAGTGTGGATATTGTCTAGAAGACAATATTTGTATTTAAACTCATAGTATGTGTTGTCGTATTTTGCACGACAATTATATTATTGAAGTTGTAGTTTGCTTTATGTACCATGTATTTGGTGACTCGGAATGGGTGTTGTATACCTATTTTGGGGGCGTCACACTTATAGATTATTTGTTGTCATTTTTAAGATTACTAGTTGGTAGCCCGTGCAATGCACGAGTTAGTTGGAAAAGCTAAATATATAATTTGTTAAAATTGTGAAAGTTTAGAATATATTTTTGCATGACATATAAACTTTTAAATATTAACTTTTTCAAACAAAAAAAATACTATCCATAAAATCAAAAATCACAAAAATATTTGAATCAAAATTGGCAATGTACTTTGCAACTACGTATTAAAATTGAAATACCAACTAAAATCATGAATCAAACCCACATAAAAAAACCTATGTTCGATCCATATTTTTTACATTTTGAACGGTACCAAAAGCCAAGTACTTGGATCCTTGATGAAGGAACAGAGAGAAGGAACATTACTTTGACAATCTGAGATACCCAATGCCTAGCAACGCCTAGACAAAATTAACAAAATTATACTGCTTTGTACACTTTTGAAGCACAATAAGATCTGGGACAATCAACTTTAATAGGTTAGTAATATTCAGTTCAGATAATCCTAAATAACAAATGACTAAAGACTGCTCAACTATTTGTGTTTGTTCACCTATAGGTTTTATTTATGAGAATTGATATTGGTATCAATGACAACAGAAGCAATAACCACAATGTAGCATCAGTATATAGATCACAACTAAGGTCCACTTCTAGCAATTTTGCAAACAATAAACTTTAAACTTTCGATTTCCCGTACATTTTAGCTCATAAAGTTTGAACTGAATTAAAATAAAAACCGTTTCTTAGATTTCATAAAATCAATCCTAAGTGCCATGACATAGAGTTAGAGGTTTGATTTTCTCTACGAAAATTTAAAGCATGCATGAAATTCCAAGCCCAACCCTTTATGGGTTGATTTTGACAAAAAAATCCAAACATAGACCAAGGCATATAAACATCACAATGGCTGAGCAAAAAACAGAGGGATAAGCAATTAAAATATCACAGTTGATATCACACAACTGCAGGTACACAGTAAAAAATAAAGTATAATCAATTAAGTTTACAGTTGAAAATGAAAATGCCCAAAACTATTTTTGCTACTACAAACACAATGTACCACTTTTAATACATATATGGTACTGGCACAACACTACAATGCATCCCATGAAAGATGAAACTGCAATGGAACTAAAATTTCATTGAATAGACACATGTAGTTGCACATAAAATATAAACACACACACACACACACACACATACACATACATAGATATAAACTTCTCATGGTTAATGCAAATTGGTAATTAGATTTATAATAGAAACCCTTGTTCTTCACATAAACCAAACAACCAAGTACCTGATTAACAATTTCAAAAACAAATGAACTTAAGCCTGAAAGTGGGACTTGGTCATAGAATTTCAATAAATGAACATTACACTCGAAGCATACCATATTTTTAGTTCCTAATAGCTAAAGTTCTTAAACAAAGTACATTGTTACAACAGAAAAATGTTGATATCGCAACAGCTAAACTAAACTAAGTATGTCTAAATAAAATCAATGAAAGTTGAAAAATAAAAGAGCTATCAAATTTAGAGTAGTAAAATGAGTTTACCTGGTATAATTGTGAATATATATACACATCCCATGCCATTCCAAATCTGTAAATTTTAGTATGCTACAAAATTGTTTCATTTGTTTTGTTAAATTCATAAATTGAGTCCACAATTTCAAGAATCCCTTTATAGATTATGGCTTCTTCTCAAGTTCAAATTGTTTTGAGAGACCATAAAAGGCGAGAAAGATACATACAAAGTAATGTTCATGTTGTTATGCAGAAAAATCAATCTACTATCTTTAAAAACTGCTGCAATTCAGTCTTCAATATCTCTAACTTATCATCCATATTCATTTTCCCAGTGACTGATCAAAGTGAAAAAAATATATAAAAGAAATGATAATGGATTAAAATTTTGAAAAAAAAAACACTTCTTTCTTCTTCGTAATTTATTATCTAGTATCTACTATTTAGCAATTTAGGTTAATTTTGTGACGCCCCCAAAATTAGGTATACATCACCCATCTTGAGTCGCCAGATACATGGTGAAAGTAGTATGCATACAAGCCAATCATGTATGATGATAAAGCATATACTTTGTAATCAATCTTATTTATTTATTAATAAAAGAATTATTTATTAAAGGCATTTATTATCTACATGGTGCTATTTTAATAATATGTGATAAACCCATAGTTTTAAGCAATGCTTTTAGAATCATGATGAGATCATGCTAATGGATCTAAATTCTTAGATAGCTTAAAACTAAAATGTTCCCAATCAATGGATTACTAAAAAGGAGATTAGTGAATCCGGATAGATTGGTACGTACATTGCTTGCTCATTGGATGAGGATGATTGATCTCATGATCATTTGTGTGGAGACACTAAAGCAAGTATGTAGGTGCTTATTAGAGAATAAGTTCACTAAACGTGACTCGCTAAGGAATACCTAATGGAGTTTTACTTGTCTCATCAATGGGAATTCTGTAGTGATAAGAAGACAAATGATCTCAGACTTGAGATCATCATAGTATCTTATATATAATGAATTACACTTTGACTTATTCCTTAAGACTCTTAGAGTATATCAAAGGCTATGCTTGGGTGTAATAAGTTATATATGAAGATAATGAATGATCAATAAAGAATCTACCACTTCTAGTAAAAGAAGAGAAATGTCTTATGTGATTCGATAAACGACAACCCAGAATCCTTGGTTAAGGTGGAATGAAATTAGAAAGTAGTTTCTAATTTGTATTCATTAGAGTGTGCATTTAGGAATCGAAATACATATAATTAAATAAAATAAGACTCGACAAGAATTCCATGTCTTATATTTAATTGGGACATTATATGGTAGAAGGATTGAATTGACGGTAGAACTATTAACTCAAAGGTTCTTTTATGATTAATGTTGAAATCTATATTATCTCGGAAAGTTGTCGATGATCGCTAGGAGGCTTATCCCTAATGTAGAATAAATATTATTTGTTTAAATAAATTAATCGTTTAATTTATTTATTAAATAAGATTAGAATTGTTCTAATTGATTTATTCACGTAGGTTTAATATGGAGAACCTAAAGGGTCACACCATAAAAGGAAGAATAATTATTTAAGAAGTTAATGGCATAATCGTAATAATATAGTTAAGTATATTTAATTTAATCTATGGTGATAGAATAAATTAAATAGCTTAATATTTATTATTTAATATTTTAGAAATATTAAATATAAATTAATAAGAGGAGTCTTATTAATATTATTATTATTATTATTTTAATTTCTAAAAGAGTTTAGGAATTAATTTAATATAAGTACTTTCATTTATTCCTAATAGAATTAGGAGGGAAAATTAGTTAAAGGAGTTTAATTAATTATCCCTAATAAGATTAGGGAGCCCATTTAATTAAAAGAGTTTAATTAAATAAATAATACCTTATTTTAATTAAAATAGGTTACCCGATATCTTTATAAGAGGAGTCTTATATCGATATCATATATAACGTAATTTCAATAGTTGGAGAAGACGCCTCTTTTCTACAGAGATAGGAAAACTAGGGTTTGAGCCAATACACCCTTCTTCTTGAAAATTCTTCTTCCTTGGTGGATCACCTCTAGAGGCCATACACTGGGTGGCTTACATTGATCAAATGAAGGAATCTACCAGAGATTCAAGGAGATCGGAGAAGTAGTAGGAGTTGAACTCGCACTGTGGAAGCTCAGATTCACAAGGGTATGATTACATAACTTCTTGTTCTTCATTTTAATTAATAATATGCATAAAGGATGATCCGGGTAATTGGTTTGTGAAAAATTTTAAAATCTGATTTTATCATGCTTTCGCTATTTTTGCAATTTGATTGCTACTTTGATTTTCATAAAACCTAACACATGGTACAGAATTCAAATACAACTTAATAATACAACTGTCATGTACAATACGACAAAACATAAACTGTGAATTTGAATACAAATATTGACTACTAGAGAGTATACAAATTCAAAAGGTGTCCTCATTACAATTATTATCACACTATTTCACAGAATAGTGAGGACTACTAATGCACCATCTAGGACCATCACTATGTTCTCCGACTAGTCCCAGCCACGCTTCTCATTTCAAGAGAAGCGGTGAAAGAAAAGGTGAGCTCAACTAGCCTAAAAGAGGAAATATTATGACTAAGATAATGCGAATAATTTATCGTTAGCCTTCAACAAGTGTTAAACCGATAAAATATAATAACTATCAAGTTTAAGCTGCGCAATGAACAAGCAATCCATTAGAAGAGTCAAGTAGGAATAAAATCAACTATCTTCTATGATTTAAAAAGTTTTTCATCACTTTTATCATTGGGACTCAAATTTTAATAAATAATCCACATTATCGAATCACCCCCCGCACTACTACCAAGGATATTCTTTAAGATCACGACCATTTAATTATCCATGCACTACTACTTAAAGATAATCATATTTTCATCAATGGTCCTAATCATGCCATAAAATAATTCATCTTTGCACCATCGCCAAAGAGAATCCATAGCCATAATCATACCAAAACTATCCATCAATGCACTCCCGCCAACGAGGACTTTTTCCACATCATTTGTAACATTACGGTTATGATTATACCGAATAATCCCTCGGTCATAATCATACCAAGTCCATCTATGCACTATGTGCCACGTAGATGACTTTCAACATAATATAAACATGAGGATGATGACAATGATATAAGAATTCAATAAAACAAGTTCAAGAATTAATTTATCCAGAACTAATAACGCCCACATTATCAACATGATACTTCTTTTCAGAAAGTAAAATTCAAGAATGCTCAGAAGAATATTTCCATGAAAAGATACTGGATGAAGCGCAAATATCAAGGATATTCCACTAATTTCATGGAGTATAGAAGTCAAAGTTTTAACCAACTGAGTATAATAAAGAATGGAATAACAAAAGAAATAACCATGCATGCGATAGATCGCATACAGCAAAAGTTATTCCAAAATAATAATAAATAACGAAACAGTACGACGTAAAATGCATGCATGTGATATTCCAATGAATAATAAAGAATGGAACCAGTCCCACATAAAATGCATGTATATGATATTCTAATGAATAATAAAGAATGGAACCGTGTCCCAAGATAAACGCGAAAGAGTGATATTCGGATGTAATAATAAATAATGGAACCCAGTCCCACAGAACGCATGCATGAACGATATATTCTAATGTAAGAATTTCACCAAGTATAGGGTAGCCCACGATACAAAAGTTATTCCAATGTAATAATAAATAATGGAATAACCGATGTTCTCTTCATGAATACAAAAGAAATAATACCCTTTCACCGTAAAAAAAATCAGATATAAGAGTAGGAAGTAGTAGAATACTTTTCTATAGTTTCTCTATAATTTCTCTCTCTCAGAGTTTCAAAGTGAATTCGTAAGAAATAATGAAGGAATGAGCTTTATTTATAGAAAAATGGATGAATAAGAATTAATTCATGGACGGACAGATTGATTTACTTTTTAAACAGATAATCAATATTGATTTACTATTAAAACTTAAAGTAATTCATCCATACCGATTTATTTATTAAAACTTTAAACCAAATGATATATATTGATTCACTATTATAACTTTCACCAAATGATCCATATTGATTTATTTATTATATCTTCAACCAACTATTCGAAAAATTAGCACATCTCCTCATGGAATAATATTGTACCCAAAATGATTTGGACCGAAAAAAAATATATTTTACGAGTGATCAATAAGACTTCGTGAATAAGAACTCGTGAATAAGAATCGTGAATAATAACTCATGAATAGTAATTTGTGAATAGTACTCGACACAAAAAGTGTGATGCCCCAAAATTAGGTATACATCACTCATCTTGAGTCGCCAGATACAAGGTATGTAATATAAATACAATCTTAATTATACAACAAGAGAATGTGAGTTTAAATACAACATCGCCTTCTAGATAATATCCACTCTCGTAATGAGTCCTCATTACATTTATTGTTACACTATCTAATGTAATAGTGAGGACTACTAGCTAATACTATCATCCCAGGACCATCACTCCGCTCCCCGACTGTCTCACCACGCTTCTCATTTCCTCAAGAGAATAAAGTGAAAGAAAGGGTGAGCTCAACTAGCCCAAGAAGAAATATTATGACTAAGATAATACGTAATAAATTATCATTAGCCTTAAACAATGTTAAACCGATACAATATAACAAACATCAAGTTTAATCAGAAGCGAAACAAGCAATCCATTGAAGAGTCAAGTAGAGAATAAAATCTACTATATTCTATAATTTAAAAGGTTTTTCATGACTTTTATCATCGAGACTCAAACTTAATAAATAATCCACATCATCGAATCACCCCGCACTACTGCACTCAAGGATATTCTTTAGTATCACGACCACAATTATCCATGCACTACGGGCCAAGAATATTTGTGTATTCATTAATGGTCATGATCATGCCAACAATCGCCCATCAATACACTATGTGCCAATGAGGACTTTTACCACATCATTTGTAACATTACGGCCACGATTACACCGAATAATCTCGGTCATAATCATACCAAGTCCATCTACGCACTACTGAGCCACAGATGACTTTCAACATAATATAAACATGAGGATGATGACAATGATATAAGAATTCAATAAAACAAGTTCAAGAATTAATTTATCCAGAACTAATAACGCCCACATTGTCAATATGATACTTCTTTCAGAGTAAAATTCAAGAATGCTCGGAAGAATATTTCCATGAAAAGATCTTTGGATGAAGCGCAAATATCAAGGATATTCCACTAATTTCATGGAGTATAAGTCAAAGTTTTAACCAACCGAGTATAATAAAGAATGGAATAACAAAAGAAATCACCACGCACGCGATAGATCAAGACAGCAAAAGTTATTCCAATGTAATAATAAATAATGGAACCAGTCCCACGTAAAATGCATGCATGTGATATTCCAATGCAGAATAATAAAGAATGGAATAACAATGTAAATCACCATGAATGCGGTGCATTGATATCAGATGTAGACAAAGTTATTCCAATGTAATAATAAAGACGAAATCAGTCAAAGCGTAAAACGCATGCATGTGATATTCCAAATGTAATAGTAAAGATTTAAATAATAGAAGAATGTCACCAAGTATAGGGTAGCTCACAGATACAAAAGTTATTCCAATGTAATAATAAAGAATGGAATAACATAAGTTCTCTTCATAATACAAAAGAATAACATCTCTTACGAAAGTACAACAAATAATATTCCCTACCCAAGAAGAAAATCTTTGGATATATAAATAAGTGAAGAAGCAGTAACACTTTTCTTCTTTTCTCTTTATAGTTTTTTTCTCAGAGTTTCAAAGTGAATTCGTAAGAAAATAATGAAGGAATGAGCTTCTATTTATAGAAAAATGGATCAAGATAGTAACTAACTTATGAACGGTCCAGATTGATTTACTTTTAATCGACAATCCATATTTAAAGCAAAATCTTTTAAATAAAATATAATATATTCTATTTATAATCTAATAAAACGAATAACTTTATAAAAGATTTTACCACGCAAACACTATGCAGCAATTATGCAAACACTATGCATAATAAAATATAATATATTCTAATTATTGTCTAATAAAATAGATAACTTTATAAAAGTATTACATTTTTTATATAAAAAGATTTTACTATGCAAAATTCTATGCAACACTACTTGCAATGTAATATAATATATTCTATTTATAGAATAACTTTATAAAAGTATTCATTTTATATATAAAAGATTTTTGTATTATTACATTAATAATACCAACAAAACCGAAAGTGACTTATCACGTAAGCATCAATAATCAATACCGTGTGCTACTATGCAACTACGCCAGACATCGCACTTTTAACACCGGTGTTTCAATAGTTAACGGTAAAACTTCCGCCGTTATTTTCATAAAGTATTTTGTCATTTTCTCAATCCGACAATAATTCCGTTGTGGGGGTCCACCAATGATTGTGCCATTGTGCATTTAATATTCCTCGCTAAAACGAATATTCCCTCACCAATCGAATATTATATAACAACTCATGTGATTTTACAAAATTTATAAATATTACCCACAACTATAACATTATATCAATTTCACTCCATAATATTCAAAAATAATATTTATAGAAAATTCATCTTTATTCAAAAGTTGGGGTCTTACAAAAGTGTCTCAAATAATTCGATTGAACAATACCGAGTGACTTCTCACATAAGCATCAAAAATCAATACTGTAGTAAAGCATCGCAAGTAACCACGAGTATTATCAGTACTTTTAACACCGGTGTTTCAACAGCTTAACCAGAAACTTCCGCCATTATTTTCATAAAGTATTTTTGTCGTTTTCTTAATCCGACAATAATTCTGTTGCGGGGTCCACCAATGATTGTACCGTCGTATGGATATTCCCCGACAAATAGAATATTCCCCGACCAATCGAATATTATATTACCACTTGCTTACTTTGCAAAATTTGTAAATATTACCCACAACTATAACATTACATCAAATCAACACCATAATATTAAAAAAATTATTTCGAGAAAATTAAATCTTTATTCATAAAATCTGGGGTCTCACAATCTCTCCTCCTTATTAAATTTCGCTACCGAAATTTACGTACGCATACTGGTATCTTAGAAACGGTGAGGATACTGACTTCACTTCAAATTCTAACTCTCGAGGTATAACCTTTGAAGCGTCGAATATGATCCTTTTATCCAAGATGTTAACACGTATCTCCTCACACGTTAAATCTTCCGCTATCTTTTTCGGTTCTAAATTAATAATGTGGTTCGGGTCGTCCACATATTTATGTAACATCGATACGTTAAAAAAGTTATGAACACGCGACATACTTGGCAGTAAAACGAGTCTATACGCCACAGTTCCTACTCGATCAAGGATTTCAAATGGGTCATTTAAATCGAGGGTTGAGATTTCCTCTCTTCATCGATTCTTGCTTCTAGAATAACGCCCTCTTGAACCTTCTTCTTCACATTCATCAGCTCTGAGTATGTAGCTTGCACGGCTTTAACTTTATCAATTAAAGTCAAATCTACTCGTATATTCGTTATCTTCACGTGGCTCCCTAGAGTCTTTAACTCTATCTTCATCATTTGTAAGTCGTACGAAATGGGTCTTTGTGTTAACAACACGCACTCGTATACGATCTTCTACTCAACGCGTCAGCTACCACGTTCGCTTTTTTTACGATGGTATTGAATGGTACGATCGTAATCTTCAACAGCTCGAGTCAACGTCTTTGGCACATGCTACATTCGTTTTAGGTGAAGAAAATATTTGAGGGTTTTAGAAATGGGTTTTGTACTGGGGTCAATACAAAATTTGATTTCACGCTCTAGGGGTAGGCTAAGAAGTCTTCAAGAATACATCAGGAAATTTATTAACAATAGAAATATCATTCAAAACTGTGACCCTCATCCAAGACTTGGATAGTACGCCACATTGATACCTATCAACTTGCCATCGTCATTCACGACGTCGCCTATAAAAAGTCTTGCTTCGGTGCATTCCACATAAGGAAGTCAACAACGAAAGGACCAGGGATCTTTACTTATGGCTTGATATGACAATGATTGACTTTAGTGGTTTGGTTGCTTGAATTCGGATAACAGGTTGGTTAGGAATATGAAAGCTAACAACCTTACGAAAAATATGATGAGTAGTTAACCAATCGATTCCTAAAATCGCATCAAATGCAAATATTTTCAAAGAGATAAGATCGACAGGTAACGTAAAAGTGTCAATTTGAATTAACAAGATCTATAAACAGTGGAGGTAACGAAGGTTTCTACTAACGAAGTTTTAACCAATAAGTCAAAGTCTAATTTCTCCGAAGTCAAATTTAAACGTTGAGCGCAAGCAAGAGAGATAAAAGAATGGGTAGAACCGGTATTGAATAAGGTATAGACTTCACAAGAATTTATAATTAACTAACCCGTGCTAACTTCATTCGGGTTACTCGCTTTTTGAGAAGTCACGAAAAATGTTCTTCTTGAAACCACCGACTTTGTTTTGTCCGTATCCGCCTTTGGTGCCACCGTTCCAGCTGGACTTGACTATACGACAAAATTGAGCTAAATGACCTTCTCTTCTTGAAATTTCTACTTCTATTATCTTGGCCATGATTACCACCGAAGTTGTTATCATTCTTGGCATTATAATTTCCCCCACGATGGTTATCATTGTTCCGATGGTCGTTGCCACCGGTATGATTATTATCGTGTTGTTGGTCGTTACCTTTTGGTTGAGCTGACTCAACGGTCCCATGTGCTTCATTGCTTATCTCAGTATTTTCATATGCCATTTTCAAACACTGTCACAAAACAAGGGTTAATTAACATGTCACATATTATCCATATACTCTGACCGACCAATTAAATACCAAATAAACTTAGGTAAGTTATACTAGTGAAAGAATTCCCCGTCTCTCCCCTCCTAGTTCTATTTTCACATCCTAGCCAGGGATTATATCCCTAAGCTTTGATACCAACTGCGACGCCCCCAAAATTAGGTATACATCACCCATCTTGAGTCGCCAGATACATGGTATAGAATTCAAATACAACTTAATAATACAATCAGGTACAATACGACAAAACATAAACCGTGAGTTTGAATACAAATATTGTCTACTAGAGAGTATACAAACTCAAAAGGAGTCCTCATTATAATTATTATCACACTATTTCACGTAATAGTGAGGACTACTAATGCACCATCTAGGACCATCACTGCTGTTCCTCGACTAGTCAGCTACGTTACGCTCTCATTTTCAAGAGAATAAAGTGAAAGAAAGGGTGAGCTCAACTAGCTCAAGAGGGAAATATTATGACTAAGATAATGCGTAATAATTTATCGTTAGCCTTCAGCGGTGTTAAATTGATAAAATATAATAACTATCAAGTTTAACTACAAATGAACAAGCAATCCATTGAAGAGTCAAGTAGGAATAAAATCTACTATCTTTTATGATTTAAAAAGTTTTTCATCACTTTTATCTTTGGGACTCGACTTAATAAATAATCCACATCATCGAATCACCCTCGCACTACTACTGACAAGGATATTCTTTAAGTATCACGACCACGAATTATCCATGCACTACGCCTAAAGATAATCATGTTTTCATCAACGGTCCCGATCGTGCCATAAAATAATTCATCTTCAGACCATCGCCAAAGAGAATCCATAGCCATAATCATACCAAAAACTGGCCCATCAATGCACTACTACGGGCCAATGAGGACTTTTTCCATATCATTTGTAACATTACGGTTATGATTATACCGAATAATCCCCGGTCATAATCATACCAAGTCCATCTATGCACTACAAAAGCCACGATGACTTTCAACATAATATAAACATGAGGATGATGACAATGATATAAGAATTCAATAAAACAAGTTCAAGAGTTAATTTATCCAGAACTAATAACGCCCACATTGTCAACATGATACTTCTTTGAGAGTAAAATTCAAGAATGTTCGTAAGAATATTTCCATGAAAAGACATCGACGAAGCGTAAATATCAAGGATATTCCACAAATTTCATGGAGTATAGAAGTCAAAGTTTTAACCAACCGAGTATAATAAAGAAAGGAATAACAAAAGAAATCACCATGCATGCGATAGATCAAGCTTACAAGTAGGTTATTCCAAATGTAATAATAAATAACGGAACCGGTCCCGCAGAAACGCACGCATGCACGTGATATTCCAAATGTAATAATAAAGAATGGAACCGAGTCCTGCGTAAAATGCATGTAGGCAGGATATTCTAATAGAATAATAAAGAATGGAACCGTGTTTTTGTAAACGCTTGCATGTGATATTTCGACATAATAATAAATAATGGAACCAAGTCAGGGTGTAAACGCATGCACAAGGATATTAAAATGTAAGAATTTCACCAAGTATAGGGTAACTTGGCGATACAAAGCTATTCCAACGTAATAATAAATAATGGAATAACCGATGTTCTCTTCATGAATACAAAAGAAATAATACCCTTATCGTAAAAAGAAACCTAATATAAGAGTAGGGAAGTAGAAGAGAATACTTTTCTATAGTTTTCTATAATTTCTCTCTACAGAGTTCAAATGAATTCGTAAGAAATAATGAAGGAATGAGCTTTATTTATAGGAAAATGGACCTGAATAAGAACTAATTCATGAACGGTCCAGATTGATTTACTTTTAAGCAGACGGTCCATATTGATTTACTATTAAAACTTAAAGCAAACGGTCCATACCGATTTACTATTAAAACTTTAAACCAAAGAATCCATATTGATTCACTATTATAACTTTTCACCAAATGATCTATATTGATTTATTATTATATCTTCAACCAACTACGAAAAATTAGCACATCTCCTCATGGAATAATATTGTACCCAAAAATGATTTGGACCGAAAAAAAAATATATTTTATGGGTGATCAATAGTACCCCGTGAATAGTAACTCATGAATAGTAACTCATGAATAGTAACTCATGAATAGTAACTCGTGAATAGTAACTCATGACTAGTACTCTGACACGAAAAGTGTCCTGAATACCCGATTGAACAATACTGAGTGACTTCTCACATAAGCATCAATAATCAATACTGGTGTGCTTCTTTGTAACTACGCGTAGACATCAGATTACTTTAACAACAAGGTGTTTCAACAGTTAACGATAAAACTTCCGCCGCTATTTTCATAAAGTATTTTTGTCATTTTCTCAATCCGACAATAATTCTGTTGCGTGGTCCACCAATGATTGTACCGTCGTACGGATACTCCCCGATAAAAAGAATATTCCCCGACCAATCGAATATTATATAACCACTTTCTTACTTTGCAAAATTTGTAAATATTACCCACAACTATAACATTACATCAAATCAACACCATAATATTAAAAAAATTATTTCGAGAAAATTAAATCTTTATTCATAAAATCTGAGGTCTCACAAATTTTGTGTGAATCGACTGATAATACTCATAATTGAGTATTTCAAATCTGTTTTGAAAAGAAAACACAAAACCTAATTATGCGAAGATGAAGCGATAAAGAGATAATGAAGGGGGAATTACACGAAAGTTTGCAGCTTTAAAAAAATTAATCAACAACTAAAATCAATTATGAAATATTTGTAGAAATAGTAAACTATATTAATTTGTTTTTTATAAGCAATGAGAATTCATTGTTACTCATCAAATATGTATGCACGTTGTGTAAAAATGAATATAAACTCACGTGGGTATGGTTCAACATCGCCAAGAAATGATTGCCAAAAGCTAAGGCTTTAGTCGATTGTGGAAAAGAAGAAAAATCATATCGATCTCACATAATCATCCATCAATAGTTGTTTCCCCTTCTTCATAGTGGGAGGGGTACTCTCAGCAGCCTGCCTTGCCAATGAACGCTTTGACAACATCATGTTCTGGAAAGGCAGTGGAGAAAAAATAATTTACTCAGTATAAATGGATTCAGCAGTTGTTGAGAACTCAAAAAAATGACCTGAACTACTAATTACTAACAAAAATATTAAATAAAAGCAATGACAGGAGCGAGCAAGAAACATCACAGCAAATGAGCAAAAGTAACAGAAAATCTACTACAAAAAATGATCACATTCTTCATTATACAACTTCCCTTTGTTCTGACCATACTGGATCTTCAATTCCAGCCAATGATTCTTATAATTGAATTAACAAAGAGGAACACCTTTTCAATAATAAGTCAAGACAATTAGCAAGTTCAGTAACAGAATGGAGAGTCAAGCAAATCATATAAACACTAAACTACTATTACTCAAAAAAAAAAGCTAATCAACAACTAAAATTAATTATGAAATATTTGTAGAAACAGTAAACTATATTCATTTATTTTTTTTATAGGCAATGGGAATTCATTGTTACTCATCAAATATGTATGCACGTTCTGTAAAAATGAATATAAACTCACGTGGGGAATGTTTTCTTTGATTAGCCTGAAAATTGTTGTTACGGTTGTGATATTCAAATATGGGATTACAGACATTTAGGTCATCATTATCTCTGGTTCCAACTGCAATTGCATAATTAGACTTCATTTGCATACATTTTAATTTATGTATTATTCTACATGAGCAATATATGACAAATTTATTGTGTTAATATCACAATATGCTAACCACTTTCCATAGCAAAATGCTAGCACCTAAGGCAGATTATGGGTATGGTTCAGCACCGCCAAGAAATGATTGTCAAAAGCTGTTTCTATGAAAAATGTTTTGTATGTTGAGAGTATATACCTTGAATGTGAGATCCATTAAAATGTATAATTACATCTATCAACACAATACAAACCTGCTCGGATGAAGTATCTTCTTTTAGATCTCTCTAAGTTCCACGAACTCTTAACTGAAGAATTCGTCCAGGATAAACAATCTGCAAGAACATAAATTGACTAGTAAGTTCCATTCAAATTGTAACTTATCATAATAAAGAAATTTTGCAATAATAGAAACTCTAAAAAAATAGAATTTTTTTTAAGGCAGAGCAATATGTAATTTACCATTAATTAGTAAGAACATAGAACATATGTAAGACCCCAGCTTTTATAAATAAAGATGAATTTTTCTATAAATATTATTTTGAATATTATGGAATAAATTTGATATAATGTTATAGTTGTGGGTAATATTTATAAATTTTGCAAAGTATGCAAGTTGTTATAAAATATTCGTTTCGTCGGGGAATATTCTTTTTGTTAGGAATATTCGCATAAACGGCTCAATCATTGGTGGACCCCATTAATGTAATTATTGTCGGATTGAGAAAAGCGACAAAAATATTTTATAAAAATAACTTGGCGGAGGTGTTACCGTTAAAAGCTGTTGAACTAAGGTGGTAAAGTAAAGAATACTGGTGGTCGATAAGTAGACACCAGTATTGATTATCGATGCTTTACGTGAGAAGTCACTCATTTACGCTTCAATTATTGCTACAAAGAATTCTTGATCATATCTCTTATATTATTGATTCAATTATTGTCACAAGATCATCCGTATAATATGTTATAGTATTAAATCAATAATTGAGACGACAAGTTATAAATGATTAATAATTGTTGAAAGATTAAATATGTGTTGATGAAAAAAAATGATTTGTGGTAAGTTTGATTATTTTATGGGGGCTCATATGTCATCATCTAAGAGTCTCTTCAATCGATAGTATTTACCTTCATCAATAGTAATTACCTTCGTCAATAGTAATTACCCTTGTGAATAGTATTTACCTTCGTCGATAGTAATTACCTTCGTCGATAGTAATTACCCTTGTGAATAGTATTTACCTTAAATCGATAGTAATTACCTTCGTCGATAGTAATTATCCTTGTGAATAGTATTTACCTTCGTCAATAGTATTTACCTTCGTTAATAGTAATTACCTTTACCCAGACGTCGAACCACTTGTCGTTTCACATTCTGAGCGTCCAAACCAATTCGTCAAGCCACTTGCGCTTTTCACACTAAGCGGTCTAAAAGCTAGAAATCTTCTATAAATAGAGGCTCAGGGCTTCATTATTTTTTCACGAATTCATTCAAGTTTATAGAGAGAGAAAGTATAGAGAGAATAAAGAGAAAGAAGAAGAGTATTTTGTTACTACATCTTGGCGATATTCAATCTCCTACCAAATGTAAGGGGTGTTATTCTTTCTTATTCATGAAGAGAATCGTTGTTATTCCATTACTTATTATTCATTGGAATAACTTTGTATACGTGGTTTACCCTATACTTGGTGACATTCTTCTATTATTCGCATTGGAACATCCTCATTCGTGTGTTTTACACGGACTGGTTAAAATCTTTATTATTCTGTTGGAACATCCCGTGCGTGTGTTTTACACCGGACTGGTTCCGCTCTTTATTATTCATTGGAACATCCTGCTCGTGTGTTTTACAGGACTGGTTAAAATCTTTTTATTATTCTGTTGGAATATCTATCTGTGTTTTTTACGGATCCGGGTTCCATCTTTATTATTACATTGGAACATCCCGCTTTGTGAATTTCACGACTCGGGTTCCGTTATTTATTATTACATTGGAATAACTTTTCGCGTGTGTGGTCTATCGCATGCATGGTGATTTCTTTTGTTATTCCATTCTTTATTATACCCAGTTGGTTAAAACTTTGACTTCTATACTCCATGAAATTAGTGGAATATCCTTGATATTTGCGTTTCATCCAAAGATCTTTTCATGAAAATATTCTTCCGATCATTCTTGAATTTTACTCTACAAAACAAAGATCACGTGTTGATAATTTGGACGTTAATAATTCTGGATAAAATAATTCTTGAACTTGTTTTTATCAATTCTTATATCTTTGTCATCATCCTCATGTTTATATTTTTTAAAGTCATCTCGTGGCTCAGTAGTGCATAGATGGACTTGGTATGATTATGACGAGAGACTACCGGTGTAATCATGACCGTAATGATACAAATGATGTGGTAAAAATCCTCGAGGGTTAGTAGTAGTGCATTGATGGATGATTGTTGGCATGATCATGACCATTAATGAATACACAAATATTCTTCGCCCGTAGTGCATGAATAATTGTGGTCGTGATCTAAAGAATATCCTTGGTAGTAGTGCGGGGGTGATTCGATGATGTGGAATATTTATTAAAGTCGAGTCTCATTTATAAGCGATGATGAAAAACCTTTAAAACCTAAAAGATAGTAGACTTTATTTTCTACTTGACTCTTTTAATGGATTGCGTATTATTCACCGCAGCTTAAACCGGTTGTCTATTGTATTTTATCGGTTTAACATTATTGAAGACTATTGATAATTTATTCTCGCATTATCTTAGTCATAATATTTCTTCTTTGGGCTAGTTGAGCTCACCCTTTCTTTCACCGTTTCTCTAGTGAAATGATAATATAATTTGGGACGAGTCTGGGAAACGAGTGATGGTCCCGAAGATAGCATTAGTAGTCCTCACTATTCGTAAAATAGTGTGATAATAAACTGTAATGAGGACTTTTGTTTGAGTTTGTATAATATCTAGTAGATGATATTTGTATTTAAACTCACGCTTTATGTCGTTATTGTGCCGACAGCTTATGTTAATAAGTTGTATTTAAATTACATACCATGTAAGTGTCGAACCCAAGATGGGTGATGTATACCTAATTTTGGGGGCGTCACGGTTGGTATCGAGCTTAGGATATGATCCTGGCTAAGATGTGAGAATAGTACTAGGAGGGGAGAGACGGGAATACCTTCGCTAGTATGACCTACCTAAGTTTATGTCTTTATTTTATTGGTTGGTCGGAAGATAGGGATAATTTGTTTCGTGTCAATTAACCTTTTATTTTGTGGCGAAGATCTCGAAAATGACATCTCGAGAATGTTGAGAATAAGAATGGGCCTTGAGCGATCGTTGATTCACCACATATCAATAATCGAGGATAATGTGCATCGTGAAGGCGACAATCCTCACGTGAAACAACAACACCGACCAAATGACGAATGATCAAATGTTCGTGAGAGGCTTTATGCAATTTATGCAACAATGAAAGCGAGAGCGACTCTCGCCCAAAACGTAGGGGTGAAAACACGGAAAACTCTCAGGCGGTCACCGCTTAAACAATTTAAGGAGCTGGGACCACCGGAGTTTAAGGAGAAAGCAAAACCACTTCGGCGGAAGCATGGATAAAGCAGATTATCAAGATATTTGATGTCTTGGGATGCTCCGAGGAGCAAAAGGTTCCCTTCACGCTTTTATGTTCTTGGCGCTGGAGAGGCGGACATTGGTGGGAATCGGTAGAAACGTACTCAACCAATTTGTCATCAAGATATCTTGGGAGAAGTTCCAGAGTCATTCAACGACAAATACTTTCCCGAAAGTATTCGCCACATGAAGGAGGTGGAGTTTATCAAGTTGGAATAAAACAATATGGCCAGTGTCGCAATACGAGGCAAAATTTATGAGTTATCACGTTTCGCCCCACTTGGTGGATAATGAAGAGAGAATGGCGCGAATGTTTTTAAGAGGTTTGAAGTCAGGAAATACGTCAACATCTTATTTCTCATAAACCGTGTTTGTATTAAGATGTTGTAAATAGGGCTCGATTAGTGGAGCGCGATAATGAGTCAACGAACTAAAAGAGAAGCGGTAAGCAAAATTATAATACCAATGAGAATAGTCATCAAAGCGGTGACAACAAAGCGTGGAGGGAATCAACAAAGCCGGATATGGTAACCACTTTGGTGGTAATCGGGGCCAAAACAATAAGAATGGACATTTCAAGAAAAGGAGATTCAACAATGATGGAAAGACGCAAAGACCAAAGACCCATTGTTAAGGAAGGAGAAAGACCACCTATCATATGCTTCAAATGCGGAGGAGAGGACACATCGATCAAATGCGTAAATCATGCCGTCCAAAGCATGTTATAATTGTGGAAGAGAAGGTCACTTAGCTCGATTTTGTCGTTCATCAAGACAAATTCAACTAGGATGGAGGCACCAAAGGCCATCCCGTAAAATTCAAAACCTTAGTCTTAAGGAGAGCATTTGTTGTGACCTCCCAAAGAGCAAGGAATCCGAATGAGGTCATCACGGGTAAGCTTATCATAAACTCTAATGAAGTCTATACTTTATTTGATACCGGTTCTACCCATTCTTTTATTTCTCCTACTTGCGCTCATCGATTAAATTTGACTCCGGAGAAATTAGACTTTGACTTATCTGTGGAAACTCCGTTGGGAGAAACCTTCATTACATCCAATTGTTTATAAGTCTTGTTTGGTTCAAATCGGTACCCTCACATTACCTCGTCGATCTTATTTCATTAAAAATACTTGCATTTGACGTGATTCTGTGGATTGATTGGTTAACTACTTATCATGCAAAAATTGATTGTTTTTCGTAAGGTTATTAGCTTTCATATTCCTAATCAACCTATTATGCGAATTCAAACGACCAAACCATTAAAATCAATCACGGTCATCTCAAGCCATAAAGCTATTCGTTTATTGAAAAGCGGATGTCGCTTTCTTAGCTCATGTCATGATTTAAATAAAAATACGTCGCTTTTTAAACGATATTCCTATTGTTAATAAATTTCCGACGTATTCCAGAAGAACTTCCCTGGCCTACCCCCAGGCGTGAAATTGAATTTTGTATCGACTTGAACCCCAGATAAAACCTATTTTCAAAGCCCCATATCGAATGGCTCTATTGAACTTCGGGAGTTAAAGACCCAACCTGCAGGAATTGTTAGACATTGGCTTTATTCATCCTAGTACTTCTCCTTGGGGTGCTCTGCTCTATTCATGAAGAAGAAAGATGGGAGTACGCGACTTTGTATTGATTATCGGGAGTTGAATCATGTCACCATAAAAAAATAGGTATCCATTGCCACGTATTGATGACTGTTTGACCGGTTGCAAGGAGCCAAATTCTTTTCAAAGATTGATCTTCGCTTAGGATATCACCAATTGAAGATTAGAACCACCGACATTCCAAAGACGGCTTTCGGAACTCGATGACGGGCATTATGAATTCTAGTCATGTCTTTTGGATTGACTAATGCCCTGCCGCTTTATGGATATGATGAACCGAGTATTCAAGGAATATTTAGATCACTTTGTGGTCGTCTTTATTGATGACATCCTTATTTATTCCAAAAGCCGTGAAGATCATGAAAGCAAACACTTGAGGTCGACACTCCAAAAGCTTCGTGAATATAAGCTTTATGCCAAGTTGAAGAAATGCGAGTTCGCTTGAAGAAGTAGCATTCCTTGGGCACGTGGTATCAAGTCATGGAATATCCGTTGACCCAAAGAAAGATTGAAGCTATTCAAAGTCGGGAACAACCTAAATCGATGATAATCGGCACGTAGCTTTTTCGGTTTAATTTGGTTATTATCGGAGATTCGTGGAAGGATTTTCTCGAATCGCTATTCCATCGACTCGGTGACTCGGAAAAGATACAAAGTTCGGTTGCGAAGAATGTGAGAAGAGTTTTCAAGAACTCAAGAGGAGACTTATTTCAAAGACTGTTACGACAATACCATCCGGCTCGGAGGATTTGTCATCTACATGTGATGCTTGAAGCAAAGGTTGGGATGTGTTCTTATGCAACATGGAAAAGTTATAGCTTTATGCCTCGCGACAACTCAAAGAATATGAGAGGAATTATCCTACTCATGATCTAGAGTTAGGCAATTTGTTGTCTTTGCAACTTAAAATTTGGAGGCATTACTTGTATGGGGAGAAAGTGGAGATCTTTACGGATCATAAAAGCCTCAAATATTTCTTCACTCAAAAGGAACTCAACATGCGACAACGACGTTGGCTTGAACTGTTGAAAGATTATGATCATACCATCCAATACCATCCTCGAAAAAAGCGAACGTGGTAGGTGACGATTGAGTAGAAAATCATATGCAAGCACGAAGTGCGATATTGTCAACGCAAAGGCCCATTTTGTGTGACTTGCAAAGGATGGAGATAGAATTAAAGACTCCAGGGACGCATGTGATGATAGCGAGTATACGAGTAGAACCGACTTTAATTGATAAAGTTAAAGTCGCCAAGCTACGGACACTGGAGTCGATGCGTATGAGGAAGAAAGTGCAAGAAGGGTGCTACGCCGGAAGCAAGAATCGATGAAGAAGGAATACTTGAGTCAACTCCGGACTTTTTGTGTTCCTAACGACCACGATTTAAAGTATAATATCATGATGGAGGGCACAACACACCATTTGCAATCCATCTCAGGAGTACCAAAATGTATCATGATATTCGTCATACATTTTGGTGGAGCAATATGAAGAGAGAGAAGCACCATTTATCTCAAGGTGTCTAACTTGTCAACGAGTTAAAGCGGAGCATCAAGTACCAAAGGTCCATCGCAACCGCTTGAAATTCCGAGAATGGAAGTGGGAGCACATTACCATGGATTTCATTCACGGCCTTCCTAAGGTTTCTCAAGGCATTGATGCGATTTGGGTCATTGTTGATAGGTTGACCAAGTCCGCTCATTTCTTACCGACATCGAGAAACTTATACACTTGAACGTCTTGCTGTCAGATGTACATAAACGAGATTGTAGAAGATCGCATGGTATGCCGCAGTATCCATAGTTTACGATCGAGACCCAAGATTCACTTCACGATTTTGGGTTAGTTTACAAAAAGCTATGGGCACAGATTTTACGATTTAGCTTCGGCATATCATCCTCGGGACGGACGGACAATGGAGAGGACTATTCAAACTCTTCAAGATCTATTAAGACTCTATGTCCTTGATTTCAAGGGAGTTGGGACAAGTTCTTACTATTGGTGGAGTTTTCCTACAACAACAGTTATCAAGCAAGTATTGGCATGACTCCATTCAAGCGTTGTATGGAAGAAAGTGTCGTTCTCCAAAGATATCTTTGGGATGAGGTGGGTGAAGCAACGTTGTTGGGACGAGTTGATGTACGTATGACTACGGAAAAGATTCAAACGATCCGACAACGTATAAAAACCTCACAAAATCGACAAAAGAGTTATCCGATCTTCATCGAAAGGACGTGGAATTCGATATAGGAGATCATGTGTTGTTAAGAGTTGCTCCATGGAAAGGAGTTACAAGATTTGGAAAGAGAGGAAAACTTAACCCTCGATTCATCGGTCCATTTTTAATCCTCGATCGAGTAGGGCATGGCCTATAGACTCGCTTTTACCGCCAAATATGTCTCGTGTTCATAACGTTTTTCACATATCTATGTTACGTAAATATGTGAAAGACCCGAACCATATTATTGAGTTAGAACCGGACGAAATAGCGGAAGATTTGGACGTATGAAGAGGTTCTGTTCAAATTTTGGATAAGAAGGAACATATTCTACGCTCCAAGGTTATACCTCAAGTCAAAGTTTTGTGGAGGAACCACGATGTTGAGGAAATGACTTGGGAGTTAGAATCGAAATGAAATCAAGGTATCCTTACCTCTTCGACATACCAGTATCGTACCCTAATTTCGAGGGCTTAAATTTCATAAGAAGGGAGGTTGTAAGACCCTCAAACTTTTATAAATAAAGATGAATTTTTCTATAAATATTATTTTGAATATTATGGAATAAATTTGATATAATGTTATAGTTGTGGGTAATATTTATAAATTTTGCAAAGTATGCAAGTTGTTATAAAATATTCGTTTGGTCGGGGAATATTCTTTTGTTAGGGAATATTCGTGATAACGGCTCAATCATTGGTGGACCCCTAATGTAATTATTATCATTTGATCGAGAAAAGCGACAAAATATTTTATAAAAATAACTGGCGGAGGTGTTACCGTTAAAAGCTCATTGAACTACCGGTGGTAAAAGTACGATGAATCTGCTGCGTGGTTGATAAAGTAGTACACTGCAGATTGATTATTGATGCTTACGTGAGAAGTCACTCATTTACGCTCAATTATTGCTCACGAGAATTCACGATGCATCATATCTCTTATATTATTGATTCAATTATTGTCACAAAGATCATCATCAGATAATATGTTATAGTATTAAATCAATAATTGAGGCGACAAGTTATAAATGATTAATAATTGTTGAAAGATTAAATATGTGTTGATGAAAAAAAAATGATTTGTGGTAAGTTTGATTATTTTATGGGGGCTCGTATGTCATCATCTAAGAGTCTCTTCATCAATAGTATTTACCTTCGTCAATAGTAATTACCTTCGTCGATAGTAATTACCCTTGTGAATAGTATTTACCTTCGTCGATAGTAATTACCTTCGTCGATAGTAATTACCCTTGTGAATAGTATTTACCTAAATCAATAGTAATTACCTTCATCGATAGTAATTATCCTTGTGAATAGTATTTACCTTCATCAATAGTATTTACCTTCGTTAATAGTAATTACCTTTACCAGACGTCGAACCACTTGTCGTTTCACATTACAAAGCGTCAAACCAATTCGTCAAGCCACTTGCCTTTTCACACTAAGTAGTGCTAAGCTAGAAATCTTCTATAAATAGAGGCCTAGGGCTTCATTATTTTTTCACTAATTCATTCAAGCTTATAGAGAGAGAAAGTATAGAGAATAAGAGAGAAAGAAGAAGAGTATTTTTTCTTACTACATCGCTTGTAAAGATTCAATCTCCTACCAAATGTAAAGGGTGTTATTCTTTCTTATTCATGAAGAAGGCTGTTGTTATTCCATTGCTTATTATTACATTGGAATAACTTTGATACGTGGTTTACCCTATACTTGGTGACATTCTTCTATTATACATTGGAACATCACATGCGTGTGTTTTACAGGACTCGGTTCAATCTTTATTATTCATTGGAACATCCTGCTCATGTGTTTTACACAGGACTGGTTCCGCTCTTTATTATTCTACATTGGAATATCCTATCTCATGTGTTTTACACCGGATCCGGTTCCATCTTTATTATTCTCGTTGGAACATCCCATCGGTGTGAATTTCACCGACTCGGTTCCGTTATTTATTATTCATTGGAATAACTGCCGTCTGTGGTCTATCGCATTTATGGTGATTTCTTTTGTTATTCCATTCTTTATTATACCCAGTTAGTTAAAACTTTGACTTCTATACTCCATGAAATTAGTGGAATATCCTCGATATTTGCGTTTCATCCAAAGATCTTTTCATGAAAATATTCTTCCGATCATTCTTGAATTTTACTCTACAAAACAAGAAGATCATGTTGATAATTTGGACGTTAATAATTCCGGATAAAATAATTCTTGAACTTGTTTTATTGAATTCTTATATCATTGTCATCATCCTCATGTTTATATTTTTTAAAGTCATACATGGCACATGTAGTGCATAGATGGACTTGGTATGATTATGACGAGAGACTATTTGATTGTAATCATGGACCGTAATGATACAAATGATGTGGTAAAAATCCTCGATTGGCCAGTAGTGCATTGATGGGATGATTGTTGGCATGATCATGATTATTAATGAATACACAAATATTCTTGCGCCAGTAGTGCATGAATAATTGTGGTCGTGATACTAAAGAATATCCTGGTCAGTAAATGGGGTGATTGATGATGATGGAATATTTATTAAAGTCGAGTCTCACTATAAATGATGATGAAAAACCTTTTAAAACCTAAAAGATAGTAGACTTTTATTTTCTACTTGACTCTTTTAATGGATCAGATATTCACGCAGATTAAACTGGGTTATCTATTGTATTTTATCGGTTTAACATTATCAAGACTATTGATAATTTATTCGCATTATCTTAGTCATAATATTTCTTCTTTGGGCTAGTTGAGCTCACCCTTTCTTTTCATTCGTTCTCTTCGTGAAATGATAATATAAGCTGGGACGCGAGCCTGGGAAACGAGTGATGGTCCCGAAGATAAGATTAGTAGTCCTTACTATTCTCGTAAAATAGTGTGATAATAATCGTAATGAGGACTTTTTGTTTGAGTTTGTATAATATCTAGTAGATGATATTTGTATTTAAACTCACGATTTATGTCAGATTGCATCTTTAGCGCTTATGTTAATAAGTTGTATTTAAATTACGCACCATGTAAGTGTCGACCCAAGATGGGTGATGTATACCTAATTTTGGGGCGTCACAACATACTTCTGTAAAATAAGGTTGATGAATTTTAATCAAGAAAAGTACTTGGGATAAGCAAAAAAATACGAGAAAAGCTGAAACATAAAGCGTAAAGGCTAGAACATTCTTGAGAGCCTCTGGGAGGGTATCGATGATTAACAGAATGAATTACCTAGATCTCAAATTTCATCTTTCGATGTTGCCTCTTCAACCTCCTCATTCTTTTTTTTTTTTCATTTTGCAAAATTATATCAATTTCAAACAATCAATTTCATTATAAATTTATGGAAAATGGTAAATTCAATCACATGGCATACCAAACACTAGAACTTAGATCCAATCGATCTACACAACATATAAACATGTATATACCGTCCACCGATGATTATGACCTTCAAAAGCGTTCTTCTTGAGGATAGTAAAATCATGATTTGCAAATGCGACGGCCATGGTGGGGGGTGGGGGTGGGGTGGGGGTGGAGGGTGGAGGAGTAGGAGGATGAAGAAGAGCCGGTGAGGCGTTGAACCAAGTGAAAGGAGCGAGAGAAGGGGAACAAGTATATGTAAGTGAAATAGGGGGTGATGGTAGTGAAGAAGAGGAAGAGGAAGAGGAAGAGAGGAAGAGAGGAACGATTTTGTCGATTGTAGCGTGAGTTTTTTCCAATTGAATGAGTTAACTCCTAATTAATTTCAAATTGAGTGAGTTGACTCACCCAATTATACAATTTAAAGGATCGGTTGTGATGCCTTTATATATAATGTATTGATTTATGAAGGATTATATAATTCTAGATTAATAGTCCTTTCCATTTTTAGCTATTAAATAATTTTATGGGATTAATAGTCTCTCGTTAAATGATTAACTAATTTAAATTAATATTAAATTAAGATAGAGAATTAATATTCTTACGAGTAAAATTTGTAGTAATATTTTCACATAAAGTTGGACTCATACGTTAAACTTTAAAATTTAATTGTGAATCCAATTCCAAAATTTAAAGGTAGACTCGTTTGTAAAACTTTAACATGTTTGTCTACGGTGCAGAACAGCACAGAGCGGAAAAGTCCTGAATTTGTTGTCCTCCCCAAATGTAAAGAAGCCCAGATCAATATTCTATGGTTCAATTTCTTCTGATTTGGCGCACCGTGCACGGACAGAAACGGGAAGAAAATAGTAAAACTTTTTCACTTCCCCCATTTTCTCTCTCCTCAATCACTTCCCCCCCAGAAGAGAAGAGAAGAGAAGAGAAGAGACAAACAAAGTCCTAGGGAGGGAGAGAGAGAAAATAGTTCAAATATATACACGTATGTATACACATATAGAGAGAGGAAAAGAGTGAACTTTTTGCTCTTTGTTCTGTTCTTGTGATATATATATATATATATATATATATATATATATACTCTCTGTTTCAGTGGTTATTTTTTAATATTATCCTCGCTGCTTGAGTGATTGAGCCTCACCATCATAAATCACTTACATACATATATGTACAACCGAGCTCAAATTGTTATTTAGTTAGTATTAGTGATGAACAGTAAAGTAGAAATTGTTTTCTTGTTATTTTTCTGATTGGCTGAAGCTACTTTTTTCATAGATGTATATGTATTTTTGTTTATATATACATATGTATAAATTTGTGGAATTTGTTTGAGATCTACTGGAAAAAGTGAAGCTTCTAGTTGTTCATTGCTTTGGAAATGATGAAACCCAAAGAAAGATTTACAGAGCTTGTTTGGTATTTCAGTTTTTTCTAGTATAGTGGAAAAGATTAATGGATCAGCAGCAGCAGCAGCAGCAGATGAACTCGGGATTGACTCGGTACCGATCCGCACCGAGTTCATATTTTGCAAATTTAATTAATAATACTGGGTATGGAGGAGATGATTGTGATGAGTTTTTGAACCCTAGGTCTTCAAGTCCAGAATCTGATCGATTTTTTTCAAGATTTATGTCTAGTTGTGGTTCTGAAGAATCAAATTCCCCAAATTTATGTGATATTGGGAGAAATTCTTTGGTAAATGAGCCAGTTCAAGCACAATTTGTGGCTTCAATGAAGCATGAACCAGAGGTGCTTAATCCTCAGCAACAACAGCAGCAGCAGCAGATGGTTTATCCAAGTCAATCTCAGTTGGATCATAAGCCAGTTGGGTCGAATTCGGGTTTGGATAACTCGTATAATGTTTCGAATTCGATGGGGATGGATCGGTTACCTCAGATGAAGATGGGTGGGAGTGGTGGAAGTAATTCAAATCTCATTCGTCACAGCAGTTCGCCTGCTGGATTATTTGCCAACATCAATATTGATAATGGTATTTTATTTATTATTTTTTGCTATATAAGGTTAATACATAAATTATACTAGAATTCAGTGTTTGATACTTTGATGTTATAAATGGAACAATAGAACTGAAGTCTGTCACTATATTTAACTGTTGGTATCAAGATTTAAAAAGAGGATAATATGTTTTGGCAAAAATCTGAGATAAAGAGCAAACAACTAGAATTTAAGAAATGAGATAACATTATAATGTTTGAAGAATAATTTTGATGCAATCTTAGGTTGGAAAGTAAGTTTCTCTATGTTATAATCTACACTGTAGTGTTCTACTGGTTTTGTTTTGTTTCTGTTTTTTGCGTTTATGATTAAAATTTAAATGTTGCCAAAAGGTTGGTGGTATTATTGTTTCTAACATAAAGGGGAGTAGATCATGGATTCGATTCTGTTCCAGTCACTACTATTTTCTTATAATAATTAGAATTTCACAATATTGTTAAAGATGTGTTAATATAAAATTAGTGTGCTCATTTTGTTTTGAATTTGTATCAATTACTACAGTTTTTGCTTTTATTATAGAATTTAGAAAGGGTATAAAAATGTTTTAGCGATTGGCAGCAGGCTATGCTGTAATGAGAGGCATGGGGAATTTCAGAGCTGGTAGTGGTGCTAATGCAGAAGCATCATTTTCCTCCGGAAGCAGATTGCAAAATCAAATAGATTTCCCACCAGGGCCACCTTCTTCAGGGATAATGCCTCATGCCTCGGAAATTGGGGGCAAAAGCATGGGAATGGGCAGCCCTGAAAGTGGAAGTTTTGGTGAAAGCCGTAGAAATGATGGGGGTTATATGACTGGTGGTTTCCCAAGTACTTCCTGGGATGACTCGACACTCTTATCAGACAATTTCCTAAAAGGATTTGCAGAAAATCAGGTTCAATACTATGATGTCTTTTCTTCTTCTTCTTTTTTCCCCGTATCTATTGTTATCTAATCTTTAGCGTATTTGATCTGATCATAAATAATCTTGTTGATTAGAGTGGTGAAGGTGGAACTCACACTCCCACTGTATTGGCTCATCACCTGAGTTTGCCAACAAGTTCAGCAGAGTTGTCTGCCATGGAAAAGTTATTGCAATTTCAGGACTCTGTACCTTTAAAGATCAGAGCCAAGAGGGGTTGTGCCACTCATCCACGAAGCATCGCCGAAAGGGTAATTTTCTGAGTACCAAATATCTCATTCCTAAGTGTCTATTTGAGCATAAGGAAAATGATTTATATATTGGCTATTTTTATGTCAATTGTGTATTGGGACCAAGGTGAAGCTGTAAGTGATAAAATTGAATAGTAATATGTGGGTCCCTTCTTTTATGTCATCCAGTCCCATGTATCCACAATTCCACATATGTCGGTATTTAATATTGACATAATTTTGTAGTGATATATAGCAACACTGAGCATAATTTGCACCGTGCTCGTTTCAACATATGCAAGGAGAGAAGCATACTTCTTTTTGAGTTTTCCGTCGTGTTACAGTTAAATATGTTAATGTTTGAATCATATTCAGGTTAGAAGAACCAGAATCAGTGAAAGAATGAGGAAACTACAAGAGCTTGTCCCAAATATGGACAAGGTAGGATATTCGCTTGCGTCTTTTTGAAAATAATAGTCATGGCTTTTATGAACTAAGAGGCATTTACTTTTTTTGCCTACCCTTGCAGCAAACAAATACGGCAGATATGTTGGATTTGGCTGTCGACTACATTAAAGACCTTCAGAAACAAGTCAAGGTATCCCAAATTATTTGAGCCCAAAACCTACTCCATATAATTACTTCATGTTAAGTCATTTATTTATTTTCCTTGAACTTTTCAGACCCTTTCGGATACTCGTGCAAAGTGTACGTGCCCAAATAATCAGAAGACATAACCCCAGGAGGCTTGGGTATGACTTGCTGCTGTACAGATCAATAAACCAAGAGAAAATGGTATTTCATTTTGGCACTGAGAAGAGAATCGAGTGTTTTTACTATACTTGTGTGGAAGGTGGGGGGAGGAGGGGATACCCCATTGATGCCGCAAGTGAAACGGGATCGTAAAGTAGTTTAAGCTATATTTAGCTAGTTATCTATCAAAAGAATGTACATTTAGAGAGATAAGGTCTTATATATAATAATGCTAGGAGTCGGCTCTGTTTTTTACTTCTTGATTGTGCAGAAAAGAGAAAATGCCACTATTTTGTTCATTGACACAACACAATGGAAATTGATGTTTTCACAATATTTTTTTGATATTTTTACAACAAAAGTGTCGCTACAGATGTATAATGAAACCGTCGTTATAGAATCTATAGCTATGATTTTGTTTTGGAAGTATTATTTTTTGTTATGGAAGTATCAGTTTCCTACATAAATAGTGACAAAAATATTTTGTTCGTTGACACTAAAATTTATACAATAAAATTTGTCATAAATAATTGTGTCATTGATACTGTCATTAAAAATAATGTTTGTATAAATATTGGGATAAGTTGGAGGATAGGTTTCGTTGAAGGGGACTTTTTAAAATAAATTTAGGATATTTTCAAAATCAAAATTAATATGATTCAAAGTTTTTTTTTTCAAAATAATAAATTTATAGTCATATTTTTTAAAAATAATTTACAATATTAATTAATTAATTTACTAAAAAGAATAAATAGTATTGATTTTAAATTTTGAAATGTCTCTAATAGACTTTAAAAAATTAAAAATTAGATTTTGGAATGAAGAAAAAATTTATGAAATGATTTATGTTTTGATGGGATTAATCCAGCACTTAATTAGGTGTGAGAAAGTGAAATTGCGGGAGGCAGAAGTCACACTCTTAATTGAGCCAAGTCCTGGGAAGTGCGGAACACGTCATATTAAAAAATTGTATTGTTTCGAAAAGTCACAATTCCTATCAATTTCTTTTAGACAAGAAGAATTAATGGGACCTCAAGTGGGTTCATGGATACGTTCTCATCCACACATGCTTGCAAATTTTATCCAATTTTAATAGGGACTTCTTTTTTTAACTTTTGCAAAAAAATTTAGCCGAATTATCTTTGAGCAAGTTCAGCAAGATCATGAAATACTTTACTACCCAACCTACTTATAAGATTAAAAACGATTTCTTCAAATTCACAATACATTTATTGGAATCGATTCATACTCGCTACAAAAAAAAAAGCTTATTAGCGATCGAATTTAGTCGCAGATCCTTATCAGCGACCGAATACGGTCGCGGATACGCGTCGCATAAAATCTGGTCGCTGGAATGCACATCAGCGACCACTAATGATCACTACGGCATGATAGTTGGAGGTCTCAACGAGCGCCTGCACAGCTTGCTGGTCAACTGACGGGAGTTGCATGGAGACAGCGCAATGTGTAATTAGGATTGAGAATTTATTACTAGTTTAGTCTTAAGTCTTACTAATGTATTATTGGAACACTTGAGTTTGAGCTCATATTTAACAACTAGGAACTCACATCACCAATGCTCATAAGAGAAGACCTAAGAGCAAATTCAATGGTAATGTCAAAATCGCTATAGCTATTGTTATATTTTGGCACCAAAAAAGTGCTTTTTGGTGTTAAAATAGAACTCAGTCTCCAGTGGTTGGTTCTATTTTAGCACCAAATTGTTTCAAATTTAACTAACTTTTCTTCCATCTCATGGTTAATTATTATTATTATTATTACTATTATAATTATAATAATAATAATTACTATTATAATTATTATTACTATTATAATAATAATTATTATTATTGTTATTATTGACTTCAACTGCTCTGAAACAAACCCCTCCGGTAAAATGTTCACATCCTGGTAACAAACGTAAAAATTCAAAATAAAATTATTCACTAATACACAACCCTAAAGCAAAAAAAAAAAAAAAACAAAATTTCAAAATAAGCAACTAGACAATCAGACCTGAACCCCCACGGTGTTCTGTGCAGTGATCACACTAGAACAATACAGTACTCCACAAGCAGCACAAGTCTTGATGTCAGCTTGAATTCCGGCACCAGCGACAGTCAAAACATGAGGGATTCTTTGCTTAGAGCATTCACTTATCATTGCGGCCTATCTATTACATCTCAAGATCAATCTAATAAATTTGATCTATTACTAAGTCCTTATACAAATATTCTTTGAAGGACTTTACAAATAATCATGAGCATTTATAATTAAACATCAAATCAAAATATGCACTCTCCCAACATCTTACTCACATAATTAATCAATTAATTTCATTTAATCCACATAATCAAATAAAAAATTTAATTCATTAAAGATTCGATTTTCTCGGGCGTTACAAGCTCATTTAGATTCAGATTCATTCAGTTTTTATTAAATACCCCTTAGTGTAATTTGTTTGACTGAATGAAGTATTTTATATTTATTTTTTTTTACAATATTAACTATTATATTAAGTAATATTAAATAAATTTACAACAAATTTAAATTTTTTAGAAGGGTAAAATAATAAAAATTTATTATTTAAATGTTTTAGACATATCAATTATCAAACAACTTTTTTCATTCAATATTTAAAATTGTGTTTCATTCAGCTCATTCAAATTACTTAAACATTTAAAAATATTTAATTCAATTTTATCAAACACCCCCTTAATAGTACCCTGTTTTGTTCCCACTTCCTATTTTCTCTTATTTTTATATTATTTGTACACAACTTTTTGTGTATAATTTGTATATCTAACATTACTCATTAAAATATAAGTTCATAAGAGTTCTAGAAGAGTCCTAAAAAGGGAAAAATCGAATTGAATCTTTTAAAATCGAATTATTTAAGTTATAATTTGATTAATTTACTTAATTCAGTATAACTATTTAATTATTATTTGATATTCGGGTTCGGTTTCAATTTTTAAAATGTCCGAATAACCGAATTAGATATTTAAAAAAAAATTAAATTTTGTCATATGCTTATGTACTTATGTATTGATAATTTAAAATTATTAAACTTGTTTATAAATTATTACGATCGTACATTTTGATTAATATATTATTTAGAAATTCTAGTGTTAAATTTGAAACAATTTTTTTGTTTAGTAAAAATAAGTTAATATTTTGATTATAAATCGAATAACTAAATAATATAATTTGATTATTCGATTTTCAATTATTCAATTAATACTAATTTTAAATACTTATTCGAAAAATAAAATTATACTTATGAAATTCGAATATTATAACCGAACTCGTTGTATCAGTATTTCACCTCAACTCATTTTGACTTTTGTATTTTTCTTCGAGCCAGCAAGGCACATATTTCAAATATTGAAATCCAACGGCTAGTAAAAAGACAAAAACACTCATTGGTACACGTGTCACAATCTTACGTCACCGTAAGCTAGCCTTTCAAAATCCTCATGCTTTTCCCTCTCATAAAGAATTTGAATAGAAAACCCAGTACCAAAAATTAAACAAATAATCTCAAAAAATAAAATTTAAATTTAAATTATAAATTTATACATTTATAGGGGCTTAAATCACTCCTCCCCTGTCTTAGCCATGGAGGCCGACGACAGAGAAATGGGCTTCGGCTCGGCGGCTTTTCCGCCGCCAGCTTTGGTGTCTCTCTCTCCATTTCCTCCTTCAATTTCTCCCTCTCCCCGCCGCCTCTCAAGCAATTTTATTGCGCCGAATAGGCCAATTCGATCACAAAAACAGCTTGCTTGGATTTCTCTCCAGGGTCGGCTCGTCGGAGCAGAAGAAGCCACCTCCGCTAGAGCTATAGGTGGTGGGTTGAGCCCTAAAGAAGCCGTGGCTTGGGATCTGTTTAGCCCCATTCAACGGGTTCTGGTTGTCGCCGTTATTGCTGTTGCCGCCACAAATTCGAAGAAAAATAAGCAGATTTTGGAGCTTCAGAAATCTGTGGAATTAAGGGTTGGTTTAATGTTTGTTTAATTAAATGGTTTATGGGTTTTGTTTTATTTATATTTGTGAGTGATTTTTGCCTTGTTAGAAGTTATGAGTACTTTTTTAATTTGAATTTGAATTTGAAATTAATTCGTGCTGAATTTATTTGTTGATAGTAATTGTTGCTATTGCAGTTAATGGGTATGATTTAGATTTCAATTTTGTCATTAATTGATGCAAGCATGGGTTTTGGGTTTCATGGTTCAGCCTGTTCAGTTTGTTTGGTTTATCTCTGGTTAGTAATTAGGGCTTGTTTATTGATGGGATTTGGCATCCATGAGTTGATTTAGTTCAAAATTTTGAATGAAGTTTCTGGATTTGAATATGCATCTGGGATTTTTTCATGCAACTAGATTAGATTTTTTTAATATTTCCAAATCTTTACTTTTTATTGACTTGATATTGGAAATGATCTTTTAAATAATGTTACTGTCACTATTAATGTTTAATTATGAAAAAGGTAAATAGTCTAGCAGTATTCTTTTCAATTTGTTGGCAGTTTGCACAATTGTTTTTTCTTTTCTTTTTTTAAAATAAATAAACATCTTTGATTGTTTTAAGATGTGGGTTTTTGAATTAAGGTGAATGAATGGATTTGTTGTGTTTAATTTTCTTGTTTGTCCCTTTTATTTTCAAATTACCAGTGTTTCTTTACTTAGTAAGTATATGAAGTTGTATGGGTCTTAAGATTTTCTGTCAATCAATCCAGGATGTGGTGCTTGCAGCCATGCAAGAGGAGCTAGACAGTCTATGCGAGCAGGTGAATTATTTTAAAGATCAGCCTGACACAATGTGCAACATATCATCTAACAAGAATGTGGAATTCTCTGGGGATATCAAATATGTTGGTTGTGGTTGTCAGCCATGTGGTTATCATCAGTATTCATTAAATGATCCGATGGTAAGAAATTATCATAAGACCATATTTGTCTCCGAAATTTAGTCTCATTGGTTTTGGTTGAAACATCTATTTTGATGCTTATCTATTTTTATTGTCTTCTCAGGGTAATGCATTTGTGAAAGCATCTGATACTGATATATTTAACTACCAGCTTCCTCTCATGAATGATGCAGAACCAGAAGAGCGTCGTATGTCTAACTTGTCCGATTGGGCTTCCAGTATCAATTCCTCTATAGATATCCAGGTACTGTACCTCAGCATTCGGAAGTAATACTGCTCTATTGTTGCAAGTACATGGAGTATCAGATTAATCATTAAAATTTAATTTTGTGCAAAATCAACTCCCTTTTGCTGTTTTAGCTGTCATATATGCTTCTAGTACCATGTGCCATGTTGTATTTGTACCTTTTGTGTAGTTGTCTTGCAAAATCAGCTCCATGTGCCATAATATTATTCTGGTACTCAAATTTGATGTGAGTTTCTATGAATTAGGAAATCATAGCTTTGTTGCTTGTTGGGTTATCCTGTAAGGAAGAAAAAAATGTGGCTTTGTTCACCCAAAAATAATTTTAGGCAGTTAAAAAATCTTGTTTAGTATCTTAAATGATGTAAAGCCTTTATTAACAAAAAAATATGTTAAAAGTTTAGAGATATAGTATCTAGTAAATACCAGGAGAAGATTGACAATAAGAAGTTTACTTGTGTTTAAACCTACCACCACTTACAAAGCAAACAACTGTACTCAGATTAAAATTCTGCGAATCATGTTTTATCCAACCAATCTTATGCTGGTGCTTTTTTCTGTTAGCCAATTGAATGCTAATGAACAGTTAAATATTCTACACTGCTGTAATCCTACAGTTACAGTTGGACAATGAGCAAGATATATACAACCTCCGGAAGGAATGTGAAGAAAAAGACAACACAATAAAAGAGCTGGCCACATTTCTTCAATCATCCGAAGCTATTAGCTCAAAGGTTTAATTCAATTGAACTATTGTGGGAACTTCTTTGTTAATTTTTTTTATCACGGTCAACATAACCAACTTTTCTACCATTTTGTCTTATAGAGGATTACAGAGTTGGAAGACATCATCCGCGGGAAGAAAATGATAATTACAAAGCTCAAGAAAGACATGATGATTCTTGAACAGAAGGTGAGTATGCATATATACCCAAATGTTATTAATTTATCAAAGATTCAGCATTGTCATATATGCAAAATACTGATGAGATATTGTGCCATCTCCTCTTCCTAACCTCTAAATATCCATTATTTATCAATCCACACTAACTATTATATATATTGTGTCATCTCCTTTTCCTTTCTAAACCTAGTGTGTTTTTTAAGAGACTCAATATCTAAAGTACACCGCAAGAACCTTTTTCAGTACAATTAACAGATTTAATCAGAATCTCAATCCTTAAAATCTTTTCCCATGCTTTAGAAAATTCAGAATTTTAATTATTGCAATTGCTATTGGCCAAAAGCACCAATTTTCCATAGAATTTAACTTTTCAGAATGAATTTTCACCTCGTTAAGAATTTGATGTAATCAGGGTTCCTTTAAGTTCTAAATTGGAATGCATAATGTTTGAAACCATGACTACAATGACATCCACCAACTGAGTTTAGTTTCCCTGCCGGGAGCACCTTCTGCACCTTACAGTTGTTGGCTTGCTAATACTAGGTTTTTTATGTCCAAAATCAATTGTGATGTGACACTAAGTGTGATCCTTCACAAACGGATCCCAAACATGAAGGAACGAGGCAATTAGTAGGTAAAATTAGCAACTATCTTTCACTCAACTCCCTAGCATAACATATTATGTTTGAGTATCACAACTCATCTAAAATTAGACGAGAAACTGTTCACGTAGTGGATAAAGATATTGTGATATCTTGGAAATCCACATTTATTTTACCAGTATTCCAAACTTTCAAGTAATTGGTATTAGTCATTCTGAATCTTGTTAATGTATTCTAGGAATCCACAAGTTAATGTGAAATATAAATATATTTATACATAATATTTGTAACAGTATCTTATATTAAGCATGAACTTTACGAAGCTGCTTTAATTGCTGTATTAAATTTGTTTTAGTTTATGTCACACTGAATGTCTGTTTGTGACTATGTAAATTGTAAACAGGTGGTTCATCTCTCACGACTTCAGAGACCTTCTTTCACAAGTTCAAATGCAAGTGCAAGGAAGCTTCCACTCATGACAGATAACCTTATATATGACATGGATAGTACAACTAGTCCATCATCTTCTGATTCGGATTGTGCCCCTAGGAACAAGCCCCAAACACCTGTTGCAAAAAGTCAGAAAATCCCAGTTCAGAAAAATAGCAGTTGTTCTTCAATGGGTGACCAGAAACTGAGCAATGCCAAAAATTCTAATGTAGCAGTGAAATCAAGTGAGGAACATCAAAGATCTCGACCAGGAAGTCCTCTCAAAGAAAAGTCATTGAATCAGAAATCCTATTCAGAGTCCTTTCCAAGACCGAAGCAGTCATTATCTGCTGGGGGAAATCTCAAAACCAGGCGACGACCTCCAACCAGGCCTAAGGATGCCACCCTGCAACAGAGATGGACATAGTAAGTATTTTACATATATTTTCATACCTCACAAAAGATGGACATAATCATTTGTTTTCTTCACTGTTTGTTTCAAAAATATAGTTAAAGAGGGGATGTAGATTGCTTTGGTATTTTAATTTCTGAATTAATCTATTTTTCATATTATTTATAGGTTATATATAATGTCAAATAGTTTGGATCAAGAACTACATAGAGATGGGATGCATGTTGCTCCAGAAATAGTTGCAGGATATCTGGGTTGTAGAGAGTTCTAGTGTAGAAGCCATATGGGAATCGAAGCTGCCAGTGCTCGTTCAATGTTGTGAAGGAAAGATCATAAACGAGGATCGTGTATACATCTAGGTATAAAGCATATTTAGAAACATGTAAGATTAAACCTTTTGAACATGTAATGCTTCAGATTGCAATCCAAAGATTCCCCCTCCTTCCTTTTCCATTTGGTAACTTTATCATAGCATAAGTTTTTTGGGTAGGGAATGTGTTGGTGGTAGTTTTACTAGCTTTTGGGCATGCAAACTGTTAGCTGGAAATTTTGTTTTCTAAGATGGATATCCATGCTAATTGAACCTGCACAGTGTTCTTGCTAATAATTTACTATAATATGCTGATAGTTTTTGTTAGAAAAACTCCTCCAATAATAATTGTCTTTGATAAATTAAATAAATCACGCCAAACTAATAATGTAATTCCACCAAATAAATTGTAACCACAGAAAATAATAATACGAAAATAAACCAACTACAAGACACCAAAATTTACGTGGAAAATTCTCTAAAACTAAGAGGTAAAAACCACGGGCCAAACTCCGAATTATTCCACTATAATCAACTGTGAATATAAAATCCTTCTAAGTTTTATAACTAAAAATATGAAATATTAAGAAATTGAGAGAATACAAGAATACCTCAATTTGAGTGAAAACTCAAATTATCCCACTACCCAAAACTTTCAAATTAATTAAAGTCTTCAAGCAATTAATTGATCCAAAAAAATGATGACAAATCGTGAATAAACCTTCACAAAAAAACCTTCTCAATTTACTAGCATGCACCCACTGTTTTTCCGTGTATTCCTATCAAACTAGAGCACTCAATTTTTCTGTGTATTTGTTAATCCTTCACAGAGTCCATATATATATATATACTCCCTGATGCACAAAGTTGACTTCGAATTTGAAAAGCACTCCTTGATGATTCATGATAGACTTCAGATATATATATACTCCTTGAATCCTAATTTACTTTTGATTAAATTAATTCACACCCCTTGTAAGATTCAACCAAAATTGCTCACGTGTTGTCCAAATTAAAGTACAATTAATTTAAATAGGATAGTCTCATGGATTTGGACCCCACAAACCCAACAATCTCTCCCTCCAAATCCATGAGAGGAGGCTTCTACCGTGACCCCGTCACTTGGAGTCCATCCCGACCAATTCTTTGCAAAATTCCAGTTTGTCGCGAGTTACAACTTTTGTCAACATGTCTGAGGGGTTCTCGTCGGTATGAATTTTCTTTACTTTCATCAATTCCTTTTCCATCACTTCTCGAAGCCAGTGATAACGAACATCAATGTGCTTGGTACGATTATGATACGTGGCATTTTTGGTTAAGTCAATTGCACTTTGACTATCACAATAAACCACGTACTCATCCTGTGTCAGACCCAACTCTTGAAGAAACCGTTTCAACCGTAACATCTCCTTGCCTGCTTCCGTAGCTGCGATGTATTCTGACTCAGTTGTAGACAAAGTAACACACTTCTGCAACTTGGACTGCCATGATACAGCTCTCCCTGCAAAAGTAAACAAATATCCCGAAGTAGACTTCTTCTCTTGAGACTCGCCATATCGCATCATCCGTGAAACCCTCCAAGATTGGACTCGAACCACCAAACCCCAAACACAAACTGGAAGTAGCTTTCAAGTATCTGAGAATCCACTTAACTGCTTCCCAATGTTCTCTACCAGGATTTGACAAATACCTGCTCACAACACCAACTGCATGAACAATATCTGGCCGTGTACAAACCATCACATATATAAGACTCCCTACAGCAGAGCGCTTTGTCAACTTAATATGATTGGCCAGTGGTGTGCTAACTGGCTTAGCATCACCCATGTTGAACCTTGCAAGCACCCGTTCAACATACTTCTCTTGTGACAACCACAACCTTTTAGCTTTCCTGTCACGAACAATCTTTATGCCCAAAATCTGTTTAGCCAGGCCTAAGTCATTCATGTCAAAAGACTTAAACAATTCTCCCTTGAGCATGCGAATCATGTTAACATCTTGCCCAACTATCAACATATCATCTACATATAGCAACAAGATAACAAAGTTACTATCCGGGAACTTTTTGACATACACACAATGATCTACAACTGTTCTATTGTATCCTTGATCCATCATGAATGAATCAAATTTCATATACCACTGCCTTGGAGCTTGTTTCAGGCCGTACAAACTTTTCTTCAACCTGCAAACCAAGTGTTTTCTCCCTTTAACTTCAAATCCCTCTGGCTGCTCCATGTTGATTTCCTCCTTCAAATCACCATGAAGGAATGCAGTTTTCACATCAGTCGCTTTCAAGCTCAAGATCCATACTAGCTATTAACCCCAACACCTTTGCTTTCGAATAGAAGTCATCTTCACAATAGGAGAAAAATCTCATCGAAGTCGATACCTTGTTTTTGAGCAAAACCCTTCGACGACCAACCGAGCCTCAGACTTCACTAGTTTTTCACCATCCTTTTTCAAATTTTGAACACCCATTTATTCTTCAATGCTTTCACCGCCTTTGGAAGTGTAGTAAGCTCATAAGTGTGATTCTTGTGCAACGAATCCATCTCATCTGCGTATAGCTCTCAACCAATTGCTCTTTCTCCTTATGAGTCTTAACTTACGAAAATTTTACGCTCCCCCTCTTCAAAGAAGTAAAAGATATTCGGATGAAGGATACCTGACTGATGGCACACGTTCTCTCGTGGATCTTCTTAGCTGAGGTTCTTCAATATCAAGATGAGGGGGTTGCTCCCCTTGCTCAACACCCTCTACATCTGACCCATCACCATCGTGCAAATCTGTATCAGTCACATCTTCATTCTGACCTCCTTCTCTAACTGTGGCATTCTGTAATGGCGAACGAACTCCGTTGAGGTCTGGAACACTATTATCTTTGGGCTGTGTAACGTTATCAAAATCCTCATAATTTCGGTGTTCATGAAACACCACATCTTTACTTCTGAATAATTTTCTCTGAACTGGATCCCATAACCTGTACCCAAACTCTGCATCTCCATAGCCAACAAACACACATGGAGTAGATTTGTCATCAAGCTTCAATCTTTGCTCCTTGGGGATATGTGCAAAAGCCTTGCACCCAAATACCCTCAAATAAGAATATGACACATCCTTACCACTCCAAATCTTCTCTGGAATCTGAAAATCCAGCGGTGTTGATGGAGATCCGTTAATCAGTAACAAGCAAGACGTCTGAGCGACTTCACTCCAAAATGACTTAGCAAATTTTAGCCATTCTCAATAAGCATCGGACTCGCTCAATAATAATAGTGCGGTTCATTCTCTCACCACACCATTATGTTGTGGGGTGCGAGGCTGTCTCGCTTTCATGGCGAATCGTGTTTAGCACAATATCTCGCAGAACTCCTTTGAAGTGTATTCCCTCCGTTGTCTTTGTGAAGACACTTCAATAATTTTCCAATCTCTCTTTCAACCATAGCATGGAAACTTTGAAAATGCTGGAATACCTGGTCTTTTGTTTTCAACAAAAACACCCACACCTTACGTGAAGCATCATCAATAAAAGTAACAAAATATCTATTGTCACCTAATGACTCAACCTCAATAGGACCACATACATCAGAATATACTCTCTCAAGTAACTTAGATTTTCTTTTAGAGGAACTACTAAAAGAAACTCTATTCTGCTTACCAAACAAACAATAATCACAAGGGTTTAGTACAGTACCTTTAGCAAAAGGAATGAGGGACCTCTTTGCTAACATCTGCAACCCTTTCTCACTCATGTGCCCAAGTCTTTTATGCCATAGATTCGGTGAAGTTTCATCTTCAATTGCATTCAACTCGCTAGAACATACCTTCACATGAGTTTTGTATAACGAGCAACAAGCAGTACCTCTAGCGACTACCATCGAACCCTTGGTAAGCTTCCACTTTCCCGTTCTTGAAGTGATTCTCATAGCCTTCCCCTGTGCATAAGGCCATACCGGAAATCAAGTTGAGGCGTAAACTGGGACATGTCTAACATCCTCAAAGTAATAGTGCGACTTACATACATCTTCAGTATGCAAACATCACCAATTCCAACAATCTTGGGTGATCGGTGTTACCCATTCTCACAAACCCAAAGTCTCCAGTTTTTACGTAGTATAGAATTCTCTTTTGGGAGTAGCGTGATACGAAGCACCTGTATCAATAACCCAATCAATCTTTTGATCAACAACATGTAAGCATTCTTCTTCCTCGAATGAAAGAAGCACAACATCCTCAATAATTGTAGCTGCAATATTCTTCTCCTCAACTCTCCCTTGCTCACCAGTTTTCTGCTTGTCTAACCAAATCTTGCAATTTCTTTTGAAGTGACCCTCCTTGTTGCAATGAAAACACCTGTATGTAACACCTTCTCTGGTCTTTGATTTGCTCCTATGATTTTTGAAATTTTTGCTTTTACTGCGATTCATGTTTCCCTTGTGAGATCCTCTGAAGTTACTTCTACCCCTGTTCTCTGCCACAAGTGCTTGTGTCTCAAAATTCAAACCCTGCTCCTTTCACCTTGTTTTCTCGTTGTGTATGTTGTCCTTGACCATCTGCATGGTTATCTTTCCTTCCGGAGCTGAATTGCTTAGTGACACAACCAAAGTTTTCCAACTGTTAGGCAACGAACTGAGAAGCAACAATGCCTGAATCTTGTCCTCAAGATTTAATTTCATGGTAGACAATTGGTTCACCAGTCCCTGGAACTCACTCATATGTTCGGATACACTGCTACCATCTTTATACTTCAGGTTCACAATCTTTCGAATCACAAATGTCTTATTCTGAGCATTCTTCTTCTCGTACATGGACTCTAATGTAGTCTAAAGTGTATAAGCATCTGTTTGCTGCGAAACATGGTAGAACACACTCTGATCGATCCACTGTAGGATGTGACCGATCGTCTTCCTGTTCATCTTTTTCCAATCAGTCTCAGTCTTGTCCGCTGGCTTTTTCCCCTTAAGCTCCAATGGATCATACAAATCCTTGCAGTAAAGGATATCTTCCATTCTAGACTTCTAGATCGAAAAATTAGATGAGGTAAATTTAATCATGGCGCCGCTTGATTCCTCCATTTAATTTATCAAAAAAAACTGCACAAAGAACCTTGCTCTGATACCACTTTGTTAGAAAAACTCCTTGAATCCTAATTTACTTTTGATTAAATTAATTCACACTCCTTGTAGGATTCAACCAAAATTGCTCACGTGTTGTCCAAATTAAAGTACAACTAATTTAAATAGGATAGTTGTAAGACCCCGAATTTTATGAAATAAAAGTATTCAATTTTTCTATTCAGTAAATGGTTAAATTGATAAAAAAGTTAAATAAAGGGTGATATATATAAAATTTTCAAAATACGCAAGTGGTTATAAAATACTTATTGTTGTCGGGGAATATTCATTTGGTCGTGGAATATTCTTTACGTCGAGGGAATATTAAATGCGATTGCGGGCGTGACCATTTGTGGGCCCCATAACGGATAACTGTCGGATGAAGAAAACGACAAAATTGAGTTTTTATAAATAACGGCGTAATCGTTACCGTTAACACTGTTGGAATACCAGGTGGGTAAAGAAAAGTAATACGCATTGTTGCATAGTAGCACACAATATTGCACAGTATTTTTGAATTATTGATTCTTACGTAAGAAGGCATTACTCAATAATTGTTATAGTAATTACTGTTCAATATTTTATTTTATTGAATCAATAATTGTTGCGTTGATATTTTATATTATTGTTGTTTTAATAATTATCACTGCACAGTATCTCCATTATCAGATCAATAATTCATATTATTTGAATAATATTATTAGATATCATTATTGGCAATGTCTAAAAAATTCTGTCAAGGAGAGGTTTGGTCACCTAATTGCACGCCAGTAAGAAAAAATCCTTATCGGAAAGCCCCTCTTTCACTGAAGCGCACTTTGGTTGTCGATGATTGTGATTTCGTAATATTATTTGTGAATAATTAATTATTGATTTATATGATAAGGAAATATTTATTTGATGTGGATATAAATGATGGATTTATTTATGTGGTTATAAATGAAAGAATTAATGTTGAGATATTTTATCAGTATTTTGTCGGATTGGAGGTATTAAAAGATCAAATTGGTGTTCTTACAGCTTTATTGTGTGAGTTATAATATTTAATCCGACCGTTGGATCGTTGTAATTTTTGGATATGTTATACATATATAAGTTGAGTATATGTCCACAAATTTTGAACCGTTAAAAATGAGCGTATAATTTGTTATGAATTTTAAGAGGTAACTGATTCGAAAATTAGGTTTTGGTGGAAAATTCTAGAATTGAGTGGACCCAACTCTTGGTTGTTGGGGGAGATGGCTAATTTTTGGTGGGTGAAATAGTAGCAGGTAAAGCCATCAGGTAGCAGGTCAAGTCTGCTTCTGCGTGCTGACATTTTCTTATAAATAGAGGGCTAAGTTAGAATTGAAAATCACACCAGAATTCACAAGTTTTATCTCTTTTTTTTCTCTAGATTATTGAGTGTATTTTGTGAGTATTTAGATACTTGGTGAGTTGATATTCATCAGTGCAAGTTTCCTTCAGCGTCATATCTGATATCCCGTCAGAAGTGCTGCTCTTTTGAGGTAAGGGATAGTAAGGGATAGTAAGGGATTTTAAGGGTTGTTATGTTTTTCATGTTTCGTAACTTTTCAGACCTTCAAAAATTCTGGAAAAATTTGAAATGATAATTTGATGAGTTTTATTGATTGTGTCCAAAATTGGCGATTTTTGGATGCATAGATTAAGAGTTATGAATTTTACGGGAAAAGACTATTTTAAAAATAACCGCTTATAATTCCTTGTGGTTAACTTTAAAATTGATGAAATTTTTATTGGGAGTACATCTATATAATATAAGTGTACTCTGTGAATTTCGGAAGTTTTGGATAAAAGTACAATTTATGATAAATGTCTAAATATTCGACGGTTTTAGCCATATGAAAAATAGTAAATGAATTTTAAAAATTCTGAGAAAAATATATGTTCAATATGGGACTATATTCTGCTAAATTCCAGAAAAGAAATATTTTTGGAACTGATTTGATATTTTTCATAAAAATGGTCTAGTTATGAGTAAAAGAATTAAATATGTTATGTGAAGTAAGAAAATTGAAAAATATGATTTTATGGCTTGAGAATCATACATGAGTTATATGCAAATTTTTAATGAGGGTTTTGGTTATTGGTGATGAAATCTTATGAGTTTGGCATTTTAGAATGATTAAATGCATTATTTAGTAAAGTATAAACAATTAAAATAAATTGTTTATAAGTTTAAAAAATGTTATTTCAATATCATTATACCAAAATATTGGTATGGATTTTATTGTGAAATTTTTACCTTTTTGTGTCGAGTTACTATTTATGAGTTACTATTCACGAGTTACTATTCAGGAGTTACTATTCACGAAGTTACTATTCATGGGTTACTATTCACGAGTTACTATTTATGACAAAATTGGTTTCTTTTTCTAACCAAATTATAGTTGATTTATGAATATTACTCTTGAGATTAAAACTATATGTTGATCATATTATTTTTACTATTATATATAACATTTTTATAACCCTGATGTTGAATTTCTCTTTCACTTGAGTGTAAAGATGGGTAGATTATTGGTATGATCGTGACTATGGGTTCTCTTTGGCCAGTAGTGCAAAGTTGAATTGTTGACTAGTATGATCATGACCATTGAATTTACAATTGAATATCTTTAACTTAGGTGTAAAGGTGAATTGATCAACATGGTTATAATTATTGTTTATATAAATTCTGAAATGATTATATATTTCTTTGAGATATTAATATATTTGGCATGTAGTGCAAATATGAACTGTTGAGGAATATCTTTGGCATGTAGTGCAAAGATGAATTGTTGATGAATATCTTTGGCCCGTAGTGTAAAGATGACATGTTGTTGAATATCTTTGGCCAGTAGTGCAAAGATGAGCTGATTGCGAATATATTTGGTCAGTAGTGCAAAGATGAAGTTATTAGTATGATTATGAACATGAAGCGTGATTTGGTATAATCATGATCTTTGATGTTTCAGGTAAAGACATGTGATGAAAATTATCTTCGTCCTGGATGCGAAGAGGAATTTAGAATTATAATTATGATTATGAGTTATTCATATAATTGTGGAAAGGAACTGTTGATTGATGTTGCAGGGATAAAAACATTGTTGGTGGATTTTTAACATGGAGAAGATAATAGATTTTATAGTCTATTTGACTCTTCTAATGGATTGCTCGTTCCACTGCAACTATGGTTGAAAATTTTTATCATCTACCATATGTTCTAAATCTTTGATTTATTACTGATGAAGGCTATTGATAATTTAATTATCTTTAGTCATGTTATTCTTTATCGAAAGCTAGTCAGGCTCACCCTTTTGCTTCACAATTCCTTTCGTGTAATAAAAGTATATCCGGGTCGAGTGGGGATAACTTGGGGAATAGAAGCGGTGGTCTATAAATTTGTTGAGGGTGAGGCGAACCCAACGTTGAAAGGGTGTTTTGTCACTATCATACAAGATGTCTAATGACATACAACCTCGTATCATCATAAGACATGGTTGTGCACATCCACTTGCTGAGTATATTTACGAGCACTACCTATATAATCTTGGTGTTTGTTTGACGTATAATTCTCAATTAGAGACAATGGAGATAATGATATGTCAAGAGAAGACTCATAATTGGAATGAATATGATAATAATCTTCTCGTTTTTCTTTGGGGTCTATTGGGTTAACCAAGGATAATTCTGTGGACATATGATATCTATCATAGCATAGACGCATGGCCTCCCATGTACGAAGGTTTCCTTGAGCACTTCCCAAATATTTTAATTTCTAAAACAGTTTTTGATTATACCTTTATGTAAGGTGTCACTGTGAGGTGCTGTCCACTGATGGGATATGTGTCACATTTGGTATATATTTGTATCCAAACTCACAGCATATGTGTTGTTATATTTTGTACGACAATTGTTGTAATAAAATTGTAGTTGTTTTCTGTACCATGTATTTGACGACTCAAAATAGGTTGGATGGTATGGACCTATTTTGGAGTTGTTACAATAGTCTCATTGGTTTGGACCCCACAAACCCAACAGTTTTTGTGCTTTTCTTTTTTGACAAACACTGGGAATTTTTTTTGGAAAAATTCATTCATTTAATCTGAAAAGTTCTGAATTACATGCATTAAAAAATGAAAAATGAAATTTGTTACAAATTTTCGAGTGGAAAACAGCATCCAATTAGCATATTACAATCATCCATCATCAAAAATCAACTATTGTATAATAAGAGAATGATAATAATAAAAACAAGAGGGATTGGTTCTTCAAATGAAAAGATACCCTTCCCAGTTCTTAGTCTAAAATTTTGGAGTTGGAGGCTGGGGTATCCTGCTATCTTGGGGGACCCCTTTGATACCCACGCCGCCAATATATACATCCCTTTTTCCCTAATTATTTTTTTCCCAATTACTTTTGTACAATTATTTCTCATTCAAAATCATAAAACAATGTAATATTTTTAACACCTCCTTTTATACAAATATTATGAATTTTTAATTAAATACCCTAAATAATTGTATAATTATATATAACACAAAAGACTAGTTTTAAAAATAATTTCACACACACACACACATATATATATATATAGTCCGTTTCTCCAACGAACTGGAGGGAGCGAACTAAGAACGAATAGACTATAGCGACGTAAGAATCAATAATTGGTGCAATACTGGTGTGCTTCTCGTGTGTTTTAACCAAAGAGTATTTTAACAAGATTAATCTGTAATAACTACTACCGTTATTTTTAAACAACTTATATTTGTCGTTTTCTTCATCCAATCGCTTTTACGTTATGGGGCCCACAAAAGATTGGCAAGTCGCATACGAATATTCCCGACAAAGATCTGAATATTCCACGATCAAACGAATATTTCAGAAACAATAATGAATATTTTATAACCACTTGTTTATTGAAATATTTGCGTATTTTACCCATAACTATCCACATTAATCAAATCAACCCTTACTATTTCAAAATAATAAATAGAAGAAAAATAAATTTTATTTATTAATAATTTGGGGTCTTACAACCTCCCTCTTATGAAATTTCGTCCTCGAAATTGACGACCGCATTCGGTATTTGAAAAGATGAGAATACCTCGCTTTCATTTCCGTTTCCAACTCCCGTGTCATTTCCTCAATAAGCATGGTTTCTCCACAAAACTTTAACTTGTGGTATAACCCCGTGACATGGGACATGTTCTTTCTTATCCAAGATCTTGATGGTGTACCTCCTCAGACGTTAAGTCTTGGCTATCTCGTCCGGCTTTTTAACTCAATGACGTGGTTCGGTCGTCCACATATTTACGTAACATCGATCGTGAAAAATGTTATGAATACGCGTCGTACTTGACGATAAGAAAGCGAGTACATAGGCCACGATTCCTATTCGATCGAGAATTTCAAATGGATTAATAAATCGAAGGTTTGAGCTTTTACCTCACCGATTCTCGCTTTTGAAATAACAACTTCTTGCACCTCCTTCTTCAAATTCATCATTTCCGGTGTGTAGCTTGAGCGATTTTTAACTTTATCGATCAAAGTCGATTATACTTGTATATCATCACGTGGGTACTTAGTGTTTTCATCTCCATCTCTATTATTTGTAAATTATACTGAAATGAGTCTTTGACAATATCGCATTTCGTGCTTGATAACGATCTTCTACTCAACACGCCGCCTACCACGTTCGCTTTTCCAGGATGGCATGGTCGTAACATGTGTTGAAATGGGTCTCCTCTTGAGTTCTTCAAGCTCTTCCCACATTCCTCGCTCCATTCGAATTTTGTATCTTTATGAGTCAATTTGCGTTAATGGAATAGCGATTCAAGAACATCCTTCAACGAATCTCCGATAATAACCAACTGCTTCTGTAAAGCTACGATTTCGACATCGACTTAGGTTGTTCTCAATCGTGACTCATATCCTAACCTTGGATAAGACGTTACAATGACACCTATCGGTTACTATCGCGCGACGAATATGGTATCCCCTACGAGATGCGGGCGGTGCATTCCACAAAGGAAGTCACCAGAGATACGGCGAACACTTTCGTGAAAGTATTTGTCATTAAATAGTTTTAAAACGTCTCCCAAGACATGCCGAAAAGCTTGGTGGATGGAGTACGCTCACTGACTCTCCCACAGGAATCGCTTTCGCCACTGAACATAAAGGTAGCGAATGGAACCTTCGTTTCCTCCGCATCCCAAGACATCGAATATCTTGGTAATTTGTTTGACCCACGTTTCGCCTTTAATCGGATCCGCTTTCCTGCACTGCACGGTGGTCCCACTCTTTGAACCTGGCATTTGTGACCACCCGTGAATTGCTTTCATTTCCTCTGTATTTTGAACACGAGTCTCCCTCGTCCGATTTTGCATGATGAATCGCAAAAGCTTCTAAACATCCCCTCGTTCATCATCTCGTTTCGGTGGTGTTGTTCTAGGAGGTACATTGCCACTGTTGCACGTTTTCTTCGTTGGTAAAAGACAGCATCTCCACGGGCCTCATTTACTCCATTGTTAATATTCTCGACGATATTCTCAAATCATCGTCATAAAACAAGGGTTAATTAAGGAAATCAAGATATCACATAATATCCCTATATCTTGACCAACTAACAAATAAGCTTAGGTAGGACACACTAGCGAATGATTTACCTCGTCTCTCCTCCTAGTTTCTATTCCCCGATCTCCGCCAGAGATCATATTCCTAAGCTCGATACCAGTGTGACGCCCCCAAAATAGGTCCATTCAATCCAACCCATTCTGAGTCGCCAAATACATGGTACAAAAACAACTACAACTTTATTATTACAACAGTAAAACTGTGAGTTTGAATACAAATATTATCTTCTATATAATATTTATACTCAAATAAATCCTCATCACATTTATTGATATATTATTTTACAAAATGGTGAGGACTACTAAACAACTCTCTCTGTAACCTTCATTCCATACCAAAAAGTCGATCAGTATATATATATATATATATATATATATATAGGAGCCCATCCATAAAGGTTCTTATTGCACATGGTCTTATCGTAACACCCCTTTTGGACCGTTGATAAACTTATTGGAAGGCCGAGATTGAAACATAAATATACCCGGTAGTAATAACTTCATCTTAAGCTTTTATTTTAATATGAGGACCCCACCAAAGTCAACATGTTGTCGGTTTGTTTAACTTAAACCAACTTTAATATTAAATATCACAACTAAGACAAGTTTGACACTTAGAACATATAAAAAAAAAAAAAAATCCTAAACCGTAACAAGCTCTTACTACTTAAAAAAAAAAAAAAAAAAAAAAAAATATTCAAACCGTAAAAGCTCTTTACATACTAAAAAAAAAAAAAAAAAAATATCCTAAACCGTAACAAGCTCTTACGGCTTAAAAAAAAATATATATATATATATATATATATATAAACTGTAATAAGCTCTTACTATTGTAAAAATAAAAATGTTTTTAACAAATGTTTTTATAACATATTTTATAACAAAAATAAAAACATTTGTTATAAAAAAATATGTTTTTAACAAATGTTTTTATAACATATTTTATAACAAAATAAAACATTTGTTATAAAAAAATGTTTTTAACAAATGTTTTATAACAAATGTTTTTATTTCATTTTTTTTATTTTATTTTTTATTTTATTACGTATTGGAGCTTGAGCTTTTTTTACTTTTTTTTTTTTTTTTTTATTTCTATAGTAGAAGCTTATCTTAGACGTATTAATATTTTTTTTTTTATTTTTCCTTCTTTTCTCCATTATATGTTATGATTTCAAAGAAATTAAAATAAAAAAAAAAAAAAATAACTTGGTAAGTATAACTTTATGTCAATTTGAAGGAAAAAAAAAATTTGGATATACCAACTAAGTAATTCTTTGAAACAGATTCGAACTCATGCAACCTCATTTTCAATACCTCATATATATATGACCACCCGAGCACCACGGGCCTAATTGCTAAGTTTAACCAAGGATATATACTTATAGAAAAACTTCACCATCCCCAAAATCTATATTCTTGCATTATTACTATATTACGATTTATTATTATTAATAAATCTATATTATTAATTGGATTTTTCTAAATAGAAATAAGTTAATATCTATATTTATTATTATCCCTTTAATATGTTTTCTTATCTTTGTAATAATATCATATAAAAGATTATTAATATATTAAAAATAAATATCATTCTTTAATAAAATATAAATAATGATCATTATAAATCTTGTATTATTAGTATTAATAATTTTATTATTAAGCAATGATTATTAGTAATGATTTTATATATTAAGCAATGATTTTATTATTAAGAAATGATTTTATTATTAATAAAACTAGTTCAATTAGTCTAATAAGTAATGATGATAATTTTTCAAGTCATTTCAGGAAATTAATTTACTTATCGAATTTATAAAAGTAGTGAAGTATTATTATAATAATAATAATAATAATAATAATAATAATGTGAGTATCAATATTAGAAGTACATATTATACCAATACTAGTACTGCATAACATTAAGAGGAATAGTACATATTACATGTTCATTTTCTAATATGTACATTAGATAACGTTGGATAAGTTCTATATTTCAGAGGCCGGGAGTAATCTTGCGGATTTCTTGTAGAGCTCCCATGCGACGCTTGATAACGAAAGATTGTGACATCTTCGAGGACCACTTCTCTCGGAAATATTACCATTGGCCCTAACGAAGCAGTCAACATACTTGCATATAAAAATGCCACAATCGAGTGGTTGTGTTGTTTTGATCGAATCTTTAAGGTCACGCGGTGGGATTACATTTGGGCCACTCACTTGTCGGATTACCATTTCGCAAACAAAATGGTATCAAATGTACCTGCATGTATAAAGTAGTTGGTTAATAATTTTTAATATTAAAGGACATTACAAAATTAAAATATTTTAAAACTAAACATACCGCAACTTGAACGAATTCTGAGTACATTTCATGTAACTTAATATACTTAGTGTCATTGTAGTGCGGGTCAATTATGGTAATCATCCAATCTTCAACTGCGAATAGGAACAAGACAAAATGGCGTTGATTGGTACTACACACCGGCATGAATATGTATTTGCATTCATGTAAAGGTGGACCAACATCTTGGTTAACATACGGATCGCAAAAACTCCATGCAGTATTCACGTTAGTGCAGGGCACATAATACGCCTTAAGACGCGTGAAGAATGAATTAATGAAACCAAATTGGGACCACCTTTTCATTCCCCGCGACTGTAGTATTCCTCTCTGCGTCTCGTAGCAACAACATATAAGCGTCGATGACATGCTCGAATATCCAACTCCGGGCCCTAAGGATTGACCGCATTGTGTTCTAATGCATATAAGCTGGGCGGATGTGATAAAGGATATAAATCCCTTACGGTGCCACCACGTTTCCAAACATATGTTTATTTACAAATGTCTCCTTCCAATCTTTAAGTCTTTTGGATAAGGACCCTTTTGGTCCATAAGAGATGTGGTCTCCCGCATCTTGTACCTGATTGAGAGCCAAATGTACATTATTATTATATAACAATAATAATTAAAACCATCACTATTAACATAACTATATATACCTTTTGTGAACTAGATCCCTTGGCGTCAGAAAGTCCCGCAAATGAAGAGTTGGTTGGAATGTAACACTCCTCATAGGTTTGGAAGGATGGAATGTAACACTCCTCGTAGGCTTGGGTGGTGGGAATGGAGCTCTCCTCGATTACTTGTGGGGTGGGTATGTAGCTCTCTTGTACAACATAATCAGTTTGTGCCCCAAGCCCTTCGTTGAGTTGTGTGTCTTGGGACTGTGGTCCAAAATTTGTGGGACCCCCCTGTCGAGGTATTTGTTTACCTCTTGCTTCGAAGTCGTATAGGGCGTATTGGAGATCCCAATTATTTTTTTGCAGAACCAACTCGGGAGGCAGCTGAGTAAGTACTGAAAATTTATCAAGTAACGACTTCGCACTCTCAACCTGTCATGTAAGATAAACACAAACAAATATTAGTAACAATAAATATGAATAAATATTATATTAAGTATTTACTCCAATACATGATTTATTAAAGAAGAATATAATTTTATACCATTTGAATAAGGTGTTGTTGGTTGTAAATGGCCCGAGGCTCATAACAATTGTCCGTGGTCGTTTTTTGTCCGAGGTGGGTGAATTTTCCAACGTGTAATTTTCCTATACCGGACCATGTAATCATCTATTGGGACATAATCTGAAATTTCGGTTTGTTGTCCTTGAGATGATCCATGTATGCCTCCCACATCGAAATATATTCCCCTCTCGAGGCCATACGATCCTCGACATCAATAAATTTAAATTTTTTCTCCGCTTTAAGGTCACCGTGGTTTTTGGTCATTGATGGTATGCCTTGCATGAACCCGAATTGCTCTCATCACTGTCCAAGCATCACGAAATTCCACAATATCAAAGTGGATCAAGGGACCCCACCGGATCCCAACAACCGCCTTCAAAATTAAATCCATCGATATCATCATCCCACATTATGTAAAGGCAGCCAAACCACATCCCACATGACTTAATATCTAACTCCCTCGGTAAAATGACAAATGGTGATGGGGATTCTCACGTCTACCGGGATAATTGTGGGCTCCAAAATAGGACCATGCTAAAGCCCTAGGTAACCATAAGGATGATTGTGGCCAAGGGTTTGGCTTTCCAATACTTACTTTCATAAGCCCAAATTTGTAACAATGTAACACAACCATTAATGTATTTAACTCCTTCCTAAGAGTAGCGATATATAAAGATCTGCACAAATATGCTAACAACTGCGGCGCCCAAGAGTAAGTTACACAATCTTGACGTTAGCAATAAAAGACAAATATCGTGGGTGCAATTTATTTCTATTCCTATTATTGGAATAATATTGCCCCACACACAACCACAACATGTATGCCTTTGTGTGTCGCCCCTACAACATCTTTACTTGCATTCTCGGGACATTTATTAAAATGTTCGTGCAACCACACTAATGAAATTGCCTTTGCGCTTTTTTTGAACTAAAATATTCACCACTAATTGATCTCCAAAACAATCCCTAAAATAATTCAAATTGGTGACAATAGAGGGACCCGTTAAGGGCTTTCCTACCACCCCAGAACTCCAAAAATAAAGTGAACATCCTCTAACGTGATTGTTATTTCTCCACGGTTTAAATGAAAAGTATTAGTCTCCGGCGCCATCTCTCGACTAAAGCGGATATCGAGACTAAGATCGGGTTTGGTGTACAACACCTTGATAACTAAATACTCCAAATCCACATTTATTTAAAAGGATTTTTTGTTCTTTTGTCAAAGCCCACCGATTATATTTCGATCATTATATCGACCGGAGCTTAGTTTTCCCTATCTCCCATGATATATGTCATCCGATACATGATCTTGTTGATCATGCAGAACACTTGGATCAATTGGCCCATATTCCCAACTATCCATCTTTTACCTAAAAAAATACATCAATTCCATATTAGTATTAAGATGCGTGACAAAATGAAGTTGAAAGTAACATGTTGCAAAATGACAAGAATAATAATAATACACTAACATGCATTAAAAAACCTGAACAACATGCATGTAATAATAATATGCATGTATATAATGTAATAATATTAACATGCATTAAAAACTAGTAAAAGCGTAAACTATTAAAATAAAAACAATAAGAAGAAAAATAAATAAAAACAATAAGTGAACAATTGAGTACTTTGGAATAAGGATATATCCTCGTTGGTTAAACTTATGACTAGGCAGTGGTGCTCGGGTGGTCATATGACGAGGTATTGGTGCATGAGGTTGCGAGTTCGAATCATTCAGTTATGATTTACTAGTTGGTATATCCAAATTTTTTTTCTTCAAATAGTGATAATTTATATCTGCCGTAGGTTTTTTTTTTTTTTTTAATTCTTTGAGTCATAACATATAATGGAGAAAAGAAAAAAAAAAAAAAAAATATTAAGCCGTCAGACAAGCTCTAACCTACGGAAATAAAAAAAACATTTGTTATAACACGCATTAATGACAACAAAAAACAAATACATGCATGGTATTATATCCCTTTAATTCGAATAATAACATGAAGTGATAAAACTATTATCTTACATCTTTGCAAATAATGATATGAAATGGAGTACCAATAACAATATATCTTACAAAAAATTAATTGTCTTGAGGAATATAATAAATGGATTTCCAAACTTCAATTTGTTGAAGTTTTTTGCTCCTCTCTTAGAAATACTCCTCTCTACTCTCTGTTATTTTATTTTATCTAGCTTGGCAAGTGAACTTTAGTTTGCACAAGATGTGTCTTGAATAGGACGTTTAAATAAGCTCTCATTCAAATGTCCTAAGATACATGAATTAATTTAGGACCAAATTCAAACCAATGTCTCAAATTTTTTAGTTTACCGAGTTTTTGGTGTTCTTTCCTAGAGGCAAATGTGCAGGAAAAAGTGGTCAAAAGTGCATTTTCCGAGGCAAATGTGCGAGAAAAAGTGGTTAAAAAGTGATAAAATTTTGTTCTTTTATGCAGTAGGTAGAGGCTATAAGCAGTTTTAAAAAAAAAAAAAAAAAAAAAATTGTTTTTATGCAAGTTTAGTAGAATTTATATGCAGTTTTAAAAAAAAAAAAAAAATTTTTTTTTTATGCAGTTAGTAGGTTATAACGGTTTTAAAAAAAAAAAATATTTGTTTTTTATGCAAAGTTTAAGGTAGAGGCTATAACAGTTGAAAAAAAAAAAAAAAAAAATATTTGTTTTTATATGGTATAGTAGGTTATAACGGTTTTAAAAAAAAAAAATATTATTTTTTTTATGTAGTTCTTAGAGGCTATATAATTTGGGAATAAATCAATTTTTCATTGCTTAGCTAGACTCGAACTCGAGACCTCATGCACCAATACCTCGTCATATGACCACCCGAGAGCACTGCAGACTGGTATCATATCTTACCTTGGATTTGAATATATCTTTAAACATTCCATCTCCCCAAATTAAATTTCTCATTATTTTATTATAATTTTACGATTATTATTGTTATTCTATTATAATTACGAATTGAGTACAAAGCGATTCCAAATTCTGGCGGCTTATGTATTTTTTTTATTATTTTTTATCATTATTATCATTATTATTATTATTATTATTATTATAAACAATATGTCGGTGAATAAGTAGTCAAACATAATAATACAACACTATGGGAATAGAACAAAGTCGACATTGATTATATGGGAAAAGTACATTAGTTTGACTTCTTGAGCATTAACCGCTACTAAGTTGCAAAGGTGATCTTTTTACCTTTAAATATTGTGCAGAAGTCGCTATATTATCAAGTTATCTTCTTATCCTTCCATAGAATTTGTTCTCGATATTATTATCTCTTTCTCCTCTACTCATAATTTGTTTCATCTGGTTGCCCACTTTCACTTCTTCGGAAAATCAAGTTGAAGTTCGATCGAGCAAAATTCATCACTATTATTGACAAGTAAGTTTTTCAAAATGTCATATAATACATCCGAATTTGTTAGTGAAGTCGACAATGAATAAATCGATATTGTTCGTACGTTGGTTTGTTATTTTATACGTTGGAAGAGGTTGAATATTTTTATAGATCATATGCTCGCAAAAATGGATTTGAGATTAAATTGCAACTAGTCATAAACATGCTATATCTGAATGATATCGGATCTAAGCAAGATGTATGTAAGAAAAGCCAGACACCATTTGTTGGCAAGAGTTTACACGATGATGAAGATAGTAGTAATAAAATAACTAGACAGAGAGACTCTATAGATCGAACAATGTGCAAAGCTAGAATATATGTTGTCCACAATAAGAAAGAGGACAATGGGCGATATCTCATTGTTGAATTAGAGCACAATCATCACTTAGTGACCCCCCACCAAAGTACATTTGATCGAGACTCACGTAAATATTACTCTCATTGTAAGAACTTTAATTGACACTTTAAATAAGTCCCAGATTGGTCCTAGTAAGATGATGAATGTTTTGAGCACAATGGGAGGTGGGTTGCAAAATGTTCCTTCTCTACTACTAATGTTGAGAATGTGGTGCGAGATTTAAGGCGTGATTCTCGCAGATGAAAAGCGATGCACAAGTCTTCTTTGTCAATCATTTGAACAAACTTGCATCCAGGAAGTGCAAACCAATTTTTTTTTTCCTAGTGAAACCCGGTGAAAACAACCGTGATAGCTTGTGATTCGTGGGGGTTGGCCCTCGATCAAGGTTTATATATCAGCGGTTCGGAGCGTTGTGACATTTGATAAGTACATCTGGGACAAATAAGTATGGCATGCCGTTTGTTCCATTTTACGGGTCAACCACCATTATCATCTATATTGTTTGGATTTGCACCTTTATTACGAGATGAGATGAGAGGACACTTTCGTTTGGGTATTACTGAGACATGGCTTGAAGCCATGGACTACAAGGCACCTACAACCATCATCACCGATCAAGACAGAGCTATGAGTAATGCTATTATTGCTATGGTACTTCCAACTACTTATCATTTATCGTGTTCTTCGCATATTAGCAATAAATTTCACGAAAAATTGCATCATGTTTATTATGAGCACCCATCGTTCAAAAATGATTTTAATAACGCGTGTGTATAACTCATTGTCCATCGAGGAATTTGAAGAGCGTTGGCATATTACGATAAGTTCTATGAATTGTATACTAATGAATGGCTTGGAAGTTTGTATGATGTACTGATGTAAATGGATTCCAAAGATATACAAAGAGATATTTTTGCGGGAATGACTACCATGGAAGAAGCGAGAGCATGAATGCCTTTTTTGATGAGTATGTTAATGCATCAATGGTATGCTATGTTTTTGTCCGCAGAGTCAAAAGGTGTAGAAAGACAGGTTTATCGGGAGAGGAAGGCCGACTACATAACAAAACATCGTAAAAGGATTATGGTACTCGGGTTCATCTTTAGAAGTTCATGCTTTGCATAAGTGTGTACAAAAGAGATGTTTAGACGTTTCCAACGTCAATTAAGTAAATAAAAATAAAATAAAAAAAAAATGAAATAAAAACATTTGTTATAAAAACATTTGTTAAAACATTTTTTTATAACAAATGTTTTATTTTTGTTATAAAATATGTTATAAAAACATTTGTTAAAAACATATTTTTTTATAACAAATGTTTTTTATTTTGTTATAAAATATGTTATAAAAAACATTTGTTAAAAACATTTTTATTTTTACATGTAGTAAGAGCTTGTTACGGTTTATATATATATATATATATATATTTTTTTTTGCCGTAAGAGCTTATTACGGTTTAGGATTTTTTTTTTTTTTTTTTTTTTTTAAGTAAGCCGTAAGAGCTTGTTACGGTTTAGGATTTTTTTTTTTTTTTATATGTCAATATGTCGCATTTTCGGGTTGTATTATTTAATATTAAAGTTGGTTTAAGTTAAACAAACCGACAACATGTTGACTTTGGTGGGGTCCTCATATTAAAATAAAAGTTTAGCATACAAGTTGTTATTTACCAATTTGGGTATATTTATGTTTCAATCTCAACCTTCCAATAAGTTTATCAACGATCAAAAAAGGGGTGTGTCAAGATAGATATCATATGGCATGAGTTGCTATGGATGGGCTCTCATATATATATATATATATATATATATAGGGACTCCATCCACAAAGAACCGATTCTTTATAATCTTATCTGCAACAACCCCTGACGATTTAATCTGACTTATCTGTAAACGTATAAAAAAAAAAAAAAAAAAAAAAAATCAATCAAGTAAGAGCCTCTAGAATTACAAAAAAAAAAAAAAAAAAAAAAAATCCATAGCAAATGTTTGTTTTATAAAACAAATGTTTTTATTTTGTTATAAAATATAGCAAATGTTTGTTTATTTTATAAAAAATGTTTTTATTTTGTTATAAAATATATTATAAAACATTTGTTATAAAATATTTGTTTTTATAAAACATTTTTTTTTATTTTATTTTAGAAAATAAAAAAAATGTTTTATAAAACAAATATTTATAACAAATATTTTATTTTTGTTATAAATATATTATAAAACATTTGTTATAAAATATTTGTTTTATAAAACATTTTTTTTTTTATTTTGCTTTAAAAAAAAAAAAAATATTTTATAAAAACAAATATTTTATAACAAATGTTTTTATAATATATTTTATAACAAAAATAAAAACATTTTTATAAAATAAACAAACATTTGCTATATTTTATAACAAAATAAAAACATTTGTTTTATAAAACAAACATTTGCTATGGATTTTTTTTTTTTTTTTTTTTTTTGTGTTGTTAGAGGCTCTTACTGATGGGATTTTTTTTTTTTTTTTTTTTTTTTTTGTAAGTTCTTACTAGAGGCTCTTACTATTTTTTTTTTTTTTTTTTTATTATCTGTTTCATGTCTGCATTACGTCAAAAAAAAAGTTGTTGCAGATCTGACTATAAAGAATTCTTTGTGGATGGAGTCCATATATATATATATATATATATATATATATATATATATATATGTGTGTGTGTGTGTGTGATCTCCATATTTTAACCTACTAAATTAATATTTGTCATCTCCATTGTTAACCTAATTAAGACTTGCTTCTCACTCTCACACCGGAGGTATTTTTGTCGGCCTAAGCCCTCAAATTATATTTGAAAATGTTATTTGTCCAAGTTCACTTACAAGCTGGTGGTTAAACATGCAAACTTATTTGAGTGTTAACAATGTGCAACACGACTAGAGGTAAAATGACCTTTTTATCCTTTACCAGAAATTCCTACCCTTAATAATTCTATAGGGGAAAAAAGTGAGACTAACATGAATAAATGATAAGTTGCCAAAATCCTAGCGCACCCCCGCTTGGAAAAGCATTTGATTTTGCAGCTAACGTTTGCAAAGCTGTCTGGTTGTTCCTGTCTTTCTCAATCACCAGGTTTGGGTAGTTCTCCACCAAGTACAAAGCCACATCTGCATAGAGACCCACGTAGTATCACATTAACATGTTTTATTTTTCAATCTCTAAATACATGATATTTTACTTGTATAAATGTTAAAAAGCGCACAAGTAAAACCAACATATATACCGTAGAAACCAGCTGTTATAGTAAGAGTAATTAGGGGTGCTCATCGATTAAAACCGAAACCAGACCAAAAAAAACCGAACCGCAGACCGAACCAGAAAAAATCCGGAAAATCAAAAACAAAACTGCAGATCAAATAACCGGTTTTGATAGACGGTTCTAATACACAATCCATCTGCTTTTTTTTCGGTTCGGTTTTCGGTTTTAACCGATAATTAAATAATTTTTTTTATATTAAGAAATTTAATATAAAAACATAATTGTATGGTTTTCGGTTATACCGAATAAAGCAGTTTTTAGATCTTAGTTCTATTACACAAATTTTTTTTTCTATTCGGTTATATTATTTTTATGGTTTCGGTTCTTTTTCGGTTTTTCGGTAGACATCAATTCAAAATTTTCATTACCGCCACTTGCATCAAAAAGTATAAAAACCGAAAAACGGTAGAGATGAAAAATCGAAGCGAAAAAAACCAAGATCTGCATGCAGTCGGGTTTCAATCGGTTCGGTAAAAAAACCGAAAAACCGAAAAAAATGAGCACCCCTAAGAGTAATCAGATCAGCACCAGTAAGTCCCCTAAAAGGACTAGAAGGAAAAAAAAAAACAAATAAATAGCAAAAAATGATTCTTTAAATGGGAACAAAATCGCGACCATGAAAGCATAAGATCATCGAACGGTCCAACCTCTCCCCTCTCTAAAATCTCTCTACTAATCTGATTGGTAGCGAGCAGTACACACGGATTAGCATCCGTTCCGGCATACTAAATTAAATCTATCAGCCGTCCATTCTTACACCAATCCAACGTTGCAACTCATCCGCCTAAAAAATTTCAAGAACCCAACAAATTTCAAACTGTCCCGCCCTTCACAAACTTTCAATTTTCCAATTATAAATACCCTCTAAAACCCATCACCCCAATTCACTCATCATTCTCATCTCCAAATCAATTTCAGTTAAAATCCCATTTTCTCTTCAGATTTTTAACATTTTCCAAATGGCTCGTACCAAACAAACCGCCAGGAAATCCACCGGAGGAAAGGCTCCAAGGAAGCAACTGGCCACAAAGGCAGCCAGAAAGTCGGCGCCGGCGACCGGAGGAGTGAAGAAGCCGCACAGATTCAGGCCCGGAACTGTGGCTCTAAGGGAAATCAGGAAATACCAAAAAAGCACTGAGCTTTTAATCCGTAAGCTTCCATTTCAGAGGCTGGTAAGAGAAATTGCTCAGGACTTCAAGACCGATCTCCGGTTCCAGAGCTCTGCCGTCGCTGCTCTTCAGGAGGCGGCGGAAGCTTACTTGGTGGGTCTGTTTGAAGATACCAATCTTTGCGCTATTCATGCTAAGAGGGTGACCATTATGCCCAAAGATATCCAGCTTGCTCGCCGTATCCGAGGTGAAAGGGCTTAAGAGATTACCGAAATATCACATCTATGCAATGTTGTTTGGTAGATTTCAGCTTAAACCTTGATTCTTCTGTTGCATTATCTATGTTTATGTAAATTGGGTGAAGTTTAATGGAGAATTAGAGTTTTTCAAAATTTGGTGTTCCATCTGTTTGGGAATAATTCTTGTGTGTGGTTATGTGGATTTATACTTTGGCTTTGACTATATGTTCTCCCTGTGACGAGCATGAGAGAGTAGGATTTCCAATATATTTTTCTTTACTATTCATTTTTAGCTTTGAAAATTTGTAGTTCAACCCAAATTGAAAATTTGATGATTTGTTTCAAACGAAGAAACACAATCTAATGTGTTTTTTTGATTGAGATGGAGTGTTGGCAAAATGCTGTTTTGAAATTAGTTGGTTGGAATTTGTCCGGAACAGTGACAATTTAGAGCCAATTGTCATGAGCTTATTTTCCATTTCAGCAAAATTTAGTTTGTACATCATTTGTGGTGTTGAATTGCATTAGGAAGCATTTTATCAGGCATATATATTCTTGTCGGCTGAGGGTGAAAATTAACTTCTCTGTTGAGGCCTAATGAGAAATGAATTATATGTTAGTTATTAGCATCCGGCGGCATGTGTAAAATATACGGGTAAAATTAGAATTTTATAAAAATTTAAAAGACTGACTAAAAAGAAAAAAAAAATTAAAATAATAAAATATCTAAAGTTGTAGAGACAAATGAGTAATAAAAAAGGGGCAGCAAGAATGTCATAAAATACCTTGATTATATATAATATTTGATGGCATACCACCACAATGAATTATGTATAAACCCTTGTGCATGAAATTAGAAATTCGCATACACTTTCATACTAAATTATTTGGCAAGTCAGTTGGACTTGCTAGTTCAAGACCTTCAAGGCTTCAACTATACTAAATTAAATTTTTTATACAATTATTTTTAATTTATAATTAAACAACATACAATATTTCTTTTACTTTATATTACAAATGTTATTAATTTTTAATGAAATAATTAAAATAGATACATAATTTTATCTCAGTGAAAAGGAAATAATTAATATTCCATCAGAGATGTATTTTTATTTTTAGAGTATTTCTAAATTTTACATATTTTATGTACATCGAGTATTATCATGCCAGCATTACTATATTTGTAATAAATGTTAAGAATATAATTATAAAAATAAAACTTTTCATAAAAATGGTTGCTTTAAAATTAGTTTTGAAACCGCGGGAGTAATAACACTCGCACAATTTTATTCTTGTATAAAAATAATCCCTCTCATCAATTCCTTTTTATATGTATTTTTAGAGAAAAAAATTTGATTTTAATTTGTCGTTTACAAATTTTAAAAAGAACTAAATGACTTAAGTTTTATTATCCCTAAACATTAACTATTCTAATTTGTTTCTCTTTTCAAATCTCCTTTCTATTTTAGAAGAATAATATTAGATATTTATACTCAACTTTAAGTTTTTTCTATTTCTTGCTCAAGTTTTCTCTCAACAAAATAATGTTCTAGTACTATATTTTGATACCAACTTTTCTTTGATATCAACTCGTGATGTCCTCAAATTCGGATAATTTTAAATCCGAATATGGTGTTATACTGGTATTAAATATCAACATACATTTTCATACATTCACATTTATAACCTTACCAATATAAATGAAATTACTAGATATTACAGACATATTCTTAAAATTCTTAGGTTCTAAACCCTTTAATTCTTATTACATGATATTACCATACAATACTTCTAGTTATTACATTAGTAATTGATCTTTTACTCGTTAGCTTCTTTCTTTTTTCGTCTTTACCCGAATCTTCAGGTTGATCTATCTCTGCTAAAAATATATAATTTCAAGCAAGGGTGAACATTTAATTGCTCAGATAGTACTTACAGTTGATTAACAACAAAATCAGGAATCGAATATTCCTACCATACCAAACTTCAACAACTGAACAATAGTTGTGAAGACATTCCAAAACATTCATCGTCACAAGCTTTCTCGTTTAACAAATTTTGAAACGATATACAGGCTTCAAGCTGAGTAGTCATAAGATCTTGAACTTTTTCATACATTTGAAAAGGTTTTGAACAGCCATTCCGTTGTAAACCGTCCTAACTTACGAGTACGTTGGATGATCAACCCTTTGTATCCTGCGTTGATCAACACTACATGGCGAACGTTTTATTTTGCGTTCTATCAGCACCCAACAAAGTATGTCAGCACTACCCGACATTATTGTAGATCGGAGTTAATCCGACAAAAACTTGTTCTTCTTAGACAGGAGTCCAATCCCCAAAACAATTTGGGTGAACAACTCTACTTTAATCCCAATAACGTTTCAGAGAATTATATTCAAATCAATAAAATATTTTAACACGCGTCTAGCCGATACAATTGACATTGACATAACTCTTAAACATTTTATGAATATCAGAACTCAACAACATTATCAACATGCATTATAACAAAGCTTGAACACTTGTACAAATACAAAAGGTTTGCATAAGCTTGAAAAATAAATTCAATAAGAGTTTAAAAAAATATTTTGGTCAAGATAAATGAGATAATTAAAATTATTTTAATATTTTAATCATATGGAGAGAATTCTACCAATTTGACTTATTTATCTAATTTGAGACCTATCAATATATATATATATATATATATATATATATATATATATATATATATCTCCTTAAATAGCATTCGGAGTCCTTAAATAATATAAAATTTTATCAAATTTTATTTTTTTTCTTTTTGCTTCTTTTTTTTAAAACAACTGTGGCATTGTATTTAAAAAATGCCATCGAAATTTTTCCAAAACTACAATGTTTTGATAAAAGAATGCTATACCAAAGAATGTATGAACGTTATTTGTTATAATGTTTTGATATATGTATCAAATCACACCCAATATATATATATATATATATATATATATATATATATATTTATGTTTTAAAAAAATCCAAAAAGAAAAATCGATTTTAAGAAAATGCAGTATTTCAGATAAAATATATATATATATATATATACTTCCTCTGTTCAAAATTAAAATACAATTTTTATATCATATAATAAAAACTATTAATTGCAAAATTTATTTAATTTCAAATTTTTATAAATCATACTAATTTTAAAGTTTAATATGTCATCGTTTGACCTTAAAAATCAAATTGTATCTCTAATTTTAGAACAGAAAAAATAAATATTAAAGAAGAATTTTCATTCCATGTTTACCTAATTTTATTTGTAGTCCTTCCCACACGACGTGTTGATTCTCGATGAAAGAGACCTAAAAATGCTCTCAACGTAAAAATCAGAGAATTGGTGTTGTGATAATTGAAGACTTGTGTTCGATTCTTGATAAGATACGACTTTTGATGGGGAAAAAGCCGAAAATAAATGCAGTTGAATTACGACTGACTAACATGTAACTCTAAGCAATAAGTTAGAATAATAATATGTGAGTCGCTTCTTAAGTCCTTCATATCCCATATATTCACATAACATAAATTTATCTTATCGTATATTCATATCTTATGTGTGCGCGCATGGAGTCTTAGGTCCTTCAACAATTACATTTTTTTTAATTGAAGTACAAACTATAAATAAAATGTAGATAACAAATCATTTCCGTTCAAATTCAGATTATTTTTTCAAGCACGCAATTGAACTTAATGTTGAGGACAGAACTTTATTGTGCCTTTCTATCCTTCCCATGTATTACAAACACATCTGAGCTCACTATTTTCTGCATAAACAGAAGGATTAAACCATCTATTGGCATGTTATACCTCATAGATAAGCCAACTGATTGCGGCAGATGGTTTGAACCAAGACGAAAGAGGTGATAATTATAAGGACTCGCTCCATCTTCTCACATTCTACTTATTATTGCTCCACACAATTATCACCTTGGCCTGACTGGCGCCTTTGGGAAATCAGCAGCAGTGATGATTGCTGAAATCAATTAACAAATATATATATATATATAGAAGGAAAGAAAATTAGTTGAAGTCTCGATGAGATTGAATGAAGGTGTTTGTAATCAAAGCAGGAGCGACAATTAAATAAAATTCAGGGATACAGAATACAAAAAGTAGGACATATATTATGGCTTGTTTCTTGTTTAGCACTAGTATATCTTGAAGACTTCAATAATGAACACATTGAACGCAACCAAATAAAACTCTATAGAATGTGTTAAATCAAAGTGTGGTTACTATAGAGGGCAATACAAGTTCAGTTCATCAAAGGGGAGAGAGCAAGAAAATCAGAGGAACAATATAGAAAAAAGTACTAGTGTATGTACTAGGGACTTTGGGATAAAATAGCAAGTCCGAATTACACAAACCTTGGTTCCAGCTATGATGGTGCCATTGAGGGGGTGAGTAGCACATGCTGTAACACTTTCAGACAATGGAACAAATCTATTTTGCTTATGCTGGATGCTCTCCGCATGAATGCCGTCTTTATCGTCACTGCATAAACATAAGTTTTGTAAAAGCATTTTCCTTAAACAGCAAGTCTCATCATTCATTTTTGATAAAAGAACACGTAAATTGTATTATCAAGTTAAAAAAAAATCAGAATATAAATATATATCCTATCCAAGAAAAATGGGAAAGAACCCCAATAGTTGGATTAGATTTGCATACAACATGCTATAGGCAGAAAAATAATCATTGTGGGGGCATGATCTGTAAATAAATCCAGGGAAGAAAAGAAAAGGCCCAATTCCTTACTCGTAGTCCACATGACAAGGAGAGCTGGGGTCTGGATAAAAATCTAAAAGATAAATTCCTTTACCGGATGATGCCCCAACAGTGTATATCTGGAGTGAAACGCATCAAAGAAGAGCCCAATTATTGGCCACAGTGCATAAAAATGAAATTGAAATAAAAATGATTTATATTGGAAGAACTATTTAGCGATTAATAGTCGGGTAATGGATCAGATGTCTATCAACATTAAAATTAAACAATAAGGTTTCTGTCGGACTGCTTGACTCGTTGTGTTCATATTCTTCCAAAAGAATTGTAAACTCTTTCCATGAATTTAAAGAGGATATTCATGTATTACATGATAAAACTTGAGGTTAAAACAGGGAATTTAAAATATTATTTTTAAGAGCTTAAATATCTCATCGATGCAACCATACTTCCCTAAGTACTCTTCACAGGTGCATGTGCACTATCCTATACATATACTTTTGGTAGTCAAGTGTCCAAAATTTGTAAGTCTTTGCAAGTTATAACATATTCCACCATCACACTATGTAAACAATAGAAGGAATCACTATAAAGTTTTAGAACTACCTACATACACTAATTTCTAGATTGCTCATATTATTCTCTTATTGTATTTCTTTTTAGGACTCATTATCCTCCCTTTTCTGTACACTCTTTTATATTTATTAAAATTTATTCTTTTATCTTAAAATTCTACTAGTGTCAATTGTCACCCTGAAAGTATCCTGAAATCAAGTAATGTGATGATGGGTTAGGGAAAGAAACAGCATGATTACATATAATGAGATATGGTACATAGCTACAGTGACTTTGAATATGGAATCTCATTATGGGACACCCAAAAAGAGTGACCAAAGGATTCAGTCACTTTAGGGGTTAAATTTTCATGTGTTCTTGATTTTAAGTTTAGAGCTAACGAGTACAAAAGGTTGCTTTAAAGCACACAACTTTGCTGTGAAACAAAGGAAACAAGATATACTAAGATGTACAATTTCTGTAGAGCAAGAGGATATCAAACAGCTTACAAAATGACGTCCACTTCCAGCACTAATGTATCATTATCATATCAAAGAGAAAAAGTACATCGACTAAAATTGAAGAATGAAGAGACTTCATTATAATGTACCTCGTTTTATAGAAGCTATGAAATCACATATCTTACTATAAGAAAATAACAGAGAAAACTGTTCACGAGACAGGTTAAGTTGTTATAGGGAAAATTTATCAATTTAATTATCTTACTGGTTGTGCTGGCAGCCATGATGGTTTTCTCAAGTATGATAGATCGGCTGAATCACTTGATCCATCCCTGATCCATCAAGTAAGAATATATGATTTGTTAGATTGGGGACATAGTTTGCTGAAAATTCCATAAAACAAAATTTGGTGATTATAGCGGATCAAGTGGCACTCACAACCAAGGCGGGGGAGGGCAATGAATATGTGTCACCTGAAAATTATTAATGTCCATAACACCTGACCTAGAAAACACAAAAATAAGTATGAATAATATGTTTGGAAAAATCACTGCTACATGGATTATTAAAACTAAATTAATCTTATCCAGGTAAATTTAAGATGCTCAGCAGTCTTGTATTTCGTGCATAAGTAGTTGTAAAAAATGTAAAATAATACAACTGTCTGTGCACAAAGAGAAACCTGCAAAGCAGGGCTGCTTACTTTTTTTGGTCAAGGGCTGTTGAGCTCCCATGAACTCGTAATTTAAACTTTATAGTGATCATATTTTAAACAGCATACAGAAATAGCAAAGCACTTGATTTATGGTTATCTTGAAAACAAAGGATATGAACTTAGAACCACATAAGTAGCGTTAACTGATGCAATAAATTTTAATCAATTATTATAGTTCAACAGTCCAAGAAATCTACAGAAAGGATCAGCAAATTCATAGAACTTGCAAGTAACTCTTGAGTGAGATATTTTTCTCTAACACGAAAACTTTGAGAGAGAGAGAGATCTTTCTAACAACTAGTTGATCACTGCATTACATAGTGACTTTGATAACGAACAGATTGATGAGGCTGAACATGGCACAGCGTATACTAACACTGACCGTATAGGATTACAAAACCAATAGAAGACTAACATATGACTTTCATGTGCTAGAAAATATTTCAAGATATGAAAAGATAAATACAAAGTGAATGGGTTTACTTATAACCTACCAACCTGTTAGATATTTTCAAATCAGAAAAGTATATAATAAATATATTATTTGCTGCAATTAAAACCAGTAGATGTGTTGATTCAATTGGTTTGGTTCGAAAGATTATAACTCTTTGAACAAGAGGGATCTATTCGGACAAGGGATGTATTGATTCGGGCTAAGAAGCGCAATTGAACCAATGCAGTGGTTCGGGATGAAACAATTGAATCAATGCAATGGTTTAAATTGATAAAACCATTAGATGAATCATTACAATGGTTCAACATATCCTTTCGAAGGAATATATCTCTAATATTTAAATATCTTTTCAAAAAGATGCATCTCTTCAAAAGGATATGTATATCTTCAAAAAGGTACTTAGAAACCTATAAATAGATTGTAAATTCACCCAAGTTTTGTACTTGAAAAATCATTCCAAATCCTTATAAAGTTCTTTGAAAAAACTTCATTCTAATAATTTTTTTTCTTGCTATAGTTTTCTTCTCATTTATAGTTTTGCACTGAATTTATTTTTACACAACAAATTCTAGTACATAGTAAAATATGGATTTGTTTTATCTTGCGAGACTAATTCACAGTAACCCTGCATAACAAAAGTAAGGGGAGAATATAATGTTAAAGAAATAGTGGTAAACCATTAGATTCAGGAAGTAATATTGTTGTCCTACATCAAATTAAGCGGGTTACAATAATTTTAAGACTATTAATAATGGAGGACAACAATGCAAAAAGAATCTTGAACCAAATTAACAAACTCAAGAAGTTTGATGGATTATTCTTCAGACAATGGAAGAGAAAAATGTGTTTTTGCTTAACGGCACTAAAACTCTCTCCTGTGTTGAATGAAGAGAAAATGGAAGAAAAAGAAAATGAGACACCGACATAAATGAAGACTCAAATAAAATGGGAACAAGATGACTTTATGTATAAAGAGTACATTCTAAATGCGCTATCCAATTCATTGTACGATATGTATGAATCCAAGTTCATGGAAAAGATGGCAAGGGAATTATGAGAGGATCTCAACAAGTACAAAATCGAGGACAACAAAAATAAAAAATTTCTAGCAAGTATTTGATTATCAAATGATAGATAAAAAATCTGTTATGTTGCAAGTACATGAACTTCAAATTATTATGAATCAAATTGTGTCGGAAGGCCATAGCCTTGACGAAGGGTTTCAAGTTTCAACAATCATTTCAAAGTTATCATTTTTGTGGAAAGATTGTCGAAACCAATAGAAGACTAACATATGACTTTCATGTGCTAGAGAAAGTATTTCAAGATATCAAAAGATAAATACAAAGTGAATGAGTTTACTTATAACCTACCAACCATCATCAAGATGGAAAGCCAATTGATATGGGCAATACGGATTGATATCAATTGAGTGTATTTCTTTAGCAACAATATTTGTTTGTGCCTGAAAACAATAAGAAATTTGATCAACTTAAATGTACAGTATTCAACAGGATTGACTTGATGCTGAAAAGTTCATAAAATGAAGCAACTCTTTTTCAAAGATATCAATGACCAAATTTTAATTTGAGGTTAATCTTTTTGTCAGATAAATACTTCAGGGTAAGCAGGTAACCTTCTTTTACCAAAACTGCGAGTTATTTGTTTTTAGTTTACTTTTATATTTGTTTTTCATACGTAAATGTAGTTTTATAAACAGGAGCATCTTTAGAAACTGAGCAAGAATAGAGTTCTTTATTCTTTCAATACAAATGACTAGCACAATTTTGTTTCAGAATAATTTGAACTAGAAATGTCATTTACGTGAATAAGCCACATGATTATAAATTTATATTACGATGAATAATACTAATAATAATAAAAAATAAAAAAATAAATACTTGTTACATTATGCCAATTAATTATGTCCTTTCCAATAATCAATATAAAAATTCATTAATGAGCACCACAATGCAAAGGAGGCGGAAAACAAATCTTCAAATAGAACAACAAATGCTTGAGAATGGCATATTAGAATATGATTGAAGTAGGATAAGATCACATCTATAAGAGGAAGAAGAAGAAGAAGAAGAACCCTTTCCTTCACTAGCGTGCCAGAGGATTTATGCTCCTTTATTATTCATTCAAGTAGCACCCTTTCTGTAACAAATTTTACTGTTGTTTCTTAACCATTCCATCTGTAGGTACTCGATCAAATCTAAAATACTTTCATAGGTGAAAGGCAATATAGTCCAATAAAAAGAACAGGGGAAACCCTTGCCACTTTCCATTTGGCTGATCTTCTTTTTCCACATTATGAATCCTAGCAGTCAATTTCTCAAGAAAGGTTCAGTCACATCTACCTTGGGCATGAGTTTACTGTTGACAACACTCATCACATCTGCTCCTCGAGTTCTTGACAAGTCAAAAATATGAAAGAATGGAAAGGAAAAAAAAAAATTAAAAAAAAAGAGACAAAGATGGTTTTCAAAGTAAAGCCTACTTCAAACATGAAATTTCAGGATGAAGGCAAGATGAGAGTGTTTCAAGCACTGGGATTGATATGCTTTACAAGAAAAAACATTTTTCCTTGTGGAGAAGAGACTTGATAATTACAATTCTACCTGTAATTGATAGATAATACATTGAAATTTTTGAAATGGTCCTAAAATTGAACACAAATGAGAAGAAAATGAGAGTATCAGCAGAGAGATGATGACTAGGAGATCTTGTGTATATTTAAAGTGCACCACTTTATAGCAGCAATGCATGTGAAAGAAAGAACATTAACATTCATTCACATACCTTTAATAATCCAATTTTATCCAGCATTGATGTTAACTTCATAGATGTTATGGGGGAATAACAAACCTGGATAATAAGCTGTATTATAGACTGAAGCTTCGGTATATATGCACTATGAAATAATATAACAATTCAGAAAATAAGACTTCTATACTATATACAATAAAGCATAAAAGCGAGTTTTAGGCCAGCTCAACTTGGCATATTTCGTTTTTCAATGTGATTTCAAAATATATCTATATTTCATATATATTTCAATTGAGTAAATGAGTTCACCCAGTTTTGGTGACATGATTTTGCTCAATAGGTAATATAGTTTTCGAAGGAAACAATCTCCTCATGCAGATTATCATATCTAATTTAATATATCACTATTATTGAAATATAAGTATAATTATTCAAGTTTAAGTAGGATTCTACTTACTTAAATAATATAGTTTTAAATTGAAATAATTTCCTTTTAAAGAGCATCTTACCTAATATTAATATGTTACTATTATTAAAACACAAATATATTTAATAACATAAATTCATAATTAATAGTATTATATAATATGAATTTGTACCAAAGTTCTTTCATAAAATATAATAAATTGTTATTGTAAATTTTTAAGCTATTGGTATTTGTTATTATACATAAAACTTTATTATTACTTAGATAATATAGCTTTAGAAGAGCCAATTTCTTTGTGAAAATCATCTTAACTAATATTAATCTATTACTGTTATTAGGGTATAAGTATACATATAATACAATCACCAATAATTTATTCGAATATTAAGTTTTAAAAATAAATAAATTACTTTATCGAATAAAATATGTATAAAAATATAATAAAAAATATTTAATGCCGAAAAACAAAACATTGAACTCTTGTTGAGCCATCAAAAAAATTTTCATCAAAACCATTGAACTTTTAAACATTTTTTCAAAAATGCCCAAAATTTGATCATATGAGCTATCGCGTCTGTCGACTTGTACATATGAGCTACTCAAATCGGAGATTTTTTGACAGTTGCTTTCAAGTCAATGGTTTTGGTTCCAAAAAAAAAAATTGTGTTTTTTATATAGCTTGATTAGAATTCAATGGTTTTTTCGGTCCTTGGGTCTAATAAAAAAACACCAAATATATAATAATTCAACAACAAGACCCTGTGCTTCGCACAGATGTAAATGCTAATTTTTTATTATGACTAATAAAACGCCTTGGTTTCGTGTCAACCAGAAAAACAGCAAAGAATGTAATCAGAAAATAAATAAAAGAAAAAAGAAAGAACTGCTAATCCCACAAGATACTAATGTCAGTTCTCCTATTTGTACACCAGATACAATAGAAGGAATATAATCATGTAGTACTTCATGATTTGATAATTGGACTAACTTTTCTACCATATTGAAAGAGCTAACTTCCAATAGAAAAGAAAAAAGTGAGTGAACTACCTCTTTATGGTTTTGAAAAGCTGCAGATGATCTTCCTCCTCGAAGATCCCACATATATATCATCCCATTCTTGCTAGCTCCGAAAATTATCTGCAAAAATTTGTGAACAAGTAAAGAGTAAGCAAATGAATTTAGATAACAGTCAAGTGGACAGAAGCAGGAAGAGTGAAAAGTTCATCAAGATTTAATACATCAGAAAGTTCTAGTTCACTGTCTTATGATAAATGATACCAGAACAAATGTCCTCCATATGCATACAATTGATTTTTACATTGTAATTTAGTAGTAACTCCTAGTAATCTGCTGACCTGGTCTTCTACATCTAGTTGGATGCTATTTATGGTGCTATTGGAGTTAGTAGTGAGCTCAAGACATGGAAGATCACTCATTCTTCTGTCCCAGACATTTATTACACCATATGTGTCAGAAGCAAGTACCCTATTCAAGCACACCACAGAGAGCAAAGGTTAATAGATTAGGAAAACGAGGTAACTCAAGAAGACAAGGCCCCCATAAAAAGTATCCAAGAAAAAGGCCATAAAAGTAAATTGAATTTTACTTGAACAATTAGAATTGAACACTTGACGCATATAAGTTCATATTTCAGAATTTTGGGTAGCATCATTGTCATCTGTTTTTGTCAGAACTTATTGGATCCATGGATAAAAATGCGGATGTTAGCTTTGAGGATTTACTCGTTGCATTGTAACTTAATAACAATGGATTGTTATACACTGCAATATTTTCTTTGTATGTTTCCTTATATACTGCACCATTTTTATGAGAACTCCCAGTTTTTTATTTATTTATATGTTTCTCTTCATATATGTATAGATAATAAGAAAGATAATAAAACGTGAAATTGATTGTACTGAAAGTCAAAAAAAAAAACAAGGTAGGGGAAGAAGCGATTACTAAATTTGCAGTATCTAATGCCCATAACCTACAGAATATATAATGTTAATTTGGAGTTCTTAAAAGTTAACTAGATGCCAATATCTAAAATAGTGCTTTTAATCTTAATTGATCGTAACAGTACTATAACTTCCTTTTGAAAAGAAAGAAAACAAGCAACTATACATCCTTAAAAGGATAAAAACGCATTAAAATCATCACAATGCAGTAAAGGCTTCATTACACAGCAGTTGCCCCTAACCATTAACTGTCAATCATCTGCCATTAAGCCATGGGAAAGTGGTTGCAGCCAGATGGTGCCTACATGTCTTTGTGAACACGGGCTACCTTACATGGACTCATGAATGTGACTCGGGTTCTGGTAGTATCTAGGTGTTGGCCTTGCCTGTTTTTAAAATAATAGGATACGTGGACATGGTATAGAAGGATCCAAATTTTAGATGCGGGTGTCATGTCCACTTTGGGGTAAAGTGCCGAGTCCACGTAACACAGAACACAGGTTGTGTCATGGAGCATCCAATGTAAATTCTCTATGCGGGTACTGGTCAAGGCACAAAACAATATACTTTTTCTTCAGAGTATTTCTACACTTGCAAAGAAATCTTACAAAAAATAGCTTACAAAATAATGCGTCAAAGTGTAATCAATGGATGATCCACCATACATGGGTAGGTCCAATGGTTGTAACCAACTACAATTATACACATCATTTTGTATCTCTTTTTTGTAACCATTCTTTAGTCACCAAAATATTATTGTTTTCTTCCATGGTATGGCATGCATCATAAGAGTAGTGACATATTTATTTGGCTAATTTTGGAGAACTTGCTCCAGATTTAATTCATACATTCTAAAAGAGTTCCTTCCCTTTTCAAAATCAAATCAGAATATCATATGGTTACAGTGGCGGATCCCAGGGCTGATTTTAACTAATTTTTATTGAAATTAAATAAAAAAAACTTGAATTAATCATAATATTAACTAATCAAAAAAATGTTTACAAATTACAATCCTATCCTCCTAAACCCCATATCTTGAAAATGTTCTAAGATAATTTCATTATCAATATTTTCCAATACATCATTTTCAATGTAAGGAACCAAACAATCACTCAACCATTTATCGCCCATTTGGTTTCGGAGAGCGATTTTAATTAATTAGATAATTGTACTCACCAGAAGTCCCCAACCCAGTACCCACAACAAATTCAAATAAATTTAAACTTTAAATTATCAAACAAATAAAAGCCCTAATTAGTTACCTCTTAAGTCCAAAATATAACAAATACATAAAATAAATTGAATTGGGTTTAAACCCAAGTCCCCAATGATACAATTAACTCGAGCTCCACTTGACTCGAACGACATTCACTTAACTCGAGCTCCAAGGACAATTCAGATGACCGTGGGCTGAAAACTACTCAAGGTTACTTAATTTGAGGCTTAATTCAAGTGGACCGCGAGTAGAGGATAAATTCTATGATTTGGGATTGCTAGATAGAATCTATTTAGTAAGACCAAATCAATGCAAGCCAAGTAATCATGCATTGCACGGATCAAAGGAAAGAGATTTGAGCTTTAAGGCAACGTGTTCATGGTGAAATATGGTTCTAAGTTCATTTATTTGATCCGATTCATGATTTGTGGAGGAAGTGAAGGATAGACAAAGGATCAAATTCAGTGCTTAAAAAGAATCAGAGTAGCGGCCGAGCCAGACTAATGTGATCGTGCCCTGATCCAGTTCAATACCAGCGTTGTCGCGCTCTGTGCACACAAAAATTGATTCTCTGCCATTCAAGCGCAACCGCGCCCCAAGACAGTTCATTTCCTGCGCGGCCGCGCCACAGGGAAAATTGAGTTGATGCGTTTTTGAATATTTGGACGCGGATTTACTTCATTAATTAGTATATTTTCAGTATATTTTTAGATTCCTATTGTAATTAGGTTTCTTTTAGATAGGATTTGATTTCCATGTGATTTGTTAGCTAGGATTTCTATTTCCATTCATATTCTTATTCCATATAGAATTAGGGTTTTATTCTATTAGTATAAATAGAATACATGGTTGATGTAAAGAATATACAATTTTAATTAATAAAATTCTGGTGAGATTATTCTCCTTTGGTTCTTTGAGAACTCTCGAACTGTTCATGGTTTTTCTGTGAGGTTTGATATTGACTTATCATACAACAATACATAGTGTGTGGCGTCTTCTACCGCATCAATCGTCGATTGTACCGAAGTTCCTGTTTCAATATAAACACAGGGTTTAGGTGTTGTTGGTGTTCCATTTAATGCAGATTTCATTGCTTGATCGATTGTACAAATGTTCTCGTCTCTTTATAGGCATTGGGTTGAGGTGTCGAGAGAGTTTCATCTGTACAACTTTGCTAGAAACGATCCAGGCGACGACCACGTCACGCAAACGTGTCGTGCGTCACGCAAACGTGTCGTGGAGCCCATCATTTGGTATCAAAGCTAAGCCTTTCTAGCGAGTTACTTATCTTTAATTTTCTGTTTAATATATATTGTGAAAAAAAGAATCATTCGTTCAAAAAAGGGAGGAGAATTCGTGAGTATAAAAAATTGAAGAAAATTATTATCTGTTTCAATTACTTGGGTTCTACGAGTTTTGAGGATTATTGAAAATTCATGCGAGAAGGATATAATTGGAGATCGTGAAATCTTGTTGGTTATCGTACGCCATATCTTGCTATATTTTGTTTGGTGATAAGTTCTTATTGAGTTGAATAGTCAACTGTGATTTTGTTTGGTGAATTCAAAAAGAACCTATAAAAGAGAATATATAGTGGTAAAAGGCAAGAGTGTGAGTTTATTAGATGGTAAAAGCCAATAGAGTGATACACGAGCGTTTCATAATTGAGTGATACATTGTTTTGAGCGAAACACGTAAGGGAGTGTGTGAGGAAAATTCTCTTTATCTACTAACCTTTGTTTTGCAGCAAATACATATGATTATGGTTATGAAAGTACCTACGGTTCTCGAAGGAATACTTTCCAAAGTAGGAATGATCTAGATGGGTATGTGAGATGGGAGAAAAGGATGGAGCGAGAGTTTGCCTACCATGATTATTACGACCATAGTAAGGTCAAACTAGCGATCCAAGAGTTTTCCGATCATGCAACTACATGGTGGGATCAATTTGTGCTTAGCAGGAAAAGATGTGGAGAGCATCTGATCGAGACATGGGAGGAAATGAAAACTGTGATGTGAAAGCGGTTTGTTCCGAGAGCTAAATCAGAGTAAGGGAGATGCATATCCGAGGCATGTAGAACAACCTTCAAGGCGATTAACTTAAGATGATGAAAGGAAGTATCATAGGCATGGAGATTCGCATTGGAGACAACCACGAGAAACTCCTAAGGTGTATAGGGAACTCCTAAGGAGTTCAGTAAGATGATGGAAGATTGTTGGATGCGCTACTACAAAACACTTCTAAAGGCACAAAAGAACACAAGAAGAAGGAGGTGGAAGATGAAAGAGAATATGCAGTCCAAGGAGAACCGTTGGGTTTCGTATGCAAGATGAAATCCATGTTCAAAAACAAGAGAAAGAAAGTGAACGACTAAAGAAAATTGTTCAAAAGATTGATAGTAAAAATGAGAAATTTAAAAAGAATGAGTTTGAAAAAAAATAGAGTGAGGAAAAGGAGAATGAAAATGAAAGAGAGATTGAAAAAAATAAAAGTGAAAATAAACGAGAAAAACAAACGAGAGAATGAGCAAAAAGAAAAGAGAAGAAATATGTGACTATGAAAGAGAGAGAGTTGAAAAGTAATTTTTATTTTGAAAAGCCGATGACTGTACATTCGTACGCTTTTGAATACTAACCAGACTAACTCTTCTTTGTCTAGTTCTGTTGTTTCTCTTGTACTAATGAGTGCTGACATACCTCGAGCTATCATTCAGTACCGATCATATTATAGTTTTCCCGAGGAAACAACGGAGATATCAAGGCAGGTTGGAGAATTGAAGGAGTGTGGTATCGTTAGAGAAAGCATAAGTTCGTGTGCTAATTATGAGATCATAGTACCTAAGGAGGATGGGACGACGAGTTTGTGCATCGATTTTGAATTGGTAAACAAGCATCGTTAGTTTCTTTACTTAGATAATATGCTTGATAAATTGCATAGTTCTTATGTTTTATATGATAATGATCATGTGATGACAAAGCCTAATCAAATTAGCATGAGCGATTGTGATAAATGGAAAATTGTTTTAACATGCTATTTGTATAGGTGATTAGTTATTTCTGTTAGATTAACTAATGCATCTAGTGTTTTTATTTTGTTGAAACATGTTTTGCATGCTTCCATTGATAAATTTGTTGTTAGCTATTTTGATGGTAGAATCATTTTTATCATAAACTATGGAGGATATTTGATTATTGTTGAGTTAGTTTATGAACATATTGTCTATTCTAGTTGTCAATGTTTTTACTTGCATGAAATCCATTCTAGGTTTTCTTATCCATATGTCATATGAGTTGGGTTTTCATGCTAGTCAATCTTTATATAGTTTGTCGTTAGTTGACAATGGTAGTGATCATGCTTGTCCGATCGAGCAATCTTCATTGCATGAGGTGCTATCATGTGGTATTGATTTGAAAAGTGTTTATCATCAAATTGGAGAGAGATATGGTTTACATATATGTTTAGTTAAATCATTCAGATTAGCTAATATATTAAATATTTTCATAATAAATCATATTTTGCATTCTTTCATGAGGAAATTTGTTATTATCTATTTTGATGATATTCTGGTCCGTGTCAACAATTTGAAAAATTATTTAGCATGTGTTGAATTTGTTCGTGATTATGATAAATATGCTATTGAGTTTTCATCTTGTGATTGTGACCTTTTTATTCCATCAATGCTATTATGTGAACTTGAATGTTTTAATGTTGGTGGAAAGGGAAAAGTTGATTTTGTTGTACAAGTTCGGGTCCAGCTCACTTTCTCCTTGTGACGTGTCCAGCTCGCTTTCTCCTTGTGATCTCCCGTTCACTTATCATCAATGGACTGACCCAATGCTTAATCACTTTAACCTTGTTCTTAAGAAGGCGACCAAAGATCTCCGCATGTATACTCCATCGGGTTCTTTCTTTGTTTGGCAAAAACTTCACAATCACGGTTACTTACAAGATCGTTCATCTATCACATCACGACAACTCACGACTTGATGACTTTCCTTGAGTACCATTCTTGAAGTCTTCTTATGATCATCTTGTGGAAGACTTCATCTCGAATGGCTTCACAACTCAATCGAATCTTTGATTGGGTTGATGCTTAGATCTTCCGTTAGTTTGCGTATGTCATTCGTTGAGTGTTCTCTGGGTTTCCTTGGTGGGATGTATCTTTGCGGTGCCAACGGTGGCTTCATTCCTTTGGATATTCGAGAGTGCTCATTTGTTGAGAATCGTATTTGCTTTCACGATTACGCTTGGCATTCGAAAGAATGAGCACATCTATTGAGGTCTTAGTTTCAGACTCTACGATTGACTTTCATTTGTCGTCGCAGACATTCACGACTCGAGATCGAGATCTTGACACTCTACCATTTCGCTGTCGTTGTGCTTGTTGTCTTCATCTCGATCTTGCTTCGACCACGATCTCCGCTCTAACGATATGATCGATGAGACTCTACGACTCGAGTGTAGTCTACGATTCTTGACTTAGGATTTGGCGAGATGCTCGGTCATTTCGTGCTAAGTGTGTCTTGCCTCTACGATTCGAACACGACTTTCTCTGCGCAGACTATAGCCACGAGGAAGTTCTCCTCGACACTTCACGATCCTTCCTCGTCTCCCCTGGGGTATCACGAACTCCGATATCTACTATCTTGCAGATTACGATTCGACTCGATAGCTCTCGAGTTTTCTTGACTCTCCGGCAAACTACGATTTACGGTGTGTAGTGCTTTCGACGATCGACAAACTATCTATTACATTATAAGATCAACCTAACATGCTTGATCTTTCTATATTTATAGTCCTTGTATATCATTTCTTTTTAAGGACTTTACACAGTTGTTTTGCTTATGTAGGATCAACCTAACATATTTGATCAATTCATTCTAAGTACTTGTACACATGTTTCTATTATCTATCAAAGGACTTTTACAGCTTTTCTTAATGCAAGCATACTTGCATATTCATTAATATATATCTCATAATCAAATCATATGTAAATAGGAATATCATTCACATGCTTATTCCTGACAAAGTCATCATGCATTGCACGGATTAAAGGAAAGAGATTCGAGCTTTAAGGCAACGTGTTCATGGTGGAAATTTATTTGATCCAAGCAAAGATTCATGATTTGGGAAGGAACTAAAGGATGTACAAAGGATCAAATGCAGTGCTTAAAAAGGATCGAGTAAAGAATCGAGCGCACCGGACTAAAGCGTTTGCGTGCATGCCGTGATCGATTCAATACCAGTATTTGCCACGCCCTTTCAGATTCAAAAATTGGTTCTCTGCCATTCGAGCGCTGATCGGCGCTTCAAGACAATTCATTTCGGTCTGGCCATATGGGGAAATTCGATTACGTTTTTTGAATATTTGGACGCAGATTTACTTCATTAGTTAGTATATTTTCAAATTCCTATTGTAATTAGGTTTCTTTTAGATAGGATTTGATTTCCTAGTGATTTGTTAGCTAGGATTTCTATTTCCATTCAGATTCTTATTCCAAATAGAATTAGGGTTTTATTTTATTAGTATAAATAGATTACATGGCTGATGTAAAGAATATACAACTTTGATTAATAAAATTTTGGCAAGATATTCTCCTTTGGTTCTTTGAGAACTCTCAAACTGTTCATAGTTTTTTTGTGAGGTTCAATATTGACTTATCATACAACAATACATAGTTGTGTGTGCCGCATTAATCGTCGATTGTACCGAGGTTCTTGTTTCGATATAAACACGGGGTATAGGTGTCGTTGGTGTTCTATTCAACACAGATTTCATTGCATGATAGATTGTACCAAGGTTCTCGTCTCTTTATAGGCGTTGGGTTGAGGTGTCGAGAGAGTTTCATCCTTACAACTTTGTTAGAAACAATTCGGGCGACGACCACCTCACGCAAGCGTGACGTGGAGTTCATCACCCAACCAACAACAAATTCAAACAAACTACAAATTTTAAATTATCAAACAAAAAAAGCCCTAATGTAGTTACCTTTTAAGTCTGCTTACTCTAATATGCGCAAGAGGTAGTGTCATATTGAAGATGTAGAAGTAGTGGGCCTAGTGGCGGACCTGCAAAGATGTAGAAGTAGTGACGGAGAATGGAGATGAAGTAGTAGCGAAGCCGCAGAGGCGAAGATGTAGAAGACAAAAGGACCTAACAAGCAGAAGCAGAATGAAAAGCACAAAGAGTTTGTACTTGTATTTAGAATATGAATGATTTTTTTTGTCCCCTCCAAGTTTAACTCTTCCATTAATCTGCTCCCTTGAGTTTATTAACTTATATATAGGCCCCTGCCTATGATGCCCTTGAACAGATCCGCCCCTGTATGGTTAGGAACAATCTATGTTCGCTAAAACTTGTCAATCACAGTTTTACTTCTTATGTGTCTTCAAGGTGGGGATGGACATGGGGTTGCAGGTAGGGGTGTAAACGGATATATACGGATTCGGATACAGTGATATCTATATTTGGAAAATTAATTCGCTATCCGTATTCGTATCTGGTATCCAGCGGATTTTAAAAATATTATACATATCCGATATTTGAAATAATATTTGAATACGAATAATATCCGGTATCCAAATTCGTTTATCAGTCACCTAATAAAAAAATCATTTAAACCATACATATTAACCGGTGAGTTTAACTCAGTTATCCTATTTAGTTAACTCAGTATTCCCTTTCACTCTCAGTAAGCTTATATGATTGATCCATGTATTTGAGCAAACTTTACACACGTATATGTATATTATGTATAAAATAAAGAAAAAATACTATTTGAGAGAATAAATACTTCACAGATTCAGCCCATAAAATAAGAAAATTTCATGCTCCAAACATGTAAAAAAGACATAACCCCCGGAGGTTGAATGATTATGTAAATGTTTAGATCTAAAACATTTTTTTGCAATTGTTTTTTAAAAAAATCTTTTAATTTTTCTAAATCAAATATCGAATCAAAAACTATTGAAATGAGTTTACCCATAAACACATGAACAGATCATGGGTTATTTGAGAGAATATTTTATAAATCTAGCTTAGACATTGTAAAAAAACTTTTTGAAGATTTTGAAATTTTAGGAACAAATTTTTGTAAAAGAAATCGGTAGAATTGTAGTTAATATACTTAAGAATGACTTGATCAGAACAATTTTTCAAAAAACATATTTTGATTTGGCTAGATCTAAGTTAGAAAAGGAACGGTTTAGAAACACATTTAGCAAGAAAGGAGAGAATGGTTGAGATGAGAGAAAGAAGAAGAAAAATGTTTGAATGAACGGGTGAGAGAGAAAGAAGAAGAAACACTTTTGCAGGTTGAGTGATTTGAATGAATGGCTGAGATAGAATCAAAACTTGATCCAGCGGTTTCTGTGAGTCAATCCTTGTGATTGATTCTAATTGGTTGTCTCAACTTAGTGGAATGTTGATTTATATAGGTTCTAGAATATTCTGTGTATTTGTATTAGTATACGTAATATATGTATTAATTTTAAATTCCAATTTAAAATTTATATGCATAGATTATTATAAACTTTAACGACTACAAAAAAATTATAAACATAAACTATAAATATTAAAATAATAATTTTAAAAGTATATTATCAAAATATATAAATAGTCAAATTATTATAATAATGAATTTTAAAGTAAAGTTCATTAATGAATAAATGTTAATTTATTTATTGTTGATAAATAGAATAATCAATGCTCTAAATTACTATTCAAATAAGTTTTCATCATTTTCAAAATACTAAATTTCAAAATGAATGCTCTAATTACAATTATAAGTAGAATAAGGAAAAAAAATAATGAGTTTTAAAGTATAGTTAATTGATGAATGAATGTTAATTTATTTGTTTTTAATAAGTATAATAATCCTCTAAATTACAATTTAAATAAGTTTTCATCATTTTAAAAGCCTAAATTTAAATTTGAAAATGAATATTCTAATTACAACTATAAGTAGAATTAGAAAAAAAAATTGAGTTTTAAAATAAAGTTCATTAATGAATGAATGTTAATTTATTTATTTTAATAAATACAATAATCAATGCTCTAAATTACAATTCAAATAAGTTTTCATCATTTTGAAATCCTAAATGTCAAATATTATGTTCTACTTAATAATATTTAGATGTTCATTAATAAAGAAGTTCATTTTTATGTGTGTGGAGTAATACTGTAGTGTGGATGAATATTTATAATATATAATTAGATTCAAAAGTTTACATTGAATATTTATTTATTTTTTCTCAAAATTATACTGTTCATTCTCCCGCCTCCCGGCATCGCAAGTAAATTTTGAAAGTAAAAAATTTGTAACAAGCTAATAGCTATAGTTTTGTATGTTAATATATATATATATACATATATTATATATACGTATGTAAGTTATCCGGATATATGTATATATAATTAATGAATGCAAGTTATTAATATATACGTATATATATATATTAATAACTTATATATATAATATATATTTTAGAATTTGCAATATTTATAATCTATAATTAGATTCAAAAGTTTACATTGAATATTTAATTATTTTTTCTCAAAATTATATTGTGCATTGCTCCCGGCTCCCGACATCGCAAGCAAGTTTTGAAAGTAAAAAACTTGTAACGAACTAATAGATATAGTTTTGTTAGTTAATATATATATATAAGTTATTCGGATATATATATATATAATATATATATATATATATATATATATATATTAATAACTATACATATATATACATAAGTAACTTATTAATAATTTAATATATTTATTTATCAGAAGCATTCTTCCTTAAGTGACATTATTCTCTTAACTAACATACTTATTTAAAGTCTCCGTGTTTTTTCTTTATAGTTTCTCTCACTTGTTTCTCTCCAAAACAAAACCATTTTTGCAATGAATATCCCCTATTTCTCTCCAAAACAAAACCAACCTAGCTCACAAAATTCGAATCAAGCAACACGGATACCAAGAATCAGCATCTATGCCCAGATCTCGACTTTGATTCGGTAAACGCTTACCTATTTTTCGATTTCAGTAAGAATTAACTAGGTTAGCATTAATATCCATCATTATGTTTGTATCGAATATTTATAAATGTAATTGATCAAAAATTAGTCTTTCTCGTTTCCCCTTGAAAAGGGCAACGAATATTTATACATGTAATTGATCAAAAATTAGTCTTTCTCATTAGTCATTTCCCCTTGAAAAGGGTAAAGAATGGGTTTATGTTGAGTGTTATATTCATGATAAGCTTTATCTGTTATTGGCCTAAATTTTATCTCACAAAGGGAATTTTTTTATGTTTGTCCTGGTGTCAATATAATGGAATTAAAAAAAGAGCAATTGGGAGTTAGGTATAGTAATATTAGGAATGGAATGTCATGTGCATTTGGGTCAAGTGTCTAATATGGTTGTGTTTTTGAGAAATTCAAAAAATACGGGGTTAGTTTTGAAACCCTTCAATAATATGTGCAAGTTAATTTTTGGGTGTTTTTTGGGAGATGCGACCTGGAGTATTGCTTTTTGGTTGGTGAAAATTAGTATTTCAACTGATATATGATTTGATACTGTTTTTTTGTGGTTATATGGATTATGATAAAGTTATCAACCAAGATATAGATTCTTTTGAATTTCAACTAAATCTGTAGTGAGGGATTCATGTTGCCAAAGAGGTCATCTTTACTTTTTTTTTATTATTTATTTGTCATCTCTATTTTAGTTTCATTTGTCTTACCAAACATCTCTGCCTTCTTTTGTTGGATGTATCATGTCTCAGGTACTTGGGTTGAGAGGAACACAAGCCAATGTGAGATTCAGAAAGCTTTCCACAAGTTTGTTGTTCATAAGATTTACTGTTTTATATTGTGAATCAAGTTTTATGTTTTCTCTGTGTTGCTTGATTCGAATTTTGCGAGCTAGGTTGATTTTGTTTTGCAGAGAAATAGGGGGATGTTCATCGTAGAAATGGTTTTGTTTTGGAGAGAAACAAGTGAGAGAGAAACTAAAAAGAAAAAACACGGAGACTTTAAATAGGTATGTTAGTTGAGAGAGTAATGTCACTAAAGGGTATGCTTCTGATCCACCCTATATATATATATATATATATATATATATATATATATATAAGTTATTAATATATATATATATAAGTTATTCGGATACGAATTTTGGATACGGATCCGAATTCGAATATTGGACTCCAGATATCCGTTATCCGTAGGATATATTTACGGTTGGATGTTAAACGAATACAAATACACATATATCCGTATCCGTATCCATTTATTTGCAGATACCTTTAAACCGAATACGGATATATCCGTTTTTTTCGAATGCGAATAATATCGCTTTTTTTTAATATAGCCAATGCTTAACACCGGCAAAGCACTTTATAATCTCTCTTCTTGTCTAAGCCCTATACCTGATAAGTAAAGCGTCTACTCTCACTGGAGAAACCTACGTTAACCAAAAATCCTAACTAACAAACAGCACAACTTCCATACATACACAAACATCCAGGATAAAGTCTTGTAGTGACTATTTTGCCGACACATAATTAGATAAAGCCTTGTATAGACTGTAGTGACTGTTTTGCTGAAGCATATAATTAGTATTGGACCTATCAAAGACCAAAGACCCTGGGGGGCGGAGGGGTGCTTTTGGCTTCCAAAAATAATTAGTCAAGGGAAATCTCCCTGCTAGATTAAAACCAACAGAACAAAATAAAAAAGACTTACAAGAGAAATCTTTAGATGAATCAATAGGTCTAAAAAGGCTGGTAAGGCGAAGTAGATAAAATAAAACAAATTAAGTAAGAAAAGAAGGATAGCCAAATTTGTAGCTTCACGATCATTTAAATTACGATAGAAATGAAAGTTCCAAGACACTTCATCCACAATGGTAAAAATCTGGTCATGCATATCTCGTCTAAATCCCTGGATCATAGCATGCCTATGGTTCACTTTTTGAAACGTATTATAATCAAGAAAAGGTAACCGAAAAGGGAAAATCCCCAAACCAAGCATCCTCCCAAAAGCAAACATATTTGCCATCCCGAACCTTGTAGCAAACCAAAGGAAGGAAAGATGCATACCCTGTGAGACAAACTTCTAGGTACTTAATTCAGTGACAGAAGAGGGAATGAATTAGCATCCCACCCATTCCATGGAGACCAAACTAGCTTTTAAACATTTTATGCTAGAGAAGAGTAAAGGAAACCGCCACAACTACTTACCAACTAAGGATGGGTGCTTAGAGACCATATTACTGAGACCTAACCCCCTCCTCCCTCAGCTGACAACTTCTCCCAGATGACTAAATGTTGCTTCCAATCCTCCAACATAATATGCTCCTGAGAGTTTTCAATCCCCACCAAAATCTTAAAAAGTGAATGAAAATAAATTGGAATGTTGGATAAACAAGTTTGAATTCAACAACCTAAGCTCTTAGACACGCTCAACAACTGGACTCCAGAAGGTAGATGACCTACGAGGCTAGGATTTCCCCTAAAAGAAAGAACTTTCTGTACTCTCTGTCTTTCTTTGAAATTAAAAGAAAGCTATTGTTCCCATACTCGCATAATAGAAGAGGAACTACAGTTGGGAAGACAGTTAGATCTAAACAAGTCGTGTACAAGTGTCATGACATTCATGAAGTGGGTGTCATCATTAAATGCAATGGTCCAATTACTGTTTACCTATTCTCTAAATTTTGTAATTGTAATGCGTATTGAAAAGTTTACATGAGGCTTCTCTTCTCTCCTTATTCGAATCGATAAGGTTCAGAATCAGCAGTTAATATGGTAAATTAACAACTTTCCTCTTTTGAATTATTCCACATATCAATTCTCTTTTTGTAAAACGTCATAGTGCATTTCTCTTACTAGAAGTTAGTCTATTATACCAACCTGGAATTATGATTTGAAGTGAAAGCTACATCAGATAAACCTTTGTGAACACCACTGCCATGAATAGTAACAGTGGGCCTCTTTTTTAAAACCTGCATGAATGATGAGCAGAAACAGTCATCATGTTTTTCAAGTAATAAGATCGATTTAATTAATGTAAATCCAAAACTTGAAAATTCTTGTTTTTGTTCGACATACATAAAAACAGTTTCATGTATGGCTGCAAGTCGTAAATTAGATTTTTATTGTCGGTTCTAGGGATGAAATATGCATATGGGATTCTTGGATATGGCCTATGTTGAGGTGGGAATAATTTTCATAAGGCGTAAAAAATATTAATTACTACCTCCATTCCAAAACTGAGGGAGAACAATGTATATTACGATTCTTTTTCTTGTATTACAAATAACCAGAACTACAAGTAACCGCATGGTTGTGATTGCCAATTTTAAAAATCTGATACTGAGGTTGCCATTGGTGCTTTTCACCGCACGGTGTTCTCCCATAGTTCCTTCAACCATGCCTTTCAAGTTTCAACAATACAATTATCCACTCTAATACCAATGGACAATAATGGTTAGCCTGTAATGCTCTATCACCGCACAATGTTCTCCCGTAGTTCTTTCAACCATGCCTTTCAAGAATCAACAATACAATTATCCACTCTAATGCCTATGGACAATAATGTTTAGAATGTAATGCTCTAGCACAGGTTAATGGCAAGTTATCATACTAACAGGAACGAAATAAAACCTTAAATTCAAAAGGAAATTGGAAAATTTTCAATTAGAATTTGATAGTAATTGTCAAATATTCCTCTTCAAAAAAACCCTAAAAGAACAAATTTATAATCCTAAACAACTTCCCTACGTCTATGAAAAGGAAAAATTAAAATAAAGAAAAATAATAAAATCCTAATAATATTAAAAAAAGTAAGCACAAAATACAAACTGACTAAATAAATTAATCTACTCCTTTCCTAAATAATAAATAAAATACATAAAATGAATAATATCTTCATAAACACTAAAGTATTTGGGAATTCAAATCATTGATATTTTGAAGAAAAAATAAATTAAGTAGTCATTAAGAGATGTATCTATTATTTTGGAACGGAAGAAGTTTTTTTTGGGTGGGATAGTCAAGTAAAAGCACATATGCCTAAGATGGATTATGTTAAAGGTGATGTGTGGAATTGTTTCATAAAGTAACATTTTGGTGCTCCAAATTTGATGTCCTTAATTTGATTGAAGGCGCCATGTATGACATTCTTTGTGGAATGTTTTTTCGTTTGTTAACCAAAGGACTTTGGTCTGATGATTACTCCAAAATCTTGGTTTTCCAAGAGGTGCATGCATGAATCAAATTTCTCAAATATATAGCTTACTAGAGTGCTATTATGAGAGATGCTAGACGGATTTGGGTGAGGTGGGGTAAATGGATGGGTTTGGGAGAGGAGGCTTTACCCTATGGTGGGTTTTCTCTCCTTTTTTTGGTGTGTTGGGGGGGTTGTAATGTAACAAAAAACGACATTAGGACTGATTTCCAAGATTATTAATAATTAATTTTGTTAATATCGGAAAAATAAACCAAATAGCGACCCTCTTTCAGATTTTTCCAAATAGGCATATTAAAAGTGATTTGGAAATTAATCATCTTTACACAAATGTATTCATAGGTCATCACGCACTAATTATTTTCAGTCAATACATATACTGAACAGTAAGGAGGAAACATACTCTCCATAATTTAATGCAACACTATATCATGAACATTATAACATGAAAATTGGAATGAGAAACTCACTTCAACTGGTTTAGAAGAGATATACCCAATATCAAAGATGTGCAATTCACTGCTTCTCATAGATGTGCAGGCAACCTGAGGTATTAAGCTTATAAAATTTAAAATAGAAAAATATAGCCTCAGATAACATAACATTATTCAAGTACATTACAAGCTAAGGAGATTCAGAAATATAAGCATATAACCAAAGAGCACATACCATTGGAACCAAGTACATTACAAACAGTCTAACTTAACAGCAGGCATTCATCAACATATAAGGGGGGGAAATTGAAAGTAGTATGCCCTCAAGCCAATCACGTTGGATGTGATGAGCGTTTACTTTGTAATTTTGTTCATTTATTAATAAAACATTAGGATAAATCCATAGTTTTGGAGCAATACTTTAAGAATCATGAAAAGTTAATGCTAATGAAATCTAAAATCTAGATAGCTCAAAATTAAAATGTTCATAATCGTAGGACAACTAATGTGGGGTTAGTTAATCCGGATACATTAGTATATACTATGCTTGCTCGGTTGAAGAGAATGATCTCATAATCATTTGTGTCGAGACACTAAAGCAAGTATGTAGGTGCTTATTAGATAATAAGTTCATTGAACGTGACTCTTTTAAAGAACACCTGATGCAGTTTTACTTGCCTGACAATAGCAGTTCCTATAGTAATAGTAGTACAAATGATCCTTAAACTTGAGATCATCATAGTACCTTGTGTATTTTGAATTATACTTGGTCATATTCCTTAAAACTCTTGAAAGTATATAAAAGGTATGTTCGGGTATAATAAAGTGTACATGGAGGTAGGTGAATGATCAACAAAGGATCTACGTAAAGGGAGAGAATGTCTTATGCAATTCGATAGATGACAACTCAAAAATCCTTGGCCAAGGTGAATGAAAATTAGAAAGGAATTTCTAATTTACATTAACTGGAATTGTGCATTTTAGAATTGAAATGCATATAATCAAATAAATAAGATTTGTCAGAAATTCCATATTCTATGTTTGATCGGGATATTGTATGGTAGCATGATTGAATTGGACGGTAATTATTTACTGAATAAGTTTGTTGTGATTAAACGTTGAGTTCATATTATCCGGATAGTCATGATATGTTGAGAGGTGTCACTCATGATGTTGAGTAAATATTATCTATTTATATTTGAACTAAAAGAGTTTAATTCATTATAAATATTATTAGAATGGATCTAATTTATTTATTCTCCTACCAGTATAATATTGAACCTAAAAGGTCACACCATAAAAGAGAAATATTATTTTAAAAATAATTAGCTTAATAATAATAAATTAAGTGTATTTAATTTATACCAAGCTAGAATAAATTAAATAGCTTAATATTTATAATTAAGTAATTGGAGAAATATTAATTATAAATAAATAAGAAGTATTCTTATTCTTATTCTTATTATTATTACTATTATTATTATTATTATTATAAACAATTTAGTTCCTAAATGGTTTAGGAATTGAATTAAGACCCAAAATCCTAAAAAGTTTAGGAACAAAATTAGTCTATATAAGGAGTGGCCTAAGGATAGATTGGGGACTAATGTTACTGTGAGTATAGAGATATTACATAAAAATTCTCTACAACCTAAGGAATAAGGAGAGAGAAAATTAGGGTTAACCACCCAAGATTTGGAGAAACCTAAATTTGCTTCTTTAATCAATAATTTCTTAGTGGAACACCTTTAGAGCGTTACACACACTGAGCAGCTAACGTTTGATCTGTGGATTCGAAGAAGTGCGGAGGATTAAAAGATTAAGACTTGAAGATCAAATCAAGGAGTTGATTCATCTTCATAAGGTATATCTTTTATCCTTCCTCCATTAATAATATCGCATCAAGGTGATCGAGATTGCTGAAAATTTTAAATATGATTTATGTCATGCTTTCACTTTATATACGTGTGATTGTATGTATGTTCTAAATTTTGCAAACCAATAGTGGCATCATAAACATCCTTATGCGAATTATTAATTGTTTTGATTCTATATATACATTGATGTGTTTGAAATAATTTAATTGGGCATAATTATTGAAATCGAAATCTGGGATTCGCCAGTAACAACAAAAGCGCTGTTGAGCTATCAGAATTGCTGTGTCTTGCCGTAATAGCCTTCGATCGATCGAATGCTTTCGAACAACAAATTTGCTTCAATTTTTCCTTTTCAACAAATTTGAAATTAAAAATAAAAGAGTTTATTTTGGAATTGGATTTCATGTAAACTTTTATTGTTCATTAAATGATATCAATATATATATATATATATATGAAATGTTTAATTAATGAGATGAATATTTTATTGATACATATGTTGATATGTATGATAATAAAGGGAATGATTAAGGACTATTGACCAATGAGATTGGATTTAATTTTTGATGGATGCATGAATGAAATTTTTTATAAATGGGGTTTGCGTACCTCGCCTATCTAATTTTCTGATAAAAAAATTTATCTCTCTCTTATGTACTTCCCATTAACTGATCAAAGTTTCTGTTTTATGAAAAATAGATTGTAATAAGATTTAGTAGAATCACTTAGCAAATTGGAGTTGAGAAGCAGGAGCATTGAAGACCGCATTTGTAAAGGAGCCTAGGATGAATGTAATAGTTATGTTCATATTTTATTCTTGTACCCTAAGTTTGACCTTTTGGTTCACTTGGTCGCTCAAACGAACCAAACTAGAATTAAGTCCATAATCATCCTAAGTAGAATAACCAAACTAGTGTATTTTAATTAAATCCATAATCATATATTATTATATATATAGTATATTCTATGTGTATTTTATATATATATATATATATATATATATATAATAAAATATTATTATAGAACTCTCTTAAATAATGGTATTTTATCAAAAGCGATGTAGTTTTTGATAGGCATGATATATTTATTAAATATATATATATTTGCATTCAAAAGCTAAACTTTTGAAGATGAGACCATTAAAAACAAGAACCTTGATCCTTCTCATATATATATATAGGATATAATATATATATATATTAATTACGTTTAGACGATTAAAAACAAGAACATTAAGTTAATTACGTTCTTTGAACATTAAGAATGTTGAACCTACAGCATGGTGAAGCAATAGAGAATCAATATTTAATAAGAGTTTGTTGTTGTTACACTGAGGCTTTATATTGTGTATTGGAGATGTTGCTTACCTAGGATGTTTATAAAGAATTGAACAATACATATTTTGTTGTGCACACACAAGAATTGTATTTTTCTCTTCACTTATATGGTAATGCTAAATCTAACTTAACTTAGATAATTTTGGTTCAGAGGTGCACACACTTGGCCATCTTAATCTAAGAGAAAAGAAAAAAGAGTTGCATGAAAATGTAATTGACAAAAGTTGTCTACCTATTAAATAATCCTATAGTTTATTGTGCACACACAAGACTATATATTTATGGCAATAGTATCCTTTCCCACTAGCGGTTTTTAACTAAATATGCCGAACTGTATATGTCATATAGTTTGAAGAAAATAGTGGTTGACGCCATTTTAATAAAGACCTAATTAATTTGGTGGTTAATAAAATGAATGCATGTTAATGTTCTTAAAATTTTCATTTACAGAAGTTTACAATGTCTAATTTAGTATCACTGCGAAGCATATTGGATGCTAATAAGTTAACCGGACCGAATTATACGGATTGGTTTAGGAATTAGAGGATAGTTCTCATTGCAAAAAAGTTATCTTATGTCCTTAATTCGTTAGTTCCTACAACAGTTACAGACAATGCCTCTGAGGAATAAATTGCTACTTTTAGAAAATGGCAAGATGATGCACAGGTGGCTCAGTGCATCATGTTAGCTTCCATGAGTAACAAGTTACATTGTCAACACGAGAAAATAGATGCACATACCATTTTGTTGTACCTTCAGTATTTGTATAGTGAGCATAGTAGGTTTGTCAGATATGAGAGGAGTTCTTCCAATCTAAAATAACAGATGGCACTATAGTACAGACACATAGGGGTGCCCAAAATTTTGATTTTTCAATTTTTTTTTTTACCGAAAGCAAGTTTTTTATGCGTAACAGGATGATACTGATTTTTCAATCATCTGGAATTTTCGATATTTTAACACTTTTCTGTACCGGTAGCAGTAATGACTTTTTTGAATTCGGTAAAAACCGAAATACAGAAAATACCAAAATTTAATAATATAATAATTAATAGTTAATGTTTTGTAGTTTTATATATTAAATATTTTTTATTAATAATTTTATATATATAGTTTTATTATTTTTTATATATATTAATAATGTTTTTTAGTTTTATTTTTTTATATATTAATTATTATTAATAGTTAATGATTTCTTAGTTTTAAAAAAAATTGTTAATATATAAAAAAATTATTTCTTTATTATTAATAATTATATATATTTATATATAATTATTGGTTAGGTTCTTACTTTTTTCGGTAATTTCGGATCGAATCTTAGGTTCGGTATATAACCAAAGCACCCTACGCATATATATAATCAAAATGCAATTTAATTGAATAATTGGGACAACTAGATTTTGTTATAAATGGAGAGTTAAATCAAGATTTGATATTGGAATCACTCCCAAACTCTTTTTTCACAATTTGTTGTGAATTTTCACATGACAAACTAGATGTCATCCTGCCGCTTTGAATTGCTTAACATCTTTGAAAACACTGAGTCACTTTCCAGCAAAGAAATACCATGTCTTACTGGTAAATAAGTCTTCCAAGAAAAGGAAGAGGACCAAAGGCTCTTCTGAAAAGAAGAAAAAGAAGGCAAAACAAAAGGCGCAAACCAAGTACAACAAGAAGAAAACTGATGCGGATAGCAAAGGAGTTTGCTTTCACTACAATAAGTCTGGACACTGAAGAAGAAATTGCAAGAAGTACCTTGCAGAGGTTAAGCAAAAAAAGCTTGGTGAGGATTCGATTACAGCAAAGGTTGTTGCATTAGTCGTAGGAACTTATAATTTAGCGTTGCCTACAAGCAACTCTATTAAATTAGTAAATTGTTATTATGTTCTAGTTCTCATAAGAAATATTGTTTCTATTCCATTGTTAGACAATGAAAGTTTTGATATTATAATTAAAAACAATAGTTCTATTTATAATGATAATGTTTTGTTTGGAACTGGTAGATTAATTGATGAACTTTACATTCTTGACTTACATGAAAATATTTTGCAAATTGAACAACTAATAAAAAAAAAAAAGATGATGTGAATTATACATTTATGTGGCATTGTAGAGATTCAAAATAATAAACAAGACTAAACAAGTTACATAAAGATGGGTTTTTAGAGTAATATGATTATGGATCATATCCAACTTGTGAATCTTGTCTCATAAGTAAGATAACTAAATCTCATTTAGTGGACATAGAGAGAATTCTGAGGTTATTGGAGTTGATATATATTGATGTATGTGGACTGTGACAACACATGCTAGAGAAGGGCATTCATATTTCATTACATCAAGGAGGAGAATACTTGAAGCAAATGGGTTTTAAATCATCTAAAAATAATGGTATTCTCTCACAATATACGCCTCTTGATACACACGGTTGAGCGGTGTATCCGAAAGGAGAAATCATACATTGTTGGACATAGTATGGTCCATGATGAGTTTCTTGATCTTCCAAGTATCCTCCCGAGGTTATGCCCTAAAAGCAATTTGATATCTATTAAAAAAGATACCCTCAAAATCCATCCTTAAGACTCAGAGTTATGGACAGGGAGGAAACCTAATCTTAAGCATGTTAAGATTTAGGGTTGTCCAGCTTATGTGAAAAAGTTTTAAGATGATAAACTTAGGACAAGATCTGACAAGTGCAGATTTGTGTGATATCCTAAAGAAAGTTTAGGGTATTATTTTTATAATCCTATTGAGCAAAAGGTGTTTGTTATAAACATGCTACAAATACCAATGTTACGGGCGTGGTTCATTCGATGATGCTGCGTCTCAAGCAATACGCTAGGGTATTTTTATATAAATTCTTATAGTTAGGAATTCTTTTTAAATCTTAATGTAATAAACCTAAGTCCAATACTAAGTTATAATATTCCTATTTTGTGCAATTATAGGTAAAACAACAAATAAATTTTTGGTATATGCTAAATTTAGAATATCAGTACGTAAGAGTATCATGTTTGGGTACGCAAGTACCAATATGTGATTCACTAGGGCAATGAGTATCTGGTAACTCTTAGCAAACCATTGTGCCAAACTGCCAATAACCTTTAACAATGAAAAAAGCAAGCTATAGTCTAGTCTAAAGTGGTTATGTTGGTGTTACTGGTCAATGATCTACAAATATTGTCTTCAAAGTTTGGCAAATAAGCAAGAGAAAATGAAATTTATAGCAAACCTCATCCTGGTTAGATATATTCCACCGAACAACATCAATTTGGCGGCCTGTAGAAATGTGTAGTATATGTTTTGTTTCATCTTCCTTCAAGCCTGTAAAATTTTATGAATTATTGAGAAAGAATACTCAATGATCATAACAAGAGGGAGGGAGTAAGCTGGACTCTTTTTAACTCCTCGAAAATAAGATAGCAGCATCTACCATACCCAGATATGTTTACAAACTCTACAAATAATATGAACAAAAGAATATTTTTAGAGATTTCAAGAAATAAATATAAGTACAAACTTGCAAGGGCTTTTTTTTATTGGAGAAATATTGTAATTTAACTAAGAGATTACTCTAGTGTATATTTTTTATTCATTTTCAGGTAAGGAAACCAAACCCTAACATATGTAAATAGAATAAAAAATTGGATACAAGTTTTTAACCATAAGGACAATTAATTCAATAGACTTATATGTAATAGTACACAAATTGGTGTAATCTTTACAACTGTAAGTAATGAGAACATAAATGACATAAAGTATGATATTACCAGAAAAATTCCTTTCACTTAAAAATCAACTTATTTTATAATAAGGAAAATAGCCGGTTGAACCAATGAACCGTTAAACCAGTGCCTTGACTGGTTCAATAGCCCGATTCTGATAACTATGATTAGGAATTCAGGATAAATGGTTGCTCGCATTTGCATTTATTCATTGTTTGAGAATTCTCATTTTCAGATAGAAATCAAAGATGCCTCTAAATTCTTAACAATCTTCCATTTAAAATCAAGTAAAAATATAACTTCAAAAGTAAAGGTAGCTTAATTATAGAAACTTACATGGTGAAAATTCAGTAGCTTGACAATATAATGTTTCAAAGTCATGAACCATTAAGCATCCTGATTTTGATGCTGATGCCAAGTATACTCCCTGAGAAAGATAGCACCAGGTGTGAAGTTATTAAATGAAGATACAAGAAAAAATTGATCAACCTCACAATATAGAGTTTCAATCCACTACTACTAAGCTTTCTAATTTTATTGCTAATGCCCAGTATTTTCCCTGATAAAAATGTAAAATGACTTAACTAGATATCCAGACACAACAAAAATTAATAACCTATGTCGAGTTATTAATAAGGAAAAAGCTAAAATGACAAGTAAAAAGTCAATTTTTCAACTCAAATGGCAAGGAAAGTAGGTAACCATAATAAAAAAGCATAAAGGAAAAAATGTGTATATACTGATATATTTTTATAGATGGTGTTTCAATTGCTTTGAAAGACAAATTAGAGTAAGATGACATTGCAGATGGACTCCAAATTACTCAATATGCTTACCGCACGTATTCATAAGAAGCAAGAATTAGGACTCAAATTCGCCTTACGAGGACTTTGCAATCAGAAAATTTCAAGAATTAAGAATTGAATTCGGCAAGAATTTGGCACTTAGTTAAATATTAAATAAATTTAACTATATACCTGTTAATATATATAAACTTACATTAAATTTCAATATCAATATATAATAATTCATGACATATAGCATCAAGAGAAAAATGTAATATACTAATACTATCTAAGCATTTAGGAAAAATATAAACCAAGTTCCTATATAATATTAGTAAATAAAACATTAAATTAATTAGTATACAATTTTAGTAATACACTCCCTCAGTCCCAAGATAAAGTCCTGGTTGACTTTTTGCGCATATTAAGAAAGAGGATAAAATGACAAAATTGTCCATATTTAAATTCTCATTTAATTGCATAGTTTTTTGCACATTACTAGTGATGCTCCATAAATATGCATAGAGAATAGAAATATAACAATTAATAATAAAGGTATTATAGGCAAATTATTGTAAAAATTAGATCATTTAAGGTAAGTAGACATTTAACTTGGGACTATCTAAAATAATAATAAACACTTTTATCCTGGGACGGAGGGAGTATTTAATTCTTATAATTTAAAAATAAAACTAAAGAACACTCCTGACAAATTCAGAAGAATTATTAAATCTAGATTCAGGGTGATCCAGGGATTCGCCGACCAACGGAAGAATCATTTCTTCTTAGGCCTCTCTTCTTATCTTAGATGCTAAGTTGTCAAGAAAGACGAAAGATCAATAAAACTTAGCATAGTACATTTATGATACATTAATCTAGTACTAAAAAAATGGAAAGTGTTGTTTCAATCCATTAAAAGTATCAATCAAGAATATCCAAATATTCGAACATGAATGTTGGCACTACCTAAAAACTCATCCAAAATATGATGCTACGACAAAAAAACATAGATATAACCTACTTTATAAAACTGAAACATATAAAAGCCCTAAAAGATCATCTTAAATTTCTTTTTACTTATTTTAAATATGATAATTAATGAATACATGCTTGAAATCACTTCCATTTCTCATATTTCCTTGCATTGACTTTTACACAAAAGAGCAGACATCTAGTCTAGGTCAAATAAACAAGCTACATTTGACTGATTTGCGTACGAAAGTTGTACCTAGTATAACATGAAAAAAAAACACTTGATTTTCTGTATGCCAACGGTTTCAATGTTTTCCCTGATCAAGGGAGGTAAGATGAGGATCTTCTAAGGCAGTACAAGTTTCATAATTAGTAAAATTTTATTACATACACATTTATTGCAAATTTTGTGAAATGATCAAAATCAAGTATAAAGGAATACACCAAGGAATTACTTTCGCCTAAATGTCTTCTCCTAGGATATGAATTAGCAATATGTTTCCGTAGAATCATAATTTCTGACCATATATCAAAGTTTTGGTGCTAGATGCAAATTAACAAATTGATCATTGCATGGAGCATATCTTCATTTAGCCATCTCCATATGTTTCACTAAGGAGCTTCAATCATTACGAAATTACTACAATGTTTCATAAACGGTAATGTCAGTATAATAAAATACAAATATGAGAATCAATTTAGCAGGATGACGAAGATAAGATTAAACTTCAAATGCAATTACTTTGACAGTCATGGCGCAGCATTCACCTTGGAGTCAAACTCCAGCCCAGAGACCCCTTGCCTGAAGAATAGGAATAATGATAAAGAAAATCTCGTTCAACACTTAATTAATTAGGAGAGAAATAAATTGTGAGGTGAAAATTAAATAAAAAATATACACATGCCCTCTGCAGAAAAGGGATGTATCGTGTTTCAATCAGACTAGTTTGATCCTTATGATTTCAAATTTCTCCAAATTGGTCCTATACAGGTACATTATCAACATCAAGGCCAAGTAGTTTGTAGTTCAAGTGAAAATAACCCATGTTAGATATCTAGACGAAATATTTGAAAAGATTAACATGAAATATGATATCGAATATCTATCTAACAAAATACAACTGATTTTGAATTTCCCGCTCACCCTAATAAATCATCTGGACCGTCCAAAGTTTGGGATAAATCTCATCGTACAAGTAAAAAACTTATAAGTTGAAATACACATGAAATAAACTTTAGACCACTTTACTTTTTGCCTTCAAATTCTATAGAAGTCTATAACTCTTAATATTAGCATTTTTCCCAAGTTTTATTATTTTAGGATGGGAAGAGAAGAAGGGGCGGATAGAATCACTACACTATTATCATCAACTATACGACTATACCGAATCCTTTATCATTTCATCATATGAAATAAATTGCTCCATCTTGGGCGGATAGCAGGATTCGAACACACATCTTCTCCTTGGCAAAGAGAATTTTTACCATTCGAACATACCCGCATTTTTTCATTATAACATCATAATTTATAAATACCCAAGTACAAAATTAAAATAATAAATAACTAAATGTGCAAATGTGATACATCACTCTTTAAGCATTATCAATTACATGATACCCCCAATGGTATGCAATGTCACCTAGAAAAGAAAAACAAAAGTAGAGATTCATGTATCTGAACTTAAAAGGTAGTCTTAGAACTTTCACCCACTAGTCAACATATGCACGTTGGTAAAACATATTGGTATTTTGTTATATATACATTTTGCATTAAAAGGATGTCCTTTATTAAAGCTTCCAACTTAAAAAAATCAGTAATAGGTAGAGCTGTCCACACTGATTATATACTTCATACCAAAATTTTACTCGTCTGCACGGAAATTGAAATTATATTCACTACATTTATGACTCCAAATTAAATAAATGTTACTTATGAACATGCCCAAAGTATTGGGAAAAATGTAACAAATTGTACAAAAGGAGGAAGACAACACTGACTTTCTGAATGTTGATGGATTATCCATATGTTGACCGCCAATAAACCAGCTCACCTGTACGAAACAAAAATAGCAAAAAGAGATCATGTTACACGCACTATGTTCTTCGTTATTATAACATTTATTTATATTTTAAATTAATTAAGTATTTAGAAGGTCCTAGTTTTATGAACTATGTAGTAGTGGTAGAAATGGGTCTAATAATTGGATGTGGTTATTGCACGAACTCATTTACTAATAAAGCTTAGGAAAATAGATGTAGTGGGCCTTTATTTTATTTAGCTATATAGTATTTATTTAGCTATCTTTGGTTTCCAATACATAAATTGATCATAAAATAAACTGAACAGGTGATAATCAAACCCTATGATTAAGAACCCACAATCTATTCTCCCAATTTTAGTGGGGAAAGCAGGCAAAACAGAAAACAGAAAAAGATTGTCACAATTAAAAGAGAAAGAGAAGGCTCACATACATGAGTTTCACATGGCACTCCACCAATGTGATACGAATGAGCGAAAGCCCCAATCTTAGCGCATTAAAATCAAAGGGTTCAGCATTCAAACATATCATAATGCCATAATTATAATCAAAAGCAAAATAGTAAAAATTAGATACACCTCAAAGTAAGATTTCATCAATAAACCGGAGATATCATGGCGGTACTTGGGATCAACCTTCCCGTTCAATTCAATGAGACTTCTCTTCCACCGAGGTCTGGAATCAAGAGGAAGAAATTGAGAAAAAAAAATAATGAATTCATCAAAAATAATAAAAGAAATTAAATTGGGGAAAATTGACAGAAGTTACCTTCGTATAGGTTTAGTGTTTGTAGTAGATGGGAATAGAGGAATTACGAAATTATCCATTAGGGATGAGCGTTCTGAAGAAGGGAAACGCAGACTGACAGGCGCAGAGTGGGTTGGGGGTTCTATAGATACTACCGGAGTTTCCCGCCAAAACTATTTGGGTATCCCTCGAGTCTCGCGTGGATCTTTATACTTTCTTAGGCTATTGGGCTATTGGGCAATGGGCTTCAGTTAAATTTTAAAATACTCCACGAGTAAATTCAGTCCTAAATATCTCTCCCTTTTCACTCATTTCAAAATTAAGGATATATTTTAAATTATTATAAAAAAATTATACATCATCTCGTCTTTTAGGCCAAAATAATCGCAATATATACATACTAGTAACAGTCCCGTGCTTTCAGTACTATGAACGGTGGAATTTATTCCAAACTTTGGACGGTCCATATAATTTATTAGGATGGGTGAAAAATTCAAAATCATTTGTATTTTATTATATAGATGATCACATTTAAATTTTAGAGTTTGTTTGGCGGAGTTGCGATAGAATACAAATATTTTTTAATTAAATTTTAAAATATTTTAAAAGGAATAATGGTCATACACATTTGTATATATTTTATTTGTACACATTCTGTCAAAAATTACGTCAATTTGATATATTTGTTTTTTATTTATGATTTGAGAGAAGAGAAACTGTTCTTTTTTTAAATAAATCTGTCAAAACCACATAGTTTTGATAATCTGTACACACAAAGTTTGTGTTAACTGCGGAAGCACTTTAGGGATAAGCACAATGTACAAGTTTGTTCTTAATTTTTTGGAAAGAAAAGTATAAGTTCATACCATGCACTTTTTGTATAAATTTCTCTCCTACTTATTTTTAAAGGCACTTCATTTTAATTTTCTTATTGAATAACTTTATCAAAAAATATAATTTTAAAAGTGTTTTATTTTACTGCACTACTCCGTCAAACATGCATTTAATACTTCCTAATAGGTATAGGTAATTTAAAGAAAAATATTGAGTCAATACAAATAGAAAAACATTGAGTAATTATTATATGCAAGAGGCAATTAAAAAACATAAGAGTGCACAAGAAAGAAGGCTAGGCTAATTAACTACTTGAATTTAATAAGCAATACAAATGTGCCTGACATATATTTAATTTTTATTTCATTAGTATCAACATATTATGGTTCATGGACCTGATTCGACTGAGAGTTGTAAATAAACTGATCCAAGTCGAGTTAAAAAAGTTTAAGTCGAGATATGTTGTTCCAATTCAATTCGTTAAATTAAATTTAAAAAATATTACCTCTATATTTGAATAATTTGAATCTTTTGATCAAATTGACTACTTTTAGAATTAAAAATTAAACATATCTATTTATATTTTTAAACTCGTGAAGATTGGAGATAATAATAAATTCTATATATTTTCTTATGGTTATCCACTTGTATTTATAAGAAAATAGTATAAATTTTGATTAAAAATAAGTCAATTTGACTGAAAAAAGTCAAAATAAATTCGTTTTTAGAGACAAAGAGACTAATTATTTTTATATAATACATAAAAATAAATAATTTCACTAATTAATTACTAAACAACCCAAGCTTAGACACGTGGAGATTGTGACACCCCCAAATCCGGGTACTTAAATTTCACGGGATTTGGTGTTCACTATACAAATATCATCTATCTATCTACCCATAATAAATGCAAACCATGCAATAGATAGAAATAAAATCTTCCCCTTAAGGGTTACAACATCCGAATAATAATACAATCCCAGGTTAAACTAACCTTAAACATCTGTGCGGAATCATAAACAAATAAGTCTTAAACAACATCGTTAAATCAAGTCTTAAACAAAATACATTATCATATAAACAACAAGTCTTCATCACTTGCTAATTTTGCCCTTGCCTTTACTAGTGGAAGGTTCGTCTGCCCTTTCGTTCTTAACTGCAATGTTATTATTACGCAAGAGTGAGCACGATTGCCCACAAGTATAACAATATAACAATGAATAATAACATGCGAGAGAAATAATAACTTCGAAATAAAAGCTCAACCTTTGAATCAAGAATGAATAACAAGAATCAAAAGATTTATGAGGGTCATAAGACCTGAACTATGCCCCAAAGTTATCAAGGGTTATACTTAAAACCTTTAATGATCATAAGACTATGGACCTTCTACTACTGTACTTAGGGGATCACCCTTAGTACCATATCATGCATAATATCTTAACGCTAACGCATAAGTAAATTCCTTTGCGAGGTTGTTCATCTCGGCTTTTACATTCGAGTCCGCACTAAAGGAAGTTTGGTTTGGATAATTCAATAAGGGTTACGAAATTTAGAACGTTCATCAACTAAGGACTAGTTGAATCAATAAAGTTCACTAGTCTAATAAGGTTCAACAATAATGATATTCGATTTGAATAATAATCTCAAGACGTATACAATAGGACAATTATTGTATAACTTAATCATGCTTTGAAAATATAATCAATCTTTAATATAACATTTGAACTTGAATAATAATAATGATAATTTACTCGAGGTAACTAATAAACTTGAACAATAATGACAAGTAGGGTTAAGAAACTTGCCTCGTGCGTAGATTACACTTTAACTAAGTACGTTCTTTGAATTTAATCATACATACCATTCACATTCACAATACCAGTTAATTATAACTTAACTAATCATCAACGATTATTCTTTTGTCTAAACTTTGGTTATGACTATACTTAGTCAAGTTATCACATTTACTGTCACATAATATCACTTCATGAATAATAATTTAATTATGTATTCCATAACTCAATCCACATGCAATTATGTTATTTACATGTTAAACATCTATTTTATCATCATATTATACTTCTAACATGTTTACATGTTCATTACATTAAGTTACTAACATATTGCTAGACTTAACATTTTAAAAATAATTCATTTTGAACTTTTTTTGAGAGTGGCCACTGCATACCTTCATTGTCACACTTGGTCTTCGCTCTGCGGTCGGGACTCTTAGTCATTTGCTTAATACGGAAATAAGGCACTAGTCTGCATCATAGCGTGGCGAATCAGAACTGCTCGCAATTGCGAAAAATTGCGTAACACGACCCAAAAACTCCAATTAAATTACTACTACACGAAATTAATCATACCCACATGTTATAATTCATATATAATCAATACTCAACACTTATAGAGTGATTTTAACCCATTAAAACACATAATCACAGAGTTAAAATCTATAATTTCACTGACTTTGATGTTCTTGAAGGTTTTGAAAATAAAACATGAAAATTGTCACTACGGATTCATTATAACACCGAATCCGTTCATTTAAACTTTGGTCTCTTCGTATCAACATGCATAACAACATACGAGTATTAAAATTTAGGGATAATATACGATCAACACATGAAATATCACATATAAGGCCATATGGCCATAACCCAAACTCTAAAATTTTGCAGAAATCATATACGATATGTTTTTCATGAATTTGATGATATGGTTTACATAACATATATACAATCAAATACAATTTGATAACATTTAACACATATATAAACTTATAATCATATCATTTTCCAAATACAGAGATTTACAGAAAACTTGAAAGCCATTTTTCTAGAAAACTAAATGACGTAAAATATGAGAATTTGAGTTTGGAGAAATTACCCAGAGTATAGTTTTAGAAGAGATGATTAGTGGTGATCCTTTCACAAATAATTGTTAATTACACACTCAAACTTTTCTCTCTATGAATCTTCTCTGATTTCTTTATTAGACTTTAGAAAATGAAGAATGAAGAAGACGTCGTATGAATTAAAGGACTGATGCGCATTATGGTCAGTTACCCATCATGGGTTAACTGCCCATAACTCCCTCTAAGGCCATGTTTGTCTAGCTAGAATAAGTTTCAAAAACCATTTAATTTAATAAAGCTTTATCATATAGTTTAAATCATGTCACACCCACTTGCACAATAAATCAAATATCTTATTTAATATAAATAAAATATAATAACTTCTCATAAATTCACATAGTCATATATTTAATTTTCTCATTAATTAATAATGTCAAATTATTAACTCTCCAATTAATAATTAAATTAATTAAATAACATCATGCTTAATTAAATATTTCATTTAATTCAATAAGCTCACATAATGACATATTTGAATAATAATTATTCTCTACATTAATTTAATAAATATAACACATATAATTAAATTAATCATTATAATTGCATCAATTAATTATTAAATCTAATAATTAAATCATCGAAAATATTTATTTAATTTAATAAATATTAAGAATTAAATTACAAAATCTCGTTCGTCACAGAGCTCGAGTCAAACATACTATATCTCGAACTCATTTTGTTTAATTAATAAATGCAATTTACTTATCCGAGTATGATTCAATAAATAAATTCGACTCGATTACTTAAATTTGAGTTTCCAAACAAGGGGTTGAGTAGTACAGCGCATCTGTTTTAGTGACATAGACGATGATGAGGGGTGCTAACCCAACAACCCCAGCCAGCAGGTTAGGGTAGGGGTGGACTGAAATAGTAAAATTTATAAAACGAAAGAAACGGTTTGGACTCGATTCGCACTAGATTCGATTAAAAAGTTCGATTAACTCGATTTCGAAATATAAATGAGTCAAATATAAGCAAAGTATAATATTCGATAAATTACTCGAACCTCCTCAAATTGTAATTTTCTATTGATACTCGGATCATATTTGTTCAAAAAATTAAATCGCTTCGCAAGACGATTCGGAATCGCATCTCTTTCATTTAGAAATTTAAATGAGTCTCAATCAAACTTTATTTTAAACTCAATAAATTTTGTGAATTAAATTTGAAAACTCAATACTCGAATCATTCGACTCGATTCGGTTCGTTTCACTCTTACTGGACAGGCTATCAGTTGTAATCCTGCCACCTTTCTTGTGGATCCTCACCCCTCTCGTTTTCTTTTATCACATTTCTTGATCTTATTATTCCATCATATCCTCCTCATTTTAATTAAACACAAACGGACAGTACATGCTAAATTCCGCCATCAATCCCAGCTTGTACATATTACCAAATTCATCGAAATCCTCCCCACATAACCCATGTCGCCATTTTTCAAATCAACAAAATCCCAAAATTCCCAAAAATGGCCGAATCATATGATTCGATTTTTATTCCTTCACAATTCACAAAATTTAAAGTTAGTTGATCTCGAAGTCGACTAATAATCAAACTTGATTATAAATTTTATAATCAATTGTAAACGATCAACTCAACTCAACTCTCGTCACCCCTTTGTCTCCCGCTTCAAATACTATTATAATATCCCTGTCAATTCCGGACGGACTTCACAAACGCCACCAAGAAGCACAAAAGTCGAATATCTCTTAATTCCACAGACATATTTTTGTTTTTAACTAGTTTCATGTTTGGATTTACCAAGAATGTCGTGAAATTTCATTTGATGAAACAGACTGAATCTTTGTCGCTTTTGATTTGGACCCAGAAGCATCTAATGTGTTTAAATTCGAATATGATATCATCAATTACATTTCGTGGAGGTTCGGTCAGCACCCATAAGCATTTTTTGCCATTTGGCGTTGAATTTGAGTTTGTGCTAATTCTACTGTTTCAGTCCCAAAATTCCGTCAGCACCCATAAGAAATTTGTTCCAATTGGCGTTGAATTTGTGTTTTTACTGGTTCTACTATTACAGTCCCCTTGCTCATTTCAGCTTTCAGGTTAGTTCAAAAGCATGCATCCATATTTAGTGGGTATATATTTATATTTATATACTTTTCAATTTCTTGGTCAATTAAGTAGTTATTTTTTTCCCATATACTGTGTTGTTTGTATATTTGCATATATTTTAGGAGAGAGGGAGAGAGAGAGGAGAGTCGTCTTTCTTATGGGTGAATCTGTTTTTATGGGTTTTATTGTTTATAATTACTCTCATTAACCGAGTCTCTGCCAATTTTGTTTTGTGTATAGCAAGAGAGAGAGAGAGAGAGAGATTTACACTATGAATGGGCTCACATATTTTTAGAGATGTATGGATTAAAGAAGTAAATGAGTAAAGTTTTGTGGGTTGTATGTAATTCCATATTTGAACTAAATTTTTGGTGCCAATGACATTACAGGAAGCTGTACATACTCTGCTACGAGCCCGGCTGAGGCAGCAAGAAGATTTTGTGTACTTCCAGTCTCTGGGGTATGCTTTGGTTACTTATATTCTTTTCATGAATTCGTTGGTGTTTGAAAGCAAGTGCATGACAAACGTTTACGTTTAAGAATTAATGAAGTAGACACTAATTGTTTTCATAAGCTGTCTTTGTAGCATTTGAAGTTAGAAGATGTTGACGATGGAAATGGTGATGTTTTCTACATCTTGATGTGTAATGTTTACGGTTATGATGATTCTAGAGTGTCATAGGATACATCTGTTGTTTACAGTGTTTGGACTAATTTTTTTTGGGCTACATAGCATTCGTGTTTATATCGTCAAAAAATTACGAACCTTGTTGTCGAGTAGAAGATTTTGCCCGGCATGTGTTTTGTCTTTCTTGTTCATACAAATTGTATATCCTGTTCTCTAGGAATTCTTTGATATCTAAAATAATTAAATAGAAGACATATTGGACTTTCAGTTTTATAATGGTCTGAACTTCTACACTCATTTTAGTCTAAATGTTCAGTGCTTGTACTATTTATTGAATTATCTATTTGATCGAAAAGATCTGTAAACTAAAAAGTGAGGGAAGTTGAGTCATACCTTGTCTGATTTTAACAGGCGCTGCCTGTGAGAGGCCTGAATAGAAGAGAATATGGACCAAAAAATATCAATAGAAGATCAATTTTTGAAACTACATCCATGCTTTCCTGTGGAAACAAGGATTGGGATAGTAGGGGGAGGTCCAAGCGGCTTGTCAGCTGCTTATGCACTAGCTAAGCTTGGTTACAGAAATGTAACGGTGCTAGAGAAATATCACACTGTTAGTGGCATGTGCGAATCAGCTGATATTGAAGGTACAAACAAACGCAGCTGTTTGATTCACCTTAATTGTCTTTGCACGAACTTCGTTCATGTATTCTTAGTTTCTTTTCTATATTACAGGAAAGGTTTATGACCTCGGAGGTCAAGTTCTTGCAGCAAATAGCGCCCCCACTATATTTCACTTGGCAAAGGAAATTGGTTCAGATTTAGAAGAAATGGACTCCCACAAACTCGCTCTCATCGACAGTTCCACAGGAAAGTATCAGGACATCCAAGTTGCAGATGATTATGTAGCTGTAATCTCGCTTACCTTAGAACTCCAGGTTTGTTTCTAATGTAGTTCCTGGAACTGGATCTATTTACAGTTGCAATAACTCCACATTTGTATTTCGCAGGATAAGGCAAAGGATTCAGGTCGAATTGGAGTCCACGCTATTAGTGATTTTGCTTCGGATTTAACTCCTGCATTTCTTAAGAGCCGTGGATTTAATTCTGTTATGAAGTCTGTGGCCTATGGATACACTGCTTCTGGTTATGGATTTGTTCAAGACATGCCCTATGCATACATTCACGAGTTCACTCGAACTTCTATGGCTGGAAAAATTAGACGTTTCAAGGGTGGGTACATGAGTTTTTGGCAAAAGATTAGCAAATCCCTTCCAATAGAAGTCCATTGCAATACTGAAGTATTATCAGTAAGACGTAGTACATTTGGTGTCAGTCTCAATGTCAGAAATAGCAATGAGGAAGTTAATGCTATGGAATTTGACAAGATCATCATTTCTGGGTCTTTTCCTTTTAAGAATGGAAAAATATACAGGTCACCAGGTTCTGAATCAGCAGGTTTGTGAAGTATATTTAATCGCTTGAATTTCTTTTACCTCTCTTTATTTTATTTTTTATTAGATGCTAAATCAGTTTTCATCAATGCAGAAATTCAAAATGAATTAACGGATTTGAGTATGCTTGAGAAGGATTTGTTCAGTAAAGTACAGACAATTGATTACTACACAACTGTTCTAAAGATTAAAGGCCTAGAGCATGTGCCAGTCGGGTTTTATTACTTTGGGGAATTCATGGATGATCCTTCTACTATTGGTAATCCTGTTGCTATGCAGAGATTCTATGCAGATACAAATATATTCCTTTTCTGGTCTTACGGAAACGCTGCTGATATAAAGGGAGAAAGGGTCACAGAGCTTGCAATTAGTGCAGTGAAAAGAATGGGAGGGACAGTCGAGAAAATAGTCTTACAACGTCGATTTAAGTATTTTCCTCATGTTAATAGCCAAGGTACTGTCAACATGTTCATTAATAGCATGTACTTTCACAAGCTTTGATATTCTAATTACCTTTTACTTGGTTGCAGATATGAAGGATGGTTTCTACGAGAAAATGGAGACAGAGCTACAAGGTCAGCAAAACACTTATTATGTAGGTGGAATTGTCGCATTTGAGCTCACAGAGAGAAATTCATCCTATGCTATGAGTCTAGTTCGTAAGCACTTTGCAGATGACAATTTGTTGCCAAAATTTCCATATGTTAAGGTAAAATGGCTAAATTCTAATGTGTTTAATACATAATTTTGGAGTAAATCATTTCACTTATTTTAAGCGTACTCTATGCAGAGATTGTTTCCACTGCAATCAGATTGCTGGAATAGGAAACCAAAAGAATTAGATGAATCACCAGGAGTGGAGTTCCCTGATTTGTGTAGTCTTGATGGCTACTTGAGGCATTGGGGAATGCATAAAGTTACTCAAGACAAAATGCTCTATACATGGATTAATGAGGAAGGAGAAGCAGTTGGCAGGAGGACTTATGGAGAACTTCATGCCAATGCTTCTTGCATTGCTCAAAAGCTCTTGACAAGTTCAAAACCCGTTATCAAGCCAGGCTACAGGGTTCTACTGGTTCATATCCCAGGTCTGGATTTTATTGATGCCTTTTTAGGGTGTTTAAGAGCGAGAGTATTACCTGTCCCAGTGCTTCCTCCAGATCCGCTTCAAAGAGGTGGACAAGCCCTATTGAAGATTGAAAACATAGCTAAATCATGCAATGCAGTGGCAATTCTATCAACCATTGGTTATCACGTTGCTGTTCGTGCTGGATCTGTGAAGAATTTGATTTCGTTGCCTGGTAAAAATGGGAAAAGCTCTGCTCGTTGGCCTAATCTTCCATGGATACATACAGATTCCTTAATCAAGAATTCCAAAATTTTGCTCCCAGATGACATGAATGATTGCTCTGAACCAAAGGAAGATGATCTGTGTTTTCTACAATTCACGTCAGGATCAACTGGTGATGCTAAAGGGGTAATGATAACTCATGCCGGCCTCATTCATAATGTGAAATTAATGCACAAGAGATACAAGAGCACATCAAGGACAGTACTTGTTAGCTGGCTCCCCCAGTACCATGACATGGGTTTGATTGGGGGACTCTTTACAGCTCTGGTTAGTGGGGGGTCTGCAATATTATTCTCCCCAATGACGTTCATCAGGAAACCCCTCTTGTGGCTGCAGACCATGAGCAAATACCGGGCCACTCACAGTGCTGGACCCAACTTTGCTTTTGAACTGGTGGTTAGAAGATTGGAGGTTGACAAGGATAATTTATGGAATTATGATCTCTCTTCTATGAGATTCCTCATGGTTGCTGCTGAACCTGTGAGGCAAAAAACTCTTAAAAGATTTGTTGAGCTCACGGGTCCTTTTGGCCTTTCTCAAGAGGTAATAGCTCCTGGTTATGGATTGGCAGAAAATTGTGTGTTTGTTAGTTGTGCATATGGAGAAGGGAAGCCCATTCTAGTAGATTGGCAAGGAAGAGTCTGTTGTGGTTATGTGAATTCCAATGATTTGGATATTGATATTAGAGTAGTTGATCCAGAAACTGGTGAAGAGCAAGAAGAAGCTGGAAAGGAAGGAGAGATATGGATTAGTAGTCCAAGTGCTGGAATTGGTTATTGGGACAGGAAGGAACTGAGCCATAGAACTTTCAGAAATAAGTTAGGCAGTCAACCTGGAAAAATGTACACAAACACTGGAGACTTGGGCATGTATAATAGATGGGAAACTGTTCATCACTGGAAGAATTAAGGACCTTATCATTGTTGCTGGAAGAAACATATACTCAGCTGATGTAGAAAAGACTGTTGAGAGCTCTTCTGAACTTCTACGCCCTGGATGTTGTGCTGTCATTGGGGTTCCAGAGGAAACCTTAATAACAAAAGGGATATCAATACCAGATGGTTCTGATCAGGTTGGGTTAGTCATAATTGCAGAGGTTAGAGATGGTAAACCTGTAAGTAAAGATGTTGTTGAGCAAATTCAAACCCGAGTTGCTGAAGAGCATGGCGTAACTGTTGCTTCTATTAAGCTGATCAGGCCTAGAACCATCAGTAAAACAACATCTGGGAAAATCAAAAGATTTGAATGCCTGAAACAGTTTTCTGAAGGGACACTGAATGTAGTTCCAGATCCAATTTTGTCAAAACGATCATTGGTTCGGTCTTTCACTACTGGAACATGTAGGCAGGGACAAACTCCGCGGCCCAATCTGGTGATTAGTCCTCTTTCACCAAGTCCGCTATTGAGCCATTCAGAGATTATTGAGTTTTTGAAGCAGCTAGTTTCTGACCAGACAGGAATTTGTATCAGCAAGATCTCTACAACTGAGAGTTTGGTGTCTTATGGAATTGATTCAATTGGCGTGGTCAGAGCAGCTCAAAAACTTTCAGATTTCCTTGGAGTGCCAGTTGGTGCAGTTGATATTTTCACTGCAACCTGCATTGAAGACTTGGCAAGCTTCTCTGCGAATCTTGTAATGAAGTCTCGACCTCAAACTACTATGGCTCCTTCCTATGATACAGAATGTGAAACTGATTTTGCTGAAATGCCGACTGATGTTTCTACATTTCACCAAATTGGTATCTGGTTGTTACAACTTCTAGCTATTATATATGTTTACATCATGCTAGTTCTTCCTACGTATCTATCAGTTTCTGCGTTTATGAATTGGATAGCTTTGAGCAATGCTCCAGACGATGTATGCTCATGGATAGACTACGCAATTTGCTTAGCTTTTGCCCCTCTTGCTTGGATGCTTTGTATGTTCTCTACTTGCATTTCTATTTCTTTCTTTGGAAATTCATTCCTTAAGCCAAATTATGCCCTGACCCCTGAAGTTTCCACCTGGTCAACGGATTTTGTCAAGTGGTGGGCACTTTACAAAGCTCAAGAAGTTTCTTCAAAAGTTCTGGCTGTGCATTTGAGAGGAACAGTGTTCCTGAAATACTGGTTTTTGATGTTTGGAGCTAGGATAGGATCATCAGTTTTGCTTGATACTGTTGACATTACAGATCCATCTCTTGTATCCATTGGAGATGGAGTTGTGATCGCAGAAGGAGCATTAGTCCAAAGCCATGAGGTGAAGAATGGAGTCTTGAGTTTTCTTCCAATTAGAATCGGTCATAATTCTTCAGTTGGTCCTTACTCCGTAATCCAGAAAGGAAGTGTTTTAGGAGAAGAGACTGAACTCGCAGCCTTGCAAAAGTCTGAAGGAGGCAAACCTCTTTCCAGGTTTACCAATGACGTTCAAAGGGTAATTTTTTACTTTCAAAACTTTGTAACGTTTATTACTACTTTGACTACTGTTCAATAGTCTAACGTTAATTGCAATTTTCTACCTTTGATCCCAGGGTGCATTACTTCGCACAGCTTCTGTTGATACTCAAAATGAGGCTATCTACCACCTCATGGGCATCTACATGGTCGGTTTCCTCAGCTCTTTTTCAGCTGCTATCCTTTACTTTCTCTATATCTTTCTATCTCAAAAAGCTTCTTCTCTTCAACACTATGCTTTTCTCTGCATATCTGGATCTTTTCACTGGCTTCCTTTCACCATTATTTCATATGCCACCATGATTGGTAGTGCTTCTTTGAGCCCAACTAGCTTTGCCATCTCAATTGCTATTGCTTATCTAGCTCATGGCTTGATACTCAGCTTCCTCACATCTATTTTGACCCGTTTGCTAGTTGGAGATAAGGAAACTAAGCAAAACCATCTGAGAACTTGGTTTCGGCACCGGATCACTGTTGCTTGTCATCTAAGGTTTGCCAAATTCCTTTCTGGAACAGAAGCGTTTTGCATATACTTGAGGCTGCTGGGTGCAAAAGTTGGAAAGCATTGTTCCATTAGAGCCATTAACCCTATTTCAGACCCAGAATTAATTTCTCTTGGGGATGGTGTCCACCTGGGTGACTTCTGCAGGATCATTGCAGGGTTATACACCTCCAGGGGTTTTCGAAGTGGTAAAATTGAGGTGCAAGAGAATTCGGTAATTGGGAGTCAAAGCCTAATTCTTCCCGGTTCAGTTGTTGAAAAAGATGTAATTCTTGGTGCTCTTTCAGTTGCTCCAATGAATTCAGTACTCCGACGGGGTGGGGTTTACATTGGGTCACAAGCTCCAGTCATGATAAAGAACACTTTACATGCGTTGGATGAGCGAATAGAAGAGATGGACCAAAAATACAAGAAGATAGTTGGAAATCTAGCTGCTAATCTTGCTGCCACAACTCTTAGGGTTAGATCAAGATATTTCCATCGAATTGGCGTCAGTGGGAAGGGAGTACTAAAGATCTACGATAAAATTGAAGGGTTGCCGAACCACAAAATCTTCCACCCTGGAAAGAGTTACCCCGTCATAGTTCGGCACAGCAATAGTTTGAGTGCTGATGATGATGCAAGGATAGATGCACGTGGTGCAGCTGTGAGAATACTCTCAAATAACTCATCTGGTGATCACATTCCGCTCCTTGACCTGACATTAAAAACAGGCAAGGCATTTTATGCCCGCACAATTTCTGATTTTGCAACATGGCTTGTTTGTGGTTTACCTGCAAGGGAGGAGTATGTGAAGCGCGTTCCACATGTGCGGAATGCAGTGTGGACTTCCCTTCGCAATGCAGATTCATACGCTGAGCTGCATTACTACTCAAATATATGCAGGCTCTTCCGGTTCACAGATGGACAGGAAATGTATGTGAAATTCAAGTTGCGACCTTTCGATGAAAAGATTCATGAAGATTCTGGTATGGTTGAGCCAATTGGGATTCTACCTCCAGAGACTGGTGCAATTCCAAGGGACAGTAATGACAAGCGGCCATCACTATTCCTTGCTGAGGATTTTCAACGCCGTGTGAATTCCCCTGGTGGCGTTCGCTATATTTTTCAACTTCAACTTCAGCCGGTACCTCATGATGAAGCCACCCAAGACACTGTACTGGACTGTACCAAGCCATGGGATGAGACTGAGTTCCCTTTTATCGATGTTGGAGAGATGGTAATTGATCAAAATAATACCCAAGAACAAGCAGAGGGACTGGAATTTAATCCTTTTCTTCGGTGCCATGAGGTTGATATCGCCCGAGCTACATCATCCTCACAGAGTGCTTCCATTGATCATGGCCGGTCACTGATCTATGAGATTTGCCAGCATTTGAGAAATAAGCAATCACTCCCAGAGTCCTGGAGGATCTTCCTAGAGCAATCTGATGTGAAAGTGGACCTCTCTGGTTGTCCTATGGCTGCAGCTATAGAGAAAAAAGATTCTGGGGAAATTACTCTAGCGAGGACGTGGTATCAAACTTTGTGGGCAGTTTTTGCTCAACCATTACTACAAACAGTTTTGCCTTACTACCTGATGGGCTTAGTAATCTTTGGTCCTCTGAAAGTGGTTCTTTACTTAAAGGACACCATGGAACATCCACTTTATTGGTTTCTTCCTTTGTTATGGATTTCTTCAGGGATTTTGGCTGCATTAGCATGTGTTGTGGCAAAATGGATTTTGGTGGGATTCAAAAAAGACAGTGGAACTATGTTGATATGGGGTAAAGGTGCTTTTATGGATACAATATGGCAGGCCTTTAGGTCATTGGTTGGCGATTATTTCATGGAAATGACAGGCGGGTCATTTTTATTTGTCCTCTGGATGAAACTCATGGGCTCAGATATTGACTTAAGTCAAGGTGCTTATGTTGATAGCATGGGAGCAATGCTGAACCCTGAGATGGTAGAGATCGAGAGAGGTGGCTGTGTGGGAAGAGAAGCTTTGCTTTTTGGACACATATATGAAGGTGAAGGAGGAAAAGTGAAGTTTGGGAAAATCAAAATTGAAGAAGGTGGATTTGTGGGGAGCAGAGCAATTGCTATGCCTGGAGTCAGAGTGGAGAGTGGAAGTAGTCTTAGTGCGCTCTCTCTTGCCTTGAAAGAAGAAATTGTTAGATCCAGGTAACCAGTTGTGATGACTGTTATTTATGGTGATTAGGAAAGAATCCATTTTGATCTTATGTAATATTACATTTCTGGCTGGTTTATCAAATAAATCACCAGCCTTACGATTGTTACAAGGAAAAAAACATTAGTTAAGCAAAAGATCTGCTCTCTCTCCATATACACACACAATCTGGTTTGGCGAAGCAGCAGGTAGGATACACTTCAATTGTTAAGAATAAAAAATGAAGCGAGACCCTTAAATGAAGAGGAAGTCTAGTCATTTGGCTGTCGGTTGATAATATTCTCCCCCAAGTTCTTGAATCTAGAGGGTGAGAGTATCTAGTCATAATTAGCTTAATTTTATGAATGGATTATAGCTTTGCATGTTTGCAGTATCTTGAAACTTTTCCAATATAATATAGGCATGGCTATGCAGTAATGCATAATGCTAGCCTCGGTGATGTACACGTGCTTTTGTCTCTCTTTGCGACATGAACACAGAGAAATAAGCTTCAGATGAAATTTAAAAGCTGTTTTTGATATGTTTGTTAGCTTCAGAAGAAATGATTTGTCTTTAAAGCTCATCTGCTCTTATATTTTTGAAGCGATGCAGCCTCGTGATCTTTGTGACTGTAACTGTATGTGCAGCAAGCTTGAAGAGTCGTACCAATCTTTCTGAGTTGATTATTTTTATTCATCTACAAATTAGTCAGGAAATTCATTATGATTAAGTTTATGTTATTGCTTTTGGAGTTGTTCAATCTTTTTTTAGCTTCTACAAATTAATCAGGTTCTTCATTAAAATTATAATTAGGATACATCTAACGAGTTTGCGAGCTAATGAGTGTGTTTACAGTGACATGAATGTGAATATGAAGTGTTTTTCACCATCCCTGGAATGCTCAGATTTTCAATCAGTTGGTTTCAGGTATACATTGTTCTATACCTGGGTTTCACTTTGTTTCCTATAGTATTTTTCAAAGCTTGTTTAGCCTTTGCCTTAAGCTTGGTTTGTCTAGTAAAATTTGGTTCAAAGTCGCGGTAGCAGCTAAAGTTGCGGAAGTTTTTTTTTTTTTACCTGAATTCGGTTGCAAGCGATACGAACCATCACACTAGAGTTTCATATTTATTTATATTATTTTGATAAGTTGATAGGTATATATCCATAGTTTATTTATTATTATTACTCCTTCTGTTCCACTAATTTGATATTATTATTATTATTATTATTATTATTTTATTATTTCTCCCTCTATTTCGTAAAAAAGTCCCATTTTGTCGATTTTTTGTGCCACTGTTATTTCACCTTGATTTCTCTGTTACACCGTTATTTATTACGACGAAATTTTGTCTATATGTAACTTTACATTGACAATGTTTGAAATTACAATTCGTAACTAGTTACCATGCTACTTTGAACCATGTGCTAAAAAGATCTTATTTTCTGATGGATTTTGCTTTTAGCTATTTTGTTGTCTTGCTTTCTTTTGAGGACTGCCTAGATGGCCTCTAGTACTTGCAATCTAGTCTGTTTTCCAGGGTGCTTGTCAGCTTCTAATCCTATTTAAGCCGGCTGCTACACTTGCGAGAACAAAAGCAAACTAACTCTTTTACTACCATTTTTTTAAAAATCTGGACCGTCTAATAATTCAATGGACGGCTAGAGATGTGTTGGCGTAAAAAATGTATTCAAGATACTGAAGTACAGAGCTAGTTTGCAGCTCCTGAGCTTATGTTTGTGGCTAGCATAAGAAGTTGTTCATTTGTTATTTGGACATGGCTGTTTTTTAAGTAATTAGAAGATATGAAGTACTAATTTGTTTTTTGTTTTTTTTTTGGTAAAATTATGTTTTCATGATACTATTCATTCGGGTACTTTTCATTTGATTATTATTCATCCGGAGTACTATTCATTCGGGTACTATTTACACACGACAAAATTGATTTCGTAATTATTTTTGATACATGAATATCATTCTTGAATTTTAATCCATAATTAATGATCATGTTGACAATTTGGACATTCTTGAACTCTGTATAAATTGAATTATAAATCTCTAATATTTATCTTTAATCTCACTTGATTGATTCTTTATATCATTATCATCATCCTCGTGCTTATATCAGAGCCGGCTCTGGACAAGGGCTAACAGGGGCACATGGCTACCGTCCAGGACCCACAGTTGAGGGGGTCTAAATTTTTTATAAGCTTATGTATTTATGTGTATAAAAAAAATAAAATAAAAAAAAAATTAGCGATATTATGCATTGAAAATGATATGTTAGAAAACATTAAATATGATGGTATAATTGATGATTTTACATCTAAAAGTGCAATAAGAAGACATTTTAAATGATGTTTTGTTGTTTAGGTTTCATTGGGCAAAACTAAAGAAATACCCAATGTAGTTGGTAGATTTTACTGATTACACCATTGAACTTTTAATTTTTCAAATTACACCACTAAACTAATTATTATTTTAAAATTGGGTCATTCCGTTAAAAAAAATAAACGGTTGTTAATTTTTTATCTACAAAACTAATGAATTACCCACTGTAGTTGGTACATTTTACTGATTACATCATTGAACTTTTAATTTTTCAAATTACCCCATCAAACTAATTAAAAATAATTATTTTAAATATTTTTACAAATAATTATTGTTTTAAGTAAAAAATATTAGAAACTTTTTTTTCTTCATAAAATGAGTTTAGTTTCATAAAATATAGATTCAAAAAAAATTAAAGTGATTTTAAATTAAATTAATGTCTACTTAATTATTTAACACAATGACCCATTCTTAATATTAGAAATTTTAAAAAAAACTAAAAATAGAAATTAAAAAAAAAAAGGTAAAAGATAAATAAAAAAAATTGATTCAAAAAAGAAATTAATAATTTTTATAAATAAATAATATTTTCAAGAAAAGAATTGGAAAATTCTTCATATTTTAAAAAAACGAGTAAAATTTTATAAAATATAGATTCAAAAAAATAAACTTATTTTCAAAAGAAAAAAAAAAGATTTTTTTTAAATCAATTGACCCCCCAAAATAAGTCTACACAACCCATTTTGAGTCGTCAAATACATGGTTCAAAATTAAATACAAACTTCATTAATACAACTGTCGTGCAAGATACGACATCACATACACTTAGAGTTTTAATACAAATAATTCAAGCTCAAATAAACTCATCATTACAATTATTGATAGTGATGACTGCTATAATAACCGTATTGAACCATCACTCCACACCCCGACTAGTCTCAGCTATATTCTATATTCTCGCCTCCTCAGAAGAACAATGGAACAAAAAGAAAAAAGGTGAGCCCAACTAGCCCAGTAAAGAATATTATGACTAAGATAATATAGAACAAATTATCCTTAGTCCTCAACACGAAAAAATTTGATAGAATACAATAGACAACAAGTTTTAAAGTATAACTGCAGCAGAAACAACAATCCATTAGAAGAGTCAAGTAGATAATGATATCTACTATCTTCTATGATTTAAAAGTCTATCATCAATATTTTATCCCTGTAACATCATTTAATAAATATTTCAAATCAGTGAATTATGCATGCATTACCGGCTAATGATATTCGTTAGTATTACCCGTGGTTATGATCATGCCTTCAAAGCTTCCTGATCAGTGCTCTATAAAATCAAAAATATTTTATTAAAACGGAACTCAAGTTAAACTGGTGCTGCATATAAAAGGAAAACTTGTGACAAAAAATAACTTGGCAATAAGAATCCTGAATTCTCCAATCAAATCAGAGGATGAAATGGAGCTGGAAATCAGAGAGAGACAGTTCAGGTGACGCCATTTGGTCATATCAAAACCTCTAGAATCTCTGCTGACTAAACAGTTGATCTCACCTCAAGTGAGATATTGAAGGAAACAAACCAAAGAGAAAAGACTGTTAAGAGTCGTACCCTCTACCAAAGACTGTGGTATATATATATATACAACAAGCTTATTGTTGGTGGAGATCCCTGTGCGGAACTTGTGGTATTTGATGTTGAGCATATTATTTGTTTGGCACTCAGGTGTATCCATCGTCCATCATTACTATTGTGTCTTAGTGATGAGCCTTCAATGTTTTTTATTTTTTTGGCTGCCAAGGATTCCATTAATATTTTTTTTTGTGGTATTTTTGGGGTTGTGAGGAATTGGGGATGGGATTCCTGTGACTGGCTTATAGATAAATGTATATTTGGGTGGGCACTATTAGGCTTTTGACATGATGATGGTTGTAGCAGCAACAAAATGGTGGCACTAGCAGAAGCCAATTTGGCAACTAACAAGTAGAGTCATTTAAAGCAGGGATGATTTGTGGAATGCCAACTACTGGGACAGTGATGTATCCACTCTCTTGAAAACTCCACAAGAGTTATATTTAGTGATCAAATTGTCATCAATTTTATTTATTTTTTTACTAAAATAAACTAGTAATTTTGCTCTATTACCTTTGTTAATGTTCATTGTTTACCATGTTATTTTGCTTGCATAGTTGGATGAATATTGTTACTCAAGTACTAAATAAATTGTTGTTAATGCCAACCCAAACAGAATATTTGACTTGGACTGTTTATATTGTAAAAAATATTTCGATAAACAAATCAGAATTACAAAAAATGCCAGAATCAGCCTCAACAAAGTGATGTAGAGGAGAGGATACCAAGGGAACAAATAAATAAGCAATTAGATAGTGTAGAACATTATCCGAGTGATGGACAAGTCAGCTAATGACAATACAGAGTCCGGATTTTAAGCTCACCCCTTATTTAACTCACCCGAGCTCACCCCTCTTTAGCGACGGACCCGGCGACGGTTCGGTCATACAACCGTCGTCTATACTTTTAGCGACGGACAACATATAGCGTCGCTAAAAGTATAGACGACATTATTGTATGATTCAAACGTCATTGGGTCCGTCGTTAAAAGGAGTGGAATTTCAGTGAATGAATAAGGAGTGAGGTTAAGATCCGGACCGTGACAATGCATAAAGAAAAAGTAATATAATGAGCCATCTGATTTGGTCACAGCACTAATGAAGTAGAAGTAGAGGTAGCACTACTCAATTCATTAGTTTTATTTGACATGTGAAATCCTACAAAGTGCAAACAGGCAGAAAGATATAAACAAATTCAATACTCTTGCTTTCAACATTAAGCTATGACTAGTTCATAATATTCCACAACTATCTGTCACTCATATTATCACACAACACTAGTTCATAATCACTGACTATAAAATATCACATTGTTTTTGCATTTAAACCAAGCATCTCTAATAGTAGTAGTAGTAAAACAAACATTTAAAATTGAAGTTTGTTGACCTACATGACAATTTAAAAAGTATTATTTGTTACTTTAATATTTTATGTCTTATCAGTCTTTTCAATTCAATGAGTTGTTCATCAAACACATCAAGCAAAATAAATGTTTTTAGCTTTTTTCATATGATTTTGATTATCCCAAAATAAAATAAATGTTTTGAAGAGAGAGAACGAGGTTGTAAATTTGATGACTTAGAGCATCTCTAAGAGTAGTAGCAAAAAAAATTTCTTCAAATTGAAGTTTGTTGACATAAGTGGCAATTTGAAGAGCATTATTTGACCAATAATTATAGGGGGACATTTTTTTGCTGACATTCTAGCGACATTATTTTTTATTTTTTTATTTTTAGTTTTTTTTTGTAGTACCTCTCAAAAAATGTATAATATTTATTCCAACAGACTGTACATACCCTGTTATTTGTATGTATCCAAATTACACCTAAAACAATTTTTTACAAAAATTTCAGTTGGAATAAATATTATACTTTTTTGAGAGGTACTACAAAAAAAAAACTAAAAAAAAAATAATGTCGTTAGAATGTCAGCAAAAAAATGCCCCCTAGAAGGACTTTTATTTGACACTTACATATTTTGGGTTTCATCAATCTCTTGAATTTGATGAGTTGTACATCAAACTCATCAAACGTAATAAATGTTTTTAACCTTTAATTATAGATTTGAAGAGTAAGAAATAAATTGCAGATTTGAAGGGTGAAAAGGAGGTCACAAATTTGATGACTAAGGTTGAAGAGACTGTTGGAGATAATTTTTATGATATGGCTCACCTATTTGAGTATCCCAAAGTGGTTGGATCTTCAACCACTATGGGATACTCAAATATGTGAGCCACATTAAAAAAATTATTTCCAATTGTCTCTTCAACTTTAGTCATCAAATCTACAACCTCATTCTCTCTCTTCAAATTTGCAAGTTCATTCTATCTCTTCAAAACATTTATCTATTAAGAGGTATTCAGAGACATAAAATGTTTACCAAACAAGTTGTGTCTTTGACCGAATCAGAGGTACAACTATTCAGAGTCATTAAGATGTAAACAAACACAACCTAAGTTGGGTGTCATTTATTTATTAAGGATATTTATTAAGGACGAATTAGTCACTAACTTATATTTAGGTGTGTGACTACTAATATAGGGTGTGCATACATCGTTACCCTAATGCTACGTTTGGATCGATGGAATAGGAAGGAGAATGGAATGATAAAAATGTTGTTTGGTTTGTTTATTCCAACGGAATAATGTATTCCTCCTGGAATGATAGTTAACTTAAAATTTTAATTTTCAATCCTTGAGGGGTGGCCAAGAATAAATCATTTCATCCATTATTTTTAAGTAATTAATAAATATACCCCTAAAGATATAATAGGGCTTTTTACACATTCATTCGATTCGATCGATCTGGGAACGACGAGAGAGAAGGGGCCGAGATTTGATAATTTCTTCGGAATTTCCATATTTCTATTTTTTCGTAATTTTCAGATCTGGTAATGACTTTTTACATATTTCTTCGTAATTTTCAGATCCATCTATATCTTATATTTACCCCACCTACCCCACTTACCCCATCCCAGCCACGCCAGCCACACTCACCCACCCCACCCCACCCCACCCCACCCCACCCCACCCCTTACCCACCTACCCCACCTACCCCCACTCCCTACCAACCTACCCCCACCCACCCTACCTACTCCCACCCCACCCCTACTAACCTACCCCACCCCACCCCACCCCACCCCCACCCAGCCACCCCAACCCACCTACCCTACCTACCCCACTTACCCCAACCTAGCCACCCCACCCCCCCTTACCTACCTACCCCACCTACCCCACCCCCACTAACTAACATACCCCAACTGTGGACGCCCCCAAAATTAGGTATCGCCACCCATCTTGGTCGCCACTTACATGGTACATAAATTCAAATACAACTTACTAATATAAGCTGTCAGTGTACATTACGACATAAAGCGTGAGTTTGAATACAAATATTGTCTACTAGATATTATACAAACTCAAAAGGAGTCCTCATTACAACTATTATCACACTATTTCACGAATAGTGAGGACTACTAATGCTATCCTCCGGACCATTACTCCGTTCCCGACTCGGCTTCGTCCGGCCTATGTTCTCATTTCACGAAGAGAACGGGTGAAAGAAAAGGTGAGCTCAACTAGCCCAAAAGAAGAAATATTATGACTAAGATAATGCAGAATAAATTATCATTAGCCTTCAACACGATGTTAAAGCGATAAAATACAATATAACAACCGGTTTAAGCTGCAATGAATATCTAATCCATTAAAAGAGTCAAGTAGAAAATAAAAGTCTACTATCTTTTAGGTTTTAAAAGGTTTTCATCAATTTTTATCATTGAGACTACTTAATAAATAAACCACCACATCTAATCATTCCTGCACTACTGCGGTCGAGGATTTTCATCAAATTATCAATGGTCACGACTATATCTTAAGAATCACCCCTGGTCATAATCATACCAAAAACTATCCATCATCGCATTATGTGCCATCGAGGACTTTTATCACATCATTTATAACAAGCCATGATTATACCGAATGATCCCTTGGTCATAATCATACTAAGTTCATCTATCGACGTAAGCCAAAAGATAACATGATATATCGTGAGGATGATGATGATGACATAGTAATTCAATAAAACAAGTTCAAAAATTATTAAATCCATGAATTATTAACGTCAAATTGTCAACACGACATCTTGTTTCAGAAAGTAAAATTCAAGAATGATCGGAAGAATATTTCCATAAAAAGATACTGGATGAAACGCAAATATCGAGGATATTCTACTAATTTCATGGAGTATAGAAGTCAAAGTTTTAACCATCCGGGTATAATAAAGAATGGAATAACAAAAGAAATCACCGTAAATGCAGATTGCGATGTAATGAGTTATTCCAGCGAGAATAATAATAACGAGAACTGGTCGGGTGAAATTCACACTGCAAGACGGATGTTCAACAGAATAATAAATATGGAACCGGATCCGGTGTAAAACACACGAGATAGGATATTCCAACAGAATGATAAAGCGGGAACCAAAAGGTAAAAACACGCATGACGAGGATGTTCCAATGAGAATAATAAAGAGCGGAACCGAAGTAGGTGTAAAAAACACACGTGATGGATGATGTTCCAATGAATAATAAAAAAGAATGTCACCAAGATATAGAAATAACAGCAGTATCTGAGTTATTCCAACAGAATAAATAAGAATGGAATAACATAAGGATTTCACCAAGATATAGGGTATCGCATATATACAAGTTATGTATAGGGTATACCACTTTTACGAGTTATTCCAGAATAATAATGAATGGAATAATAATGTAAGTTTCTTCAAGAAAAGAATAACACCTCTTCTTCAAGTAAAAGAATGAATATAGAAATAGTGAAGAAGCAGAATACTCTTCTTCTTTCTATAATTTTCTCTATATAAACTCTCTATAATTTTCTCTGTAGTTTCAATGAATTCGTAAGAAAATAATGAAGGAATGAAAACACATTTATAGGAAAATGGAACGTATAAGAATTAATCCATTTAAGCAGTCAGGATTGATTTACTTTAATCGTGATTCATATTTAAAGAAAAATCTTTTAAATAAAATATAATATATTCTATTTATATAAAAACATTTCTTACGCAAACACTATGCAATCTTATCGCAAAAACACTATGCAACACTATCATAATAAAATATAATATATTCTATTTATAGAATAAACTTTAATAAAGTATTCTATTTTATATAAAAGATGTTACGTTTTATTACGTTAATAATACTGAATAAAACAAAACGTCATTATCATTATAATAATTCATATTATTAATTGTGATAATGGAATCAAAGTGTGAAACTACCATGGCGTCGATAATAATCAATGGTGTCTTCTTGTCTATGCAACCACACGACATCGTACTTTTACTACCGAAGTAGTTCAACAAGAATTACGCAGTAAAACTTCCGTAGTTATTTCATTAAAATATTTTTGTCGTTTTCTCAATCAAAATAATAATTACATTATTATGGGTCCACTAATGATTGAGTAGTTGCATTTAATATTCCCGCTAAACCGAATATTTAAACCAATCGAATATAATATAATATAACCACTGCATACTTTTGCAAAATTTATAAATCTACCCACAACTATAATATTATCTCAAATTCACACCATAATATTAAAAATTATTTAACAAAATTTAAATCTTTATTGATAAAATCTCGGGTCTCACACCCACCCACCCCACCTACTCCCACCCCCACCCCTACAAACCTACCCCACCCACCACCCCAACCCACCTACCCCACCTACCCCCACCCACCACCCCACCCCTTACCCACCCACACCCACCCCACCCCACCCCACCCCTTACCCACCTACCCCACTTACCCACCCCACCTACCCCACCCCACCCCATCCCATCCCACCCTACCCCTTTATTTTTAAGAATGAAATATATGTTAAAATTTTAATATAAATTGAATTTAAGTTAAATTTGAACATTTAAGGGTATTTAGGTCACTTTTTAATTATTTATTTCATTCTTGGATGTATTCTAACATCAACCAAATACGTATACATGGAATATTAAAAAATCATTCCATTCCCTTCCTTATTCCATTCCCTCATCTATTCCATTCCTTCAATCCAAACATAGCATAATTATATTCATAAATACTCCATCATTTTTCAAATGAATGAACAAAATATAATTTGTACACATATTAAGAAAAATAATTTTAGTTCATTTAGTTAGATTATGGATACAACATATTTAATAAATTTTTAAAAGATTTTCTTGAAAGTTGGAAAGTAATTTACCCCAATAAAAATATGATAAACACATATTCTTTAAATTTTTCTTGCTTTATTTTCTCATAATTGCAAAAATTATGCTAAAATTTAATAATACCTATTTAGCCAAAAAAGAGAGTAAATAATTGCACAAAGAACAGACAATCCTATAATATAGGGAATTGTAAAGGTGTAAAAATTGTAATTGGTTACGCAAACAGGCTACCGTGCAAGTTGAATCCTTCTTGTTGCATTTTGGACTTTTTTTAGGTGGATTTTGATTCTCTCTCTGCGCAGATACGCTGCATACAAAGTACTACTCATTTATTTTCTCTCTCCTCTCAATCTCCGTCTTCTTGTAGCTGAAAAAATCGAAAGCGATTAGGGTTTATAGATTTCATCGAATAGATTTGATGGGTATAATTGAAGATATTGGAGCTGATATCAGGTGAGGGTTTTGAATATTTTCGATACCCATAATTTTAATTCAACTTTTATTTGTCATCCCCCTGTTAATCTTTTTTTTATTGGCCTTATTGAAAATTGATTGTATACCTTTTGTGGGTTTCATGAATTTGTTAGTTGATTTTATGAATTGTTATAGAAATTAAAGAATTGGGTATTTGTGGAAAAAAATTGCAGTAGAATTTGGGTTTGTATGAATTATTATTGCCCTTCGTTTCAATCTAGTTCAGTTATTCAGAAGTTGATGGTTTGGGTTACCTGGGGTTGAATTGTTTGTGTTGATTTGATTTTTATAGGAATTGTCGTAGATAGTTAGTTATTTAAGACACTTAGTTTGTGTTCTTTTAATTGAAAGATGGGGTTTTTGATTGAATGAGTTTTTTGGAGGTGCATTGGGTTTTGTTTGGTTTGTACTGTAATTGGGATTAAATGGAGCATATTATGATTGATGCCAATGCTTTGGGCGACAGTTCGGATATTGAAGTTGATGATTTAGGATGTGAGAATATAGCGGATAAAGATGTCAGTGATGAAGAGATTGACGCAGAAGATTTGCAGAGGCGGATGTGGAAAGACCGTATCAAACTCAATAGGATCAAGGAAAGGCAGAAACTTGCAGCTCAGCAGGCTGCAGAGAAGCAAAAGAATAAGCAGACCACTGATCAGGCTCAACGGAAGAAAATGTCAAGAGCTCAGGATGGGATTTTGAAGTATATGTTGAAGCTTATGGAGGTGTGCAAAGCTCGTGGGTTTGTGTATGGGATTATTCCTGAGAAGGGTAAGGCAGTCAGCGGTGCATCGGATAATATTAGAGCTTGGTGGAAAGAAAAGGTGAAGTTTGATAAGAATGGACCTGCAGCCATAGCGAAATATGAAGCAGAGTGTTTTTCTAAGGGTGATGGAGTTGGTTGCCTAGATGGAAAGCCCCAAAGTGTTCTACAAGACTTGCAGGATGCAACTTTGGGGTCCCTCTTGTCTTCTTTGATGCAGCACTGTGATCCACCTCAGCGGAAGTTCCCACTGGAGAAGCACATTCCCCCACCTTGGTGGCCATCTGGAAGCGAAGAATGGTGGCTAAGATTAGGGCTACCCAAGGGTCAGAGCCCGCCGTATAAGAAGCCACATGATTTGAAAAAGATGTGGAAAGTAGGCGTCCTTACTTCTGTGATAAAGCATATGTCACCTAACTTTACAAAGATCAGGAGGCTGATCCGGCGGTCAAAATGTTTGCAGGATAAGATGACTGCTAAGGAAAGCTCGATATGGTTGGGGGTTTTGTGCAGAGAGGAAGCCCTCATCCATCAGCATAGTAGCGAGAATGGTGCCTCGGGAATAACCGAGACACCTTCAGGTGGCTGTGGTGATAAGAACAAACCTTCTAACAGCAGTGACAGTGACTATGATGTTGAAGGTGTTGAAGATGGTGTGGGTTCTGTTTCATCTAAGGATGCTGGTAGAAATCAACTAATGGTTGTGGAACCATCCGGTCATTCTTATGATATTGCTCCCCAATTGGTTCAGGATAAAGGGCAAGCTGAGGAGCAACCAAAGGAGAAAAAACAAAAAGTGGGATCAAACCGTGCTGAACAACAGGCTATACAATATCTCACCGAGCATCCTCATGACGAACCTCGAAACTCTGGACCTGACATAAACAAATCTGATGCACAGTTGGTTGTTTACAACATGGATGGGAGTCAACATAAAAAGGGCACATTTGTAGAAGCAGAGAAAGATGCAAACAGTCAATTCCAGTTGCCTGCATCAGAGCCGAATAATAACAATTACTTCATCCATCCTCCTGCCATTTCACAGAGCACCTTTTCAGGTGATAGGTCCATACTTTATCCAGTGATACAAAATTCTGGGCATAGACCTTATGATCCTAGGTTTGCTCATGAACCTCAAGAGTCTGCATTGCCTAATTTACATCAAGAATCTGGGTTGCCTCATGGAAATCAAGGCTCAGGGTTGCAAAATGGACCTCAAAATTATGATTTGCATTATGGATCTCAAAATTCTGCATTGCATCTTGAACCTGAACATAGTTTGTTGCATCATGGCCCTCCTTATGATCTTCTGAATCCATCAGTCAATGTTGCTGCTGCCGGGCGTGATGGTCAGCAGTCGCATATGGCATTTAATGAACTCCAGAATAGGCCAGGTGGTTTGGGAGTCCATTTTCCACTGTCACATAAAAATGATGGCGGTTTTATCGGGGGTGATCTCCACAATTTTCAGAATGAGCAAGATCAACCTGTTGAGAATAATTACGGTTCTCCACTCAATAGTCTGTCACTAGATTTTACAGGATTTAACAGTCCTTTCAACCTTGGAATTGAAGGCACAAGTACATTAGATACCACAGATATAGACTTTTTACTTGATGATGATCTAATTCAATACTTTGGCGCCTAAATCCTGGAGCTGATACTTGAAAAGCTTAGATCGTGAGTGTTTTTTCTCGAAAATGAATTTATTTTTTGCGTTTATGTTTAGTTTAAATTAATGATTACATTTAATGGTGTTTTTTTGTAGGTATTATACAAATGAAGCATCTACAAAGGCCTAGGTAATAGCTCTTATTTGTCAGTACTTCCATTCATCATCATCTGTAGATCTAAAGGCTGTAAGTTTTGAATTTTATTTGTTATTGCTAAAGTGCAAACATAGTGAAGTTGAGCAAACTGGCGAAGTTCTGAGTTACAGGTGCTCTAATTTTGTAAAGTTGGAGATCTTCAAAGGTTCTTGAAAATGACTCGATTTGTTTGATTGGAAATTAAAATAGGATTAATGTTTAGTTTCTATGTATTCTCTGTACATGAAATATTCCCATCTTTCACTTGCATCTTTTTGGTATGACGTATTATCGGAATGTAACAGTTATCAGGAGCTCATTGTTGCAGTGATTATGTCAAGTACTGCCTACCTAGTGGGTTTAGTATGATTGGAATAGAATTTTACAGAGTTTTGAAAGGAAAGAGTTTCTCTCCAAGCATGCAAACTGTTATGAATGTCGTTAAGACAGCTTGTTTTAGAATTTTAATACAAAGTTATTGTCCTCTTTTTGTCTCTTTTCTCAGGCAAGCAGTTATAAATGGTGTGTGGTTGGGAACTTTGTGAAGTTGGTTGGGTTTATTGGACAAGTATTTGAGGAGTTTGGCTAGAGATTCCTATTTTAGCTGCCGTCTATTTATCCTCTTTTTTGTTTTTTTGTTGTCTCCCTCTCCCTCTCCCTCTCCTCTCTTCTCTTCTCTTCTCTTCAAAATGAGGGGGAGGGGGAGGGGGAGGGGGAGGGGACATATAAAACATGTATTTTACTATAATGCTAATAAAAATATTAATAATAAAATTATATATACAGTCCAGGCATGCACAAAGACCGGACCGGTCTTAGATAGGCTTGGTTTGACCCGACTGACCTGAAGTATAGTTAAACCAGGCCGGTCTTTGCTTTCAGGCTTTTTCTTTCTTGCCTCTTCGTTTAGTAAAGTTGTACTCGTATTTTACTTAAAAGAAACAAAATACAAAAGTAAAAAAAAAATGTTTAAATAAGTCAACTACTTATATTTAGAAATTTAATGATATGTATTACATACATAGAAATAAAAATAAATGTTTAATGGTAATGTATCTTTGACATGTTTCATGGAATGTATACCAACTGGTAAAAACACTGTACATGACAATCAACATTGATGCCAACTAGTAGACAATCAATACTGTAAAGCAATATTGGTAAAATAATTCTAAAATGGACAATTAACATTGTCAAAAAGACTGTCCATTGATGCCAACTAGACTCCCAAAGTATATGAATATACATGACAATATATGCCCATTGAAATCAAAACACTGTCCATACATGCCAACTAGAGTGGACAAAGTATACACAATCAACATATTTAAAAATAGTTACATTTCATAAATGAACTAAAAACTACCCATGTCTACATTAAAGCCTTAATCTCTCAGTCCTTCCTTTTTTGGTGATCTGCCTATCTTACTCTTTATGGCTCCCATCTTTATGTTCTTCCTCATAGGTTGTGAACTTGAAGCAGACTGATTACTCCACATAGTAGACAAAGTTGGTGTGGGATTAGGTTGAGATCTTGATTTGGGTTTATTAGGTATTTCTGAAGTTGTTGTAGCAGTAGCAGTCCCTTTACTTGACTGTCCTTTAGTCTGCAGCTTTTGTGGCCTGGGATTTGGCTGAAAAGTAAGGCACAAGCATGTTTGTTATCCCAAATGAGAAATTCAAACAATGGTAATGCACAAGCTTTATAGAAATCAATATATCATTGGACTGAATATGAACACTGAAAATGTACCTGAACAGGAATGTCTGACTGTGCAGTTGACTGATGTTATTTGTTATTTGGCTAAAAATCAAAACATGTTAAACTGTTATAAATAAGAGTTAAAAATACACAGAAATTGGTATGAAAAACTTAGAGTACATACCTTGTTTATTCTTGATTTAGATGAAAAGGTAATGTACATGCCCTGCTATTATGTCCGAGTGTTAAACACCTTGCACATGTGACAGTGCCACCTTTTCTTGTTGCTTTATGTTGATTTTTTGGTTCATCTGCAGCCTTTCTTCTGAGTTTCTTTGGTCTGCCAATGGGCTTATGATAGAGTGGAGGCTGAATCTTGGCCAAATTGGAATGAACCCATTCATGGTGACTTGGCACATGCTTTATGATAAAGTTATATGTGTTCAAGTATACATCCTTGCTATAGCACTAATGGCAATAAGCCTCTGGCTGCTCCCTATTTGCCCATATTGCAGACACAGCATGTCTGCATGGAATCCCACTAAGTTGCCACATTTTACAACCACAAGTCCAATCATTCAAATTCACAACCCATGTTATGTCATCAACTTCAACTTCAAATTCTCCACACCCAGACTTCAAAGCAGTGCATCCCCTACAAGCTTTCTTAATCATCTCCAATTTTTTCTGCATTCTAGGCTCAAGTGACCCTACATACTTGTCCATGCCTTCCCTTTTTACCTGAAACCTAACCAATAATTGTTTTTTTATCCACTCTAGCATGTTTATTATACCTTTATCCCTTGCCTCCAAGATGTAATTGTTCCATGACTCATTCAAAATTCTTATTATTATTTGAGAGCTATTATATTAAGACTTGTGATGTTTAAGACTTATGTCAATTATGTTATGTTTTCGCATTGATGTATTAAGGTTATATAACCTGGAATTTATTCGTTTAAGATGTTGTAACCCTATATTGGGAGGATTTCTATTTCAATTTTATTGTTATCATTATTATGGGTAGTTAGATGTTAATTATTTGGTTGAGTGAACACCAAATTTGAGGGAAGTTTGAGTACCTGGATTTGGGGGTGTCACAACCCCATTCCCATAAATCAGTTCATCTGTCCTTTATGTATGCATTATGTATTGTTGTAAGTAGTATGTTATTGATAATGACAATAATCTTCATGAGATCTTCGTTGCAGATCTTTTTCTTTTATTGCGGCCCTTGTGGGTATGGTTTGGCTATACAACTAGAGGACTTTTCTTCTTTGTATATGCCCTCTACTCAAACTAAAGAAGATAAAGAACAATATATGTGACGGTAGTTTGAGAAGTAGAAAAGTATTATGAGGCTATGAGTATTTGAAGAGTTGATGAATCATAAAGCTTGAATCGAATAATCATGACATAGGGTTAGGAATTTTTTGCGATATTTTCTTTTTAATTGGTGTCTTGATTCTTTACACTTGGGCAAACATGAAGGTTGAATAAGATGAATTCTAAAGGTGATGAAGATTGCAAGAAAGAGATGAAGAAGGATACTACAAGGAGTGAGATTGTAGGATTGCACATAATAGCTAGATATAAGTCCCATATTGTTTAGAAGAGAAAAGTATTAAAAGAAGCTTAACTTATAAAATGGACTCTCCTCAATTTTGTATTTGAAGTGGGCCGGTCCAATTTGAATGTTTTTTAAGATCTTGAAATGTTGGACTGGGCTACTATGATATTAAGAAAAAGTCCTAATGCGAATAGGCCAGACCTGAAGTTTTTGATCAGGCTTGGCCCAGGACGGACTAAGGTCGCGGGCCGGTCCAGGCCGGGTTGAAAGCCAGGCCAGTCTAGGCCGGATTTTTCCTTTTAAACCTTGTTCCTTTTTTGGCCTTTAGGTTGGTCCTGTCCGGTCCAGACCTTGACCATGCCAGGCTTTGACCAGGTCGGGCTCATGTCGAACCAAGGCCAGGCCTCAGGACGCGGGCCTTTTGTGAAACCCTACCTTTAGTCAACGGATCCGCTATATTTTTTTTTGACTTTATGTACTCAATAGACATAATGTCATTAGAGAGCAATTGTTTTATGGTATTGTGTCTACGACGAATATGTCTAGACTTACCATTATACATGTGACTTTATGCCCTTCTAATTGCTGATTGACTATCACAATGGATACAAATAGCCGACACAGGTTTGAGCCACATATGAATATCTTTTAAAAAGTGACGAAGCCACTCAACTTCTTCTCTAGCCTTATCCAATGCAATAAGCTCAAATTCTATCGTTGATCGAGCAATTCATGTTTGTTTAGAAGATTTTCATGATACTGCTCCTCCACCTAGTGTAAACACAAAACCACTTGTGGGTTTAGAGTCTTTTGTATCTGATATCCAGTTCGTATCACATTTTCCTTCGAGTAATGTTGGATATCTTGAGTAATGCAATCAAATTTTTTGAGCGTATTTTAAATACTTTAAAACTCTTATAATCACTTTCCAATGATCTTGTCCTAGATTACTTGTAAATCTACTTAATTTATTGACATGATATGCTATGTCAGGACATGTACAATTCATTACGTACACAAAACTTCAAATTATTTGTGCATACTCAGGTTGTGATATAATATCTCCTTTATTTTTAGACAAGTGTAGATTTTTATCTACCGGTGTTCCCACATGATTGCAATCGTATTGATTGAATTTTCTATGTATTTTCTCAATATAATGTGTTTGTGATAACACTAACCCATCCGATGTTTTAGTTTTACATTGGCAACACCCATGTCTTTCATGTCAAACATATTATTTAACATTATTTTAGTAGTTTTAATGATTTCATTATTACTACCCATAATGAGCATATCATCTATATAAAGACAAATAATGACATACCATTTCTCAATGTCCTTGACATTTACAAATTTGTCACACTCATTTATCTTGAAAGCATTTGACAACATTGCACTGTCAAATTTTTCATGTCATTGTTTAGGTGCTTGATTTAATCCATAAAGAAACTTCACAAGCCAATATACTTTCTTTTCATGTCCTGAAATAATAAACCCTTCAGGTTGTTCCATGTACATTTTTTCTTTTAAATCTCCATTTAAGAAAGTTGTTTTCACATCCATTTTATGTATTTCTATATTATATATAGCTGTTATGGGATTTAACATCATAATTGAGGATATTTTTGTCACAGAAGAATAAGTATCAAAATAATCCAAACCCTCCTTTTGCCTGTATCCTTTGATTACAAGTCTTGATTTATATTTATCTATAGATCCATCTGTTTTCATTTTCTTCTTGAATATCCACTTGTATCCAAGAGGTTTAGAGACATGTGGGAGATCTACTAATTCCCATGTATGATTGTTCAGAATGGATTCTACTTCACTATTTATAGCATCTTTCCAATATAAAGCTCCGGGACTCGATACTGCTTCTCTATAAGTTTGACGCTCATTTTCTAACAAATAAGTTAGAAAATTTGGACCATAAGATTTTGATATCCTAGCACGTTTACTACGTCTAGGTTCATCAATATCTTCTAATTCATGATCATTGTCACTAACAGTGTCATAAGTTCTTTTGTTTGAACTTATTTCTTGTTCATTAGAACTTGGTTCTTATTCCTTTTTATTAGGAAATAATGTTTCAAAGAATTCAACATATTTTGACTCAATAATACCATTTTCATGTATTTCCTCTATTTTTGATTTATTAACCAAAAATCTGTATGCACTGCTATTATTTACATAACCAATGAATATACAATCTATTATTTTCGGTCTTATTTTCACCTTTTTGGGTGGAGGAACCATTACTTTTGTTAAACACCCTACACTTTTAAGTGTTTATAAGACGACTTATGTCCTTTCCATAATTCATAGGGTGAAGCATTAGACTTTTTTTTGAGGTATTCGGTTGAGAATATAATTTACTAAAGGAATTGTTTCTCCCCAAAAATTCTGAGGTAACCCATAACCCAATAATAATGCATTCATAATTTATTTCAAAGTTCTATTCTTTCTTTTCTGTAACACCATTTTGTTGTGGTGAATAGGGTGGAGTTATTAGGTGTATTATACCATGTTGTGAACAAATTTCAACAAAAGAAAATTTATATTTTCCACTTCTATCACTTCTAACTATCTTGATCTTTTTATCAAGTTGGTTCTCAACCTCATCCTTTTAATGCATAAACATTTCCAAAGTCTTATATTTACTTCTCAATTAGAAAACATAACAATATCTTGTACAATCATCTATAAAAGTAAGAAAGTATTTCTTACCTCCTCTTGTTTGTATATACTTTAAATCACAGATATCAATATGTATTAGTTCAAGAGGTTCTGTACTTCTTTCAATTGATTTGAAAGAAGATTTTTGAAATTTTTCCTCAACCTAAACTTCACATTTATGATTAGAGTTAATATCACATTTTGGCAAAAATTCCATATTAATTAATCTACGTATAGTATTATAATTAACATATCCTAATCTACCCTGCCATAAATTATATGACTCAATCATATAAGCATAAGATGTAATTTTATTAATATTGGAAGGTACAATTGTCATTACATTCATTTTGAAGAGCCCATTGCTTATATATCCTTTTCCCACATACATCTAATTTTTAGTTGGGTTAAATTTGTCCTATACAAATACCAATTTAAATCTCTTTTGACTAAGAAGGGATCCTGACACTAAATTCTTTCTAATATCAGGCACATGGAGCACATTGTTGAGGGTGAGTTCCTTGCCAGATGTCATCTTCAGAACCACCCTTCATTGTCTAGCAATCTTGGATGAAGAAGAATTTCTCATGTACAATTGTTCTCCAGTCTCAATTTCTTGATATGTGGAAAACATCTTCCAGTCAAAAAACACATTGCAGGTTGCTCCAGTATCTACCCACCATTCCCTGGGATTCTCAATCATGTTTACTTCAGAAACAACTGCTGAAAAGTTCATTTCTGAAACATCTTGAAGAATATCATCCACTTTCGTTACATTGGCTTGTGCGGATTTCTTGTTCTGGTCTTTGCGTTTACGACAATCCTTTGCCCTATGTCCGGGCTTGTCACAAATGTAGAATTTTCCTTGAAACTTTTTATTTTTTCCTTGTTAAGGCCCATTGCCGAAGTAATTTCTCTTTTTAGACTTCGGACCTTGTTCCACTACGTTGGCTTTATGTTCCACAAAGGTCCTTCCTATTTTTTTCTCAGAAGCACGGTTGTCCTCTTCTATACTTAATCTTACGATTAAGTCTTCAAGTTTCATCTTTTTGCGTTTATACTTGAGATAATTCTAAAAGTCTTTCCACATTGGTGGTAGTTTTTCAATAATTGCATCAACTTGGAAAGATTCACTTCAAGACATACCTTCTGCATGTACGTATTTCATGTATGATTACTTATAATTCTTGGACTTGGTTGATGACAGCCTTGAAATCCACCATTTGTAGTTCAAAAACCTGCTAACTACAAACTTCTTCGTGCCATCATCTTCTATTTTATATTTCTTATCTAAGGAATCTCATAATTCTCTTCCTCTTCTGAGAGAACTATACACCTTGTATAATGTATTTTCCAATCCATCGAGGATATAGTTTCGGCACAGGAAATCAGCATGTTTCTATGCATCAATAATGACAACAACTTGTCTGTCTGTTTCATCTTCTTTGAGAACAGGGGGATCTTCGTAAAGAAACCTTGCCATGTTCAGAGTAATAAGATAAAACATCTTTTATTGCCACATTTTGAATTCTGTACCATTGAACCTTTCTGGTTTTTCACCATGGTTCACAGGTACATTTGAAATTATTGGTGTAGAAGAAGAACCGACTATAATAATAAAATCGATAGCCATTTTCTTGCAAATATATAGATAATAATTGTTTTAAGATTGTTATGAAAACTAAAAATGGACATTATATATATATATATATATATATATATACTGTAAGACCCCAACTTTTATGTATAAAGATAAATTTTCTATAAATATCATTTTTGAATATTATGGAATGAATTTGATATAATGTTATAGTTGTGGGTAATATTTATAAATTTTGCAAAACGCATGAAGTTGTTATATAATATTCGATTGGTGGGGAATATTCGCTTTAACGAGGAAATATTACAACCAAGACAATCATTGGTGGACCCCATTAACGAAATTATTGTGCCGGATCGAGAAAACGACAAAAATACTTTATGAAAATAACGGCGGAAGTTTTACCGTTAACTGTTGAAACACCCGGTGTTAAAAGTACAATAATACGCGTAGTTGCACAGTAGAACACGGTATTGATTATTGATGCTTACATGAGAAGTCACTAAGTTTTGTTCAATTATTGTTGCAGTAATTGCTGCATAGTATCTCACGTTATTTGATTCAATTATTGTCAATATTTTATAATCAATAATTGAGATGACAAAGTTATTAATATTATTATTTGCAATATTAATGATGTGTAAGTTTACATCGAGGAGAGGTTTGGTCACCTAATTGCGGCGCCAATGGGGAGAAATCCTTATTGGAAAGCCCCCTCTTTCCTGGGAACGACCTGGTCAATTAATATTGTAAATTATAATAATGATGATGAGTTTTGTTTTATTAGTATTATTAATGTAATAAAATGAAAAGCTTTTATATAAAAATGTAATTTTTATAAAGTTATTCGTTTTATTAGACTAATAGTAAAATCTTTTTTATATAAAAGCAGAATACTTTTATAAAGTTATACATTTTATTAGATAATAATTAGAATATATTATATTTTATTATGCATAGTATTTGCATAGTGCATGCATAGTGTTTCAGATAGTAAAATCTTTTTATATAAAAATGTAATACTTTTGTAAAGTTATTCGTTTTATTAGATTATAAATAGAATATATTATATTTTATTATAAACCAACTGACCGTCTGTTTTAAAGTAAATCAACGGAATGTTCATGAATTAGTTCTTATGCGATCCATTCTTCTATAAATAAGCTCATTCCTTCATTATTTCTTACGAATTCACTTTGAAACTCCGGAGAGACAAACTATAGAGAGAGTTTTCTTCTATAATCTTGGCGTATTTCTTTAGAGTTTAAGAAAGCTTTGAAGCGTAGTGCAAGTTTTCTTTGAGTATATCCTCGCCTTACCGGTCAAAAAATACTCTTCTTTTACGGTAAGGGATATTATTTATTGTACTCGTTAGGGGTATTCCTTCTTTCTTATTGGTGAAATTATTTTGTTATTCCATTCTCTATTATTACATTGGAATAACTTTGTATCTGTGGATACCCTATACTTGGTGAAATTCTTTTGTTATTCCATTATTTATTATACATTGGAACATCACATGCATGCGTTTACTAGTAATGTAAATGGTAGCAGAAAAATTCAGATTCGTCGCATCCAAGATCCGATTGAAAAAAAGCGGATATTATTCGTGATTCGAAAAAAAATGGATATATTCAGTATTCGGTTTAAAGGTATCCGTAAATAAGCGGATACGAATACGAATATAAAGCGTATTCAGTATTCGATTAACATCCGTCGTAAATATATCCGAGACGGATCTTGATATCAGGAATCAGATCCGAATAACTTATATATATATATATATATATATATATATATATACACACACACACACTTATTTAATATTTACATTAATTAAGTTATAAATTAATGTAAATTATTAATTAATAATTTTCCTATATAAGTTTTAAAATTTTATATATATATATATATATATATATATGTATTTATTAATAACTTATATTCATTTATATAAGTTATTAATATATACGTGTGTATAAATATATATATATATATATATATACACACACACACACACATATAAATTAATAACTTATATTCATTATTTAATAACTTATATATATAAATTATAAATATTCATCCATAATCCAGTATGATAATGTTCAATGAAGGATGATCAATGGTGTATGCATCAAGTTAAGTTAGGATGCAAATTAATCTTGTAATTTTTATGATGATATGTTTGACATTTTCCTCCCCTTATGATTAGGATGTTTAATAAATATGTATGGTTTAAATATTAAATTGTGTTTAATTAATATGTATGATTTAAACTTTAATTTTTTTCGTAAATATTTTGAATGAATTTTATATTAGGTTCTTGATAAACTAATTAGGATATTCGGATATCCGAATAATTTGTCTATTCGGATAAAATAAAGCGATAATGATATTATCGTATTGAATATTTTTAGAATCTAGGATCTGGATAATATTTTTAAAATCCTCCAGGATACGGATAGCGAATTAGTTTTTAGGATACGGATACGATATATACGTATCCGTATCCGTTTATCACTGCGTTACACCCCTAGCGTTACGCATGTCCCGGTTCCGTTGTTTATTATTACATTGGAACATTCATGCGTGCGTTTATGTGACCAGTTCCATTATTTATTATTCTATATGGAATATCCCACAGCCAGTGCGTTACGCGTGACCTTATTCCATTATTTATTATTATGTTGGAATAACCTTTTGCGTGCGGGCTATCGCACGTGCACGGTGATTTCTTTTGTTATTCCATTCTCTATTATACTCGGTTGGTTAATGTTTTGACTTTATACTCCATGAAATTAGTGGAATATCCTCGATATTTGCGCTTCATCCAAAGATATCTTTTCATGGAAATATTCTTCCGAGAATTCTTGAGTGTTACTCACACAAAGAAGTATCATGTTGACAATTTGGACATTATTAGTTCTGGATAAATTAATTCTTAAACTTGTTTTATTGAATTCTTATATCATTGTCATCATCCTCATGTTTGTATTATGTTGAAAGTCATCTCGTGGCTGTAGTGCATAGATGGACTTGGTATGATTATGACCGAGGATTATTGATTGTAATCATGGACCGTAATGTTACAAATGATGTGGAAAAAGTCCTCATTGACCCGTAGTGCATTGATGGACAGTTTTTGGCATGATCATGACCATTGATGAATACACGAATATCCTTGGCTGTGGTGCTTGGATAATTTGTGGTTGTGATACTAATGAATATCCTTGGTCGTAGTGCAGGGATGATGTGGATTATTTATTAAGCTGAGTCTCAGCGATAAAAGTCATGAAAAAACTTTTATATCATAGAAGATAGTAGATTTTATTCTTTATTTGACTCTTCTAATGGATTGCTTGTTCCGCTGCAGTTAAACTTGATGTTTGTTATATTTTATCAGTTTAACACTGTTGAAGGCTAATGATAATTTATTTTGCATTATCTTAGTCATAATATTTCTTACTAGGCTAGTTGAGCTCACCCTTTTGATTTCATTGTTCTCTTCAGGAAATGAGAACGTAGCAGGGACTAGTCGGGGAACAGAGTGATGGTCCAGATAATAACATTAGTAGTCCTCACTATTCTATGAAATAGTGTGATAATAAATGTAATGAGGACCCCATTGAGTTTGTATATTGTCTAGATGACAATATTTGTATTAAAACTCATGAAGATATGTTTAGTCGTATTTTTTACATCGTTGTATAATTAAGTTGTATTTGAATTTTGTACCACGTATTTGGCGACTTAGAATAGGTGATGTATACCAATTTTGGGGGCGTCACAATTGGTATCAAAGCTTAGGGATATGATCCCTGGCTAAGATGTGAGAATAAAACTAGGAGGGGAGAGACAGGGAATTCCTTTGCTAGTATGACCTACCTAAGTTTATTTGGTATTTAATTGGTCGATCAAAATATAGGGATAATATGTTACATGTCAATTAACCTTTGTTTTGTGGCAGTATCTGAAAATGACATCCGAGAATGTTGAGAATAGCAATGGAGCATGGTGATAGTTGATTCACCATATATAAATAATCGGGATAATGTGCACCGAAGGAAGGCGACAATCTTCATGCAAACAACAACACCGACCAAATGATGAATGATGGAATGTTCGAGAGGCTTTATACGAATTCATGCAACAAAGAAGCGAGCAGAGCGGCTCTGTCCAAAATGTAGGTGGAAACACTAGAAACTCTCGGACGGTCACCATTAAGCGATTCAAGGCTGGGACCACCGAAGTTTATTGGAGAGCCAAAACCACTTAAGGCGAAAGCATGGATAAAGCAGATCACCAAGATATTTGATGTCTTGGGATGCTCAGGAGCAAAAGGTTCCTTTTTCCGCCTTTTTTATGTTGCGAGGAGGCGATTCTTGGTGTGGAATCGATAAAGCGTACTCAACCGCGCCAGATCGAAGATGTCTTGGGAGAAGTTCCAAGAACTATTCAACGACAAGTACTTTCCCGAAAGTATTCGTCACATAAAAGAGGTAGAGTTCATCAAGTTGGAGCAGAATAATATGACCGTGTCCAAGTACGAAGCTAAGTTTGCCGAGTTGTCTCGGTTTGCGTCCCACTTGGTGGATAATGAAGAGATAATGAAGCAGATGTTTTTAAGAGGTTTAAAGCCAGAGATACGTCAACATCTTATTTCTTATAAACTGTGTTTGTATTCAGATGTTGTAAATAGGGCTCAGTTAGTAGAGCGCGATAACGAGTCAACGCAACCAAAAAAGAGAGCGTAAGCAAAATGATAATACCGAGAGAGAAGCATCGTGAAGCGGTGACAACAAGCGTGGAGGGAATCAACCGGCTAGAAGTGGTAACCAGTTCGGAGGTAATCAGGGCCAAAACAATAAGAATGGACATTTCAAGAAGAGGAGGTTCAACAATGATGGAAAGACGTCAGCACAAACACCCATTGTTAAGGAAGGAGATCGACCACCTATCATATGCTTCAAATGCGGAGGGGACGGACACATCAGTCCAAACTGTGCGATACCGTCCAAAGCCTATTATAATTGTGGAAGAGAAGGTCACTTAGCCCAATTTTGTCGTTCACCGAAGACAAGTTCAGCCAAGATGGAAGCACCAAAGGCCGTCCCAGAAAAGTCAAAGCCGGTAATGCACGGGAGAGCGTTTGTTGTGACCTCCCAGAAAATAAGGAACCCGAATGAGGTCATCACGGGTAAGCTTATCATAAACTCTAGCGAAGTCCATACTTTATTTGATACCGGTTCTACCCATTCTTTTATTTCTCCTACTTGCGCTCAACGATTAAATTTGACTCCGGAGAAATTAGACTTTTACTTATCTGTGGAAATTCCGTTGGGAGAAACTTTCATTACATCCACTATTTATAAGTCTTGTTTGGTTCAAATCGGTGCATTCTCACATTACTGTCGATCTTCTTTCATTGAAAATACTTGCATTTGATGTGATTACTAGGATTGATTGGTTAACTACTACGATATGTGCCACTTTGGATACATATCTGGCGCGCACACAATCAATCTGACAAATGAAAAAGATGTTAGAAAGTGGCTACGTGGTCTAGTTTGTTTGATTTAGTCTTTGTTTGGCAGTAGCATGTTATACATGTACTAGTAGTGGCAACAAGATGGGAAGTGGTAGTGATGGTCTGATTCAGTCCTTATTTGTTGAGTCAGAATAAGCTTTGGGTAGTGGGTAGCAGAGTGGGTGTTATTCTTTAGCATAATGGGTCTTGTTTATTTGTATCGTTGTTAATTTCTTTACTAGTTGTATGGTTATATATAGCCTGAATGGATTAAATGAAAAGTAGAGTTTATCACCAAAACTGTTTCCTCCTTATCTTAATTCTCTTCTGCTCCTTAATTCCAAATTCCTTCGTAACAGTGGTATCAAATCCGGTCCCGACCATGGACACTCGCGACAAAACCAATGCAGAATTTCGTAACGATGTCAATGAGATCTTAGCACGACACGAGTCAAGCTTCGATCAAGTGAACGTTGCCTTACAAGCGGTGTTAACCGAGCTGCAAACTCTTCGAGCCTCCCGTAGCCAAAACATTAGCCCTTCTGAAACCAACCCATTTGCACGTGATGAATCCTCACACCCACATAATGCTCGTTCTAACACTATCAATGACCACCCTCATTAACACCTTAAGTTATCCTTCCCAAAATTTAACGGAGATGACCCAACTGGCTGGATTTACAAAGCAGAACAATACTTTGATTTCAAGAACATCACGCCAGGTCAACAAGTTCAGCTGGCCTCCTTCCATTTAGAAGGCATCGCCTTGTAATGGCACAGGTGGTTGACAAAATTTGGTGGACCACTCACATGGGATGAGTTCACCAAGGCTGTACAACTTCGATTTGGTCCAACCGACTACGAAGACCCGTCAGAAGCTCTGACTCGCCTCAAACAAACCACAACCGTAGCAGCTTATCAAGAAGTTTTTGAAAAGCTTTTCCACCGAGTTGATGGCCTACCCAAAAATTTTCTCATCGGTTGTTTTATTGCAGGACTTAGAGACGGAATTCGCATAGATGTAAAAATTAAACAACCCCGAACCTTGGCGGATACAATAGGAGTGGCTAGGCTGATCGAGGAACGAAACCTACTGCAGAGGAAGCCAGCCCAGCAAACTCGTTTCCAACCAGCCTCATTGACACCAAAGGCATCACCCAACCCCACAGCTGGTGTGCTAGAACCTCCACCAACCCAGCGTAACCAAAGCTTGAATGCTCAACCAGCAACATTCTGCCGAATCTCCAATCAAGAGGCACGCGAATGACGAGAGAAGGGATTATGTTATTATTGTGACGAGAAGTTCATTGCTGGCCATCGTTGTGAACGACCGCAATTATTCATGATCGAGGATTCACCTCATATGAACACTGAGGATGTCGAAGGCGCTCACCCGGAACAAGAACATCATGAAGTTACACCAGAAATTTCTTTTCATGCAATTGCGGGTACCGAACACCCACAAACCATACGCGTTATGGGCAAGCTGAAAAACAAGAATGTTATGGTTTTAATAGATGGTGGTAGTACGCACAACTTCATTGATCATGCTATAGTCTCTAAGTTTGGGTTACCAGTGATCCGGGATAAGAAATTTGAAGTAATGGTGGCTAACCGTGAGAAGATAGAATGTGCTGGACTATGTCGCAATCTCACCCTCACCATTCAAGGATATTCCGTCACCGCCGACTACTACATTCTTCAGGTCGCGGCATGCCAACTAGTCTTGGACCCATCGAGATGGACTACAAGCAGTTCACCATGAACTTCAAAGTAGAAGTAATCTCCCACACCTTCCAAGGATTGGGACGAACTAGCATTGAAGCTTTATCTAACAAGGAATGCACTGGGTTACAGGGCACTGGATTATTACTCCAAATAATTCCTTCCAGCAGCAGCAGTAGCGAACCAAAGTCATACCCATCTAAGATAGGCCAACTCCTAGCAAAATTCTCCCATGTATTTGAATTACCCACCACCTTGCCTCCAAAGCGGTCACATGACCACCAGATCCCATTGCAGCCGAGCGCAGGACCAGTGAGTATGAGGCCATATCGATACCCTTATTACCAGAAAACTGAGATATAGAAGATGGTAAAGAGCTTTTTCAATCTGGTTTGATACGGCCAAGTAACAGCCCGTTCTCTTCACTAGTTCTGTTAGTAAAGAAAGCAGATGGTGCTTGGCGATTTTGTGTGGATTATCGAGCTCTGAACGACATCACAGTTAAAGATAAATATCCAATTCCCGTTATCGATGAGCTATTAGATGAACTTTATGGAGCCAAATTCTACTCTAAATTGGACTTCCGGTCTGGATATCATCAAATTCGAGTGCACGAAGCTGACATTCCTAAAACAAAGCATTCAGGACACACGAAGGCCATTACGAATTTATAGTGATGCCCTTTGGCCTCACTAACGCACCAGAAACCTTCCAAAGTCTCATGAACGATCTCTTTCGTCCCTATCTCTGGAAATTTATTTTGGTTTTTTTTGATGACATTCTAATATATTCAAGATCATGGGAAGACCATCTCACACATCTACAAATTGTTCTCCAAATCCTATCAGCTAACAATTTGTTTGCAAAAGAGTCGAAATGTCAATTCGGTGTTTCACAAGTTGAGTACTTGGGTCACATTATTTTGGATCAAGGCGTGTCAGTTGATCCAACCAAAATCCAAGATGTAATAGAATGGCCAACACCAACCACAGCTAAAGGAGTTCGTGGGTTCCTCGGATTAGCAGGCTACTACCGGAAGTTTATCCGTAATTTTGGATGTATAGCGTCCCCTTTGACCCGCCTCTTAAGCAAGGGAGGATTTCACTAGATTGAGGCAGCAGAGATGGCCTTCAAACAATTGAAAGAGGCACTAACTTCCCCACCAACTCTATGCCTTCCTGATTTTTCTCAACCATTCGTGATTGAATGCGATGTTAGCGGACTTGGAATTGGCGCAATTCTTACACAACAAAATCTACCAGTGGCGTATTTTAGTGAAGCATTGAAAGGTTCAACCTTGGCATTATCCACCTACAAGAAGGAAATGTTGGCTATCGTCAAAGCAATCAAGAAGTGGCGTCCATATCTGCTTGGAAAATCATTTACTGCCCGCACAGATCAAAAAAGTCTTAAATACCTATTGGAGCAACGGATTACTACACCGGTACAAACGCGTTGGCTGCCAAAACTACTTGGTTATGATTACAAAATTGAATATAAATGTGGGCCTGAAAACTAAGGTGCAGATTCCTTGTCACGTGTAGTTGAATTCCAATTTTTATCACTTTCTATGCCACATGCAGATTGGTGGTCAATACTACAAAAGGAAATCCAACAGGACTCATTTTATGAAAAATTGATAGAGAAAAGCACCTCCCAATCGGGCCACAAGCTACTTTAACATGATGGAGTATGGTTCAAAAGCGACAAAGTTTATTTGAACCCCACCTCCAGCTTGATTCCAAAGATACTTGTTGACTACCATTCCTCTTCTATTGGTGGGCATTTTGGATTTCATAAGGCACTCTCCCGTATCAAGCATAGCTTTTTTTGGCCTAGCATGCGCCGAATGGTGAAGGAATTTCTGCAGCAATGTGATGTTTGTCAGCGGTTCAAAACCGATTGTAGATGGCCACGGGTTGCTTTCATTACCGCGATCCCTCACCAAATGTGGACCGATGTCTCAATGGACTTTATTGAGGGGTTACCATCTTCTAATAGATACACTGCCATCATGGTCATTGTCGATCGTCTAACAAAATATGCTCACTTCATAGCCTTGAAACACCCTTTTACGGCTGTAACTGTTGCCAAGGCCTTTGTTGCCAACGTGGTTCGCCTACATGGTATTCCGACATCAATTGTTAGTGACCGAGACAAGGTATTCATTTGCTCCTTTTGGCAAACATTGTTTCAGCTTCAGGGAACCAAGTTGTGTATGAGCTCCAGTTACCACCCTCAGTCTGACGGACAAACCGAAGTTGTAAATCGAACTTTGGAGCAGTACTTACGATGTTTTGCTGGTGATCAGCCATGAAAATGGCTAGAATGGATTCCCTAGGCCGAGTTTGGCTACAATACCTCCATTAATTCCTCTACCAAGATGACTCCCTTCCAAGCAGTTTACGGCATTCCGCCTCCAAGGCTATTGGCCTATGTACCAGGCACTTTCTGTGTTCAAGCTGTGGATGAATATTTGCGTGACCGCGATGCCATTCTGCGCGAGCTGCGACACAACCTTCTGCAGACTCAAAATCGGATGAAATGTCAAGCGGACCAACATCGGCGCGATGCCTCATTTACTGTGGGAGATTATGTGTATTTGAAACTATAATCTTATAGACAAACTTCTGTAGCTTTTCGGGGCTCCTTGAAGCTCGCACCGCGTTTTTTTGGACCATATCAGGTCATTGAAAAGGTGGGTTCTGTGGCTTACAAATTGGCTTTGCCTCCTGGTTCTCAAATTCACAACGTGTTTCATGTCAGTTTGTTACGGAAGCATTTGGGGTCAGTCACTCCTACTTCTTCCCAACTTCCCCCTGTCTCCGATACTTCAATCATCCTTCCACAATCTGAAGCCGTCTTAAATTGACGTGTGACCAGAAAGGGGAAATATCGTCCAAAGTCTGAAATCTTGGTGAAATGGGTGGGTGCACCAAAGAAATGAAATAACATGGGAAAATGAGTGGCGCTTTACCAAGTCCTATCTCGATTTAATCCTTGTGGACAAGGATCCTTAAGTGGGGAGGAATGATATGTGCCACTTTGGATACATATCTGGCGCACACAACAAAGTACAATGAGAGAAGATGTTAGAAAGTGGCTACGTGGTCTAGTTTGTTTGATTTAGTCTTTGTTTGGTAGTAACATGTTATACACGCATTTAGTAGTGGCAACAAGATGGGAAGTGGTAGTGATGGTCTGATTCAGTCCTTATTTGTTGAGTCAGAATAAGCTTTGGGTAGTGGGTAGCAGAGTGGGTGCTATTCTTTAGCATAATGGGTCTTGTTTATTTGTATCGTTATTAATTTCTTTACTAGTTGTATGGCTATATATAGCCTGAATGGATTAAATGAAAAGCAAAGTTTATCACCAAAACTGTTTCTTCCTTATCTTAATTCTCTTCTGCTCCTTAATTCCAAATTCCTTCGTAACATACTCATCATGCTAAAATTGATTGTTTTCGTAAGGTTGTTACCTTTCATATTTCCTAATCAACCTATTATGCGAATTCAAGCGACCAAACCATTAAAATCAATCACTGTCATCTCAAGCCATAAAGCTATTCGTTTATTGAAAAACAGATGTCAAGCTTTCTTAGCTCATGTCACGGATCTAAACAAAAATACGTCAGGAGTTAATTTTGTATCGACCTTGAACCCGGTACAAAACCCATTTCCAAAGCCCCATATCGAATGGCTCCTATTGAACTTCAGGAGTTAATGACCCAATTAAAAGAATTGTTAGACATTGGTTTCATTCGTCCTAGTACGTCTCCTTGGGGTGCTCCTGTTCTATTCGTGAAAAAGAAAGATGGGAGTATGCGACTTTGTATTGATTATCAGGAGTTGAATCATGTCACCATCAAAAATAGGTACCCATAGCCACGTATTGATGACTGTTTGACGGTTGCAAGGAGCCAAATTTTTTCAAAGATTGATCTTCGTTCCAGATATCACCAATTGAAGATCGTAGCAGATGACATTCCAAAGACGACTTTCGTAACTCCCAGACAGGCATTATGAATTCCTAGTCATGTCCTTTGGATTGACTAATGCCTCGCTACCTTCATGGATATGATGAACCGAGTATTCAAGGAATATTTGGATCACTTTGTGGTCGTCTTTATTGATGACATCCTTATTTATTCCAAAAGCCGTGAAGATCATGAGCAACACTTGAGGCTGACACTCCAAAAGCTTCGTGAATACAAGATTTATGCCAAGTTGAAGAAATGTGAGTTCTGGCTTGAGGAAGTAGCATTCCTTGGGCACGTAGTATCAAGTCATGGAATATCTGTTGACTCGGCAAAGTTTGAAGCAATTCAAAGCTGGGAGCAACCTAAATCAGTGACCGAAGTACGTAGCTTTCTCGGCTTAGCTGGTTATTATCGGAGATTCGTGGAAGGATTTTCTCGAATAGCTACTCCATTAACTCAGGTGACTCGGAAAGATACAAAGTTCGGTTGGAGCGAAGAATGTGAGAAGAGTTTTCAAGAACTCAAGAAGAGACTCAATTCAGCACCTGTTCTGACAATACCATCTGGCTCGGAGGGATTTGTCATCTACAGTGATGCTTCGGGCAAAGGGTTGGGATGTGTTCTCATGCAACATGAGAAAGTCATAGCCTATGCCTCAAGACAACTCAAAGAATATGAGAGGAATTATCCTACTCATGACCTAGAGTTAGCAGCTATTGTCTTCGCACTTAAAATTTGGAGGCATTACTTGTATGGGGAGAAGGTGGAGATCTTTACGGATCATAAAAGCCTCAAATATTTCTTCACTCAAAAGGAACTCAACATGCGACAATGACGTTGGCTTGAACTGTTGAAAGATTATGATTATACCATCCAATACCATCACGGAAAAACGAAGCGTGGTAGATGGACGATTGAGTAGAAGATCATATGCAAAAACGAAAGCGATATTGTCAACACAAAGGTCCATTTTGTGTGACTTGCAAAGGATGGAGATAGAGTTAAAGACTCTGAGGACCCATGTGATGATGGCGAATATACGAGTAGAATCGACTTTAATTGATAAAGTTAAAGTCGCTTCAAGCTACGCACTGGAGTCGATGCGTATGAGGAAGAGCAAGTCTGAAGAAGGTGCTATGCCAGAAGCAAGAATCGATGAAGAAGGAATACTTTGAGTCAAATCCAGACTTTGTGTTCCTAACGACCTTGATTTAAAGTATAAAATCATGATTGAGGCACACAACACACCGTTTGCAATCCATCTTGGGAGTACCAAAATGTATCATGATATTCGTCATACATTTTGTTGGAGCAATATGAAGAGAGAGATACTGAGATAACACTGTTTATCTCAAGGTGTCTAACTTGTCAACGAGTTAAAGTGGAGCATCAAGTACCAGAAGGTCCATTGCAACCACTTGAAATTTCAGAATGGAAGTGGGAGCACATTACCATGGATTTCGTTATCGGTCTTCCTAAGGTTTCTCAAGGTATAGATGCGATTGTAAGACTGCATGGTATGCCAATATCCATAGTTTCTGATCGAGACCCAAGATTCACTTCACGATTTTGGGTTAGTTTGCAGAAAGCTATGGGCACAGATTTACGATTTAGCTCGGCATATCATCCTCAGACGGACGGGCAATCGGAGAGGACTATTCAAACTCTTGAAGATTTATTAAGACTCTGTGTCCTTAACTTCAAGGAAAGTTGGGATAAGTTCTTACCATTGGTGGAGTTTTCCTACAATAATAGTTATCAAGCAAGTATTGGCATGGCTCTATTTGAGGCATTGTATGGAAGAAAGTGTCATTCTCTAGTATGCTCGGATGAGGTGGGTGAAGCAACGTTGTTGGGACCGGAGTTGGTACGTATGACTACGGAAAAGATTCAAACGATCCGACAACGTATAAAAACCTCACAAGATCGACAAAAGAGTTATGCTGATCTTCATCGAAAGGACGTGGAATTCGATATAGGAGATCATGTATTGTTACGTGTTGCTCCATAGAAAGGAGTTACGAGATTTGGAAAGAGAGGAAAGCTCAATCCTCGATTCATCGACCCATTTTTAATCCTCGATCGAGTAGGAACTGTGGCCTATAGACTCGCGCGTTCGCTTGAGTATGTCTCAGATTCATAACGTTTTTCACATATCCATGTTTCGTAAATATGTGGAAGACCCGAACCACATTATTGAGTTAGAACTGGACGAAATAGCGGAATATTTGACGTATGAAGAGGTTCCTGTTCAAATCTTGGATAAGAAGGAACATATTCTACGCTTCAAGGTTATACCTCAAGTCAAAGTTTTGTGGAGAAACCACGATGTTGAGGAAATGACTTGGGAATTAGAATCTGAAATGAAATCAAGTATCCTTACCTCTTCGACATACCAGGTATGTACCCTAATTTCGAGGGCAAAAATTCATAAGAAGGGGAGGTTGTAAGACCCCAACTTTTATGAATAAAGATAAATTTTTTATAAATATCATTTTTGAATATTATGGATTGAATTTGATATAATGTTATAGTTGTGGGTAATATTTATAAATTTTATAAAGTACGCAAGTTGTTATATAATATTCGATTGGCCTGGGAATATTTGTTTTAATAGGAATATTCGTGACAACGGCAAGACAATCATTGGTGGACCTAACGGACGGAATTATCATTTGATCGAGAAAACGCATAAAAATATTTTATATGAAAATAACGGCAGAAGTTTTACCGTTAACTGTTGAAACACTCGGTGCTAAAAGTACGATGAATCTGCCAGAGTAGTTATGCGAGAAGAGCATACGGTATTGATTATTGATGCTTACGTGAGAAGTCACTCAATTTTGTTCAATTATTGTTACAGTAATTGCGGTATAGTATCTCTCGTTATTTGATTCAATTATTTTCAATATTTTATAATCAATAATTGAGATGACAAAGTTATTAATATTATTATTTGCAATATTAACGATGTCTAGAAGTTCTATCAAGGAGAGGTTTGGTCACCTAAATGCGGCGCCAATGGGGAGAAATCCTTATTGGAAAGCCCTCTTTCCCGGAACGACACTGGTCAATTAATATTGTAAATTATAATAATGATGATGAGTTTTGTTTTATTAGTATTATTAATGTAATAAAACAGAGAAAAGCTTTTATATAAAATGTAAATATTTTATAAAGTTATTCGTTTTATTAGACTAATAGTAAAATCTTTTTATATAAAAAGCAGAATACTTTTATAAAGTTATCATTTTATTAGATAATAATTAGAATATATTATATTTTATTATGCATAGTATTTGCATAAATGCATGCGTAGTGTTTCAGATAGTAAAATCTTTTTTATATAAAATGTAATACTTTTGTAAAGTTATTCGTTTTATTAGATTATAAATAGAATATATTATATTTTATTATAAACCAATCTGGACCGTCCGTTTAAAGTAAATCAATCTGGAATGTTCATGAATTAGTTACTATGCAGTCCATTCTTCTATAAATAGAAGCTCATTCCTTCATTATTTCTTACGAATTCACTGAAACTCCAGAGAGACAAACTATAGAGAGAGTTTTTCTTCTATAATCTTGAGCGTATTTCTTTAGAGTTTAAGAAAGCTTTGAGCGTAGTGCAAGTTTTCTTTGAGTATATCCTCGCCCTACCAGTCAAAATACTCTTCTTTTACGGTAAGGGATATTATTTATTGTACTCGTTAGGGGTATTCCTTCTTTCTTATTGGTGAAATTATTTTGTTATTCCATTCTCTATTATTCTGTTGGAATAACCTGTATACGCGGGATACCCTATACTTGGTGAAATTCTTTTGTTATTCCATTATTTATTATTCTGTTAGAACATCCTGTCTGTACGTTTACGCATGACCTGGTTCCGTTGTTTATTATTTTGTTGGAATATCCTGTCGGTGCGTTTATGCATGACCTGGTTCCATTATTTATTATTCTGTTGGAATATCCTGTCGGTGTGTTTACGCATGACCTGGTTCCATTATTTATTATTATGTTGGAATAACCTGTCTGTGCGATCTATCGCATGCCTGGTGATTTCTTTTGTTATTCCATTCTTTATTATACTCAGTTGGTTAAAGTTTTGACTTCTATACTCCATGAAATTAGTGGAATATCCTTGATATTTGCGTTTCATCATGTATCTTTTCATGGAATTATTCTTCTGAGCATTCTTGAGTGTTACTCTACAAAGAAGTATCATGTTGACAATTTGGACATTATTAGTTCCTGGATAAATTAATTCTTGAACTTGTTTTATTGAATTCTTATATCATTGTCATCATCCTCATGTTTCAATTATGTTGAAAGTCATCTGTGGCCTGTAGTGCATAGATGGACTTGGTATGATTATGACTGAGGATTATTCGGTTGTAATCACGACCGTAATGTTACAAATGATGTGGAAAAAGTCCTCATTGAATTCGTAGTGCATTGATGGGATGAGTTGTTGGCATGATTATGACCATTGATGAATGCACGAATATCCTTGCATTTGTGGTGCATGGATAATTTGTGGTTGTGATACTAATGAATATCCTTGGCCAGTAGTGCGGGGATGATGTGGATTATTTATTAAGCTAAGTCTCAAATGATAAAAGTCATGAAAAACTTTTATATCATGAAGATAGTAGATTTTATTCTCTACTTGACTCTTCTAATGGATCGCTTGTTCACCGCAGTTAAACTTGATGTTTGTTATATTTTATCGTTTAACACTTTGTTGAAGGCTAATGATAATTTATTTTGCATTATCTTAGTCATAATATTTCTTCTTCGGGCTAGTTGAGCTCACCCTTTTGCTTTCATTATTCTCTTCGTGAAATGAGAACGTAGCGAGGACTAGTCGGGGAGGGAAGAGTGATGGTCCGGATAATAGCATTAGTAGTCCTCACTATTCTATGAAATAGTGTGATAATAAATGTAATGAGGACCCCATTGAGTTTGTATATTATCTAGATGACAATGTTTGTATTAAAACTCACAGCATATGTTTAGTCGTATTTTACACGACTGTTGTATAATTAAGTTGTATTTGAATTTTGTATCATGTATTTGGCGACTCAAAATAGGTGATGTATACCGATTTTGGGGGCGTCACATATACTTATCTCAAACTGCAGAAGTAAATTTATCAAGTCTAGTACTTGGTATTATGTCCTTAAGACAATTATGCTATCCTTATTAGTGCTTAGAGTTTAATAGCACTTGTCTTCGAGGATACAATGACAACGTAGCTATATTAGCACTCCAAATAACATACATAACGAACCAAAAAAATGCTCTAGACTCTCTCTGTAAGACCCCAACTTATTATAAATAAAATTATATTTCCTCTATTTATTATTTTGAAATAGTTAGGGTTGATTTGATTAATGTGGTTAGTTATGGGTAAAATGCGCAAATATTTTAAATACGCAAGTGGTTATAAAATATTCATTTTTATCGGAGAATATTCGTTTGGTCGTGGAATATTCTTTACCGTCGAGGAATATTCGCATTTGACAAACAAGCGAAATTTGTGTGGGCCCCATAACGGAAAGCGATTGGATGAAGAAAACGACAAGTATAAGTTGTTTATAAATAATCCACGTAGTTATTCAAGTTAATCTGATTAGAATACTCGATTGGTGGTTAAAACACGAATGTCGGCGTTGTTGATAATGCAGCACCTGCAGATTGCACCATTTATTGATTCTTACGTAAGAATGCACTACTCAATAATTGTTACGATAATTATCATTCAAAGATTTTATTTTATCGATTCAATAATTGTTGCGTTGATATTTTATATTCCGTTGTTTCAATAATTGTCACTACACATTATTTTCCATTATCGAAGCTAATAATTCATATTATTTGAATAATATTATTAGATAACATTATTGGCAATGTCTAGAAAGTTTCATCAAGGAGAGGTTTGGTCACTAAAATCAAGGCTAAGTAAGGAGAAATCCTTATCGAAAGCCCCTCTTTCGGGAGGCTACTGGTTGTCGATGATTGTGATTCGGTAATATTATTTATGAATAAAAAATTATTGATTTATATGATGAGGAAAATATTCATTTTATGTGGATATAGATGGAGAAAATTTTTAAAGTGATAATTGTTGAAAATCGATATTTTATCTTTTCTGATAAAATAATATTTTATTATATTATTATAATATAATAATGATGATATTTTTTATAATAAATGTGGGATATATGAGTATATGAAGAGGAAGAGTATTTTTGTTGCAAAAGTTGTTTAAAACATGTTAAACATGTCTGTGGGCCCATTTCTTGACTGAAATTTGATTATAGCCTGTAAAATCACCCGTTTATGGATTTCAGTCAATTTGTGTTTAGAATTTGGAAAAACTTTCTTCTGTAAAGTTGTAGATAATGGAATTTCCTATGGAAAGGACATGAGGGTTGAATTTTTCTGATTAAAGGGCTATTTATTATGAATTATTGAAGTTCTGAAGTTCTGAAATAATTGACTTTTGGAAGTTTTAATTATTTTTTAAAGAAAAACATTTTTGGTGAGTGTCCCACATGTGATAAGTGTGTTGTGTTGCTAGAATTCAGATTTCAAAGTGGGCGTAGGAATTTGTTTTATAAATAATATTATTATATTTAATTTTCTGCTTTGGTATTCTAAGCATTTTCCTATAAATAGGGTGCTTAGGTTAGAATTGAAAATCACACCAGAAAGTAAAGTTTTCTCTCTCTTTCTCTCTCTATATTATCGAGCGTATTCATGTGAGTATTTTGATACCTTGAGTGTTGTTATACGGTGCGAGTTCCCTTCAGCACTATATTCAGTATTCAAGTCAGAAGTACTGTCTTTTCGAGGTAAGGGATATTATTATTTTTAAATGTTATTATTTCTTTCAATATCATTATGCCGGAGTATTGGTAAGATTTTTCTTGTGAAATTCTTGTCTTTTAGTGTCGGGGTTACTAATCACGTATACGGGACTATTCACGTATACGACACTATTCACGAATACGACACTATCACAGAAAAATTAAATTTTCGTTTTTCGTCCAAAATATCTATTATGGATACTAGCTTTTATTGTATCCATGTTTTGATCATTCTTGAATTTTACTCCACTATGATTATTTATGAGGTATTTTTGGACATGGATAAACCGAAATACGAATCTTTAATATTTGTTATTTTATTTCACTGGATTCGTTTTCTTTAAATATTTTTCATCATCCTCAGTCTGAAATAATGATATTACTAAATATCTTTGGCTTGTAGTGCAAAGATGAATGATTTCTGATGAATATCTTTGGCCCGTAGTGCAAAGATGAACAGGTGTTTAGATGAACATGACCAACTGATGAATATCTTTGGCCTGTAGTGCAAAGATGAATATTTGATTCCAGATATATGTTGATTGATGTTACAGGGATAAAATATTGACGATGGACTTTTAAATTCATATATAGAAGATAGTAGATTTTATTCTCTATATAACTCTTCTAATGAATTATTATTTCATTCATGCGAATAATGATTTAAAACTTGTTGTCTATTGTATTCTATTAGATTTTTCCTCGATGAAGACTAACGATAATTTGTTCTATATTATCTTGGTCATAATATTCTTTCTTTGGGCTAGTTGAGCTCACCCTTTTCCTTTTTGTTCCATTTTTTCTTCTCGGGGAGGCGAGAATGTAGCGAGTACTAGTCGGGGTATGGAATGAAGGTTCTAGAAAGTTGTTTTAGTAGTCCTCACTATTTTTGTAAAATAATGTATTAATAATTGTAATGAGGACTTATTTGAGTGTGGATATTGTCTAGATGACAATATTTGTATTTAAACTCACAGTTTTTATGTTGTATTAATAAAGTTGTAGTTGTTTTTGTACCATGTATTTTGATGACTCAGAATGGGTATTGTATACCTATTTTGGGGGCGTCACACTCTCTCAATATAAACTATAAATTTATTATGAAATGAAGAAGAAGAAGACTTAGAATGCTTAATGCATGAATGAATTGAATGATTTTTGTGGCTGCACCCTCTATCTATTTATAGGAGGGTTAGTGACCCATCAGAAGGGACACAACATATTGAAAAGGCATATTTAAGCCAAAAATGACGTAGTTTTGGCTTTAAACAGAAAGAGCGCGTGTGACGCCCCACAAAATAGGTTCACACAACCCATTCTGAGTCGCCAAATACATGGTACAGAAAACAACTATAACTTCATTATTACAATTATCGTGTAAAAATGGAACAAAAAGGAAAAGGGTGAGCTCAACTAGCCCAGTAAAGAATATTATGACTAAGATAATGTAGAACAAATCATCGTTAGCCTTTAATAAATCAGATAAAATATAATGGACAGCAAATTTTAGATCAATATTCGCAGCGAAAATAACAATTCATTAGAAGAGTTAAGTAGAGAATGAAGTATAATATCTTCTATGATTTAAAAGTCAATCATCAATATTTTATCCTTGTAACATCAATCAATATACATCTTGAATCAAATATTCATCTTTGCACTACAAGCCAAAGATATTCATTCGTATCACCAGTTGGTCATGTTCATCTCAACACTTGTCCATCTTTGCACTACGGGCTAACGATATTCATCAGGTAATCATTCATCTTTGCACTACAGTCCAAAGATATTCAGTTATATCACCATTTAGGATTGAGGATGATGAAAAATATCTTAAAGAAAACGAATCCAGTGAGATAAAAGGACAAAGATTAGGGATTTGTACTTAAGTTTATCGAAGTTCAAAAATACTCCATAATAATCAATTGTGGAGCAAAATTTAAGAATGAAGATCAAAACATGGATACAATCAAAAATAGTAACCAAAATAGACAACTTGGACAAAGAAAAGAAAATTTAATTTTTCTGTGAATAGTGTCGTATTCGTTGAAAGGCCCTAATTTTTTATAAATAAAGATTTAATTCTCTCTAATTATTATTATTTTGAAATAGTAAGGGGTTGATTTGATTAATGTGGTTAGTTATGGGTAAAATACGCAAATATTTCAAATAAGCAAGTGGTTATAAAATATTCATTGTTGTCGGGGAATATTCGTTTGGTCGTGGAATATTTTTACTGTCGGGGAATATTAAATGATTGCAATGGTAGCACCTTTTGTGTGGGCCCCATAACTGAAAGCGATTGGATGAAGAAAACGACAAGTATAAGTTGTTTATAAATAACGGCGTAATTATTAATTAATCATTGTTGGAATGCCGATCGATGGTTAAAACACGATGTCTGGCGCGTTGTTGCACAAAGAATACACAGTATTGCGGTATTTTTGAATTATTGATTCTTACGTGAAAGTGAAGGCACTACTCAATAATTGTTACGATAATTCTTTATTCAATATTTTATTTTATTGATTCAATAATTGATGCGTTGATATTTTATATTACTATTGTTTCAATAATTGTCACTACAAAGATTTTCCATTATCGAAGTAATAATTCATATTATCTGAATAATATTATTAGATAACATTATTGGCAATGTCTAGAAAGTTACGCCTAAGGAGAGGTTTGGTCACCTAATTGCGGCGCAAGAAGTGAGAAATTTTATTCGAAAACCCTCTTTCTTGGGAACGACACATTCGTCACGTCGGTGTTGTGATTCGTAATATTATTTGTGAATAATTAATTATTGATTTATATGATGAGGAAAATATTGATTTTATGTGGATATAGATGGAGAAAATTTTAAAGTGACAATTGTTAAAAATTGATATTTTATCTTTTTCGATAAAATAATATTTTATTATATAATATAATAATGGTGATATTTTTACAATGAATGTGGGATATATGAGTATATCAGGAGGAAGAGTATTTTATTGTAAAAGTTGTTTAAAACATGTTAAACATGTTGGTGGACCCATTCTTGATCGAAATTTAATTATAGCACCGTAAAATCGTCGTCAGTATGTGGATTTGATGGCCAATTCTCGTTTGGAATTTGGAAAAACTTTCTTCTGCAAAGTTGTAGAGAATTGAATTTCCTATAAAAAGACGCGAGATTCGAATTTTTTGATAAAAAAACTATTTATTATGAATTATTGAAGTTCCGAAATAATTGATTTTTGGAAGTTTTATTTATGTTTTAAAAGAAAATGTTTTTTTTACATTGTGGGCCTCATTAAACATGTGCAAGATGGCCGAGTTTAGATGGTCTTGAGGTGGGCGTGAATTTTGTTTATAAATATATTATTATATTAAACTTTCTGCTTTGGTGTTCTAAGCATTTTCCTATAAATAGGGTGCTTAGGTTAGAATTGAAAATCACACCAGAAACTACAGATTTCTCTCTCTTTCTCTCTCTATAATATCGAGTGTATTTTATGAGTATTTTAGTACTTTGAGTATTGCTATACGGTGCAAGTTCCTTCAGCACTATATCTTGTATTAAAGTCAGAAGTACTATCTTTTTGAGGTAAGGGATGTTATTTTATTCGAAAATGATATTATTTATTCAATATCATTATGGCGAAATATTGGTGGGAACTTTTTATCAAATTTAGAACTTTTTCATGTCGGGGTTACTATTCACGAGTACTATTCACGAAGCATGATGATATTTTTTTGTGAAATTTCTATCTTTTAGTGTCAGAGTTACTATTCACTTATATGATGATTAGGTAATATACCCATGAATTGGATATATTTGGACTTAAGTTATTGTATTCTCAAGTTATTTAGAAGCATTTTTAGTGTGTTTAGTTGTTGTTTTGCAGATTCGGGAGCTGCATGGGCATTTTTGGGAATTTCAAGCTTTTAATGACATGACGGTAAATATTGACCTCGGGCACGGTACTTCTATCCTTTAGTTAATCCCGGTACGGGCTACTGGTCGAGCTATTCGTTGACCGAGGCGTGAGCGTTGACTATTCAGCTGACTCAATGGAAGGTTATTTGAAGCCTAATTGGATTGGGATTGGGGGAGGCTATAAAAAGAGACTAAGTGCTGAAATTAAGATTATTATTCATTCAATCAAATATTCATTCATTGGAGACTACACAAAGGATTACTTGAAGACTAAGGATTGGCTAAAGAGTTTTCTTCTTCTTCTCCTTATTTTCAATTTGTAATTCGTTAAGGATGATTTGCAAACGATTATTGGTTATTATTTCCGTTATGAACTAATTCTTTAATTAAGATTTCAATTGAACCTTTTATGGTTATAAATTAGTTATTCAGTTTATTCCAATTATTTATGTTGAAGTGAATTGTTTATCATGCCCTGCATCTATTGATTAATTATTTGGCCAATAATTACCTTGTTACTCTAGAAGGAATTGTAAGAGGAATTCTAGGGTTAGAACTGGGTTTGATAACGTGTGACTTAGTTATATGCACAGTGAATAATTAGGTTTGTGAATTGAATGGAAATATCTGTTCACCGCATATAACACATAAGGAATTGGAATTGAAGCAGTTTAATTCACTTGTTTTGCATAGGAATATAGCAAGATTAATCTGGATTAAATAGAAGTCAGTTGATTACTTGGAAAAGGACTTTTGACATTTGAGAATTCCTGTTAACAATTCAGTAGACATAATAATTGGAATAATTGGGTAATTAAGTTATAGTTCATAATTGGGGATATTGAAGACTTAATCCTTATTTATCAGAAATCATTCATTTAAAATCATTAGTTTATTTATTTGTCTATTTTAGATTAATATCTTTAATTGTTTAAATTTAGTTTTAATAGTTCAGAAAATCATAATTTATCATTATTTAAATAAAATTGGGTTGATATAGTGCTAGTAGTTGGAATTTATTAATTAGAATTCTCTGTGGGATCGACACTCTATTTTATCACTTTATTACTTGTTGACCGTGTATACTTGCACGTATTCTTTGATTGCGAAATCAACCAACAATATACGACACTATTCACGTATACGGCACTATTCATGAATACGACACTATTCACAGAAAAATTAAATTTTCTTTTCTGTGTCCAAGATTATCTGTTATGATTCCTATCTTTGATTGGATCTATGTTTTGATCATTCTTGAATTTTACTCCACTCTGGTTATTTATGAAGTATTTTTGAACTTGGATTGTGTAAAGTACGAATCCTTAATATTTTTCCTTTTGTCTCATTTGGATTCGCTTTTCTTTAAAATATTTTCATCATCTCCTATCCTAAATGATGATATTCTTGAATATCTTTGGCCCTGTAGTGCAAAAGATGAATGATTAATCGATGTATATCTTTAAGTAGTAGTGCAAAAGATGAGCAGTGTTGAGATGAACATGACCATTTGGTGATCTAAAATGAATATCTTTGGCACTGTAGTGCAAAAGATGAATATTTGATTAAAGATGTATATTGATTGTTGTTCTGAGGATAAAATATTGATGATGGACTTTTAAATTCATGGTGATAGTAGATTTCATTCTCTACTTAACTCTTCTAATGAATTGTTGTTTCATTGCAGATTGTTGATCTAAAACTTGTTGTCTATTGTATTCTATTAGATTTTTTCATGTTGAAGACTAAGGATAATTTGTTGTACATTATCTTAGTCATAATATTCTTTACTGGGCTAGTTGAGCTCACCCTTTTCCTTTTTGTTTCATTTTTCTTCTCAGGAGACGAGAATATAGCGGGAACTAGTCAGGGTGTGGAGTAATGGTTCAAAATTCGATTTCACGCTCTAGGGGTAGGCAAAGAATTCTTCAAGAATACGTAAGGAAATTTATTAACAATAGAAATATCATTCAAAGCTGTGACTCTTATCCAAGACTTGGGTAACACGTCACATTGATACTATCAACTTGCCATCGTCATTCACGTTGTCGCTTCTGAAAAGTCCGCTTTGTGCATTCCACACAAGGAAGTCAACAACGAAAGGACTGGGGCTCTTTACTTATGGCTTGATATGACCATGATTAACTTTAGTGATTTGGTTGCTTGAATTCGCATAACAGGTTGGTTAGGAATATGAAAGCTAACAACCTTATGAAAAGCATGATGAGTAGTTAACCAATCGATTCCTAAAATCACATCAAAGGCAAGTATTTTCAAAGAGATGCGATCGACAGGTAACGTGAAAGTGTTGATTTGAACAAGATTTATAAATAGTGGAGGTAATGAAGGTTTCTCAACAGATAAATCAAAATCTAACTTCTTCGGAGTTAAATTCAAACATTGAACATAACTAGGTGAAATAAAAGAGTGAGTAGAACCGGTATCTAACACGGTATAGACTTCGCAAGAGTTTATGACTAACATACCCGTGATAATTTTATTCAGGTTCCTCGTCACGAAAAAAAAACGCTCTCTTAAACTACCGGCTTTGGCTTGTCTGGGACATCCTTTGGCATCACTATCCCAGCTGGAATTGACTTCACCATACGACAAAATCGAGCTAGGTGTCCTTCTCTTCCGCAATTAAAACACGTTTTGGATTCTTTGCGTCTGATTTAGACGGATGTATCCTTACATCGCATTTGAAACATACGACCGGTGGTCGTTCTTCTTCCTTTGAAATGGGTGCTGGTGCTGCTGTCTTTCCATCATTATTGAACCTTCTCTTCTAGAAATTTCAACTTCTATTATCTTGGCCATGATTACCACCGAAGTGGTTACCATTCTTGGCATGATAATTTCACCCACGATGGTTATCATTGTCCCGATGGCCGTTGCCAATGGTACGATTATAATCGTGTTGTTGGTCATTGCCTTTTGGCTGTGCTGACTCATTATCACGTTCCAATAACTGAGCCCTATTCACAACATCTGAATATAAATAAAGTTTGTGATAAATGAGGTATTGGCGTATATTGGGTTTCAAACCTCTTAAAAACATTCGCGTCATTCGCTCCTCATTATCGACCAAATGGGATGCAAACCGAGACAACTCGGAAAACTTAACCTCGTACTGCGACACGGTCATATTATTTTGCTCCAGCTTGATGAACTCGACCTTCTTCATGTGACGAATACTTTCGGGAAAGTACTTATCGTTGAACAGCTCTTGGAACTTCTCCCAAGACATCTTGAGTGCGTTAGTCTAGGTGCGTTTTACAGGTTCCCACCAGTAATTTGCCTCTTCATGCAACATAAAGGTGGCAAAGGGAACCTTTTGCTCCTCTGAGCATCCTAAGACATCAAATATCTTGGTGATCTGCTTTAACCATGTCTCCGCCTTAAGTGGTTCTGGCTTTCCCAAAAACTCCGGTGATCCCAGCTCCTTGAACCGCTTAGCGGTGACCAACCGTGGGTTGCCATTGTTTCCTCCTGTATTATGAACAGGAATCTCTCTCGTCTGGTGTTGCATGAATTCTAAAAAGCTCCTAAACGTACCGTCATTCGTTATTTGGTCAGTGTGGTTATTTACAGGAGGATTATCGCCATCATGTTGCACATTGTCCTGATTATTGATCTGTGGAGACTCAACGGTCTCTTGTTCCATTTGCTATTCTCACATTCTCGGATGTCATTTTCAAATACTGCCACAAAACAAGGGTTAATTAACATATCACATATTATCCCTATACTCTGACCGACCAATTAAATATCAAATAAACTTAGGTAGGTCATACTAGCAAAGGAATTCCCCGTCTCTCCCCTCCTAGTTCTATTCTCACATCTTAGCCAGGGATCATATCCCTAAGCTCTGATACCAACTGTGACGCCCCCAAAATAGGAATACATCGCCTATCTTGGGTCGCCAGATACATGGTACAGAATACAAAAACAACATAATTATACAACTTTCGTGTACTATACGACAAAACATAAGCTGTGAGTTTTAATACAAATATTGTCCTCTAGAGAGTATACAAACTCAATGGAGTCCTCATTACATTTATTATCACACTATTTCACGAATAGTGAGGACTACTAATCTATCATCCGTCCGTCACCACGTCCCCGACTAGTCCCTCGCCACGTTCTCATTTCACAGAGAACAAATGAAAGTAAAAGGTGAGCTCAACTAGCCCAAAGGAAATATTATGACTAAGATAATGCAGAATATATTATCGTTAGCCTTCAATAGTGTTAAACTGATACAATATAACAAACATCAAGTTTAACTACAGCGGAACAAGCAATCCATTAGAAGAGTCAAGTAGAGAATAAAATCTACTATCTTCTATGATTTAAAAATGTTTTTCATCACTTTTATCGCTGAGACTCAGCTTAATAAATAATCCACATCATTAAATCATCCATGCACTACAGGCCAAGGATATTCTTTTAGTATCACGACCATGAATTATCCATGCACTACGGGCCAAAGATAATCGTGTTTTCATCAACGGTCCTGATCATGCCATAAAATAATTCATCTTTGCACCCTTGGCCGAAGAGAATCCATAGCCATAATCATACCAAAAACTGTCTATCAATGCACTACGGGCCAATGATGACTTTTTTCACATCATTTGTAACATTACGGTCATGATTATACCGAATAATCCCTAGTCATAATCATACCAAGTCCATCTATGCACTACAGGCCACAGATGACTTTCAACATAATATAAACATGAGGATGATGACAATGACATAATAATTCAATAAAAAAAGTTCATGAATTAATTTATCCAGGAACCAGTAACGTCCAAATTGTCAACATGATACTGCTTTCTAGAGTAAAAATTCAAGAATGCTCAGAAGAATATTTCCATGAAAAGATACTGGATGAAACGCAAATATCAAGGATATTCCACTAATTTCATGGAGTATAGAAGTCAAAACTTTAACCAACCGAGTATAATAAAGAATGGAATAACAAAAGAAATCACCGGGCATGCGATAGTAACCGCATGCAGATGAGTTATTCCAACATAATAATAAATAACGAAACCCGTGTCGGCGTAAAATGCATGCAGATGGGATATTGAAACAGAATAATAAAACGAAATCGAGTCCGGCGTAAAATGCATGCATACGATATTCCAATGAATAATAAATAATGGAACCGGTCGTATGTAAAAAGCACGTAAAAGGATGTTCCAAATGAATGATAAATAATGGAACCAGTCCCACAAAACGCATTGCAGCGTGGATTTTCTAGCGAGAATAATAAAGAATGGAATAATGTAAGAATTTCACCAAGTATAGGGTAGCTCAGCAGATATCTGAGTTATTCAATATAATAATAAATAATGGAATAATGAAGTTCTCTTCATGGATAAGAAAAAGAAATAATACTCCCTACGAGTACAACAAATAATATCCCTTACCTTAAAAAGAATAGTACTGGATATAAAAGTAGTGAAGTAGCAGAATACTTTTCTTTTTTCTCTCTATAATTTCTCTCTATAATAATTGCTCCAAAGCTTTTGTGAATTGGTGAGAAATGAAGGAAGAATGAGCTTCTATTTATAGGAAAATATAGTTTCGATAATTGCACGTTTTGGGGCTCGAAATATTACAGTATAATACCTTCCTCTTTTTCTTCATTTTTAATTTAGTCTTGCAAGTATTATCAAACTTGCACCAACTCCCCTAATAGTAAATAATGTGAAACAATAGTAAATCTTGTGACTCAATAGTTCTAATCATGTGATAAAAATAATTACAGTATGGTACCTCCATCTATACATCCATTTTTAACTTAGTCATGCAAGTATTATCAATCTTGCACCACCACCCCTAATAATATAAGAATGTGAATCAATAGTACCCCGTGAATAGTAACTCGTGAATAGTAATCCAAACTAAAAAATTGCTCAGAATACCGAAAGTGAACAATATAACCTCCAGGACATCAATTATCATCGAAATAAATGTCGATTTCCACTAACACTAATAATCCCAATCTGATGGAACAATCAATTTCATCTTTAATCAACCTGACTTATTCATCATTAGTATTATAACTCACGATATTTAACAACCGGTCGTTTCCGAGGAAGAGGGGCTTTCGGATAAGGATTTCTCTTTATTGGCGTATGATTAGGTGACCAAACCTCTCCTTGTGAACTTACAGACATTATCGATATTGCGAATAATAATATGAATAACTTTTCAAAGTCTCGATCATTGATTTAATAATATATCATATTTACGCGGATGATCTTATAACAATAATTAAATCGATAATATGAAAAGATATGATCACAACAATTCATAGTGATAATTGAGTATAAATGAGTGACTTCTCACGTAAGCATCGATAATCAATCACAAGTGTCTTCTTATGCGAATGACAGCGTATTCTTATACTTTTAACACCGGGTGTTTCACGATTAAGCGTAAAACTTCCGTAGATTATTTTCATAAAAAGTATTTTGTCGTTTTCTCGATCAGATAATAATTAGTTCTTGGGGTCCACCAATGATTATGCAAAGTCATACGGATATTCCCCGACAAAAAGAATATTCCTCGACCAATCGAATATTATATAACAACTTGCGTACTTTGAAAAATTTATAAATATAACCCACAACTATAACATTATATCAAATCCACACCATAATATTTAAAAAATTATTTGAAGAAAATTAAATATTTATTCATAAAATCTAGGATCTCACAATTTCGGTATAATGATATTGAAAGAAATAACATCATTTATGAAGAAAATAACATCCCTTACCTTAAAAGAATAGTACTTCTAGCCGAAATATCGGATATAATATTGAAGAAAACTTGCACTGAATAGTAACACTCAAGATATCTAATTACACAAAAATACGCTCGATATTATCGAGAGAGAAAACTTCAGATTCTGGTGTGATTTTCAATTATAACGAAGTACTCTATTTATAGGAAAGTGGTAGCACACCACTTCTGACAATTATGCATACAGAGGATTATTTGTAGCAGACTGTAAGACCCCAACTTTTATGAATAAAGAATACTTTTTTCGAATTATATTTTTAAATATTATGGTATTGATTTGATATAATGTTATAGTTGTGGGTAATATTTATAAATTTTGCAAAGTACGCAAGTTGTTATATAATATTCGATTGGCCTGGGAATATTCATTTTAACAGGAATATTCGCATAACCAAGACAATCATTGGTGGACCCCACAAAGAAATTATTGTCGGATTGAGAAAAACGATAAAAATACTTTATGAAAATAATGGCGAGGTGTTACCGTTAAACTCATTGAACTACCCTTAGTAGTAAAAGTACAAGAAGAATGGCGTGAGTTACACAAAGAAGACACTCAGATTGATTATTGATGCTTACGTGAGAAGTCACTCACTATACTCAATTATCACACAAAGAATTCTTTGATCATATTTTTCATATTATTGATTCAATTATTGTTACAAAGATATCATCGCATTATATGATATATTATTAAATCAATAATTGAGACAAGCAAAGTTATTCATATTATTATTTGCAATATTGACAATGTCTAGAAGTTACATCGCGAGAGGTTTGGTCACCTGATCATTGCTGCCAATAAGGAGAAATCCTTATTGAAAGCCCCCTCTTTCACAGGAGCGACACGGTTGTTAAATATTGTGAGTTATAATATTAATGATGAATAAGTTGTGTTGATTAAAGATGAATTTTATAGTTCCATTGTGTTGGACTTTTTTGTGTTAGTATAATTGATGTCCGGAGGATATATTGTTCAATTGGGTATTTGGGACACTTTTCGTCTGGAGTTACTATTCACGAGTTACTTATTCACGAGTTCTTATTCACGAGTTACTATTCATGAGTTACTATTCATGAGTTACTATTCACGGGTACTATTCACGTAATATATATTTATTTTCATTCAAATCATTTTTGGGTACAATATTATTCCATGAGGAGATGTCTTAATTTTTGAATAGTTGGTTGAAGATATATATAAGTAAATCAATATGGATCATTGGTGGAAGTTATAATAGTAAATCAATATGGATCATTTGGTTTAAAGTTTTAATTGTAAATCGGTATGGACCGTTGTTTTAAGTTTTAATAGTAAACCAATCTGGATCGTCCATTTAAAGTAAATCAACTGGACCGTTTCATAAGTTAGTTTCTTATGCGATCCATTCTTCTATAAATGAAGCTCATTCCTTCATTATTTCTTACGAATTCATTGAAACTCTAGAGAGAGAATTATAAGAGAACCTATAGAAAAGTATTTTGCTTCTTCCCTACTCTTATATTTGTGGTCGTGATACTAAAGAATATCCTTGGCCGTAGTGCAGGGGTGATTCGATGATGTGGATTATTTATTAAGCTGAGTCCCAGCGATAAAAGTGATGAAAAACCTTTTAAATCATAGAAGATAGTAGATTTTATTCCCTACTTGACTCTTCTAATGGATTGCTTGTTCCACTGCAGTTTAACTTGATAGTTATTATATTTTATCAGTTTAACAATGTTGAAGACTAACGATAAATTATCTTGCATTATCTTAGTCATAACATTTTTTACTGGGCTAGTTGAGCTCACCCTTTCATTTCATTCATTCTCTTTGAAATGAGCGTGCAGTTGGGACTAGTTGGGGACAGAGTGATGGTCTAGATGGTGCATTAGTAGTCTTCTTTATTCGTGAAATAGTGTGATAATAATTGTAATGAGAACTCCTTTTGAGTTTGTATAATCTACAGTAGACAATATTTGTATTCAAACTCTCGAGTTTATGTTTTTTGTCGTATTATTATACACATTTGTATTATTAAGTTGTATTTGAATTACATGCACTATGTATCCGCAACTCAAGATGGGTGATGTATACCTAATTTTGGGGAAGGCCACACGGACCATGTGGCGCCCCCAAAATAGGTATACATCACCCATTCTCGAAGTCGCCAAATACATGGTACAAAACAAATACAACTTCAAGATGTCAATTGTGCGTGCAAAATACGACAACACATATCTTGTGAGTTTGAATACAACTATTGTCTAATAAACGATGATAAAAACTCAAAAGGGTCCTCATTACAATTATTGATACTGTTATTTCACGAATAATAGGAGGACTACTAATGCAACCATCTGGACCGTCAATCCATTCCCCGACTAGTCCCAAACTATATTCTCATTTCACGAAGAGAACGATGAAAAAAAGGTGAGCTCAACTAGCCCAAAGAAGAAAATAATATATGACTAAGATAATATACAACAAATTATCATTCTTCAAGGGAAAATGCGATAAAATATAATAGACAACAAGTTTTAGATCAACAACTGCGAGTGGAATAAGCAATCCATTGAAAGAGTCAAGAGAGAAAGAATTCTACTATCTTCTAAGATTTAAAAGTTCATCATCAATATTTTATCCCTGTAACATCAATCAATATACATCTTGAATCAAATATTCATCTTTGCACTACAGGCCAAAGATATTCATTTGTATCACCAGTTGGTCATGTTCATCTCAACACCTGTTCATCTTTACACTACGGGCCAAAGATATTCATCATTTAATCATTCATCTTTGCACTACAGGCCAAAGATATTAATCAGTTAATCATTCATCTTTGCACTACAGGCCAAAGATATTCATCAGTTAATCATTCATTTAAGACTGAGAATGATGAAAAATATCTTAAAGAAAATGAATCCAGTGAGATAAAAGATCAAATATTAGGGATTCGTATTACAGTTTATCCAAGTTCAAAAATACTTCATAATAACCAATTGTGAAACAGAATTCAAAATAAAGATAAAAATATGGATACAATCAAAGATAGTAACCATAATAGACAACTTTGACAAAAAGAAGAAAAATTCATTTTTTGGTGAATAGTGTCGTATTCGTGAATAGTGCCTTATACGTGAATAGTGCCGTATACATGAATAGTAACTCTGACACCAAAAGATAGAAATTCCACAAAAAAAATCATCATGTTTCGTGAATAGTACTCGTGAATAGTAACTCGTGAATAGTAACTCATAAATAGTAACTCGTGAATAGTAACTCATAAATAGTAACCCCGACATGAAAAGTTCTAAATTTGATAAAAAGTTCCAACCAATATTTCGGCATAATGATATTGAAGAAATAATATCACTTACGAAGAAAATAACATTCCTTACCTCAAAAAGATAATACTTGTAAGACCCCAACTTATTATTAATGAAATTTAATTTTCTCTATTTATTATTTTGAAATAGTAAGGGTTGATTTGATTAATATGGATAGTTAGGTAAAAAATCATAAATATTTCAAAATAAGCAAGTGGTTATAAAATATTCATTGTTGTGGGGAATATTCGTTTGGTCGTGGAATATTAAATCTTTGTCGGGGAATATTAAATGACAACAGTAGCGACCATGTGTGGGGCCCATAACTAAAAAGCGATTGGATGAAGAAAGCGACAAATATAAGTTGTTTAAAAATAATAGCGTAGTTATTCAAATTAACTTTGTTAAAATACTAAATTGGTTAAAACACATTAAAGCTTTGCGGTATTGCACCAATTATTGATTCTTACGTAAGAAGACACTACTTAATAATGGTTCATGATAATTATTGTTCGATTATTTTATTGATTCAATAATTCTTTGATTGATATTTTATATTATTGTTGTTTGATAAATTGTCATTACAAAGTATTTTCCATTATCGGAGACAATAATTCATATTATCTGAATAATATTATTGGATAACATTATTGGCAATGTCTAGAAAGTTACATCTAAGGAGAGGTTTGGTCACCTAATTGCGGCCAAGAAGGAGAAATCTTTATTCGAAAGCCCCTCTCCACGAGGCGCACGGTTGTCGATATTGTGATTACTGTAATATTATTTATGAATAATTAATTATTGATTCATATGATAAGAATAATATTGATTTTATGTGGATATAGATGAGAAAATTTTTAATGTGACAATTGTTGAAAATTGAAATTTTATCTTTTTACGATAAAATAATTATTTAAATATATTATTATATTTTAATAATATAATAATGGTGATATTTTTATAACGAATGTGGGATATATGAGTATACGAGGAGGAAGAGTATTTTTGTTGCAATAAATGTTTAAAACATGTTAAACATGTCGGTGGACCCCATTTATTGACTGTGAAATTTGATTATAGCCTGTAAAATCGTCCGTTTGTGGATTTCGGTCAATTTTTGTTTGGAATTTGGAAAAACTTTCTTCTGCAAAGTTGTAGAGAATTGAATTTCCTATAAAAAGTCGCGAGATTCGAATTTTTTGATAAAAGGGCTATTTATTATGAATTATTGAAGTTCCGAAGCTCCGAAATAATTGATTTTTGGAAGTTTTAATTATTTTTATTAAGAAAAACGTTTTTATTGTTTTTGGCACATGTGTGGCTGAAGTTTGGACCAGATTTGTGTGCGTAGGAAATTTGATTATATATATTATTATTATATTAAATTTTCTGCTTTTTGGTGTTCTAGCGATTTTCCTATAAATAGGGTCTTGGGTTAGAATTGAAAATCACACCGTAAACCCAAGTTTTTCTCTCTATATTATTGAGCGTATTCTTGTGAGTATTTTGAGTATAATTTGAGTATTGCTATACGGTACAAGTTCAAGTCATAGCTTTATATCCTGTTTCAATTTAGAAATCTTGATCTTTCGAGGTAAGGGATATTTTTTTTTGTAATGATATTATTTCTTCAATATCATTATCTTGATATATTGATATGAAGTTTTATCAAATTTGGAACTTTTGGTGTTGAGTTACTATTCACGATATCTCGCTTCTATTCACGTATACGACCTTTATTTACGAATCTGAATACTAAGACTATTCATAGAAAAATGAAAATTTTCCTTTTCATCTAAAATATCTATTGTGGATACTAGCTTTGATTGTATCCATGTTTTGATCATTCTTGAATTTTATACCACTATAATTATTTTGAGGTATTTTTGGACATGGATAAAAACAATCACGAATCCTTAATCCTTGTCATTTTGTTTCTTTGGATTCGTTTCTTTTAAAATATTTTTCATCATTCTCGGTCTTAAATGATGATATTATTGAATATCTTTTGGCTGTAGTGCAAAGATGAATGATTTCTTGATGAATATCTTTGGCCGTAGTGCAAAAGAAGATGAGCAGTGTTGAGATGAACATGACTCATTGATGAATATCTTTGGCTAGTAGTCTGCAAAAGATGAGCAGTGTTTAGATGAACATGACGGTGATGAATATCTTTGGCACTGTAGTGCAAAGATGAATATTTGATTCGGATGTATGTTGATTGATGTTCTGGGGATAAAAGATAGATCGACGAACTTTTAAATTCATACATAGAAGATAGTAGTTTGCATTCTCTACTTAACTCTTCTAATGAATTATTATTTCCGCTGCGAATATTGGTTTAAAAACTTGTTGTCTATTGTATTCTATTAGTTTTTTCCCTGTTGAAGACTAATGATAATTTGTTGTATATTATCTTAGTCATAATATTCTTTACTGGGCTAGTTGAGCTCACCCTTTTCCTTTTTGTTCCATTTTTTTCTTCTCGGGAGGCGAGAATATAAGCGAGTACGAGTGGGGTATGGAATGAAGGTTCTAGAGAGAGTTGTTTAGTATTCCTCACCATTTTTGTAAAATAATGTATCAATAAATGTGATGAGGATTTATTTGAGTATAGATATTGTCTAGAAGATAATATTTGTATTCAAACTCACAGTTTTACTATTGTAATAATAAAGTTGTAGTTGTTTCTGTACCATGTATTGACAACTCAGAATGGGTGATGTATACCTATTTTGGGGGCGTCACAATACTTCTGGCTGGAATACTGGATATAGTGCTAAAGGAACTTGCACCGTATAGCAACACTCAAAGTATCAAAATACTCACAAGAATACGCTCGATAATATAGAGAGAGAAAGGGAAAAAACTTATGAATTCTGTTGTGATTTTCAATTCTAACTAAGCACCCTATTTATAAGAAAATGCTTAGAACGCCATAGAAGACTAGCCTGCTACCTGATAGCTTTACCTGTTACTATTGCCACCCACCACATTTGAAATTCAATTGAGCACATTTCTCACCAACCAATTCTAGAATTTTTCAAAATGTTTTATCATTTAAACAATAATCAGAAACTTTAATAATTCATAGAAAATAGCCCGTTTATCAGAAAAATACGAATTTTATGTCCATTCCACACGAAATCGAATTCTCTACAACTTTGTAGCTTTGAGTTTTTCCAAATTCCAAACAGAAAAATATCCGAAATTCACAAACGGATGATTTTTAAATACTTCCAATCCAAACAAAATCTCGATAAAACATCTCAGCATTAATTCCTTCATTAATAATCACATAAATAAATCCATCATTTATATCCACATAAAATAAATATTTCCTTATCATATGAATCAATAATTAAATATTCACAAATAATATTTACGAATCACATTTATGACAAACCAGTCATTCCCGAGAAAAAGGGGGCTTTCAGATAAGGATTTTTCCTTCTTTGTGCGTGATTAGGTGACCAAAACTCTCCTCGACAGAACTTTCAGACATTGCTAATAATGCTTTATCTAATAATATTATTCAAATAATATGAATTATTGATCGATAATGGAGATCTTGAAAGAAAGTGACAATTATTGAACAACAATAATATAAAATATCAACGCATGAATTATTGAATCAATAAAATAAAATATTGAGCAATAACTCATCGTGACAATTATTGACTAGTGCCTTCTTTACGTAAGGATCAATAATTCAACAATATTGTAATATCTGGTGTCTTCATCGCGAACCACGCGTAGACATCGTATTTTAACCAGGGGTATTCCAAGCGATCTTAACGGTAATAACTACGCCGTTATTCAATTTTGTCATTTTCTTCATCCGAATGTTATCCGTTATGGGGCCCTGAAATGGTTTGCACTTGCCGTCATACGAATATTCCTAACAGAAAGAATATTCCACGACCAAGCGAATATTCCAAACAATTAAATATTTTATAACCACTTGCTTATTTTGCAAAATTTTCACATTTCACCCATAACCAAAGTATTATATCAAATTAATACCTTATTATTCACAATAATAAATAGAGAAAATTCGATTTTATTCATTAAAAAGTTGGGGTCTTACAGACCACATTTGAAACCACACTTTGAAATTTCTTAGAACACCAACAAGGACAATAGTGGGGTCCACCCATTCTAGATAATTTCCACCAAAATGTTTTAAATTTAAATAATATTCAGAAACTTCAATAATTCATAATAAATAGCCCTTTTATCAGAAAAATACGAATTTTATGTCCAATTCATATGAAATTTAATTATCTACAACTTTGTAGAAGAAAGGTTTTCCAAATTCCAAACAAAAAATGACTGAAATCCACATACGGATAATTTTTAGTACCTTCATTCCGACAAAATACAAATAAAATATCTCAACATTAATTCCTTCATTTATATCTACATAAAATAAATATTTCCTTATCATATAAATTAATAATTAATTATTTATAAATAATATTACAGAATCACAATAATGACAACCAGGTTGTTTTCAAGAAAGAGGGGGCTTTTCGATAAGGATTTTTCCTTACTAGTGCGCAATTAGGTGACCAAACCTCTTTCCTAGACAGAACTTCCTTAGACATTGCCAATAATGCTATCTAATAATATTATTTGAATAATATGAATTATTAATCTGATAATTGGAAATATTGAGCAGTGATAATTATTGAAACAACAATAATATAAAATATCAACGTAACAATTATTGAATCAATAAAATAAAATATTGAACAGTAATTACTGTAACAATTATTGAGTGGTGCCTTCTTACGTAAGAATCAATAATCCAAAAAACTGTGCAATGTCGTGTGCTACTATGCAACCACGAGTATTATTGTACTTTAACCACCGGGTATTCCAATAGTGTTAACGGTAACAACTACGCTGTTATTTATAAAAAACGCATACTTGTCATTTTCTACATCCGATAGTTTTTCGTTATGGGACCCACAAATGGTTGCACCATCGTATGAATATTCCCCGACAGCAAGAATATTCCTTGACCAAACAAATATTCCCCGACAACAATGAATATTTTATAACCACTTGTTTATTTTGTAAAATTTGCACATTCCACCTATAACCAAAGCATTATATCAAATTAACACTTTTTTATTCAAAATAATAATTAGAGGAAATTCAATTTTATTTATAAAAAGTTGGGGTCTTACAGCGCGTCCGTTAGTTTAGGCTTATCAGAAAAAGGCGTGTCTGTTCAGGCAAAAACGACGTAATTTTGGGGTGTCTGTTCAGATAGATAACCTTTCCCAGAATGATGCAGTATTTGATGCGTTCGTTCGGCAGATACCGCTTCCCAAAATAACATAGTTTTGATAATAAATAATATTTATCAAAACGACATAGTTTTTATAATAGAACTAAAATAAAATAAATTTGAAATTAAATTTTTAAATAAATTTTGTTCAAAAAATCATATATAAGGACCCAACCCCACGAGCACGAGCCAGGTCGATCAGGCGGCAGCGCGTGTGAGTTCAAACCAAGCGTTGACTAGACTTTCTCCTTTTCAGAAAAGTGGGGTGCCCCTTGGGGCCCAAACCCAAGAGCAACTTTAATGTATATAAACCAATTAAAATTTTAGTTCTTAACCAATGTGGGACTTGGCTTCCCACAAATATTTATTATCATTTTCAAGGATGATCTTTGGAAATTAATTTCTCATTCATTACTCCATGAATTTGAGCTTCTAAATACTTAATTTAATCTACTCATGGAGTAGAACACATTGATATGTGGAATCATTATAAATAATTAATAACACCCATATTAATTTAGACTCAAAATCTAATAGTTTTATTATCATCTTAGTTATTAAAAATTTAGTTAGTCATACAATTTAAAATGAGAACAAATAAAGTTATTAATACTACTAATTATATGAAATAAAAATAATTAAAGAAAATAATTAACTAGGCGATGCATAATAATAATAATAATAATAATAATAATAATGCATGTAAATAATTGTACTAATGTAAAATGAAAAAAACTAGACTTGCTATTCAATGCTCCTGCCCCTAATATATTAATGCGAACCTGTGTTTTTGATATTTTAATATAATTTTTTTCTATGAGAAGAAAGTGAGTCTTATTTTTATATAAGAGGAGACTATGTGAAAATATTAAAAATTCATGTGAAAATAGTGCTCCCTTCTTTCTACCCTCTTTTTTTTTTACTTCAATGTTTACATGGTAATCCTCCCATAGTCGTTTTTCATCCTTAAAAATAGATCTTTTACTTATTTACCAACATAAACAATAAATTCTGATGATGCACAAAATAAACTTTGTACACACCTGTCAAGTAATAATAAATGCGGTAATTAAAGTAGAAAATAAGACAATAATTAGAGTGGTTCGGTCAAATTGACCTAGTCCACTTTTGAATGGCTCTAGTCGCCAGTACTTTATATTATGTCAAGTGTGTTGGAAAGAGTACAGAAAGTACAAGCTTAAATAGAGAGGAGAAGGGTACAAAAGTGAGTTGCCCCTAAGTGATGGTGAGGCGTACAATTTATAGCGACCCCGTGACAATTTTGGGGTGGACATGTAGCCACTAAAACCACTACTTTAGTGGAGCTCCCAACCTCTTCCTAACGCGCAAGATGGTTGACGTGCTCTCTGTGAGATCCGGGGACGAGGCTTGACCACTTCCTTCATTATGTGGGCGAGCGTAACTTATTACTGATGAGCTCAACTAACTCAATCGTGATGGACCACATTTGTTGGGCTCGCCAGACTCCTTGAACTTGAGTCTATATTCCGTATTGGGCTTATAAAATGAGCTGAATCCTTGGACTAGACCTTGACCCCAATAATAAGTAAAAATATAAATAAATAAAATTTTATATCCACCTAAAATAACTCAAAAACTATAATTTTACAAGCTCGTAAATACTAAGTGGGACACACCCTATCATTATCACTCAATTCCCTTAATGTATACAAATGTCATATCAAATTAAAAAATTATCCCCTAATTATTTGTGTCATTTTCATTTTCCCTTTAATTACTCAAAAGTCAGATATAACACTCCATCAACTAACACCCCAACCTCTATCAACAAATTATGAATCAGCCACCTAAAATTGCCATAATTGGGGCTGGAATCTTCGTGAGAAATCAATACATTCCCAGGTTAGCTGAGATCTCTGACGTCGTTGTAATTAAAGCTATATGGAGTCGCTCAGAGGTAACTCAATCATTCTTGATTTTATTGAAAATTTTTAAAAATTTTGAAATTTAAGAAGTGGGTTGAAGAGAAAATTTGAAGTAATTGAAAATTTTGATGTATCATGTATAGGGATCTGCAAAAGAGGCAGTTGAGATTGCTCGGAAATTTTTCCCAGATGTAGAATCGAAGTGGGGTGATGCAGGTCTTGATGAAATTATTCAAGATAGTTCCATTCTTGGGGTTGCAGTTGTTCTTGCTGGTCAAACTCAGGTTTCTCTTTTTCTCTTTGTCAAATTGTGCTGAAACCAATTATATATATATGCAAGTAACTGTTTGTATTAGCTTTTAAATCTATTTAAATTTAAATTTGAACTTTTCATTTCTAAATGTGATAAATAACTCATAGATGTAGAGTTTTGTCAGCTGGTATTCGTATGGATTGAGTTGGATGTGAGAGAATGGAAATTTGATGTAAAAAGAAGGGTCTCAAATCTCATTATATTTTAGGTTGACCTGTACTCCCTCTTTGGGACAAAGGGAGTATTAGTGAATGCTTCTCAGATTTTAGCATCGGCTAGCATTATCACTAACTATTAAGCTGAATGTTAGATTTATAAAATGACCCAAATATAGCTTATAAAGACATCAATATCTCTAACTCAAAACCAATTGACAATGAGTAGAATTTGCCTAGGTCATTATATACTATGTATATACTATACATACTTTCTCAAGATAATCGATGTGGCATACATTATATATTCTAACACTCTTCCGCACGTGTAACCAAATGTATTGAGTGTTACAAGATAAACAAGCCTAAAAGAAAAAGACGAGCTAACAAGTAGACTATGGACAATTATTGACCCAATTGATAAATTGCTACGCACTTGTTAAGAAATGGGTAACTTTGACCTAGTCATTATTGGGTTAAAATCTCTCATCGATTAAATTAGATCCAAAAATTCACTATATATACTTGAGGAATCTCTTCACTTATTATCAATTGATTTTAAATTATGTTTTAACAAGATATCAGGGCTAGGGTCGCCCCCCTTCAATGTGACCTAATGGTGTACATTCGGTATAGATAGTGTTCTAAAAATCCCATCCTCTACTTTAAAGCTCTACAATACTGAATGCAATAGATACGCGTCCCCTTCGCTGCCTACGTCTGCCTAGTAACTTTTAAAATGTTGGCACCTAATAGTTCACATTTCAATATTCATTTAGTATTCAACATCTCTGCATGGGATAACATTTAGTTAAAGTCCTACACCGGTTAAATTTGAAGTAGCCCACTTGTTTTGGTTAAAGAGCTTGCTGTATTTATATGTTAGATTTGGGCCCATTTTATAAATCTAACACACGGAATGGAATGAGATAAAACCTGTCAGAATACATGATACTCAACCTTGTGTCTTCATTATAGGCAGTTGGGCTTGTTTACACTGAATAATCCTGGTAGAAGAATTTGGTGCACTAAGCTCTTGAGGGGAGAAACACGTTACAGAAAGTGTACCATGGAGAAGGAGCATCTGTGTGGTTCTTGACAGTTCTTAAGTGCTACATAATAAGTAAAGTGTAGAAAAATATTTAACAGCTGTAAGATCTTGTACAAATTGATATATCAATTGGTCATACTTAATACATTCTTTTCTTTAATAAGGAGTGAGATGAAGATTGAGTGGATTTCTGTAATTTTTAATGACGTATGATGAACCAAGAGAGGTAAAGACCAATGATAATGCTGCGCTTGCTAATAATACGGTCCAGATAAATAACATAGCTTCAACATCCAAGTTTTGCTTATATTTATTTACTAGTAATATATTCAGTTAGTCATGAAGAAAAATTTCATTTAATATGAATCAAATACTCCCTTAATCATGACGTCTTATGGAAAGCTGCGCTCATATAAATCCAGCACAGACCACTCTGCTTTTTCTTGCTGATTTGTAACCACACTTATATGGCTTATTGGTTTATGAAAAAAGCATAACAAGAAACCAATATGTGAGAACTCGAAACTTAGGATGTACCAACAGATATAGAACAAGGCCCCAAATTTGGACAGAATCACCATTGCCTTTTCATTTTTTCCCCATGTTTCTTGTAAGTAATCACCATTGCCTTTTCATAAACAAAGAAATGTTGTCCTTATACATCATATAATGCACATATACATTAAGAATATAAATCAAGGAATTTAGATGATTGCATTAATCAAGAATATTTATTGCATTCAATAATCTTGCCAAACTATGCTGCCCAGAACCCCTTTTTACGAAACAGGAACCTTAGGGATTAACAAAGAATAAATTGATGCAGGTTCTTATGATCAGATCAAATCGGATTACTGAAAAGAACCCGGTCCTTTTAGTAAAAGCTTAAACTTCAAATTTAAATCTAAATTGTGAATTCAATTCTTTAAACCTATCAGATATAGTAAAATTAATTCTTTTATGATAGACGGAAGATATTTAGCAAAAAAAGAAAGAAGATTTATTGATAGACTAGAGAGGGTACATAATGACTTATCAAGGGTAGGACAAAAGGTCCACCTAGAGAGATAAATAGATCGGATGATAACAAAAGGAAAAACGATTAAAAGAAAACTCTAGAAACTATCCACGTCTTTTTTTTTTAAAGTGTAAATAGCATTCTCAGAATCCTCAGAACTGAAGATATTATAAAGGAAGCAGTGTGACAGAGAGGTTTCCGATTAGATTCAGATTAAAACCAAACTTCAGCACTTTGCAGCCCTCTACACTCAGATTTAAAAGTTCATCATTTTTTTGATTGGAACAGTATCTTTTTACTATCTTCTGATTGTTTGCTTAAAAATATTGTAACACAAATACACGATAATTAATTAATGCAGGTAGAAATGTCACTGAAGCTGTTGAAGGCAGGGAAGCATGTTCTTCAAGGTGAAAATTTATCAACTAAATTTCAAACATAGGCCCAGGCCCTTTAAGAATTGAAAGATCTTAAAAAAATATCTGTAACTTTACCTTTAAGATTTCAAATAGATTTTTTAAAAAATCTGTGACTTTAGATTATTTTGTGAATTTCCTGTGCAATGAACTAAAGTCTCTCGGTTTGTGCATGTCTTATGTATTGATTGGCGGAAATTGTTGGTCTAAAGAGAAACCAGCTGCAGTTTGTAAGTAACCTACGTTAGATAATTTGACTTTCCCCCTTTTTTCCTTTAATTTTATAATATAGTAGATTACTTTTTGTATATTATTACCAAAACTAGTAGTAATATTCTCACCATTTACTTGTTAAAACTGTAGTGCAGTTAACTTATTTTTCATTTGAAGCAACTTCTTAAAATCATCATGGTTTTTGACACTAGTTTGCATATAATGGCAATAATTTGTGGATGTGTTTGCAAAGTGCACTTATGTTTTGAGTTCAAGTCGGAACCAATGAAGTTGTTGCTGTAGAATAAGTAGGTGATTGAGGAGAGTGAGGGATAAGGAGGGACAAATTGTAGAAAGAAGTGTAAGGTGTGAGCAATTTTGTTCAATTATTACATTTTAAGTCTCCAAAATTAATATAGGTGGATTTCTAACAACTATGTGGGAGCAACTATTCTTTTTATTCATATATTAAATATGGTCCATACCTAGTTTATTATTTTTTTGCCCAATTGGACTTCAGAATGAATTGTGCCATCTACTACATTTTGAGATAAAAATTTCCAGGACTGACATTTTGTCAGCAAATTATAAGTGGTCTTATCTGCGCAGCCGTTAGGGAAGCAGAAACTGCACTGGCGTGCTATAATTCTATTTATACCAATGTTCCTGGTCAACCAATATGGGCTGTTGCAGAAAATTATCGGTTTGAACCTGCTTTTGTTGAGGTATATGTTTTTAGGACATTTGGTTTGAATTTGCGACATTGGCTTGTTAGACTAATTTTTTTAATTGGTACAGAGCAAAAAACTAATGGCTGAAATTGGAGATATGATGAGCATCCAAGTTATTATTGAAGGATCAATGAACAGTTCAAATCCTTACTTCTCAAGCATATGGAGGCGTAATTTTAATGTATGTTTACAGTTGAGTACTGTAAATTGTTTTTCCGTAATCATGACAAGCATAAACTTTGTGTATTGTAATAGGATTTCTGATGTTCTAGCAAATATTTACATTATGTTAACTCAAAAGGGTGAGTTTTTAGGTGACGAACTAGTACATTATAATGTATTAACAAGAGCACATCTACCTCAAAGTAATTGGTTTAAATGGTTATTCTTTACTTAACTGAGTGCAAGCATAAAGTGCAAGCATTTATTATCTCTTGAATTGTGGATTTTCAAAGGGGGAATTCTTATCTTTGATGTTTATATTAACTTCTTTAACTCCTCAGATTTCCATCTTTTATCGTTCTATAATAAGATTTTGTCATTTTTATTTTGGCAGGGAGGTTTTGTATTAGATATGGGGGTACATTTCATTGCAGGATTGAGAATGGTGAGGTTTCTTCTTGTTTCACTTATAAGAAGTTGAATATGATTGTAACTACTTTTTCTCTACTTGTTCTTTAACTATACGGTCTCCATTCCACAAAAAGAGTCTTGCAAAAAGTTTGTTCCAACAAAAAAAGTCCTCTTTTTGTTGTTGATAATACTATAAAATAACATAATGTTTTAAAGTTTAACATCAGAATTTACTATCATGTTACCACTACTAAACAAAACAATCATATCTAGGGATAAATATGGAAGAAAAATATATTCTTAAAATTTGTAAAATTTGCAAATGAGACTCTTTTTGTTAATAATCCCCATAATGTCTAGGTACTTAACAAAGGGCTCTTATGGAAGCCCACACAAGTTCTATCAGCTGAACTCAATCTAAAGCATAATATAGGGAATCGTCTTAGGATGTATTGATGTTTAAGAAAATTGTTCGAAGGTCTAATCTTGGCAATGAGGACGTGTGTTCTGAATATCTTCTCCTAATGACTAATTTAGTTGGTTAATTCTCCTTTTGTTTGGAATGGGAGTCTCATTCTACCATTTGACTTTTTACAAGTACATATTAATATTTACTTTTGGACACAAAACATATGTTTTTAAGTAATTTTTTCTAAATAACCCCTCAAGGCTATATTTAACAACCCAAAGTCCCTCAATCCTACATCCTCCCTGCTCCACAGGGCCATAAACCTGCTCCCAAATTACTAAATGATATCCTGGTCCTTCATCCTTCCCCCGCTACAAAATGTCTCGAACCAATTTCTCCAACCTCTTCCTAACCAAAGGTGGAAGCTGCACTATAGACGAGATAAGTAGCGAGTCTCGATAATGTTTTCTTAATCAAAACCAATCATCTAACCTTGGGCAGATAATTTCCCGTGGGGGGGCATGACGAGCATTATGTCAAAGGAGCTACACTGTAGTGAAACTAATCACTGTTGTAGTTATAGACACAAATTTCTTGAGCATAAAATAGAAATAATTTTGTCCTACAATTGAAAATGTCAAAAAATGCTCTAAATTACTGCTTTCAGTGTTCTTTCTTAAGAAACAAAGAGATGAAGAGAGAACAAAGGAAGAAAATAGCTTTTGCAATGTGCAACATAGGAAGGAGGATACAAACTTCTGAGCCTGGACTAGGTTGAAATGCCTTCTGCTCTGCTGTCAAAACTTTGTAACCTTAATACTTGGTCAAAGTTTTTAAGCTGAATATGATCATCTAGTATGACACAGCTGCAAAGAGTTTGGCTAGGTATCTAAAAATTGAATACTGAACTCGCATCAAGGTTCTTCCAAGGTAAAGAGATATCAGATTTTAATTTTATTTAATTTTAAATTTGTCATGAGTAGAAATTGATTTTGAATCTGAATGTAAAAAGGTAGCCATACATTACAAAAAGTCTTCTGGTTTCATGTACCCTTAGATGTGTTTACTCGGGAAAAAAGATTGTTATGCTAATATAGTTTATCACTGGATGAGCCAATTTAATGATTTCGATTGCAGGTGACTTGATATTGTTACCTTTTACAGCTTCTAAAGATTTACATTCCCTTGTGCAAGTAAAACATTATAATCTTGGCATAGAGAGAATTACATTCCACTACTACTTTGCTGAACCTTGTATTCTACGAGGCTAGATAACTTTCTGATGGCACTTTTTGTTTCTGCCATTATTATGGTACTAATTTGAATTTTCCCATAAAATACTTGAACAGCTTGTTGGATGTGAGATAACCTCTGTGTCAGCTACGACGTCTCATGTAGATATGAGTCTTCCTCCACCAGACAGCATCTCCTCTTTATTGTGAGTTCTAATACTTGGAATTAATGTGGCAAAAAAAACATTTTATTTTCTCAGATAGAATTTTGAGTCTAATGTTAGAATGCGTTATTTCTTCAGTCAATTGGAGAATGGGTGTTCTGGGGTGTTTGTAATGGTTGTATCCTCAAGATCACCCAAGGCATGTGCTTCTTAATTTTTTACAAACTTATTTATAATTTCATTGTTCTTCATCCACTCAAGTGCTGTTTTGCACCTCTAGATTATCTGGCGAGTTGTTGGCTTAAATGGTACACTGCAAGTTGAGCGCGGAAATAAAGAAGGAAAACATGGGTACCTGGTAATTTTGAAAGTGAAATCTCTCTTGTACTCCTCTTAAGTATAGAACTTCTTTATTATGCTTATAAAACCAGCTCTGGTTTCTCAAGATATTAGAAAATGATATATGGATCCTTCTGTCCTTATTTGTGTTGATTATTAATATTTTCCTGATCTCATGATGCTATTGTAGGTTTCCCTTATCAATACTGATGGTCAAAGCAGGGTGTCATTCTTCCCTTTCAGTGGGGTCACCGAAGAGCTAAAGGCCTTTATACATGACATTTCACAGGCTTCCCTTGAGGTATTATAAAAGATTTAACACGAGCATTTACTCTACTCATGTGCCCTTTTTAATATTCAAAAACTAAATATGTATTTGGTTTAGGGTAGCTGTTCTGCAAGCAATATATAGAAAGTTGACCAATTAAGACAGGTTGACTAGCTTGATGATGTCTTCCACAAACCGATCATTAGCTTTGCACGTTCTGTGAATAGGGTTGGTAATGGGAATATCGCAGGCACATTTACACTCATTTGGAACCCCATTTTGACCCATAAGGTTAATCTATTAGGTTTATGGTCTATTAGAGCATATACGTCAATTTTTCTCCCGTATTTCGATGTGAGACTTTATTATCACGTAGTATCTCCACAAATAGATGGGCGAAGCAAGCATACTTACAGTTGTTCTTTTCCACCTTGATTCATCCATTTTACTGTGTGATTATCTCATTATAGGATATCATGACATTTGCATAAGAAAAACAATATTTTGGTTTATTACTTGTGCATAAATGCGTTTTGTCCTTTTGATGTTTGACATTATTTCCAACAATCTCTTCCCTATTTTTTACTCCACATAGTTTGATCAAGCCTTTAAAAATATCTTACTAAAAATTTAGAAAGTCTAAACCTTTAGTCATCCTCATGTTCGTTAGGCTATAACATAGAGACGGTACAATTAACTCCATCTCTTTTAATCTTTTTTCTTATTTTGTTTCGGTACTTGTTACAGAAGAATAGTTGCTATGAAGCCGAACCTCGCAGCTCTTTCATCGAAGGTGCCCGAGATATTGCTATTCTAGAGGCAATGCTAGAGTCTGGAATGAAGCAAGGAGCCCCGGTCGAAGTGAAAAGAATTTAGCTTTATTTTGGCATCTCTCTGCTCTGGCAGCAGTTGTGATATTACAACTTTGCAGCACTTTCAAGGGTAGATTCTATTTCCACTTTTAGAAGAGCAGCTGTAGCATCATTCAAGGCCTTTCCAAATGGCATAGTTTTCTGATCACTAGAGTGTTTGTGCAAGTTCACGCCAACACATGGTCTAAGATTATTGTAAAGGGGAAGCTTGCTAAATCTATCCATGATAAAATTAATGATTTTATGCTTTTTATATTCAGCTGATGTTATTGACAGTCTATAATATATACTTCAAATTATTTGGAAAATGTAGCAGCAGATATTGAAGTCTATGCAGAGCCACATTTTGCTTTCATGGGTGTTATTCTATTTTGTGTATGTATATCCAGCTCCATTTAATTACATCTATTGCCAACCAGAATCTTTTACGTTTAATGCTTTGTGATTGTAATTTTTAGTTTTAACTGACAAAATCTTTTACATTCAATGCTTTGTGGTATAAAATTGTTTTTTATTGTGAGTTTGAACTCACTCAAGTTCTTTGCTATGGCAAAACTCGGTGATATCATCCGAGTCAATGCTGGAGCTTTTGAATTTGAAGTCTAAAGTATATCCACTCCTGATATGTGAGATGATCAGGAGATATCTGTACTTGTGGATATAGAAAAGTATATGTGAGATGTTCTTGAATCTTGGTAATTGCCATGTTTTTGTTTTCTTATGCAGAATTTGGACATTTCAAAGAACAATTATTTATGTGAGCAGTGAGATGTTTTTTGTTTTATGGATATCTTAATTTTTTTTAAGTAGTTTATATTATTCATATTTGTATTTATTTTGAGTTTGTTTATTTGTGTAGAGAGATCAATTATTTATGTGAGCAGTGAGATGTTTTTTGTATGATCACTGATATGGTATCATTGATTGATTAAGTTGCCTGGTGATGTAGTGGAGGAGTTGGATAAAGAGAAAGCTGAAGGTGCTTCTACGGGTGATCCTAATACAACTGATAGAAGGAACAAAAAGCTCAACCGCCAAGATGTGCTCGTTGAAATTGTGGAAAAAATGCATGATAGTGCCCAGCTCCTTCGACTTATGACCCAAAGGATTGACTATGATCAGGACTTGGCCAAATCGCACAGAGATGTGTATGGTATTATTGGTATCATTGACATTTTCAAATGTAATACACTTTCAACATTTCAAATAATAATAATAATAATAATTTTTAAGTAATTACCATTTTGTAATTTTTGAGAGTACAGTTATTCGATTGTAACAAAAAAAATTTCGATAAAATTGAACCCTAGTACAGTAACCAAAAAGTGTATTACATTTTACTACAGATTCTCGTGAGAGTAGACCCTACGTGCCACCTCAGTGCCACGTGAATTTTGTTAGTCTACTAAGCATTTCCGTTTAGTTTTTGAACGAAAATTAAAATTAATGACCATTTTATAATATTTGAGAGTACAATTATTCGATTGTAATAAAAAAAATTTCGGTAACCACAATAAAAACCGAACTCTAGTACAGTGTGTCAGTGACCAAAACATTATTTATCCCATTTTGATGTGCTGTCCATCTTTTTGCAATATATGGTAATTTATATTCACCCCAAAAAAAGAAAAAAAATACAATTCAAAAGTTTGTCCACTTGCTAAAAATACACATACACTAGTCCTAACAAGATGACATTGTTGAACATACACCAGTCATAACAAGGAAACAAGGACTGAAACATTCATCATATGCAAATCCCAATGACAAGGCGAGGTGTATCTTATGACCCTCACGCTCGAAATACCACACTTAGCCAGGTCCAACTTTAGGAATGTCGTAATGTTCACTCATATTTGCTAGATACTGGTTGAAATCCGAAATCCGGTCACGGTGTGATTTATTAGCTGTTTTGGCCAGCTTATGAACATCAATTCTCTGCCTTTGCTCCATATAGCGTCTCTCAGCTGGGGTGAGATGCTCGATGTGGGGAGCACCATTTTTCTCTCCACTTGATTTGTTGCCATCATCGATATCTTCCTGGTCCAGATCAATTAAATCTGTACTTCCACCTACATCAGGGGTACCATACTAGGATTTAGAGAGTAACAAGTAAAGGCATGAAGACAATGTATGATGAAATATCTAAGGTTTATCCAAAAGAAAAGGGATCATAGGAGATGCAAACCCTAATTTTATGTCGTCCCTCGGAAAAAGAAAAGGGATCATAATTTTATTAAATCATGTCTCAGTGAGAAGAAACAACTTTGTCTCTGGTCTCTCCAAAGAGAGAAAGAAACCCAAGGTGTCATAACTATGAACTCGCATATATTAGTATGTCCGGAAAATGAGTTAGAAATATGTTTGGAGAAAACATATATTATAGAAATTAATGTTACAGATGATCAATCATAAGTCCCTAGCCTATCCTAAGGACCTCAGCTAAGGCCAAAAATCCCAAGACCAATGGCATCTACCAACTAAAACCAAAAAGTTGCAGGTTCCCTTTATTTATGTAACTGAACAAAATAGTACACAGAAGCTTAAACAATCCAAGAGTCAGACCCCAAAGAGAACCTTGAGAGAGAATTTATTTCCTATTACATGGATAAATTTTCATTGTGCAGAAGCTAGGGATTTTGATTAAGATATGCATGACTTATGCCCTTCTCAATCAACCAGCAGAAGTTTAAGTGCATAACCCAATAATAGTAGTGTCACCTGGTTCCTTCTTACGGTATAGTGACGCAGCACGTCAATTTGCCTAGCTAATACGCAGTACGCTGGGGTAGGCTTAGTCAGTTCAATATTTAGGTTCATGGTTCGTTTCTTCGGGATGCTTCGGCACATTATGTACATAACTTGTCCCTTTTAATTGGTTGAGGATATACCTTCTTGATTCTATGTTTTTTTTTTTCAGTTCAATAAAAATATTTGTATTATGTTAAACCAAATTTCTTTTAACTGGTTGAGGGTATTTTAGTTTACCGTAGAAAGTCACTCATAAGTCACTCATAGGTAGCTATTTTAAAATAGTAAAGAAACATTTAAAATATAAAAAGATATAACACTGTATTGTATTTTATTCTAATAATCAATAAAAGTAATTAATTAAACATACGAAGTATATTTTACAGTCTTTCTTGGATCCGATCCGGTTACTATGAAATTAACTTCATGGTAAGTTGGTCAATTGACCAATACAGATCACCTCCCGCTGATCTCCCGACTACGTGTCGACACTGTATTGGTCAAGTTAACCACTCCCGTCTTTCTTTCTTTTTTCCAGCTGACTTTTGGGTTCAGGTAGCGCAGATGTCAAAATTTCTTTAACAAATTTTTTTGACGAAATCTGAACTTGTGTCAATGGCACCTATGGTGACTGCTGTTGTGAAACGGTAGAATTGTAATGAAATTTAATTGGGTTCGTAATTAACAGTAATGTATATGACAAAGAGTGAAACATGAAAGAATAACAATCTGACCAAGTTTTGATCTACTGTGAACAGGGGTTGTGGTTTTTGAATTGGTGTAGGATTTGTTTAAGATGAAAAGTAGTAATGGTTGAAAACAAATAATTCTAGGTTTGTGCTAGAAAAAAAATAGAGAGGATGAAAAAGTTAGAAAAAGTTAAATTGATATCTATCTCAGTAAATAATTGGCCACACCCTGCAAGATATTTCGAGGTCAGTTCGCAGAATTCTTCGCTTCCAAAGAAGAGATAACTCACAATATATAAATTCTCAATAATCAATAATGCTAGTCTGAAAAATACAAAGAGAGTTTGTTCTTTGTTAGAGACTATATACACAATAACTATTCTATCATCATCTCTTAACTTTCTTACCCAGTAAGCCAGTATCCCAAGACTTCCCACCATCATAAAACTTCCTAAAAAACTTCCGTCTACTAACATAACGAAATAAATATTAGATAAAATCCTAATAATACGCAACTTAATCAAATACCATAATAAAATTGCATTATAATTTTATCCCCAATATAATGCTATAACATATAGTAGAATATTAAGCTCCCATATTTCTTTGGTCCAATCAATCCATGCAGGCATATCTAATCTAATAAGGTATAATAAAGGTTCCACACACTTCAAAGAACAAAAACAAAATACAACTTACCTGCTGAAAGCTCATTATCTGTAACCTTCGAAATTTGATCACTCATAAGTTTGCTATGTTTCTTTTTCTTCTTCATACCACCAGCCTTCACAACTAATGCTTTTCCCTTCAGTTTCAGCTTACCGCCAACAACATTCTCATATGCAGACATATTCCCTGTCAAAATTATGACTAATGTCAAAAAACCAACCAAATATATTTCTTAAAAGTTATTTTCTTAAAAAAAAATTTATAATATAAGTACAAGTCCTTAATATAATTAATAATCTTTTGCAGATGTATCTTTTTCCTAAAAGTTTTAGATTGTGTTACTAGTTTAGCTACAAAAATACAGAGAGATGGGTAATAAAAGCAGGAAAAAAGAGAAAATTGGGACTGATGAACCCCAAGTAAACGAAAGTCATATCAAAGAAAACAAAAACCCTATTTCAGTTAAAGCAATTTGACAAAAAGAAAAACCTGCATAAGAAGGTTAAATGATGATAGGATGTTAAACCAATTTGAAAAACAATGCATATGATGATAGGATGTTAAACGAAGAAAACTGAACAGAAGAAAACCTGAAACGCTTTTTGATTGAACAGATCGGGAAGAGGAAGAAGAAGAAAAAAACCTGAAACCCTTTTTGATTGAACGATCGGGAAGATGATGAGGAAGAAGGGGAAGAAGAAAGAAAACCTGAAACCCTTTATGATTTGGGAAGAGGAACAGGAAGAAAACTTGAAACCCTTTTTGTTTATAGCTGAATAGAGCTCTCAATCGATCAATTTATTTGATTTGGTCTGAATGGGTAAGTTACACGAGCTAAATGATTAAATCAGATTTAATGAAATAAAAAAATTAAAAAATTAAAAGAAAATATTAACTCTTTCCTAAAATCGCTTATTTAAATAATGTTTTTAGAGATAAAGGCGAAATTAAGATAATGATTGGAAAATATTAAATATAATATTGATTATCTATAATCTGCTTAAATCATTAATTTATCATAACTTGAAAGAGTTTAAAATGTAAAAAAAAAAATAGGTAGAGTAATGAGAGGTAATTTTAAAAAAATTATCATTAATTCTTCTAGATTTAAACAAACGTCAATTAATTAGGGACAAATAAAAAAAATTCTAAAATGTCATTTAAATAGGGACGGAGGGAGTATTATATTAAGTAATATTAAATAAATTTACAAAAAATTTGAATTTTTTTGGAGGGGGTAAAATAATAAAGTTTTGTCATTCAGATGTTTCAGACATATAAATTATCAAACAACTTTTTTCATTCAGATTCAACTCATTCAGATTCAGATTTATTCAGTTTTTATCAAACACCCCCTTAGCCACCAAAGTTGCACGTTTTATTAAATACATGATTGAACTTTTAAAATTTTAAATTAACTCACTGAATTAATTTTTATTTTCAAATTGTATCATTCCGTTAAAAAAAATTCACCATTATATATATTTGAGTACTTCTAGGGGGATCGACTTTTTAAATAGGAGTAGTAATGATGACTGATTTTTTTAATTTTTTTTTTTGCTTTTGACTGAAATAATTAATGTGATTTATTAGAATGAAATTTTCTGAAATAATTTAGATGTCGTTTGAATACTGGCGTAAAAAATAGGGTTATCTGATTGTATAACTACATTTTTTGTTAATGTGTATTGAAAAAACACCTAAATCACTGTATTTTATAAAAATTTCAATTTCAATAAATCATATTAATTATTTTATAATCTAAAATAAAAAAAAAATAAAAAAAATAAAAAAAATTCCGGTTGGTCACTTCGGTCGAAAAATCCCGGTCTCCCTAGATTTCCTAGATTTTCTGTATATATTTATACCGTACACCCTTGTCTAATCTGTACACCCTTATCTAATCCGTGGAGTCCGAAGTATATATATTTATATGTGAGCATTACGTCATCTTTTTGCAGGTCAATAGGTCATAATAACATTATTTGATTCGTGTATCTCAATTCGATTATGATTGGGCCGACGTACCTTCCCGTATTCCAAAACCCCTTCTCCCCAGAAACCCTAGTTTTAATCCATTTTCCCCTTCTTTCCTTCATTCGAAATTGGAACTTTCCGGTGGTCTGTCGCCGGCCACCACACTCTTACAGCGAAAAGAGACGCTAAATCTTTCTCTTATCTACAAGCTGCTTAAACCTCCAGCTGCCTAGTTAACTGTTTATAGCTTCTTTATTTATCTGCAGTTCGTTTGCTGTGCTGCAAAAGTTTATGCCTGAGATGTTATGGAGATGGAAATTACTAAAGAAAACCTCTAACCAAATCATCAAAACTCGATCTTTCTCATCAATTCACAACATTTCTTCACCTATTTTGGATAATATGCCTTCAAAGTCTTTTGCTGCAAAACATAGTAAAGAAATCTCAGACAATTCAAAAATTGTTGTTCTCACTCCTCAGATTGTGGTATCCACCCTATTAAACTGCCCCTCTGATTTAGTTGCTCTGAGCTTTTTCTTGTGGTGTGCACGGCAACCTGATTATTTTCATGAACGTAGGGCATTTGATCACATGGTTGATGTGGTCAATCGCCTCACTCAACGGTTTAAAACAGTGGAAGGAATAATTGGGCAATTAGAAAGTGTTGGATTTGTTACAAAGCCACAGACTTTACTGCTTTTGTTGAGGATTTACTGGCGTGGTGGAAAGTATAGCTTGGTTTTTGAGACGTTTGAAGAAATGATCAAGTATGGTTACACGCCGAATACATTTGCTCGGAATATTGTTCTGGACGTGTTATTCAAGATTGGTCGGGTCAATGAAGCCCTAGGCGTTTTGAAGGAGACCCAGGTGCCGAATTTCTTAAGCTTTAGCATAACAGTTTGTAACCTTTGCAGACTCAATGATCTAATCAATGTTCAGGATGTGCTTAGGAACATGTTAAGAAAGGGGTATTACCTTAATGCTGAAACGTTTTCGATGGTTTTGAATTGTTATTGCAAATTGGGTAGGTTATGGGTAGCATTACAACTATTGGGTTTGATGATAACTGTAGGTTTTTCCCCTTCTGTTCATATTTGGAGTATACTAATTGATGGGTTTTGTAAATCTGGCAGAATTGGTACTGCAAGTTACTTATTAGAGAAGATGTTTGATGCTTGGGGTTCATTACATGTAGTGACATGCACTTCTTTAATTAAAGGATTTATGGAAACTGGGAACCCTGACTGTGCATTAAGTATTCTATGTGATTTGGAATCTGAAGGATGTTCCCCTGATTTGGTTCTTTGCAATGTGTTAATAGATTGTCTATCTAAGATGGGGAGATATGATGATGCACTTGCTGTCTTTTTTAGTTTGCCAAAAAGAAAACTAACACCTGATTCTTATACTTTTTGTGCTATAATAACCAATGTCTCTTTGTCCAAACAGTTTGATCTTCTACCTTTATTAATCAGTGGGATCGATATACAAGCTGACTTAGTAGTGTGTAACTCCCTTCTAAATTATTTCTGCAAAGCTGGTTATCCATCTGGTGCTGTTGAGTTGTACAGTGACATGTTAGATAGAGGTTTTGTACCAGATAGGTATAGTTATGCTGGATTATTGAGTGGACTCTGTGGAGTTGGAAAAATTAGTCAGGCAGTTAATGTGTACCATGGAATCATCAGGAGCCATCATGGTCTTGATGCTCACATTGATGCTCACATCCATACTGTAATCATAAATGGGCTAATAAAGTCGGGACACTTTCATAGGTCGATCAAATTATTTAGGAAAGCTGCTGCAGAGAAATATCCATTGGATGTTGTATCATATACAGTTGCCATCAATGGTCTTCTTAGGGGTGGTAGATCTGGAGAGGCATATACTTTGTATGGAAAAATGAAAGAGGCTTGCATAGTTCCAAATGCACATACATTTAAGGTTTTGCTATCTGGTTTCTGTAGGGTAAGAGATGTTGAAATGGTTAAACATATATTACGGGATATGGTGGATACAAGGACGGAGTTAGACTGGAAGATGTTTCAAATGGTATGGAGGCTCTCGTCTAGATTACACCAATTCCATTCTTTTTATAATCTCTTCATTGAGTTGTGGGATTCAGGGCTGATGTTTGACAAGGCCATATGTGTACTGACTGATGAACTTACACGTAGTGTAAATTTAGGTGATTCACATTTGTCCTTGTTGAAATCTAATATTGAGGATGCTAAAGATTTTGGCATGTTCATCTCTGAAGGTGTTCCTGACGTGGCGGCTTCTGTGGGTTGAGATTTTTTGGTGGAAAAATCTATGTTTTCATCTTAGAATACTCTGCACAAACATACTGAGCTCAATACCACCTATGCTTTGGCTGGACCCCTTGAAGGTAAGTTTTATATCTTTTAGCTTATTAGAGGGAATTGAAGAAGTATGGAAACTTATGGCTATGGGCATTCAATTTTTTTAGATAATCTTTATTTTTCATTTCTTTAATAAGTTAATTTTCTTCAATTGTTGCTTGCTGAAAAGATGAACTAAATTATACCTAGGTCTGGTTTATCCTTCCAGGCTTGTAAAGCTATTATCATCTTGTAGGGCTGTGATCAAGTCGAACTGGGTTCGTAGCGTGCTGTTCTTGCTCATCTAGCTAAATTGAAGAGCTATGATGAAAATGGATTTTGGCCCACTTCCCTCCTGACATAGCTTGAACAACTTTTAAACTTGATTTTATTCGTACCGTAATTCGTGTAGCTTGCTTTTTCTATATTAGAGCTCATGAGCTTACTGAGTTTTGGTTCAAGCTAACACAAGATATTCCCATGACTGAGCTGAGTTTAAAAATGACATATGGTTTCAAGTGAGCCTTTGATGGAGATGATCAAGAATTAAGCTTGACTTACTTGATGCTTATGCCAGACCTATTGGCCCTTAGTGCTGCGCGCACGTGCTAAATATATATACATCTTCGGATTTGGTATGTGTATATTGTTTGAGGGGGATACTCTGCCCTTTTATTGCATTTGGTTTTAGCTGCGTTAACGCATAAGTTTTTTTGGTTTTGCCCTACAGGTGGATGCTATATTCGTAGGAACAAAGAGAGTAGTAGCTATGAGGAAGTCTATGGACCATCCATCTCCTCACGCACAGTTTACTAATTGCAACGGCCTCTACATGTAAAAGAAGAAGAAAGAAAAAGAAACGAAAGAAAAATTAAGTTCTCCACAAATTAAGGAGTTTGTGATATTATGATAAAGTAATTGATTAATTTAAGCAGCCTAATGCACGATGTAATTATATTGTAATAATGCGATGGAACTGTACTATGTTGACAACTCAATTTCAAGTCATGAAAATAGAATTTATTGTCAAATTTTGACAAAATTTCGGTCCTAATTTTAAAAATTAGTATTGAATTACCAAACATATCATTTAGAACTGTGTCGCCGATTTAGATGAGAAATTTTAAAAGAAGATGAAGAATGTCTTAAGGAGGAAGAAGATGGACTTTCTGTTGGAGGAAACACACGGCTGTTGGTGCAACCCTCCTGTAAGATTTACCTTTCTCTGATTGTGTGAGTATTATTACAGTAGTGAGCAGATAAATGTTGTTCTGTTGGGTTGTAAGTTCTTTAATAATAATTTTAAAGCATGATCAAAAACTTTCTATGTTTGTCCTCTTCTTCACATTGTAAGGTTCTTTTGTAGAGTTTTGTTCTATACCATTGTAAATGTGGATGATTGACTGCTTTCGTGTCTTAGCTATTGTAGAATTGTAGACCTAAGATTATTTTTAATAAGCTTTTTAGAGCTTTTAATGATTTTTTCTATTTTTAGGGGCATTACTTGTTTTTTGTTCTCCTACTAATCTTGATGTGTTTTGCATCACTTCAATTTTTTTTTTGGCCTTTGTACCATTGTATGTTGGTATTTTTATTTAGGACAATTATAGATTTAGAATTTTGGGTTTTTAAGTAACAAATACATAGCACTTCTTGTTGATTGGTTCATGCTGCATTGGATTTTCATTCTAGCCGCCTTTCTCTTCATGTTGCCTGTTGGTCAGCTAAAGATGATTGTATAGCTGCTACTTATAACTATTGATCCTTCTTTCATATGTGGGTTGTTTAACGATCTGATTGTAGATGCCTCTTTTCAAATATTGATTCATTACTTTTACCGAAAATACTGGTAGATGATTGTTGAGAGGTTTTCAGTGATGGAAATAAATTGTTTAGAAGTTTCATTTAGGTGTTATTCAATTTCAAGGTGTAAATTATATATTTTTTCTTCTGCGGGTATTGAGGGGAAGATGAGGGATTACCAACTTGTTGGGTTAAATTGGCTTGTACACTTATATGAGAATGGTATAAACGGAATTCTTGCAGATGAAATGATATGTTCTTAAATTGTGACACTTTAATATCCTTGTCCTACCAGTGAATCAGTTATGTTTTATGTGTCGTCATACACATTAATCAATTAATTTAACAATTATCACTTGATGTTATTGTTGTTTTCCAGGGGCTTGGTAAAACGTTGCAAACCATCTCCTTACTTGGTTATTTGCACGAATTTAGAGGAATAACTGGTCCTTACATGGTTGTTACTCCGAAATCTACTCTCGACAATTGGATGAATGATATTAGGCGATTTTTCCCTGTTTTACGCGCAGTCGAATTTCTTGGAAATCCTGAAGAACGAGTAAGTTTTTTCTCATCTGCTTGTCTAAGTATCTTCTCTCCCCCCACCCTGCAATACCCCTTATTTATGGTTATTCGATCAGTTAATCAATACATAATCCTTCTGAGTTACATACGTGAAGAATTACTAGTTACTGGGAAGTTTGATGTTTGTGTCACCAGTTTTGAAATGGCCATCAAAGAGAAGACTGCCTTACGCTGCTTTAGTTGGCGGTATATTATAATTGATGAGGCTCATAGAATCAAGATTGATGATTCACTTCTCTCAAAAATCATGATTCTATACTTTATTGGCATGCACACTTGACTGGTTGCGTGTTAGGGGTAAGTTTGTGTTTGCTGTCGATTAAAAAAAATGAAAAAGAAAAACATGAAGTGGTGTTTGGATTAAGCCACACCCCTAATTTCCCAATAATTAAAACTTTTAATGTGTATTATTTTATGTTGCATTAGCAATATATCTTCAACTTTTTCTTCATTTAACCTTTATTGATATTAATATGCAGAACAATCTTCATGAACTCTGGTCTCTTCTGAACTTTCTACTTCCAGAGATTTTTAGCTCAGCAGAAACTTTCGATGAATGGTTTGCAATTTCTGGTGAAAACGACCAGGAGGAGGTTGTTCAACAGCTTCACACAGCTTCACAAGGTAAAGTTATATTCTCCTTTTATTTGCACTTTAGCTTGTTTGATATTGTATTTTCAGCTAATAAAATATTTTACTTTGTTTCTGCCACATTTAGGTCCTCCGACCATTCCTTTTGCGAAGGTTGAAGTCATATGTTGAGAAAGGTTTGCCGCCGAAAAAGGAAACTATACTCAAAGTTGGTATGTCCCAAATGCAGAAGCAGTATTATAAGGCTTTATTGCAGAAAGATCTCGAGGTTGTAAATGCTGGTGGAGAGTGCAAGCACCTTTTGAATATAGCAATGCAACTACGTAAATGTTGCAATCACCCATATCTTTTCCAAGGTGTTGGACCTGGCCCTCCATATACCACAGGAGACCATCTCGTAACAAATGCTGGTAAGTTGTAAGGCTTTGCTTTTAATAAATACCTAGTTTTTTTTTATCAATAATGGTTAAAGTTTGCACTTCACAATAAATTTGTTTGTTGCAGGAAAAATGGTTCTGCTGGATAAGTTACTTCCGAAACTGAAGGAGAGTGATTCAAGGGTTCTAATATTTTCACAGGTTTATTTTTCTTTTTAACTTTTGATTAAAGATCACTAGTGTATTGAAATATTCATTGTGATATTTTGGAACCACTATATTTCTATAATGGTTTTGGATTATCTATTATTTCAATTTTGTGGATTTTTATTATGTGCTTCAAATAATTTAGATGACAAGACTGCTTGACATCCTGGAAGACTACTTAATGTATCGTGGATATTTGTATTGTCGGATTGATGGAAATACTGGCGGTGAAGATCGTGATGCTTCTATTGATGCCTTCAATAAGCCAGGGAGAGAGAAATTTGTTTTCTTATTATCAACTAGAGCTGGAGGACTTGGAATTAAACTTGCAACTGCAGATATTGTTATTCTATATGACAGTGACTGGTGAGTTCCTTTTACAAAAAAATTTATTTGCTTTCTCTCATCTTATGATGTTAGCATATTGTATATGATATATAACTCTGGTGAATCCCATCTTCACATTGCAGGAATCCTCAAGTTGATTTGCAGGCTCAGGACCGTGCTCACAGGATTGGGCAAAAAAAAGAAGTTCAAGTTTTCCGTTTCTGCACTGAGGTTCTGCTATTTCCTAGTATACGTCTTGTCTATTAGGAGGTTTTATGCATTAATATGGTGCTACTTTCTAATTCCATGAACACTATACCATTGAGGAGAAGGTTATTGAAAGAGCTTATAAAAAACTTGAACTTGATGCATTAGTTATCCAACAAGGACGACGACTAGCTGAGAAAAAGAGTAAGTGGTTTTTGTGTTGGTATCTTTGCCATTGTAGATTTATTAGTAATACTCGTGAATAATGTATCTTTTGCCTTTTACGGTTGTGCAACTGTTAACAAAGATGAGCTATTGCAAATGGTTAGGTTTGGTGCTGAAATGGTTTTCAGTTCCAAGGATAGCACAATCACAGATGAAGATATAGACAGGATTATTGCTAAAGGAGAAGAGGCAACAGCGGAGCTCGATGCCAAGATGAAGAAATTTCAATGTTCTAAAAGGCGCTAGGCGGGCGGCCAAGCGCCTAGGGGGCCTAAGCGGGGTCTGAGCGAGATTTTTTATTTTAAGCCAATTTTAATATTTTATCTTACATTTATCCAAACAAAACAATAATATAAAGAAAAACAATCTATAATAAAGATAATAAAGGTCTTTGCTTAAAGTTCAAACACATATCCATATTGCTAATGTCAAAGTTCAAACGCAAACATGCAATTGTTCAAAGTTCAAACATATTTTTAACGTATTAGTTTTATTCATAAACAAGATTGCTATTAAATAATAAAATTTAAAATTTCAAGAATTTAATTCAATATTAAAACTTAAGAAACTAAACATAAATTTAAGAATTAAATTGAATTAAACTAAATATTACAAATGTATCATTTATATAATTTAAAGTTGGTACAAATTCAAAAATTATAACTATAATAAAATTATATATTTTGACTTGATATTGTTCACTTCTTGTTGTTGTGATTTGATATGCTACAACATGTATTAGAAAAATAAAAATATCAAGATCTGGTTTGGGTAGTTACTAAAATAAAAAAACCTCTCCGCCTAAACTCTACCTAAGCCCCGCCTAATTTTGTGGAGGGATTTTTTTGCCGCCTTGGGCCTAGGTGAGGCGTCGAGGGCCCTAGCGCCTAGGCGAGGCGCCAAGGTGGGCCTAGGGCCTAGGCGGGGCGCCAAGGGGGGGCCTAGCGCCTAGGCGGACCTAGACGGGGATTTTTAGAACAATGAGAAATTTACTGAAGATGCCATTAAATTAAAAATGGACGATAATATGTGTATTTGTTGTTGTTTACTAAATTTCCATATGCATTATGTGGTTTACTTTTCAGCATGGATCAACACTAAATGTAATTGTCTGGCTCTGTGCAGTTGCAGAATTGTATGATTTTGATGTTGAAAAGGTAATAGCACTTTCCTGTGTGTTCTTTGAGGAATTTGGGCCTTTATTAGTCTTTGCTCCAAACTTGAGTAAGGATGATGCTATTAGTGTGCTTAATTCTTTGTGGTGATAGGAAGAGAACAGGGTTTACTTCAAGAAGATTGCTAGTGATAATTGGTTCGAACCACCAAAAAGAGAGAGGAAGAACAAGTAATTGTTATTTTCAATTAAATTTTCAGATATTTTTAATTCTTATGTTATGTTTACTTGAGATATGAATTTTCTTTTCTTTGTTACCAGTTACTCAGAATCTGAATACTTCAAGCAAGCAATGCGCCAAAGTGGTCCAGCAAGGCCAAAAGAGCCTCGAATTCCTCGCATGCCTCAATTGTAAGCATTACATAAAATTGTTTGCTTTTTCATTTTTGGACTTGGAGCAATTGTATTCTATTTTCTTAATATATTTTACCCTTTTTTGTCTCATATCTTCTTGGGCCAAATCTATTTTCTCACCTTTCCCCCCTGGTGTCTCTTGTATTAGGTATGACTTCCAGTTCTTCAATACACAAAGGCTTAGGTTGTGTTTGATAAACCTGAGAATTAAGATCTGCATGATTATGATGTCTTAATAAATTAGATCATCTGAATGGTTATGAGGTCTGAATCTAAAAAATTGTTTGATAACTAAAAAGTAAGTTATCTCTTAATGACACTATTTTACCATTTTAAAGGATAAAATTTTATTTAATAATTTTAAATTTTAAATTTAATAAAAATGAGTGCATAATATTGTTGAATATATTTATATAAAAAAATATTATCAAAAAAATTTCATTAAGAGGCACCTCTTAATTATTAAGATTTCATTTTCTGTCTTACCGATTAAGAGGCATTCAGAGATAACAAAAAAAAACAAACAGCATCATGCCTCTTAGCGAATAAGAGGCAGTCCATTAAGAGACAATCAAATGTAAACAAACAGCACCTTAGTGAGCTTTATGAAAAAGAAGTTCGCTATCTAATGGTGGGTAATATACTGTCTTTACTTAGTTTTTTCTTGTGATTATCACATAGCTATAACGTTCAATATTTTTATGTGCAAAATTCTCCACATTTGGATGATAATTTCTTCTTCTTTTTTTTGGTAGCAAGCACATCAGAAGAATCAGTTAAAAGACTCGATTGACGTTGATGAACCTGAAGGTTTGTTAGTTTCTATGTTTGTTGGTTTGATTTTAAGTGACCATTTTTTTGTGATAAAATTGGAATTGCGTGTTGATTAGATAGAGTTCGGAGATCCTTTGACTGCCAAGGAGCAGGAAGAGAAGGAGCAGTTGTTGGAAGAGGTGAGCTAGGTGTCTTATTCTGTAATTGGATGTTATAATGTGACTATTTTTTTTTTTAATCTTAACTTTTCATGAATTGTAGGGTTTTTCAACATGGAGTAGGAAAGACTTCAATACTTTTATTAGGGCATGTGAGAAGTGTGGTCGTAATGATGTGAAGGTATTGCGTCTGAAATTGAAGGAAAATCAGAGGAGGAAGTTGAAAGATATGTAAAAGTATTTAAAGAAAGATACAAAGAGTTAAATGGTAAGCGAGTTGTCACATGCTGTTCTATCTAATGCAGTTGTAAATAGTGTAGAAATAAATATATGTTTTTTTGCTGTAGTCTGAAGTCACATTAGTATGGCTAGGACCTTTTTCCTGGGTTTGATGGTGAGAAGAAATAGAAAAGTAAGGAAATGATTGGTAGCTTAGGCTTTCTATAGCATTGGTATTTTTAATGTGAGCTGTTATTAGGAGCCATTAAACTACATCTTTTTGCTACTTTTTTTTTGTTTTGTTTTTTGTTCCTCTCTTTTCCCCTTCCTTCCTTTCTTTTATTTTCATTTTACCTTTATATATATATATATAGATGTATATATTTACTTTAATACATATGTTTTTTTTAAAGTTTAATTTCTTTTAATCTTTTTACTTAACACTTTCATGTGGGATTCATTTTCAGCTACCCTAACTTACTTGGGAATAAAAAGCGTCGACTTAACTTGAGCTTAGTAGGAAAAAGTTAATTGGACATCCATCACACTTTTCGGATAGTAATTACTGAATAGTCTGAATTCTAATTAGATAATCTAAAGCTTTTGGGAAGAAATTGGACCGTTATAAGAATTCTTGGCTGGAATTGAAGATCTTGTATGGCCAGAACAAAGGAAAGTTGTATAATGAAGAATGTGATCGTTTTATGGTGAGATTGTCGAAGGACTTTAATTTCTTTGAGCCATTATGTTTAATTTTGGATGTGCGATATCATAACCTGTTGTACAGATATGCATGGTTCACAAACTTAGGTACGGGAATTGGGATGAGTTGAAAGCAGCATTTCTTACTTCACCTTTGTTCTGCTTTGATTGGTTTGTTAAGTCTCGTACTACTCAGGAGCTTGCAAGATGTGATACACTCATTCATTTGGTGGAGAAGGAAAACCAAGAATTCGATAAGATGGAGAGACAGGCACGTAAAGAGAAGAAGCTTGCTAAGGTTAGATGACAAATGCCCCTAACTCCAATCCCCATAGCATATCTCCCATGAACTATTGTATTTTAGGTAGTAGATTTTCTGTTACTTTTGCTCATTCGTTGTGATGTTTCTTGCTTGTTCCTGTCATTACTTTTATTTAATATTTCTGTTAGTAATTAGTAGTTTAGGTTAGGACATTTTTTTGAGTTCTCTGCAACTGCCGAATCCATTTATACTGAGCAAATTATTTTTTCCTCACTGCCTTTCTAGAGCATGAAGTCGTCAAAGCGTTCATTGGCAAGGCAGGCTGCCGAGAGTACCCCTCCTCCCACTATGAAGAAGAGGAAACAACTATTGATGGATTATTATGTGAGCTCGGTATGTTTTTTCTTCTTTTCCAAGTATAAAGTATCTATTTTGGTATGCTATGACTGTTGCTTCTCTGATATGGGTTGTCTGTTGCTGATTTTGGTTTTTGTAGGGAAAGAAGAGGAAATGAGACTGAAAAAAATTATTATTTCCCCTTTTTTGCTAGAAGTAACATTATGAAGGGTTGTTTTGGTTTTGTATTAGGGTTTACAACTTGCCATTATTCATCCAGGCATGGGAAATCTGTTAATTTTGTGCTAGAAAAAGCGACATGTAGTATGACAATTAGTGTTGCAGTTGTATGGATGAAATACAGAATACCGCTGACGGATTATTAAGTAGCAGATCTGTAGTGCTACATTTGGATTAGAGTAATGAAGGTAAGAATGAAATGACTCATTCCTATATAATGAAAAGTTGTGATTGAAATTTATTGAATCATTATTTTTAGAGTAATGTTACAGATACAAACTATTTTACAAACTACTGACGTGGCATACTCCACTTCAGCGTATTGATCAACAAATTATTTCAATGTAATCTTTGGGCCTACACAATATATTGAGGTGGAGTTTATGCCACATCAGCAGTTTATAAAATAGTTTGTCTCTAGCATTAGAATAAGTCTAGCCGGACAGGATTATTGGACCGACTTTTTGGACCGGTTGCAATTTTTTTATTTTTTTATTTATTTATTGCGACTCTAAAAAAATGTATAGTATTTATTCCAATAGAAATTTTTATAAAATATAGTGTTTTAGGTGTAATTTGGATACATATACAAATACATGGTTATACAGTTGTATAACCCTGTATTTGTATATGTATCCAAATTACACCTAAAACACTATATTGTATAACCCTGTATTTGTATATGTATCCAAATTACACCTAAAACACTATATTTTGTAAAAATTCTTGTTGGAATAAATAATATACATTTTTTGAGTCACAATAAATAAATAAAAAAAATTGCAATCGGTTGTATAACTCTGTATTTGTATATGTATCCAAATTATACCTAAAACACTATATTTTGTAAAAATTCATGTGGGAATAAATACTATACATTTTTTGAGAGTCACAATAAATAAAAAATAAAATAAAAAATAAAATTGCAACCGGTCCAATTTTCCTGTCCCATTCCCCTGTCTGCGTAGCATTACTCCTTGCATTATTCTTATTTTTTATTTCTCACAAATTTATGAATTTTATTCGTTGAGGGATGGAGGGGATAAAATAATTCATTCCGATTAGAACGGAATGAATCATTTCACTCTCTATTCCATTCATTCAATACAAACTTAACATAAAAGTAAATAATTTGGACAAAAGTCCAAAAATACCCCCGAGTCCCAACTGCATTAGTCTGTTTAGTCAAAGTTGGGCTAATCTGATGGTTGATTACTACGTCAATATAATGTAGAATCAATATTTGGTGATCTACTAATTTTTTTCGATGTGTTTAGTTTGTTTAAGAGTATGAAGTAAATCTCGTTAAATTGCAATAAAAGGTTGTTCATCAGTATTGTTTCCTGGAATACTAGAACATCAACTTTGACCGGAGGTAAAGTAATTAAAACATTCGATTATAACCGAATTGAATTAGCTATTCGGTTATAACCGAAAACTAAAATTTATATAATTTTGGTATCCGAACAAGTAACCGAATTATCCAATAATCGAATTATCGATTTATCGAATTACCGAATTTATTATTCGGTTGTTTGGGTAATAACCGAAATTAAGAAATATATTTATAAGTATTCTAACCACACTGATTCTGGCGTGAATACTGAAAGCGTGCGTGAATACTGAAACAAACCAAACGCATTTAGAACCAACTTCATACATGAATTGAAACCAAAAAATCCCCAAATTCATAGTTGAAACCAAAAATCTCAACTGCAGAAAACCAATTGAAACCCATTAGAACCCCAAATTCATACATGAAACCCATTTAGAACCCCAAATTAATTCATACATGAATTGAAACCAAAAATCCCAATAGCAGAAAACACCAATTGAAACCCATCTAGAACCCCAAATTCATACATGAAACCAAAAACCCCAAACTGTAGAAAACTAATTCATACATGAGTTGAAACCATAAGCACCATAAGCAGAAGTAAGCAACCAAACAGGATACGTCAGAGGCTCGGAGTCGTCCAGACTTTGGTCTGCTGTTCAGAGGTCGATCGACTTGCGAGATTTGGGGCTTAGAGATCTAAGAGACTGAGAGATTAGAGATCGAAATATGAGAGATTAGAGATGAGATCGAGAAATTAGAGATGAACCGATGAGTGATGAGCGAGATATGAGAGGTCTGACCTGAGAGATAAGAGATGGAGAGTTAATATTGAAGTGAATACTGATTACCGAATAGCCTTAATTTTTTAAATATTCTATTCGGTTATTCGGGGAATTTATTTCGGTTCGATTCGGTTATATACGATTTTTGCTCAGTCCTAATTAAAACAACTCTAAATATTATGTTTGCGGATTTTTGTGAGAGGGGGAAGGAGGACTTGAAAGGTAAAGTTTATGAGATTTGACTTCCTTCCATTACACATTTTTTTTTATAATTTTATCCAATATATCAATTACTCCCTCAGTTCCAGGATAAAAGTCCTAGTAGACTTTTCACGCATATTAAGAAGAGAAATGAAATGACAAAATTGCCTATAATAATATGTCATTAATTATTTTCAATGTAGGTGATAGAGTAACTTTATAGCTATTCAATTCAAAATATTCTCTTTCCGTACTTATTAAATATGGAGAGAATTAGAATAAGAAAAGTATGAGATATTTAATGCTACGGGCATAATAGGAAAAAATATGTAAAAGTTAGATTATTAAAAGAAAGTGGACATTTAATATGGGATTACCCAAAATAGTAATAAGGACTTTTATCATGGGACGGAGGGAGTATTTGATTTTAATAATTTTGTTAATAATGATCAAAACATATTTATAGATTGTTGATGATATTATGATCAATTATACATAAAAAAGAATTATATTTAAAAAAAAGTCACCATTAATGGTCAAAGAAATTTTGATGAAAAATTTATATGTTCATCAAATGGTGAAAAAATTGTGAACTGAATATGCAGAATAAAGTATAGATTAAAAAGGAAAACAAAACAAAAATCACATTAAAATTTTTACGTGGTTCAACCCTTATCCTTTAGTGTAGTAGTTTAATCCATGTCCAATACCAATAAGTATTGAAGATTCTTTTTATTAAACTTAATACTCAATTAATTACAAATAAAAAGAACTCACTCTTCAAAGTAGCTTCACGCTACCAAGCCTCTCCTGGCTCAATGGTAATATAACTATTCATAAAGCTTTGGGTGCAAGAGAGGTCTTGGGATCCATTACTGCCCAAGGCAAAAAAAGTAGTTTCACACTGATGGACACCACTGCCCCTTTGCGCAACATTTTTCACCACTGAGAATTTAATATAAAAGATTTTGAATACAATGTACTTTGATTTTCCAGCCACTAAAAAATTATTAATAATAGCACTGACTTGCTGGAAATTGACTCTAATAACACTCAATGGAGATATCTCTGAATATTAACTTTTGAGTTTTCTGATATGTCCTTCAAGTGTAAGTATTCCCGTTTTTTAAAGAGGAAGATATATATATTAGCGCGGATCAGGTCCGGACTCCTGGATCTGATAAAAAACGGACCCTATTTTTTTTTTTTACTTTTTTTTTAAAAACAACTAATTTTTTTTTTTTAATATTTTATAGAACTGAAATTTTTTCATAGTACAATGTTTTGGGCGTGATTTGAATACTTATACCAAAAAATGGTGGTACGATCTGCATGCATTGTATATACATATTTTGTTATCGCACTCCAAATCACACCCAAAACATCAGATATGAAAAAAATTCAATTCCATAATTTTTTTTTGAATTTTTAGTTGTTTTTAAAAAAATGGTGGGATTTTGATCCGAGTCGAGAATCCGGACCCGATCAGACCTCTCTCTCTCTCTCTATATATATATATATATATATATATATATATATATATATATATAAAACGGCTATAAAGACTTTGTTAGCATGAACAAGTCAACCAATATTGTAAAGAGTTATGATATCTCATGATATTTAGCAACTAATTAATATTAACGGATATAAAAAGATTTGTTAGTAAAAAAATTTAACCAGCAGGTATATTGTGATGCCCCCAAATTTAAACACTCATATCTCGAATTTGGTTCGTCACGTGCTATCTCTGATAATATATCAAATCTCACACAACAGAAAAATAGAATAATTTATAGTGTGATAACATAAATATTCTCGTCCCATAGTCTCGCAACCGTTACTACAACTTAATTTAAAAGTAACTTATTACATCATAATAAATAAGTCTTCATACAACATAATAGTAGTAAATTCCTAGTACTAAGATACAAAGCTATTCCAAAGCCTTATCTTTATCCTTGTCCTAGCCTGAGGGTTCACCACGTTCTGCATTAACTGAAAGTTTTAAGGAAAGCAAAGATGAACAACAAATTTGCCCAGCAAGTAATATCGCAATAAGGGTGAACAGTTATAAAGCTCAAATCTCAAGAGTATGACAGTGAATAATAGTTCAGGAATTATCATTAATTCTCAATAAAGGTCGCTATGGGCTGAAAGATATCAACAAGTTTCAAAAACAAATCATGTCAAGGTTCAAGAATAATGAACACTGAGCAGTCATTAGGGGACTAAGAACTTCTGCTAGAATTAACAGTATTATATTGAAAATCCAATAAAACGAGTACAACACTGTGTGTCACTCTTGTTTGTAGGCTTGACTCCTTCATTCTCAAGTGGCTCGAACAAATCCTTGCAGTAAAGCCAATTCTTCATTTTTGGCTTCCAAATTGCATACTTTGTAGCCTTGAGCTTAATTATGCAACCTATTGCTCAATCCTCCATTTAATTCGCACATGAAAACCACAAAAATAACCAAGCTCTTGATATCACTGTTGGAAAAAGTGCTCCTAAAATAATCTCAATCCCAAGAATTATTTTTCCCTCCTTGTGCATTTAAATAGTAAATCAACAAACCCACTAATAAGAACGAAAATAACAAATAATCATTCATAAGCAAGACACAATATTTAACGTGGAAACCCCTTAGGAGAAAAATCACAGGTCAAACTCTGAATCTCCACTATATCACTAATAATGAGATTACAATAATTCTCCAAAGTTTTACCCCATAAAACTTGAGCTTACACAATAAGTGTAGAGGTTACAAATTTACCTTTAATTAGATTATTGAGAAACATAATTAACTTCACCACCTAAAACAATAAAGTCTTCAAGTTTTCAATTGAACAAGAATAGCGGCGGATACCCACAAACAACAAACTATAATCCTCTCAATTTATTCTTACGACAAATTCTTGCTACTGAGCTTCTCTCATGTCAAAAATAAGACTCCTTCATAGCTTTATTTATAGCACTCCTCCTAATTCATTCATAATATGGATTAGAAACAATTTTTCTCCTAATCAAATTAGGGATCACATCCCCTTGTCTTGATCACCGACCAATTTAACAAATAAATCATTTTTCAACTTAAATTCTTTTAATTTATGAATGAGTACCCATTCCCAACATGAGATCCATCCATGTTAAAATACAGGGATGTGTAAGGTACAAACATATTTGAGCATAAATGTTCATTAAAAGTTGAAATGTTTTGTTGAATCATGCAATTCTTTCTTACAACCTAATGCCTTCAAATAATTCAACTATTCAAAGGAGACTTTTAATATCTAAACTCTCTTAGAAATATAAAATTGTTATTTTTGAATTTGGCTCAAGTCGTAAGAATCAATTGTAAGTTGTAAACTTAGAATTATATTTCTGAAGATAACTTGTATCGATTTTCTGGTGTTTGTAGTTGATGTAGTATTGATTACGATACCAGATGTTGTTCTAGATGTTTCATGGTGTAGGTGGAAGTTTGATGAAACTAGGGTTTGCAAGTGTAGAGCGCCAGGGCTTGCAAACACATCTAAAATTTTACTACTTCCGTTTCAATAAATTAGTCCCATATATATATTTGTGTTCCATATTTAGTTTTAAATGGTGGAGTTTTTAGTTTAGTAATAAAAAAATTGTAATGTTAAAAACTTAAGGAAAAACTGCAATGGATGAGGTGCCAAATTAAAGCCAAAAGAGTGGTAGGAAGAAGAATTGTGAATTAAAGGTAGTAGTAAATCAAGCAAGAATGCATTCCATTCCGAGGACAAATCCATTCTCAAAAGCTTCATCAGTTCCGGGGACAATACGACTAACATCATCAATGAGAGGAAAACTAGGATTTTGCAAATGATCAATCTATCAGTTTCCTCCATTATCTCATGTCACAATTGAAGTAACAACATATCTTAAATTATTTTGTGATTTGAACAAAAACTTTCTATCACAAAGATGTTAAGAATAGACAAATTTAAATTATTCATAATTTTCTATGAAAATAGTATGATGGAAAACAATTTGTTAATAATGATATTTGATATATAAACATATTTATAGGGATGTCCAAGGGAGCTAACATGTTCGACATGAAATACCCATTGAAAATTGAAATTGTAAGTTGAATCATGCAGTTCTTTCTTATGACACAAAGCTGGTATTTTTAATATCTTAATTAAGGCTGGCAACTCAATATTAATGTTGACATAACAAATAGTAGTATATATTTTTTCAACATTTTTACACTTGTTTCAATGACAGAATTTGAACTATAACAACATTTATTACATGATAACATAATTATTATTCTAACATTATCAATTACGTACCTTCATTTATCCTTTTTTATGTAATCAAATAGTCCAGATGGGAACTTTATTTGAATGTCAATGACTTGTCTTTATGATTAAAGTAGTGTAGTTTATATTTTAGGTGCCACAGGACAAGTTAGTACTACAAGTCTTTTTTGATTGTGTAACGCTCCCATGTGTGCTCCAGGCCTTCCTTCCGGCGACTCCTACAGGCGCAGTCTTCTTCTTCGGTTTTCCGTTCTTCGTCAGCAATCATGGGTATTGATTTTGTTGCAAATCAAATTGATTGGAACTACTATAAAATAATGTATTTTGATTTTGCAAAAAACAAACAGAGATTTCTTTTTCTTTTTGTGCTCTGTTTTCCTAATTAATCTTGCTCTGTAATGGCAGGTCTGTGGAGAGTTGCTTGTGTCCATGTTGTTGCTGTTGTGCAGACTTGCAAATCTGGCTGTGGATCTTAACAAGCTTCCTGTTAAAGTACTTAAATGGTTCACTGAGCAGATCCCTTGTTAATTAATATGCCTCTTGCTGTTTTCAGATCTCTACATGAAGATTTAATTGCACCAATTTATTACATCTGTTTTGATTACTTCTAACCTTAAAAAATTCTTTCTTTTCATGTTTTTTTTTTTCCTTTTTGTTGTTGGGCTTTTACTCCACAATTCTTGGAAACTAGTTCGTTGTATAGAAAATGCTTTATTTTCTTATTTGAGATTGTAGAGGAATTATAGAGTACTTATGATTTTGCCTCTTAAATTTATATTTTCGCCATTGAGTTAAGTATATGTTTGTATCTGCTGATTCTTTTTTATTTATTTTGAAACCAGTCAAAAAAACTAAGAAATTTTATTAATTAAGTAAATCTTAAACATCAATAAAAAGAATGGTAAAATGAACGTCTTCTCATCAATACATGACAGGCATATATGAAATCAAAGACATGAACTAACTCATCAAGATCATTAGCTAGTAGCTACTCTATTCTTATTTAATCTCGAATACTCAAACATCCTATTTTGTACTCCATTAAACTACTTCTACAACAATTAAATTATAAATGGCGCAGATAAGTAAAAATAGGGTGTGAAAATAGCCAACACTAATTAGCAAAAATGGTCCAGTCTGGCCTGAGACTTGCGACCGGCTTGGTCTGTTTCATGGCCTGCTCGTTTCATAGGCAAGCCTAGTCTAATCGTTTAAGAAGCCTGCAGTCAGCCTACTTGACTTAGAATCAATGCTAGTTAGAATTCACTGATACCTGTTTTGTTGTTAATGATCAAATGACTCCCAAGGTATTGGCAAAGGTATTGGCAAGGGGAGCAGGAAGGATAACTTGTATGTCATTGTAAAAAGGAAGCCTTAAATACAGCAAGAACTTCAAAAGGCTGCTCAGAAATCTGGCATTAAAGACTTGACCATCCAAATGGCAAGAAATTGAATTTTTTAAGCTCATTGATCAATAAGATTCACATTAATTAGTTGTTTGTCAGTTGGGTAAAAATTGCAAGCTACCTTTCGAACTAATTTATGGGGTCCAACCGCAGTTCATTTTTATTTTCTCAATTGATGCATGTTTTCTTTTAAAGCACAAATCTGACTTTCTATAATGTTTGATAAGTTTCAAAACATGGTAGAGAAGCAGTTTGATAATCACATAAAGATTTTCTAGTGTGATGGTTGGAGGTCAATTTAATAGAACGAATTTTTTTTGAATAATTTAAGTAATTGTAGAAACAGTCTTACACTGCTTCACAAAGATAACAATCTTTATCAATTCATCATATTACATTATCAGCGTAATTCCTTAATACAATGAAATATACTAATTTATCATTTTTAAAGTCAGTCCTATAATTAATACATATCATAATAATACTTAGTTTTCTCCACTATCTCAGTATGAACATTTTTAAGAATAGCATAGCATTAATTTATAGTGATAGTGATTTTTGAACAGTATACCTTATATCACATAAAAATGTTCCAGAGAAATTTTATATAGATACATATTTATAGAGATGTTTAAGAGAACAAACATGTTTGACATGCATGAAATATATATTGAAAATTGAAATGGTTAGTTGAATCATGCAATCCTTTCTTACAACACAAGCCTTTACATAATTCAGTTATTCAAAGGGTACTTTTAACATCTGGATAGTACTCCACACGTTTAAAATATAACATCATTTTGGATTGTTATAATTCAATTTAAAATATTTTCAAATTCAAAATTGATAACATGAATTCTTTTTAAATTTATTTAATATAATGATAAATATTTTAAATTATTTAAAAATATTACTAATTAACAGATTTATTGTTTCATAATTTTTATTGAATCATCTCAATTTTATATTTAAAAATGTATCAATTTGATTTTTAAAAGTAAATATCGATTATAATATAGAGTAGAGGTAGTATACTAATCTAAAGTGAAGGTTTTAAACAAGTTGTTGGGAATTAAGTCACGCAAAATAAACAGTAACACTAAAAAAGAAAAACAACACAATATTTAATATGGTTTAGTCCTCAATGACTTAATCCACAAAACCAACTTCAATATATTAATCTTAACCGTACAACTTTTTTTGCACGAAATAAAAGCTGAAAAAACTCTCCCTCACACAACAACCCAAGACCAATTACACACACTCTCAACTCTCTAGTATGTTACTACCTTTTGGTTGTTTTTCACCCTCTCTAAACACAAGACTCTATTTATAAAGTACTCACAACTCTCTTTTCCTAATCTAATTAGGACATTCACATAATAAATATACCTACTACAACTAGAACGACTACTTTTAAAATAATATTCCTACCAAAAGTAAGATTCCTTATTATAATAGTTATTAAAAATAGGACACATTTTTTTTCCATAATAACAATTAATTCTTTTCTGAATAGGATTCGAGGAGTTAACTAACAATTCCTCCATCGACTCGAATCCCCAAACACTTCAACTTTATCTCTGAACTTCACTCGATGATTGTCCTTCTTGGTCTTCTTTCCACGCATAAATTGTCCATCTAACACACAAATTAATTTTCCATTCTTCCTACCTTGAAGAATTAATTTGTCTTCCTTGAACACCTTGCACGAATTTTCTTGACCCACATATGTATATCCACATGAGGATAATTTACCTAAAGAAATTATATACACACCACAACCAGGAACATACCATACCTTCTCAAGAATCTTCGTAGAACCATCATGAAGTTTGACACGAACACTTCCAACACTTTCAATCTTTACTCTCTCTTTATTAACCGCATTGACGTAGCCAAATTCTCCATCTTCTTGCAAACTCTCAAAGCAATCTCTCTCCTTGCAAATATGCATAGAAGCCGCAAAATCCAATATCCATCCATCTTCATTATAATCACTCTTAACTGTTAAAACAACTTCTTCTTCAGCTTCACTAAGCAAATTAACATCTTCAACTTTCTCTTTTTCCTTCATTTTTCTTGATACTTCCTTAAACTCTTCATGTCATCTCTTAATGTTCTGCATTGGTATTGAATGTGACCCTTCTCTCCACAATAATAGCACTCTCTATCACTGTAATCTCTTGGCCTGGATCTTGATCTCCCTCTACTATTATCTCTCCATTGACTTCTCCCTCGATTAGAACCCTCCACGATTAGTGCTTGCTCAACAATGTTATTACTCTCTTTTCCTATCAACTTTTGACTTTCTCGTAAAACAGAAACCACCTCATCTAAAATGAAAGTTGATTTTTCAACCAATAGTGTTTGTACCATCAACTTGTAAGGCTTAGGCAAAGATGACAATAAGAGCAATGACTTCTCCTAATCTTTTAATTTTTCATTCGTATTCAACAATTGAGATACTAACCTGCTAAAAACATTTAGATGATTATGGAGATTCTACCCTTCATCCAACTTCAAAGAGTACAATTCCATCTTCAAGCACAATCTGCTGGTTAGCGACTTCGAAACATAACTCTTCTCTAGTTTTTCCCATAATTTTTTTGGATTAACATAATTCTTTATCTCAGGTGTTAGCAATGAACGCATTGTGCTTACCGCCTTCTTGCGAATTGTCTGCCAATTTACATCTTTCACATTGTCTGGTTTTTTCTCCTCCAAAGCTTGATTAAGTCCTTGCAACATCAAAAGATCTTGCACGCTACTCTGCCACAGTGTGAAATTTATTTTCCCATTGAAGATTGGAAACTCAAATTTACCCAAATTTGCCGCCATCATATTACGCGAAATAATTCCTTCTCGGATCCAATCAACCTAGCTCTTGATACCACTTGTTGGGAATTAAGTCACTCAAAATAAACAATAACACTTAAAAAAGAAAAACAATACAATATTTAACGTGTGTTGATTCTCAATGACCTAATCCACAAAATCATCTTCAATATATTAATCTCAACAGTACAACTTTTTTTGCACGGAATAAAAGCTGGAAAAAATCCTCCCTCGCACAACAACCCAAGACCCAATTACACCCTCTCTCAACTCTCTAGGATGTTACTAACTTTTGGTTGTTTTTCACCCTTTCTCTAAAGTCTAAACACAAGACTCTATTTATAGAATACTCACAACTCCCTTTTCCTAATCTAATTAGGACACCTTCACATAATAAATATACCTACTACAAATAGAACTACTTTCAAAATAATATTTCTACTAAAATGTAAGATTTCTTATCATAATAGGACTCCAACATATAATAATTATCCTATCAAAAATAGGACATATTTTTTGTTATAATAACAATTCTTTTCTTATTCGAAGATTTACCTAAAACCAGTATTACTAATCTAAAGTGAATGGTTTTAAATATTTTTTTTCTTCATGTAAACAAGTAGGAACTCTAGTAGAAATTGAACGACTTGTCCTTTTGATCAAGGATGGAGTTTATATTGTTTCTACCTCATGAAAGATTACTAAATCATGACTTCATCACTGCACTATATAAATCTGTCGAAATCTTGTATATAAGTATATAGTTGAACTGTTTTTTTTTTTTGTATTCCAAATAATGTAATTGTTTTTCTAGATTCCAATTAAAAGCTAGTTGAAAACCTACACCTAAAAGTTTGCCAAATTAACGAAGTTTTACAAAACCATAAAGTAGTAGTACTTACAATTACCCATAAAACACTATAATAAACTTAATCAACAAAGCCTTACGCCACTCTCACCAAATCTCTTTTCATAATTCTTTGTATAATAATCTAATTGATAAAAGTGGTTAAATTAAATAGAACATGAAGAGAAAGTAAAACAACTAATTTGTTCTGTTAACGCCAAAATTCGTCTACGCGCTCCAATCACCAAAACCCGTCCAATCCTGTATAGAAACATGTAAACACCAAAAGCTTGACGGCTTGGGCCGCCGGGAGATAGCTTCGGTATAAAAATAAGTACAAACTGAATAAGATTAACCATTAATGGAGGCTTAAAGCTCTAGTGCTGAAAAATAATAATTATGAGGTGTACCTTAGAATCAGAGTAAAATTTTGTATTTATAATTATCTCATCACCTCCATAGAGTCTTTTCCCGTATAGAATTAGAACTTCTCATTAGGTAAGATACCTTAATAGGAACAAATATAATTCCCTTAAGGAAAGAAAGTCGATTTAAAACCTGATACTTTCTTTAGGGATTAGAAACCAATTATAATTAGGAATCATTGATTCCCTAAAACTCCCAACTGCCCAAACAGAATCTTACATGGGTTAAAATAACTCCATGTGGACTATGGTCCACCATACAATTCTAGTTTAAATAATCATAACCCAACATTGTCCCCTAATCTTCGGTTGAATGACACATTTAATTAAAGAGTCCCTTAATAAAAGCACAAGAACATTGCAACAATCAAGGTCCAATATTCCTCATCAATCCCACATAACGGGCCCCCACATTATGCCCACATCCACCATTATCACAGCTGCATTAAGTGCACCGTATTCATATGTAATCGAGAAAAGTCAAAAAGCCACTTATTTAAAAGAAATCCTTTCATCAAAACAACTGCCATTTCTCAAACCTCTTCTCCCAAAAACTCTCTGCAACTTGCTATCCCCATTGACAAGCCATTCTACCAAAACCTCCACCTACAGCAATGGCTTCCCCAAACGAATCCACTCCAACCATCCCTCATTCAACCATAAATAATGACGACCTCCTCTCAATTGAAGTTCCCACAACAACCATAATTGAAACCCCAGGTTTCAAAGAAATTCCATCATCCTCAACTCCTAGTTTAGAAACAATGGCATCCCCCAAAGCTCCTAAGGCACATATCCGAAAGGAATATTAATCTTCCAAGGCTTACCCTCACGTGAACACCTAATCCTCCATTCAAGATGATCAATTGGACTCCATTTGTAAATAATATCAGATACATCCAGAATATTCCATCTGAGCTCCTCTCTAGAACGAAAAGATGTAATGGCGCCCATAAGAAGAATGGGTCGACGCTCCACTTTATGCCTTCAAATATGGCATCCGATTTCCTCTCCCCGAATTCATCTCTTCCTTTTTAGGGATGATCGGTACTGGATTCGGACATCTGATGCTGAACTCCTACATTTACCTAACCTTTTTCCTTGCCTTTTTCCACGAGTTGAGAGTCCCCCCAAGATTTAGACTTCTTTTTCGCTCTGTTCAGTTTATCAAAAAGCGAGGAACCTAGCTTCCGATACCTGGGCCTCCTACTCGGAACCATCACCCCCACAAAAACCCCATCAAGCAACAAAGGTTGGCACTCTTAGTGGATCTTCATCAAGGAAACCGACCTGAATCTCTTCCCGAGCTGGGCCTCTCCCAACGACCCCGTTCTTAAAGTCCCCACATTTCCAAAGAAGAAAATCAACGCCTTTCGGACCTTCTATAGCCAAATGAAGAAGATCGAATGGCCCATCAAAACATTATCCGACCTAACAAGGCTCTATCACCACGGTCGTAAGTATCTCTTTACACATCTTTACTTTCCAACTGTATATTGATCACTCACTAACACATTATTCCTCTGCACATGTGATAGACACGTAATTCATACATTTTATTATCCCTAATTTTGTCCTTTTAATTATATTAGTTTATTAAATTAATATGTTTTATTTTATTTTGTAGGATTTAATATTTGTTGCAATAAAGTCAAAATCTTGGTGATCAAGTGATATTTAACGCTTTCTTATTCATGTAAGGAATATCCAAGAAGAATCTTACTGAGGAGAAGGAAAGAGGTGGGCTCGTGACGCCCAAAATAGGTCCATTCCATCCAACCCATTTCGAGTCAGCCAAATCGTGAAGCATGTAAACAATTCAACTTTATTATTACAACAAGAAAGCGTGAGTTTAAATCTGAGATATCGCCATCTGCATAATATCCACACGCAAATAAATCCCCATCATAATAATTGATACATTATTTTACAAAATAGTGAGGACTACTAAAAGCAATGCCTATCTAGAACCATCACTCCACACCCCGACTAGTTCTCTTTATAATCTCGCCTACGAGAAGAAAAATGGAACAAAAGGAAAGGGTGATTTCTCAATTTCAGATAAAGAATATTATGACTAAGATAATGTACAACAAATTATCGTTAGTCTTCAATGAGGAAAAATCGACAGAAAGTCTGATGTACAACAAGTTTCGGATCAATATTCGTTAATGAAAATAATAATTCATGAAGAGTTACGTAGAGAATGAAATCTACTATAATCTATGAATTTAACGATCCATCATCAATATTTTATCCCCGTAACATCAATCGATATTCATCTCAAATCAAATATTCATCTTTTGACTACTTTCTGCCAAAGATATTCATCAATCGATCGTGTTCATCTCAACAACTGTTCATCTTTGCACTACTGCCAAAAGATATTCTTCAGAAATCATTCATCTTCAGACTACGGGCCAAAGATATTCAATAATATCATCATTTAAGATCGAGGATGATGAAAATATTTTTTAAAGAAGCGAATCCAGGTGAAACAAAATGACAAGGATTAAGGATTAAGGATTCGTACTTTTGTTGTATCCATGTCCAACAATACCTCAAAAATAATCATAGTGGTGTAAAATTCAAGAATAATCAAAACATGGATCAATCAAAGCTAGTATCCGAATAGATATTTTAGACGAAAAGAAGAAATTTTATTTTCGATTGAATAGTCTCACAGTATCGTGAATAGTCACAGATATCGTGAATAGTGCCATATACGTGAATAAGAATCTCGGACACCAAAAGATAGAAATTCCACAAAAACATCTTCACGCTTCATGAATAGTACTTCGTGAATAAGAACTTCGTGAATAAGAACTCCATGAATAGTAACTCGTGAATAAGAACTCATGAATAGTAACCGACATGAAAAAGTTCTAAATTTGATAAAAACTTCAGATCAACATTTCAAAGATAATGATATGAAGAAATAATATCATTCTGAAAAAAAATAATATCCCTTACCTCAAAGAATCAAGCCGGAAGGAAAGGTCGAAAGTGATCTTTGAATGAAACTCAGATTGAACAATGACTCTCTCAAAGTATCTAAATACTCACAAAATACGTTAATAATATAGAGAGAAAGAGAAAAACTTTGTTTACGGTGTGATTTTCAATTTAACTTAAATTTATTTATTTAGGAAAATGTTAAATACGCAAAAGCAGACTTGACCTTTCTTACGATGGCTTTACTCGCTACTTATTGCCACCCACCACATTTGAAATAAAATTCAAAGACATTTTTTCACCAACCACAAGTGGGGCCCACCAATTCTAGAATTTTCACCAAAATCATTTATAACCTAATTTCGAATCACCACCTCTTAAAATTCATAATAAATTATCGCTCATTTTAACGGTTCAAAATTTGTGGACATATACTCAACTTATATATGTATAACATATCCAAAAATTACAACGATCCAACGGTCGGATTAAATATTATAACTCACACAATAAAGTCAGTAATAACAACCGATTTGATCTTTTAATACCTCCAATCCGACAAAATACAAATAAAACATCTCAAAGATTAATTCCTTCATTAATAACCACATAAATAAATCCATCATTTATATTCATATAAAATAAATATTTCCTTATCATATGAATCAATAATTAATTATTCACAAATAATATTACTGTAATCACATTTATGACAACCAAATTTTTCAGGGAAAGAGGGGCTTTCAATAAGGATCTCTCCTCATTGGCGGCGCAATTAGGTGACCAAACCTCTCCTGAGGCAGAACTTTCTAACATTGCCAATAATGTTATCTAATAATATTATTCAAATAATATGAATTATTGATCCGATAATGGGAAAAATCTTGTGCGTTGACAATTATTGAAACAACAATAATATAAAATACCAACGCAAACAATTATTGAATCAATAAAATAAAATCTTTGAGCAAGAATCATCGTAATAATTATTGAGTAAGTGCCTTTCTTTACGTAAGAATCAATAATTGGTGCAATCTTTGTCTTCTTGTCTGTGCAACAACGCCAGATTAGTGTGTTTTAACCACCGGGTATTCCAAAAAGATTAATCTGTAATAATTACGCCGTTATTTTTAAACAACTTATATTTGTCGCTTTCCTCATCCAATCGCTTTCCACATGGGCCCCACATGGTCGCTGGTCGTCGCACGAATATTCCCACAAAGACGTAATATTCCACGACCAAACGAATATTCCCAACAAAATGAATATTTTATAACCACTTGCTTATTTTGAAATATTTGCGTATTTAACCCTTAACTATCCACATTAATCAAATCAACCTTATTATTTCAAAATAATAAATAAAGGAAATTCCTTTTTATTTAAAAAAATTTCGGTCTTCTAACCTCCCTCCTTATGAAATTTCGTCCTCGAAATTGGACGTCGACGACTGGTGTTTGAAAAGATGAGAATACCTCGCTTTCATTTTCGTTTCCAACTCCCGTGTCATTTCCTCAATAAAGATAGTTTCTCCACAAAACTTTAACTTATGGTATAACCTCGATGACATGGGCATGTTCTTTCCTATCCAATATCTTGACAGTACCTCCTCGACGTTAAGTCTTCTTGGCTATCTCGTCCGGTTCTAACTCAATGACATGGTTCGTCGTCGTCCACATATTTACGTAACATCGACACGTGAAAAATGTTATGAACACGCGCGTCATACTTGGCGGTAAAAGCGAGTCTATAGGCCACGATTCCTATTCGATCGAGAATTTCAATTGGATTAATAAATCGAAGGTTTGAGCTTTCCTCACCTCACCGATTCTCACTTTTGAAATAACAACTTCTTGCACCTCCTTCTTCAAATTCATCACTCCGATTGTGTGAAGCTTGAGCGACTTTAACTTTATCGATTAAAGTCGATTATACTCAGTATATCATCACGCACTTCGTATATCATCACGTGGGTACCTAGAGTTTTCATCTCCATCTCTATTATTTGTATATTATACGAAATGAGTCTTTGACAATATCGTACTTCGTACTTGTATACGATCTTCTACTCAACACGTCGCCTACCACGTTCGCTTTTCGAGGATGGCATGGTGAACATGTGTTGAAATGAGTCTCTCTCGAGTTCTTCAAGCTCTTCCCACATTCCTCGCTCCATTCGAATTTTGTATCTCTACGAAGTCATTGCGATAATGGAATAGCGATTCGAGAATATCCTTCAACGAATCTCGATAATAACCAACTAAGCCTGAAAGCTACGTATTTCGATTCATCGACTTAGGTTGCTCTCAATCGTGACTCATATCCCAATCTTGGATAAGACGTCATAATAACACCTATCGCTTTACTATCGCATCGAATATGGCGTCCCTATAGAGAGTCTGCGGCAGGTGAATTCCACAAAGGAAGTCACAAGATAAAGGCTCAGTACCAAATTTATAGTTGAATTTTTAACTCACGAAGTTCAATAGAGCCATTCGATATGAGATTTTAGAAATGAGTTTTGTCTAGGGTTCAAAGTCGATACAAAATTTAATATCAGGCTTTGGGAGTAAGCCAAGAAATTCTTCAGGAAATACGTCAGGAAAAATCAATAACAACAGGAATATTATTCAAATCTAACGTGTCTTTATTCAAATCCATAACATGGACTAAGAAAATTTGACATCCGTAATAAACGAATGACTTCATGGCTTGATATGAAAATATTTGACTACAATGGTTTGATTGCTTGAATTGAATAACAGAGTTGCTTAGGAATATGAAAACTAACAACCTTACAAAAGCAATCAATTTGGCATGATGAGTAGTTAACCTTAAAATCACATCAAAAGAAAATATCTCTATAGAAATAAGGTTAACGAGGTAATGTGATAGTGCCAACTGAATCAAGCAAGATTTCTAAACAACGGATGTAATGAAAGTTTCTCTAACGGAGTTTCCATAAATAAGTCAAAGTCTAATTTCTCCGTAGTCAAGTTCAAACGTTTGCAAGCAAGAGAGATAAAAGAATGGGTAGAACCAGGTTCTAGTAAGGTATAAACTTCGCAAGAATTTATAATTAACTAACCCGTGATCACCTCGTTTGGGTTCTCGCATTATGACCGATCACAACAAACGCTTCTTCCCATGATCGTTGACTTTGACTTTTAGGGACGATCTTTTGAGTCACCGTCCCCATTGAACTAAGTTTCACTCACTGCATAATTCGAAAGCGATATGTCCTTCCTTTCCACAACTATAGCATACCTTGAATCGTTGTAGGCGGTTTGACCGATATGTCCCTCTTTTCCGCATTTTGTAAGATATGACCGGTGGTCGTTCTCCTCCCTTAGAATTTGTTGATGGTGTTGATGTCACGCCGACGCTCTTCCGTCATTGTTAAATCTTTCTTTTTAGATTGGACATCTCTTTCCATAATATCAACGCGTCGTGCGGCTTTTACCCATGCATCACTCATTCTCACTCGTTCGCTTATTTCTTCTTTCATTTCAGATTCGACTTTATCATCTTATACTCGCTAAAGAGTGCTTACATTCAAGCATCACATATCGGGTAACACAAGCTTGAATCGTTGCATCCTTTTGCTCCACGATCGCTCGCAATTCTTGATTTCGCTTCTTCTAACTCATGAATACGATTTTGTAATTCTACATTTTGATCATAAAATACCTCTAATAAACTCTCTTGGTACCTCTTCTTCCTCTTCTTCCTCACTCTCAATTTGTTACCTCTGCGACTATCTCAAAGGGTGCAACTATCAATTCTTCACTCACCACATGGATATCTCTAATTCTTCTTCACCGACATCACATTATCATGGTTGGCGATTAGAGGTGTCTCCACGATCTCATTCACTCCATTGTTAACGTTCTCGTGACCATTCTTAAAAACTATCATAAAACAAGGGTTAATTAAGGAAATCAATATATCACATAATATCCCTATATCTTGACCAACTAAAAATAAGCTTAGGTAGGACACACTAGCGAAGGATTTACTCGTCTCTCCCTCCTAGTTCTATTCCCGATCTCCGCCAGAGATCATATCCCTAAGCTCGATACCTCTTTGTGGCGCCCCCAAAATAGGTCCATTCCATCCAACCCATTCTGAGTCGCCAAATACATGGTACAGAAACAACTACAACTTTATTATTACAACAGTAAAACTGTGAGTTTAAATACAGATATTGCCATCTAGACAATATCCACACGCAAATAAATCCCCATCATAATAATTGATACATTATTTTACAAAATAGTGAGGACTACTAAAACAGCTATCTAGAACCATCACTCCACACCTTGACTAGTTCCTGCTATAATCTCGCTTCCTGAGAAGAAAAATGGAACAAAAGGAAAGGGTGAGCTCAACTAGCCCAGTAAAGAATATTATGACTAAGATAATGTACAACAAATTATCGTTAGTCTTCAACAGGAAAAATCGATAGAAATCAATAGACAATGAGTTTCGGATCAATATTCGCAATGAAATAATAATTCATAGAAGAGTTACGTAGAGAATGAAATCTACTATAATCTATGAATTTAATATGTCCATCATCAATATTTTATCCCAGTAACATCAATCAATATTCATCTCAAATCAAATATTCATCTTTTGCACTACAGCCAAAGATATTCATCAATCACCATGTTCATCTCAACACTGTTCATCTTTGCACCACATGGGCCAAAGATATTCTTCAGAAATCATTCATCTTTGCACTACAGCCAAAGATATTCAATAATATCATCATTTAAGACCGAGGATGATGAAAATATTTTTAAAGAAACGAATCCGGTGAAACAAAATGACAAGGATTAAGGATTAAGGATTCGTACTTTGTTTTATCCATGTCCAACAATACCTCAAAAATAATCATAGTGGTGTAAAATTCAAGAATAATCAAAACATGGATACAATCAAAGCTAGTATCCGAATATATATTTTGACTTAAAAGAAGAAATTTTATTTTTCTATTGAATAGTCTCAGTATCACGTGAATAGTCTGAGTATCGTGAATAAGTGCCATATCGTGAATAGTAACTCTCGACACCAAAAGATAGAAATTCCACAAAAACATCTTCACGCTTCATGAATAGTAATCGTGAATAGTAACTCATGAATAGTAACTCGTGAATAAGAACTCATGAATAGTAACCCAGAGCATGAAAAAAGTTCTAAATTTGATAAAAACTTCAGATCAACATTTCAGCATAATGATATTGAAGAAATAATATCATTACGAAAAAAATAATATCCCTTACCTCAAAGAATCAGTACTTCGGAAGGAAAGGTCGAAAGTGATGTTGAATGAAACTTCAGACTTGAACAAAGAACTCTCAAAGTATCTAAATACTCACAAAATACGCTCAATAATATATAGAGAGAAAGAGAAAACTTTGTTTCGGTGTGATTTTCAATTCTAACTTAGCCCTCTATTTATAGGAAAATGTTAAATTACAAAAGCGAGACTTGACTTTCTGCTACCCGATGGCTTTTACTCGCTACTATTGCCACCCACCACATTTGAAATAAAATTCAAAGACATTTTTCACCAACCACAAGTGGGGCCCACTAATTCTAGAATTTTCACCAAAATCATTTATAACCTAATTTCTGAATCAGTCACCTCTTAAAATTCATAATAAATTATACGCTCATTTTTAACGGTTCAAAATTTGTGGACATATACTCAACTTATATATGTATAACATATCCAAAAATTACAACGATCCAACGGTCGGATTAAATATTATAACTCACACAATAAAGTTTGTAATAACACCGATTTGATCTTTTAATACCTCCAATCCAAACTAAAATACAAATAAAACATCTCAAAGATTAATTCCTTCATTAATAACCACATAAATAAATCCATCATTTATATTCATATAAAATAAATATTTCCTTATCATATGAATCAATAATTAATTATTCACAAATAATATTACGTAATCACATTTATGACAACCAAATGTTCCTCAGGGAAGAGGGGCTTTCAATAAGGATCTCTCCCTTCTTTGGCGCCGCAATTAGGTGACCAAACCTCTCCTTAGATGTAACTTTCTAGACATTGCCAATAATGTTATCTAATAATATTATTCAAATAATATGAATTATTGATCCGATAATGGGAAATCTCGTGCGATGACAATTATTGAAACAAAGAATAATATAAAATACCAACGCAAACAATTATTGAATCAATAAAATAAAATATGAACAATAATTCATGTAACAATTATCGAAAGTAGTGCCTTTCACGTAAGAATCAATAATTGGTGCAATACCGCGGTGCCATCTTGCAACAACGCGTATTAGTGTGTTTTAACCACGGGTATTCCAACAAGATTAACTTGTAATAATTACGTAGTTATTTTTAAACAACTTATATTTGTCGTTTTCCTCATCCAATCGCTTTTTCGTTATGGGGCCCACACATTATTGCTGCGGTGCATGCGAATATTCCCGACAGGCATCTGAATATTCCACGACCAAACGAATATTCCCGACAAAAATGAATATTTTATAACCACTTGCTTATTTTGAAATATTTGCGTATTTAACCCTTAACTATCCACATTAATCAAATCAACCCTTACTATTTCAAAATAATAAATAAAGGAAATTCCTTTTTATTTTAAAAAATTTCGGGGTCTTACAGGAACAATCTTGGTGTGCAAGTCAAATCCAACAAGAGAAAGGAAAGTCAATCTAGAAGATCTCTTTATCTAGAAGATCTTTTTGAGAAGTTGATTACCACTAGGAAATTGAAACCTACATGGAAAGGGAACAAAAGTGTCTAAGTTCAATGAATCTAAATTAGGGTTCAAAGTTATTTTCTCTATAAATAGGTCTCTTGTTTTAGAGAGAAGGGGATTAGGTATTGTATTAGTTTATGTTAGGAGTAGAAGTAGAAGTAGATTAAATTACGTATTCATTGTACGTTTGTTGGATGATCGTTAATTAAAATGAGTTTTCTTATTTATTTTTAATCTTCTTCTTTTCTTTATTTTAATTAGTTTAATTATTTTTCATGTCTAGCTAAATTCTTTCATCTAGGATGAAGATGAAATTAAATAATTATTCGTGATAATATTTTTCATCTCTTCTATTATTTATGCTTTTATGTTTAATTGATTTCGTTTTCATGTTTCGTTATTGAAATACCTTCGTTTTATAGTTCTTATGTGATTTTAAATTAATTAAGAGGTTTTGATAGGTTATTGTTAAGATATGAGTTTTTCATAATCCATGCTTGCTCGAAGAAGTTTTGATGGGTTATAGTTAATCCTTAAATTTTCATAGTCTATGCTTGCCCACGTTAATTGTAAATTACTAAAGTAAAGGGAAAGGAGATCAACATCATAGTGAATTATAAAAATAAAAGAGATTGAATTATATGTTATGATTATTATTTAATGGATTCAGATTCCTAGATTGTTTTTCTCATTCTTTATTTTCATATTCTAGTTAATCAATTCTAAATCTTTATTTCTAATTCGTCTAAAATAGATATTAAGGATACATTAAATTAATCTAGTCTTTGTGGGTTCGACCTGTAATTGCCAGATCTTCAATTAGACACTGTGCACTTGCAGTACATAATTTTAACACATCAAGTTTTTGGCGCCGTTGCCGGAGACTAGAATTAATTTTTATTTATTCCTTAATTTTTATTTATTCGAATTAGTTTTAACTCTAATATTTTTTTTCCAGGATTATTGAAGCGGATCGAAGGAGAGAATGGATAATGATTTTGTTGCTGCGCTTTCTTCGGTACTTCGTATCTCCATATATTTTTTAAAAAAAATAAAAAATAAAAAAAATAGTTTAGTTTTTTTATTATTATTAATATTTTTTTATTTGCCGCATTCATGCATTCACTCACGTAGAGCACATCCTGTTAGGTTTTTACTTTTTTTAATTTTTTTTTGTCAAATATAAACTATGGTGATTACTGGAGGATTGAGGTACGTCAAAATTTCTCCTTCTTTCGTAACTCACATAGTTTTAGGACATTTTATTTGTTTATAGTTATTTTTTTATTTGTGCATTTTCACCTTTAATCTAACATTAAGGGCACAACCTATAACAAGATAAGGTGGGGATTTCATCACCCTCCTCGGCCCACAAACAACCCAATTTGAATTTTGCATAACCATGACCTAATAAAATCAAGGGGGAATTACATATTCTATTACATTTTAAAAAATAATTACAACAATAGTCCACTCATAAAAGTTTTACACAACTAATACAGTTCCATATTTATTTATAATATTTGTGCAATTAGGATTCCCTAATTTAAGGAATTAGTATTCAATTAGAATTCCTTAATTTAGGGATTAGTTATACCCATGACTTCTTCTCTCTCCTCATCTATAACAACTGCACTTAGTCATCACCCTTCTTCTTCATTCAACATTCAACGTATTATTTATATATATATATATATATATATATATATATATATATATATATATATATATATATATTTGGATGATGGTGGTGGCGGTAGGATTCCAAAGCTTGCCGCAACCTGTAACACAATTGCAAAGATACATGTGTATCAGCAGCAGTATGGTCAAGAAACCTTACTCCAACATGAGGTTCGTCGTTATTTATTTATTTTCCTTGTCTTGTTTTAATAAAAGAAGTACGCATAAAAAAATTATCTAAGAATCTATATATTCCAAGAGGGTAGTAACCAGGAATCAACAAAATCCTATTGGGATAGTTGGCATCATAATAAACGATTTCCATTTTCATTTGAGTGGTCTTGTTCTAATCTCGAGGAAAAGAACAAGGTGGAAAGAAGAAGTGTTGATAACAAGGCAACAAAAGATATATGTATATATTTATGAGTCAAACAACTGTATATCTCCAGTAGCTTCTCAAAATGAAGGTGAGCATGAAGATTCAGGCGGTGGTGGCTGTGGATATGAATACTGGATGATGGTAACCAAACCTTCATACCAAGGTAACCAAACTGTCATGTCATAGTAACCAATCAACCTCCACACTTAAATTTTTTCTTAGTACAGTTGGTTACCAAACCTTCAGATCAAGGTAAGCAAACCTTCGTATCAAGGTAACAAAACCTTCATACCAAGGTAACTAATTTACATCCACACCTGCAGTTTTTTCATAGCAGTTGGTAGCCAAACCTTCAGACCAAGGTAACCAATTCAATTTTATTAAGTTACCAATTTCGTTTGAATGTGATGCAGTTGGTAGCCAACCATTCATACAAAGGTAACCATTTTATTATTTATGAGTAACAAAATAATTATAAAAAAAAATTCAGAATAGTAAAAGTAATATGCTTTACTAATCTTCTTCATTGCTTTCTTTTGTGGTGTTATTGTAATTGTCTTAATGTTTTCTTTTGTATTCAACATTTCAACATATGTAAAAATGTTTACCCTCCAAAGAATATTCACACATCTTTTAGAGGCAGTTGGTGTACGTGTTGCCTAACTTATTTTTGATTGACAAGGTTGGTGTGCGAGGACATCTCTGGAGGCGAGACTATCCCATCCAGGAGATAGTCTCTTCACTTCTTATATAAAAGTAATATGCTTTACTAATCTTCTTCAGAACAGTAAAAGTAACGGAGATTTGCGGCGGTGTAGCGGCGGAGTATGTGAGGTGTAGCGGCGGTGTAGTGGCGGACTATTATTTCAAAGTGTATGTGAGGGAGATGAAGATTTGAATTTAAATATTTAAATTTGAATTATTATTTTGAATTTGAATTTGTTGTTAGATCCAAATATTTGAATTTGAATTATTAATTATGGAAGTTATTTGTCCTTGATTTTAGGTTTCCTTATTAATGTGAATTGTACTATTTTTGTAATAATTATAATCTTTTTGTAATTATTTGGTTGATGCACTTTTCTTGTAATTACTTTCTATTTGTTGTATATTTATATAAAGGACCCTAAAATCAAGTAGACGTTGGCCCCTAGGACTCTCGATCTCAATTAGGACAAGAAACTCCAAGAGGAGTCTGAATTTTAAATTAATCAAACTCATCGGTGTCTAAGCAAGTGGTTCAAAAGGTATCGCCTAAAGATTGTGTGGTTATTCAATTAGTCACTGCTTTTCTACGGAGACTCCCACTTTTCTTACACTTACCTGGCTAGTGGTGTGATTAATTTTGAATTTGGTGGACCTTGCGGTGTAACTTGGAACAGTTAGGAGCTGTCTAGATTTTATTTAGGTTGACCTTAGAAGTAAATTTATTTATTTTTATTTATTTATTGTTATTTGTTTTTGTTTTTGTTTTGTGCTTATCTGCTTATTTGTTAAGTAGTGTATGCAAAAAGTATGGATTAGGGACGAAACATCCGATTAGAGAAAACTTGATTTTTTTTGATTTCACTTTAAAAGATCTCATTTAAGAAAAAATGGGCGCATAAACCTGCTTTCTTTAAGGATCGATGTTATCCTTCGCTTCTGCTTAACCTTTCATGTATCAGTCTACCACCGGTAACTGGTAACAATTTTGAACTTAAGCCACATTTTATAAATATGTTACCTAGGTTTACGGGGATAGAAGATGCATATTTATTTATTCAAGAATTTGAGGAAGTTTGTGCCCTAATAAAAATTCAACAATTGTCTGATGACTCAATTAGGATAAGATTTATAACATTTGCTTTAAAAGATATGCTAAAACTTGGTTATATAGCCTTCCAAATAATTCCATATCAACCTAGGAGGGATTTGTTGTTACGTTTCTAAAAAAATATTTTCCAAATCATAAAACTACTAAAATTAGGACTGCAATTCATCAATTTTGCCAACTTGAAAAAGAGTCCTTTTGGAAATATTTTGATAGATTTAAAATTTTGTTATCCAGTGCCCACACCACGGAATTAAGAAATAGAGATTGTGTCAAATTGCTTACGAAGGTTTAGACTATCCCACTAAAATAATGTTAGAGTCAATGTGTCAAGGGGATTTTTTGAATAATGATGAGGAAAAAGCTTGGGAGTTTTTAGAAGACTTAGCAGAAAAAACCATGTAATGGGAAACCACCCGAGAGACCGATAAACGTAGTTCATCTAGGGGTGTTCATATAATTGACAATTCAATTTCTACCGAAGCTAAGTTGGCTGGTGTACTTAAAAAACTTGAAGCTTTAGAAATTAGGGAACAATCATACGTGAACTAAGTCTCATCACCAGCACCTTTGTGTCTAAGGTATAATTCACCATGCCATGTGATTGAGGAATGTCCTAGAGTCATGCCCCAACCTGAAGAATATGAACAAGTCAATGCAATGTTTCAAAGACCTGGGAATGACCTATTTTCACCCACTTATAATCCAGGTCATAGAAATCATCCTAATTTTGCATGGAACCAAGGACCATACACAAATAAATCTTCAAATCAGGTCAATCAGTCTTTAAATCAATCTTTTCTGCCTCACCAAAAGATAAACCCTGGTCCGTACCAAAATTCAAGTTCAACAACCCAATATCCACCAGGTTTTTCTAATGAAAGTGAGAAGAGACTTAACACTTTAGAGAAGAGCATAGAAACTTTAATGAAATCTCATAATAATTTCATGCAAAACACTAACCAAGCTATTTCTCGCCTAAAGATCCAAATGAGTCAATTGGCCACTACAGTTAGTGAAAGAGAGAAGGGTAAACTTCCTAGTCAACCTGAGACCAATCCAAAATTTTCAGTCCCTACTCAAAAACCTTATCATGTTAATTCACTTGAAAACAACCAATTCATTCATGTGAATTATGTTATCTCTTTAAGGTCTGGAAATTATTTTAACAATCATGCTAGCACTGATAATAAAGAAGAGAAAAAAAATTAAATGTTGAATCTAATGATCCATCTTCAAAGTCAACCCAACCTGAAAATCTCACGAACTCTGAGTCAGTAGGCCCATCCACTAAGCATGTTTCAAAACATGATCAAACCACACCTTATAAGTCAATTGAAAAAGTCTTCTAACTAAAAGCCCCATTCCCTCAAAGACTTATTTCAAACAAGCAGTCAGCCCAGTTGGACAAAATTCTAGAAGTGTTCAAACAAGTGAAAATTAACATTCCTCTTCTAGATGCCATTCAACAATTTCCCTCATATGCTAAATGTCTAAAAGATTTGTGCACACATAAAAGAACCACTCATGTTCCTAAGAAAGCTTTTCTAACAGCCCATGTTAGTTCTATCTTGTCATGTCAAGTCCATGTGAAGTATAATGACCCCGGTTGTCCTACAATTTCATGCATCATAGGTGACACGTTAATTGAAAAAGCTTTTCTTGATTTAGGAGCTAGTGTGAACCTGTTACCATTTTCTGTGTACCAAACCTTAGGCTTAGGGGAGTTGAAAAAGATAAGTGTCACACTCCAACTTGCTGACCGTTCTGTTAAAGTGCCAAAAGGAATAGTTGAAGATGTACTCATTAAGGTTGGTGATTTTGTCTTCCCTGTTGACTTTGTTGACTTTGAAACCCAGCCTGTTGTCAATCCCAAGGGTCAAATTCCTGTAATTTTAGGTACACCATTTCTAGCAACTTCTAATGCGTTAATCAACTGTAGAAATGGACTAATGAAATTGACATTTGGGAACATGACAATTGATTTAAATGTGTTTAATGTGGGAGAACAACCTAGTGATTTGTTTAACCACTCCGTTGAAGTGAAAATGATTCAGAAAATATCAGGAAATGAACTTATGGGGGACGATGAAATTATTAACTTTTGTCTAAATTATTTTGGTCAAAATTGGGATGAAATTGAATACTTGAATGAGGTCAATGAGATGTTGGACTCCACAACCCAAAAATCTTACTATAGAATGGAACCTATAATTGAATCAAGTTTGACATATTTTGAGCATTTTCAAGAGAATCAAATTGACCTTAAAGCCTCTTATGATCATTTTAAGTCTACCTTGGGTCCATCCGAAGCGCCTTCCAGAAACACTAAATGTGATTTAACAAATGAACCAAAGGTTGTGGACAATGATAATCTTCCATGTTTAGTTAATGAGATCATATCTCCCATTTCAGTTAATGTATGTGTTAATCCAGTGGTGCCTAAATGTGAGACCCCGAATTTTATGAAATAAAAGTATTCAATTTTTCTTTTTTGGTAAATAGTTAAATTGATAAAAGTTTAAAGTTAAAGGTGATATGTAAAAAAATTTCAAAGTAAAAGTTGTGATAAAATAAGTTAATGGTGATACTATTTTTACTCTAGTGTTTGTTCACTTGAGTATTAGGGCACTCAGTATTTTTTGTTTTGAGTACTATTCACGAGTTACTTATTCACAAAGTTACTATTCACCTAAATTACTATTCACCGAATATTATTCACTCGGGTATTTGGGGTATTTTTCAGTATTCGAGTACTATTCATGAGAGTTCTTATTCATGGGTTACTATTCACCGATTACTATTCACTCTAGTATTGTTCACTCGGTATTTGGGACACTTTTTTGTGTCTGGGTACTATTCATGGTACTATTCTCAAGTATTATTCACGATGAGTACTTATTCACCCGAAAATATATATTTCTTTTGATTAAATCATTTTTGGATACAATATTATTCCATGAGGAGATGTCTTTAATTTTTCGTAATAGATTGGTTGAAATTATAATAAAGTAAATCAATATGGATCGTTGGTTTAAAGTTTTAATAGTAAAATCTTTTATATATAAAAATGTAATACTTTTATAAATTTTTTCTATAAATAGAATATATTATATTTTATTAAATATAATATATTAGTTTTGCATAGTGCTGCGATAGTGTTTTTTATTGTAAAATCTTTTAAAAGTTATTCGTTATTTTTATTAGATTATAAATAGAATATATTATATTTTATTTAAAAGATTTTGCTTTTAAATATGGACCGTCGATTAAAAGTAAATCAATCTGGACCGTTCATGAATTAGTTACTATCTTGATCCATTCCTCTATAAATAGAAGCTCATTCATTCATTATTTCTTACTTAATTCTTTGAAACTACAGAGAGAGAAACTATAGAGAGAATTCTTCTTCTATAATCTTAAGTGTATTTCTTTAGAGTTTAAGAAAGTTTTGAGCGTAGTACAAGTTTTATTCGAGTATATCCTCGCTCTACTAGTCGGAATACTCTTCTTTCAAAGGTAGGGGATATTATTTGTTGTACTCGTAAGGGGTATTATTTCTTTTGTATTCATGTGGCGAGAACTACATTATTCCATTCTTTATTATTACATTGGAATAACTTTTGTATCACATGAAATACCCTATACTTGGTGAAATTCTTACATTATTCCATTCTTTATTATTATGTTGGAATAACTTTGTTTATGCACAATCCGCATACGTGGTGAAATTTTTCTATTAGTTCGTTCTTTATTATTCGTTTGAATATCCCGCCGGCAGGTGCGTATTACGCTGATTCGGGTTCCATTAATTATTTTGTTGGAATAACATCGCATGCGATATCATCGCATGCATGGTGATTTCGTTGTTATTCCATTCTTTATTATTCGCTTGGAATATCCTATCTCGTGCGTTACGCGTGACTGGTTCCATTATTTATTATTCATTGGAATAACTCCATATGCATGCGATCTATCGCATGCATGAGTGAATTCTGTTGTTATTCCATTCTTATTTATTCATTTGGAATATCATGTTTGTGCGATTACGCGTGACACGGTTCCATTATTTATTATTCTGTTTGAATAACTTATGCATGCGGATTACGACGCGCGCGGTGAAATTCTTCGTTATTCCATTCTTTATTATTATGTTGGAATAACTTGTCTATGCATGCAATCTTTGCATACATGGTGAATTTTTTTATTATTCTATTCTTTATTATTATGTTGGAGTAACTTTATACATAAAAAGTAATCGCATACATGGTGAAATTCTTTTATTATTCAATTCTTTATTATACCGTGTTGGTTATTGGTTTTGATTTGTATGTCTTTTGGCTATAGTGCAAAGATGATATGTTGTTGAATATCTTTGGCATGTAGTGCAAAGATGATACATTGTTTGATAGCTTTGACCCGTAGTGCGAAGATGGGCGGTGTATGACATGATCATGACCACTTTGGTGATACTTAACGAATATCCTCTTGGTAGTAGTCATGGATAATTCAATGATGTGATTGGCGGGATCATGACCATTAGTTAACAGTTGAATGTCTTTGGTAGTAGTGCATCGATGAGCAATTGATTGATATGATCATGACCATTGGTTTTATAGTTGAATATCTTTGGCCGTAGCAAAAGATAGATAACCGATTAGTATGATCATTGTTATTACATTTGAATATCTTGACCTTTGGGATAAGGATATTGAGTAAGCGTTTCTATTAAGCCTTTGTGGCAAGAAGGAACTATTAATTCACATTATTATAAATATGAATTGTGAATTTAACTAACATCTTTGGTGGTTCGGTGAAGACAAGTGATGAAAGTTCTATTTGTCTTGAGTATAACAAAGAAGCTGTTGATGAGTAATGACAGAATAAAATATCAACGATGGACTTTTAATCTAAAAGAGATAGTAGATATTATGTTCTACTTGACTCTTCTAATGGATTGGTTATTCCACTGCAGTTAAACTTGTTATACATTATATTATATCGTTGTTATCTTTCGTTGAAGGCTAATGAAAATTTATTTCGCATTATCTTAGTCATAATATTTCTTCTTTGGGCTAGTTGAGCTCACCCTTTCTTTCATTGTTCTCTTCGTGAAATGAGAACGTATTTGGGACTAGTCGGGGAACAGAGTGATGGTCCTAGATGGTGCATTAGTAGTCTTCATTATTCTGTGAAATAGTGTGATAATAAATGCAATGAGGGCGCCATTGGGTGTGGATATTGTCTAGAAGGCAATATTCTTGTATAAACTCCCAGCTTATGTTTTGTCGTATTATACACGACAATTGTATTATTAAGTTATATTTGTATTTATGTACCATGTATTTGGTGACTCAAGATGGGTGATGTATACCTAATTTTGGGGGCGTCACAGTTGGTATCAAAGCTTAGGGATATGATCCCTAGCTAAGATGTGAGACAAGAACTAGGAGGGGAGAGACAGAGAATTCCTTCGCTAGTATGACCTACTTAAGTTTATTTGTTATTTAATTGGTCGGTCAAAATATAGGGGTATTATGCGGTATGTCAATTAACCCTTATTTTGAAACTATATTCTAGAATGATATTTGAAATACAAGAGATGAGAAATGGAAAATCATGATAGAGAGGAAATAATCGGGAAGTTACAATCCGAAAAGAAAGCAAGGTATTCTCATCTCTTTGAATATCAGGTACATACGTAAATTTCGAGGGCGAAATTTCATAAGGAGGGAAGATTGTGAGACCCCGAATTTTATGAAATAAAAGTATTCAATTTTTCTTTTTTGGTAAATAGTTAACTTGATAAAAGTTTAAAGTTAAGGGTGATATGTGAAAATTTTTCAAAGTAGACAAGTTGTCATAAAATACCTGGTTACTATTTACTCTAGTGTTGTTCACTTGAGTATTCGGGGCACTTTTTGTGTCGAAGTACTATTCACGAGTTACTATTCACGGGTTACTATTCACCTAAATTACTATTCACCCGAATATTATTCACTCGGGTATTTGGGGTATTTTTTCAGATCAGAGTCTTATTCACGAATTCTTATTCATGGAGTTCTTATTCACCCGATTACTATTCACTCTAATATTGTTCACTTTCGGGTATTTGGGACACTTTTGTGTCTGAGGTACTATTCACAGGTACTATTCTCAAGTACTATTCATTGTAGTACTATTCACCAAAAATATATTTCTTTCTTGGCCTAAATCATTTTTGGATACAATATTATTCCATGAGGAGATGTGCTAATTTTTTTAGAATAGTTGGTTGAAATTATAATAGTTTTAAATCAATATGGATCGTTGGTTTAAAGTTTTAATAGTAAAATCTTTTTATATAAAAGTAATACTTTTATAAATTTTTTCTATAAATAGAATATATTATATTTTATTATGCATAGTGTTTGCATAGTGCCTGCATAGTGTTTGCATTGTAAAATCTTTTAAAAAGTTATTCGTTTTATTAGATTATAAATAGAATATATTATATTTTATTTAAAAGATTTTGCTTTAAATATGGACCGTCAGATTAAAGTAAATCAATCTGGACCGTTCATGAATTAGTTACTATGCAATCCATTCCTCTATAAATAGAAGCTCATTCATTCATTATTTCTTAAGAATTCACTGAAACTCTAGAGAGAGAAACTATAGAGAGAATTCTTCTTCTATAATCTTGAGCGTATTTCTTTAGAGTTTAAGAAAGCTTTGAGCGTAGTACAAGTTTTATTCGAGTATATCCTCGCTCTACTAGTAGGAATACTCTTCTTTCAATGGTAGGGAATATTATTTGTTGTACTCGTAAGGGGTATTATTTCTTTTGTATTCATGAAGAGAACTTCTGTTATTCCATTCTTTATTATTATGTTGGAATACTTTTCATTTATCGAAATAACGCATACATGGTGAAATTCTTCTATTATTTTGTTCTTTATTATTACGTCGAATAATATCCTATCGGTGCGTATGGTTTATTCTCGACCGGGTTCCATTAATTATTACATTGGAATAACTCATGCGTGTGGTCTATCGCATTCCATTATTTATTATGGTGATTTTTGTTGTTATTCCATTCTTTATTATTACGCCGAATATATCCTATGGAATATCGTATTTACGCGTGATCCAGTTCCATTATTTATTATTACATTTGTAATAACTCATGCATGCGATCTATCGCATGTATGGTGAATTCTGTTGTTATTCCATTCTTATTTATTCGGTTGGAATATCTCCGTACTCGTGCGATTACGCATACACTGGTTCCATTATTTATTATTCATTTTTTTGAATGTTGGAATCTGTGCGGATTACGATCGCATGGTGAAATTCTTTTATTATTCCATTCTTTATTATCTTTGTTGGTTATTGGTTTTTCTGGTTGTATGTCTTTGGCCCGTAGTAGTGCAAAGATGATATGTTATTGAATATCTTTGGCCTGCAGTGCAAAGATGATCTGTTGTTTGATAGCTTTGACCCGTAGTGCGAAGATGGACATGTGTATGACATGATCATGACCACTGGTGATACTAACGAATATCCTTGGTCGTAGTGCATGGATAATTCAATGATGTGATTGGCAGGATCATGACCATTAGTTAACAGTTGAATGTCTTTGGCCGTAGTGCACTAACAAGCAATTGATTGGTATGATCATGACCATTGGTTTTATAGTTGAATATCTTTGGCCCGTAGTGATGAAAAGATGATCATTGTTGTTACAATAATACCTTGATTAGATATGATCATTGTTATTACATTTGAATATCTTCAGCCTTTGGGGTAAGGATATTGAGTAAACGTTCTATTAAGCCTTTGTGGCAAGAAGAAACTGTTAATTCACATTATTATAAATATGAATTGTGAATTTAACTAACATCTTTGGTGGTTCAGGTGAAGACAAGTGATGAAAGTTCTATTTATCTTGAGTATAACAAAGAAGCTGTTGATGAGTAAGAAGACAGAATAAAATATCAACGATGGACTTTTAATCTAAAAGAGATAGTAGATATTATGTTCTACTTGACTCTTCTAATGGATTGGTTATTCCGCTGCAGTTAAACTTGTTGTCTATTATATTATATCAGTTGTTATACTGTTGAAGGCTAACGATAATTTATTCTGCATTATCTTAGTCATAATATTTCTTACTGGGCTAGTTGAGCTCGCCCCGCATACAAGGTATATATTTTTTCACATCTTTGTTCTTTTTTCTTCATTTGCATACATTGAGGACAATGCATGATTTAGGTATTGTGGGGGGGGGGGGGGGGGGGAGTTTGTTTGTATTATTGTATTAGATTTTTTATTTTTTTTCTTTTTAGGAAAAAATAGTAAATTTTTTTTTTTTAAAAAGTAATTAACTTTTTTTTTGACTTTTTATGGATTGAATTAATTCTAATAAGTGTTTGTGGAGCAAAACTCATAAGTAAGATTGAAAGATTTAGAACTCTTAAATTTTTGATAAGATACGAAATCTTAGTTCGAAACACCATCTGGATTAAAATTGATTTCACAAATATTTTTGTACTTCACGTTTGCACTAATTCTTAGTTGAGTATAAACCATGATTCGATTAATTTCAAAAAAAAAAAGAAAGAAAGAAGAAAGAATGAAAAAAAAATTGATGTGAAAAAGTTGAAAAAAGAAATAAAAAACTGCTTCAATGTCCATTAAACGAAATAACTGGGTATCCAAGCCTCAGAAAACATCGATATTCACGCTGAAAAGTATGATGGATAAAAGCAGCTTGACTAGTCTTTGTTACTTGAGTAAGTAAGCCCTTAGGAGTGTCTCTACACCTAGTGCCCTAAAGCCATCTGGTTTGGGAGTCATTGGTTCAACGCTCGCTCTACATGGGTAACTCTGAAAAGCCTAAGAAAATGAGACATTGCACAAGGCAATAATCAAAATTGAAAAAAATAGAAAAAAAGAAAGGAAAAAAAAAGAAAAACTGTGCTTGCTTGATTTTCATGGTAAAAATCCCTACTAAGAGTTACATCATATACACAATGCATGCATCACATGAAATTGATTTAATGAAGGATGGTGTCTAAAATGAAGATTAAGTATTTTTGATAAGGTAAAAGTGTGATTTTGAATTTAATCTTGCTTATGTATAATGCCCATAGATATTTAGAAGCTTTCTTTCAATTTCATAATTTGTTGAATCCAAAATTATTTCTGAATTTTGTGGGTATATTCACTGCAAACCCTCACGAGACACAACTCATCCACTTGGGGTAACCTTGGGGTTTAAAGGCTTATTGCACATGCTAAGTACAATCGTGTTTCCTACGAAAATGGGGTAGTGTAATTTTTGTTTTATTTTTATTTTTATTTTACTCGAGGACGGACAAAAGTTAGGTATGAGAGTATTTGATAGACACGTAATTCATACATTTTATTATCCCTAATTTTGTCCTTTTAATTATATTAGTTTATTAAATTAATATGTTTTATTTTATTTTGTAGGATTTAATATTTATTGCAATAAAGTCAAAATCTTGGTGATCAAGCGATATTTAATGCTCTTATTCATGTAAGGAATATCCAAGAAGAATCCTACAAGGAGAAGGAAAGAGGTGGAACAATCTTGGTGTGCAAGTCAAATCCAATAAGAGAAAGGAAAGTCAATCTAGAAGATCTCTTTATCTAGAAGATCTTTTTGAGAAGTTGATTACCACTAGGAAATTGAAACCTACATGGAAAATGAACAAAAGTGTCCAAGTTCAATGAATATAAATTAGGGTTTAAAGTTATTTTCCCTATAAATAGGTCTATTGTTTTAGAGAGAAGGGGATTATCTATTGTATTATTTTATGTTAGGAATAGAAGAAGAATTAGATTAAATTACGTATTCATTATACGTTCGTTGGATGATTGTTAATTAAAGGAAGTTTTCTTATTTATTTTTAGTCTTCTTCTTTTCTTTATTTTAATTAGTTTAATTATTTTCCATGTCTAGCTAAATTCTTTCATCTAGGATGAAGATGAAATTAAATAATTATTCGTGATAATATTTTTCATCTCTTCTATTATTTATGCTTTTATGTTTAATTGATTTCGCTTTCATGTTTCGTTATTGAAATACCTTCGTTTTATAGTTCTTATGTGATTTTAAATTAATTAAGAGGTTTTGATAGATTATTGTTAAGATATGAGTTTTTCATAATCCATGTTTACTCAAAGAAGTTTTGATGGGTTATAGTTAATCCTTAAATTTTTATAGTCTATGCTTGCCCATGTTAATTGTAAATTACTAAAGTAAAGGGAAAGGAGATCAACATTATAGTGAGTTATAAAAATAGAAGAGATTGAATTATATGTTATGATTATTATTTAATGGATTCAGATTCCTAGATTTTTTTCTCATTATTTATTTTCATATTCTAGTTAATCAATTCTAAATCTTTATTTCTAATTCGCCTAAAATAGATATTAAGGATACATTAAATTAATCTAGTCTATGTGGGTTCGACCTGTACTTGCCAGATCTTCAATTAGACATTGTGCACTTGCAGTACATAATTTTAACACATCAACATGCAGTAACAATCTTCAAACCCGAGGGCCTTAAAGCTTCGGGCTCAGAACAACTTCATGCCTACGAAACCCATCCACACTCCATCACAGACCAAGACTCCGATGTTGAGACCATCCTTATAACGGAAATCCCCATTGATACACCACCAAATGCATATCCTTTAGCCGAGACCTCTTTTTACATTGAGTCGAACCTCTCTGAACCCCCTTTGAAGGTGCAACCAATTACTGCCATCCTTATGGCCTCCAGATTATCCACCAAAAATCCATCGAGCTAACCAGATCCGACAAACTGGTGCTGATAAAGAAAAAATTAAGAAAACACATCAAAGCTCCTACCCCCCCACAACATCGTCCACTGCCAAAACCCCAACCAATAAAGTTGCCCCCCAAAATTCCAACCCCTCCACCTCAAACGGAGGAGGAGACCTCAAACGAACCTTCTCAAAAGAAAGCCCAAACAGAAGAAAATACACACATTACCGAAGAAATTACACACATCCCTCATCCCCCAGTTCATCCTAAAGAAACCACAACGATCGAAGATCCGCCGAAACAATTTTTGAACACAACCTGGTTTCGAGACCTTCCACACAACTATCCCTACGAAAACTTCAACACCTTCGACCTACCCGACGACGACAAAATGTACAAAGACCTCGAAGCCGAGGATCTTGTAATTGTAATCGATGTCCCCATGGATCGGGTAAGAACACTCTTGTACCTCTAATTAATGGATTATCTCCGAATAATACTTATCACTTTTCACGTAACCCATAGGAGCTATCAGCCTTCGATCGACTTCTTCTTAGGGTTGAAGAGATCTCTACTCGCAAAAAAGAACTAGAAAGCACAATTGAATAACTTCGAGCAGAACTCGCGACCATCTCAAAGGAAAAAAAGGTAGATCAGGAAAGATTTCATACTCTCACAGTCTATGCCAGCAGGCTAGCTGTCGATATAAAAAAGTTATTCCTAGAACTGAAGGAGTTAAAATGGAAGTACTTGGGAACTTTCTGAGCAGAAAGAAAAACAAATACTGGATCGGGCCGGGATAAAAGAGGAGGGAGACAAACTCGAAAAATCCTACAACATTTTGCCCAAGGAATACGAACAAATGTGCCACAAATTAAAAATCATGTTTACAATCGTTGTCGGGATGGAGAAGGAGATCGAACGTCTAAAAGCCGATAAGGTCATTATCTCCGAGACTGATAAGCAAAAAATCATCGAGGAATAACAAAAGTTTCCCGAGCTAACCAACCACATCATCGCCCCTACCAAAGCCACAAAGAAAAGATAAAGGAGAAGATGTTGGCAGTCGGACTTGATATCAACATATTAAACTTTTCAGATAACGAGGTCGACCCCCCTCTAAAATATCATTTCTCTTCTGTACTTTCCATGTGATTATTTGAATGTAATGAACAACTTTAAATCAATGAAATTATCATTAACTCTGAAACTTATCATTCATCTATATATGTAAGTAAAATAGGAAGAGGTCTGGCCTACTAACCAAACTGTGAAATTTGTTTGGACGGATAAGTGTGAGGAAAGCTTTCAAGAATTGAAGAAGAGGTTGAGTACGACACCTGTGTTATCTCTTCCAGATGATACAGGAAATTTTGTTGTTTATAGTGATGCGTCGCGATAAAGGACTTGGTTGTGTCGATGCAAAACATGAAAGTCATTCATGTATGCATCACGACAATTGAAGGATTACGAGAAGGGATATCTGACCCATGACTTAGAGTTAGCTGCAGTTGTTTTTGCGTTGAAAATTTGGAGGCACTACCTCTACGGAGAGAAGTGTGAAATATATGCGGACCACAAGAGTCTGAAATATATTTTCACGCAGAAAGATTTGAATATGCGTCAAAGAAGGTGGTTGGAGTTAATTTAAGGACTACGACTGTGAGATTTTATACCATCCGGGTAAGGCAAATGTGGTTGCCGACGCCTTAAGTAGAAAGGGTCAGGAGAAATTGGCGATGTTGACTGCTCAGGAGGAGCTAATTACAAAAATGGAGAAATTGGAATTGGAAGTTAAGTATCTTATTGAGATCAATGAGAAGCTATTTCAGATGCAATCTGGTACAACTCTACTAGATAAAGTAAAGGAGGCTCAGCTTCAGGATGATGAATGCAAAAAGGTGACAAAGAAGATATCCTCAAGGAACCAACAAAGATTTAAAATGGATAAGGAAGGAATACTGAGATTTGAGAGTAGAATTTGGGTACCACCAGTCACAGAGATTAAGGAAGATATTTTGAGCGAGGCTCATAGTTCACGATATTCAATTCACCTTGGTAGTACCAAGATGTACCAAGATCTTAGACAACATTTCTGGTGGCCGAATTTGAAGCGTGATGTTGCAGAATGTGTTGCCAAGTGTCTGACCTGTGAGAAAGTGAAAGCGGAACATCAGAGAACGAGTGGATTGCTACAACCGTTAGAGATCCCAGACTGGAAATGGGAACATATTATAATGGACTTCGTGGTTGGCCTTCCGACGACTCAGAAAGGCTACTGACGTTAAAGATGGGTTATCGTTATCGAATCGATTTAAATCGCACATTTCCTTTCGATCAAAATCAAATTCAACTTAGATCAGTTGGCAAGGTTATATGTGAAAGAGATTGTTTCGAGACACGGAGTTTCGGTATCAATTGTTTCGGATAGGGATCCACGCTTCACGTCAAATTTCTAGAAACGTCTACAGGAATGCATGGGAACGCAATTGCGAATGAGTACAGCTTACCACCCTCAAACAGACGGGCAGAGCAAGAGAACGATCCAAACTTTAGAAGATATGCTAAGAGCCTGTGTGATGGACTTTAAAGAAAATTGGGATGATCACCATCGTTAGTAGAGTTAAAGTTCGGCCACAACAACAGTTACTACGCGCTAGTATTGGCATGCCGCTTTACGAAGCGTTATACTGGCAGAAAGTGCGTAACTCCGCTTTCTTGGGATAAAGTTGGTGAGAGATAATTGCTAGGGCGTAATTAGTACAATGGAGATACAGAAATAGTCAAAGTGATCCGAAGCACGGTGGTAGCGGCTCAAGATCGACAGAAGAAATCTGTTGATCCACATCGTAAAAATATCGAGTTTGAATCGTAGTTATGTTTTCTTGAAGGTCTCTCCCGGAAGGGAAGATCGTGTTCGGAAAGAAAGGAAATTGAGCCCAAGATTCATTGGACCCTTTCAAAATCGAGAAGAATCGAGAAGTCATTAAATACGAGGTAGCCTTACATCCATCACTCGAGAATGTCCACAACGCGTCTTCCATGTTTCACGTATACGACCATACAAAGCCGATTACAAACATGTAATTGAATACGAACCCTGCATTTTGAGAAAGACTTATCTTACGAAGAAATTCCTGTCCAAATTATCGACCGAAAAGAACAAGTTCTCAGAAATAAAGTTATACCTTCTGTTAAGGTAATTTGGAGGAACCACAACGTGAAGAAGCTACGTGAGAACTCGAATAGAATATGATGAAGAATTACCTCATTTATTTACTTAATTATTTTTATGGCGATTACGGGGATGAGAATCTTTGTAAGAGGGAGAATGAATGCAAGTCGAATTTATTGAGTCGTGATTACGGGGACATAATCCTTTTAAGGGGAAAGATGTGATGAACGAGATTTTTGTAATTTAATTTTAATATTTATTGAATTAAATAAATATTTTCAATGATTTAATTATTAGATTTAATAATTAATTCATGCAATTGTGGTAGATTAATTTAATTATATGTGTTACATTTATTAAATTAATGTAGAGAATAATTATTATTCAAATATGTAATTATGTGAGCTTATTGTATTAAAAGAAATATTTAATTAAGCATGATGTTATTTAATTAATTTAATTATTAATTAGAGAGTTAATAATTTGACATAATTTATTAATGAGAAAATTATTTATGTGACTATGTGAATTTATGAAAAATTATTATATTTTATTTAAAATATATTAAATAAAATATTGGAGTTATTTTATAAGGAGTGTGACATTAATTAAACTATATGATAAAAGAGTTTATTAAATTAATTGAGTTTAAGCCTTTAAGGCTAGCCAAACATGGCACTAATAGAGGTTGAGGACAGTTAACCCATGATGGGTAACTGACCTCCACAATGCGTCAGTTTATTGATGCGACGTCTTCTTTATTTCATTTTTCTTAAGTCATAAAAACTAGTTAGAGAGAATTAGAAACTTTTGAGAGAGAATTCAGAGGATTTGTGAGAATCTCTGTGTTGAAGAAGCTTTTGAAAAAGGGTTTTATCTCTTCTAAATCTATACTCTGGGTATTCTCTCCCTCCCAAATTCTATATTTCACGTATTCAAATTTTGATAAAAATGGCTTTCACAGTTTTCTGTAAAGCCTCTGTGATTGAGAAAGGAGTAATATTTATGAGTTACTTATGGGTTAAGATGTATCAAATTGTATTTATATATATATTGCATGATTCCATATCATCAGTTTCATAATATTACATCGTATATGATTTCTACAAAATTACAGAGTATGGGTTTTGGCCTTATGGCCTTATACGTGATATTTTATGTATTGATCGTATATTATCCCTAAATTTTACACTCGTATATTATTATACATGTTGATACGAAGAGACCAAACTTTAAACGAATCGGATTTGATTGTTATAACGAATCCGTAGTATCAATTTTCATGTTTTATTTTCAAAACCTTCAAGAACATCAAAGTTAGAGAAATTATAGATTTTAACTCTGTGATTATGTGTTTTAATGGGTTAAAACCATTCTATATATGTTGGGTTATGTTTATGCATGAATTATAACATGTGTATATGATTAATTTCGTGTAGTAGTAATTTAATTGGAAATTTTTGGGTTGTGTTCTGCAATTTTCGAGAATTGCGAGCAGTTTCTAACGTCTGCATTTGGCGCCAATCCAACCCCTTAAGTCATGGCCATATGTCATACCATGTGCATGAAGCCAAGTGTCAAACAGAAGCGCTTGTGTGGCCCATGATGCGAGACCTAATATAAATGTAAATGCCACTAAATACCACTCTGCAGAATGGTCCAGAAATGTAATTTTTAAAGTGTTAAGTCTAGCAATGTATTGTTAACTTAATGTGATGAACATAAAAACATGTTAGAAGTATAATGTGAAGATAAAATAGATGTGTATCATGTAAATAACATAATTGCATGTGGGTTGAATTATTGAATACATAATTAATTCATTATTCATGAGGTGATATTATATGTTAATAAATGTGATAATTTGACTAATTATAGTCATAACCAAAGTTTAGATAAAAGAATGATCATTGATGATTAGTTAAGTTATAATTAACTAGTATTGTGAATGTGAATGGTATGTAGGATTAAATTCAAAGAACGTGCTTAGTTAAAGTGTAATCTACGCACGAGGCAAGTTTCCTAACCCTACTTGTCATTATTGTTCAAGTTTATTATTACCTCGAGTAAATTATCATTACTATTATTCAAGTTCAAATGTTATATTAAAGATTTATTATCTTTTCAAAGCATGATTCAGTTATACAATAATTGTTCTATTGTATACTTATTATTATTCGAATTGAATATCATTATTGTTGAACCTAATTAGATTAGTGAACTTATTTGATTCAACTAGTCCTTAGTTGATGAACGTTCTAAATTTCAGAACACTTATTGAATTATCCAAACCAAACTTCCTTTGGTTCGGATTCGAATGTCAAACTGAGATGAACAACCCTGTAAAGGGATTTACTTATCGTTAGCGTTAAGATATTGTGCATGTGATGGTACCAAGGGTGATCCCCAAGTACGAGAAGAAAGGTCCATAGTCTTATGACTGTTAAAGGTTTCAAGTATAACCCTTGATAACCTGGGATATAGTTCAAGGTCTTATGACCCTCAGAATTCTTTTGATTCTTGTTATTCATTCTTGATACAAAAGTTGAGCTTTCATTCAGATGTTTTTGATTTACTCGCATGTTATTATAATCGTTATTTCATTATTATACTTGTGGGCAATAGTGCTCACTCTTGCTTAATAATAACATTGCGATTAAGAAACGAAAGAATCGATGAACCTTTTACCCAAGAAAGGCAAGGGCAAAGTTATAAAGTGATGAAGACTTGTTATTTTTTATTAGATGATGTATTTATGTTTAAGACTTGAGTTAATGATGTTGTTTAAGACTTATTTGTTTATGATTCCGCACAGATGTTTAAGGTTAGTTTAACCTGGGATTGTATTATTATTATTCGGATGTTGTAACCCTTAAAGGGAAGATTTTATTTCTATCTATTGCATGGCTTGCATTTATTATGGGTAGATAGATATATGATATTTGTACAGTGAACACCAAATCCCGTGGAATCAAAGTACCCGAATTTGGGGGTGTCACATTAAAAATAATATTCGTTCCCAGGAACTGAATATTCCACCTAACACCATAAACAACGTTCGTTCCAAGGAACTGAACAACAAATTAAACACCAATGATAATATTCATTAAAAACTGAATACTCGTTTTATTAATAATCTTGAAAAATTATAAAGTCAAATCACATAGTCATGCTCTACTGATAGTATTTTCGAAGCCTGCCTGCGTGCCAATTATTCTTAATTTGTGTCCCATCCATTGCCTGAAGTCGGTAAGTAGCTTCGGCACCTCAACAACCTCATATGGCCCCTCGCAATTTGGCATAAGTTTCCCGAGATTTTGGGGCATTGAGGCATCTACCTCCCGAAGAACCAAATCTCCAACTTCAAAACTCCTAAGCTTTACCCCTTTATTGTAATGTCTGACCACTCTCCTTTAGTAGGTTGAAAGCCTAACCAGAGCCAACTCCCGAACCTCCTTCAATAAATCCAGGTTGATGCGAAGACCCTCATCATTGTATAACTCTTTAAACTAACTGACCCGAAGAGAAGTAGAGCCAATTTTGACCGGGACCAGGTCATCAGTACCATAAGCCAACCAGAATGGTGAATCACCCGTTGTCATCCTCAGAGTTGTTCGATAAACCCATAACACACTGAGTAACTCCTCATGCCATATTCCCTTCGCTTCATCGAGCCTTCGTTTACCGTTCAATAATTCGATGCTAAATTCCCAACTATTTCAAGAATGCTTCGAATTCAAACCCACAAACTGCCTTCCATTATCCAAAATCACTATTAAGGGAATGCCAAACTGAAAAATCATAAACTCCTTCAAAAATTTCAAATATTCCTCCTCCGTGGTCTGCCGAAGGGGCTTCACCTCTACCCACTTGGTCATATAATCAATAGCTACTGTCATGAAACTAACCTGACCCTTTGCCTTAGGAAACAGACCCAATATATCAATTCCCCACACGACAAAGGGAATTAGAGACAACACCGAGTATAATTCCTCCGGTGGCTGATGAGTGATATGACTATGAGCTAACACTTAGAGCATTTCTTTACATACTTCGTTGCCTCTTTAAATATTGTTGGCCAGTAATACCCCTGCCAAAGCACCTTATAAGTCAATGCCTTCGCAGCTATGTGATCACCACAGATCTCTTCGTGAACCTCCCGAAGAATATATTCCGCTTCGAATGGAACCAAACACTTCAGCAAAGGAGAATAATAGGCTCTTTGATACAAATCCCCATCTATGAGCACACAATTCAAACTCATATGCTTGACCTTCTTCGCCAACATCCAATCCGAAGGCAAGACGTCGTCAGCTAAATAATCAAGATAAAGGGTCATCCAACAATTTGACCACTCTACAAACATGACCTCTGTATGCTAAACACTCGGCTGATTCAAGACTTCCAAGTAAACCGATCCACTGAACGTACTCGCATTAGTTGCAGCCAATCTCGCCAGAGCATCGGTTATGGCATTATCAAATATGTCCACTCCCTGAAAAGTAAATGAACTAAAGTACTGGAGCCGATCCTTCACCTATGCCAGATACTTTAACATTCTTGCCCCTTGGGCCTCGTACTCCCCCGAAATCTGTTTAACCACCAGCTGGGAGTCACTGAAGATTATTAACTTCTGAACTTCAAGACTCTTTGCCAACAAAGGCCTGCCAAGATCACTTCATATTCAGCCTCATTATTAGTTTCTTTGAACCCAAAGTGAATCGCCTGGTGCACTTTGAACCCCTCTGGACTTGTCAAAATAACACCAACACCACTGACATCCAAAGTAGAACACCCATATGCATACAACGTCCACGAACTTTACACCAGTTGAACATCTATAACGGTCTGAACAACCTCTTCCATCTAACCCATACTATAGTCTGTCTCGAAAAATAAACACTATACCACGAAGTCGGCCAAGGCCTGACCCTTTATTGCTATCCGAGGATGATACTCTAGTATAAACTATGACAACTCCATTGTCCACCCTCCACGCTGCGAGCCGACCTGAGACATCTGGCTTTCCTAACACTTACTTCAATGGTTGATCGGTGTACACCACTATTAACCGACCTTAGAAGTACTGCTGAAGCTTCCGACTGGCTATTATCAACGCATAAACAAACTTTTTAAGTTTCGGATACCTTTTTTCAGCATCCCTAAGGTCATGGTTCACATAGTAAATCGGGTGTTATTTACCTCCAATCTCTACACTAAGACTGCTCTTACTGCCAACGAGCTTGCCGCCAAATAAAAATACAAAGGCTCAGTGGGATTTAGCTTCACCAACAAAGGAGCCGAGGACAAGTACATTTTAATCCCTTGAAAAGAATCCTCGCATTCTGAAGTCCACTAGAAGGTCTTCTCGTTCTTCGGCCCTTTTAACGTATTAAAAATAGCAAACACCTCTTTGCCGACTTAGACATGAACTTCCTCAAAGTTGTTATCTGACCGGTCAGAAGATGAACATCCTTGTAAAACTGAAGATAAGATCGAGGAGATAGAGAAACTGAAGAAGAAACTGAAGGAAACCTCCGAAAGGCTAAACATAGCAGAGGAAGGCTGTGTAAGAGAATCGCGTCGAGCTGATCGTGCAAAGGATGATAGTCGTGCAAAGAAAGCGAAGATTTGGGAAACGTACTCTACACTTAACAAGGCAATGAATGAGACCCAAGATCGAGTTTTGAGGTACCCAATCCAGTTCGAAGGGCTACCATTATACATGATGGATCGCAGGACGATGCATCACATCTTAGAAGAAGAGCGTAGCAAGGCTAATCAGTACCTTGATCGACAGTGATATGATTTATTTAATTATGTGAAGAACTTAATTAGTTTTTAGATGTAAATTTCGGCGTGTTTATGAACGAAAGAATATTTGAATGTTTTAAAATCCTGTGGATTCTTTATTCCGTGATAGTTGATGTAAATAACAATTATCTTTATCGTTTAATGTTAAAACTTTGATTTGATTGCAAATATATCAAGTTGTTTGAGATGATGTGTTAAGTGATATGTTAAATTATTGAGAAATGCCTTAACTATTTAGAGAAATAAATAAAGTTCTAATAAGCGTTTATTTAACGAAAAAATGCCGCCAGGAGAAGACAACAACGCCAAATTTGGCTCGGGAAGAGTCAACCAATAATAACAATAATGCTAACGCTTAATCCCGTGCAGCGGTTGGTGAACTTCATCGTTTGGAGCCATGAATAACCAACCTCAAGCTCCACCAAACATAACATTTAAGGACTTGGCGGTGGACTGCCAGAGTTCAAAGGTTCCATGAACCCAATCGAGGCTCAAACGTGGGTTATGGAAATGGAGAAGGTTTTCGACGTTCTTTAGGGTTAGAAGACCGAAGACCACTTTTGCAACGTTTATGTTGAAGTCTGAGGCTATCTACTGGTGGCAAGCAAACAAAGTGCGAGGAGGTGAAGGTGTAATTACGTAGGAGAGATTTAAAGAAATGTTTTTCGAAATGTATTTCCCAACTAGTTCGCAGAATCAGATGGAAGTTCAATTTCTAGAACTGAAGCAAGGAAATATAAGCGTACCTGACTACGCGGCTAAATTCAACGAGTTAACGAGGTTCGCCCCGTATCAAGTACACACGGACGAAAGAAAAGCCGGAAGATTGAATAAGGACTAAAGCCTTGGGTGTACATCAGGTATCAATGTTTCAAATTTAAACACATTTCTTTGGAGTCTTTGGAAAAGGCCATCCTCGCTGAAGGAGGAAGCGATGCAGTGACTAAGTACAATCAAGATCAGAAGAAGAAGAAGAGTGAAGGTGAAATTAATAACAAGGCCAGTGGAAGTGGCACAGGAGGTGGAAATTTTAATCAGAAGAAAAGGTGGGCAACAACTCATCATTGGGAAATCAACAAGGTAATCGGAAGAAACGAATTGAAGCATGCCCAACTCATGGAAAGCTCATCCGGGAGTATGTATGAAAGGGAAGCGAAAGTGTCTTTACAATTGTGGTCGGAAGACCACATAACTGGTATCCAAACCCAAAGAAGGGTGCTTGTTTTATTTGTGGTTTAAAGGATCATCTAGCAAAGAGGCGCCCTAGAAGGGATCGGGAGGAGCGATGCAGTGGGAGGTAACCGTGGAAATAATAGTGGAAATGCCTTAACCATCATCGGACCACATGCAACAAACCGTAAATAGCGGAACTTTCAATACGACGGCAGGGGATGCAATCCAGTCTCTTTGAAGCTTAATCGCTATTATCAACGCATAAACAAACTTTTTAAGATTCAGATACCTTGTTTCAGCATCCCTAAGGGCATGGTTCACATAGTAAACCGGGTGTTGTTTACCTCAATCTACGCACTAAGATCGCTCTTCTTTATGCCAACGAAGCTTTTGCGCCAAATAAAAATACAAAGGCTCAGTGGGATTTAGCTTCACCAACAAAGGAGCCGAGGACAAGTACATTTTAATCCCTTGAAAAGCATCCTCGCATTCTGAAGTCCACTGGAAGGTCTTCTCGTTCTTCGGCCCTTTTAACGTATTAAAAATAGCAAACACCTCTTTGCCGACTTAGACATGAACTTCCTCAAAGTTGTTATCTGACCGGTCAGAAGCTGAACATCCTTGTAAAACTGAAGAAATTTCATGTCCAAAATAGCTTTTATCTTCTCTGGATTCTCCTCTATTCCTCTTTTACTGATAAAATAACCCATAAACTTCCCTGATCCCAAATCGAAGGACCACTTCGTCGGATTCGACCTTAACTAGTAGTGTCGAACAGTCTGAAAGTAATCCTCTAAGTCATCCAAGTGGCCTCGAACTGATATGCTCTTGACAATCATATCATCTGCATAGACTTCCATGCTCTGACCCAACTGCTTCAAGAACATATAGTTTATCATCCGCTGATATGTGGCCCCCGCATTCAACAACCCGAACGTCGTCTTCTTTTAAGCATAAACTGACAGATGAGTGATAAATGTTGTCTTCAGGATATCCTCCTCATGCATCAAAATTGAATGATACCTTGAAAAACCATCCATAAAATTAAGTAAGGCATACCCCGAAGTGGCATCAATCAGTTGGTCAATGTACGGAAGTGGATAAAAGTCCTTCAGTTACGCTTTGTTCAAATATGTGTAGTCGATGCAGACCCGCCACTTCCCATTCTATTTCTGAACCAGTACCACGTTCGTCATCCACTCGAGGTAGTCAATCTCAAAAATAAAATCTGATGCCAGAAGCTTGGCTATCTCTTCATCTATTATCTTATGCCTTTCTGGGTGAAGATCCTCCTCTTCTGCCGAACTGGTTTCTTTGTCGGGTCGTCCACATGCAGCCTATGCACAACTACCTTTTCATCAACACTAGGCATATCACTAGGGGCCTACGCAAAGATGTCTGCATAACACTGCAACAACTCCACTAGGCTTTGTCGGAAAAAGGTTTCGTAATCTTGAATTCATCAAGAGGCGGTTTGGCCGCGCCCCAAAATAGGTATACAACACCCACTGCGAGTCGAACAAAATACATGGTATGTAAACAACTACAACTTTATTAATACAACATAAAAGCGTGGAGTTTAAAACAAATATTGTCATCTAGACAATATCCACACTCAAATAAGTCCTCAAATTATAATTATTGATACATTATTTTAAAAAATGGTGAGGACTACTAAAATGACTTCTAGAACCATCATTCCACACCCCGACTAAGTACTCATTTACATTCTCGTCTCACGAGAAGAAAAATGGAACAACAAGGAAAAGGGTGAGCTCAACTAGCCCAGTAAAGAACATTATGACTAAGATAATATAAAACAAATTATCGTTAGTCTTCAACAGGGAAAAATCTAATAGAATACAATAGACAACAAGTTTTAAATTATTATTCGCAGCGAAAATATTAATTCATTAGAAAAGTTAAGTAGAGAATAAAATCTACTATCTTCTATATATGAATTTAAAAGTTCATCGTCAATATTTTATCCCTGTAACATCAATCAATATATATCTGGAATCAAATATTCATCTTTGCACTACTGGTGCCAAAGATATTCATCGATTGGTCATGTTCATCTAAACACTGTTCATCTTTGCACTACGGGCCAAAGATATTAAATGAAATCATTCATCTTTGCACTACTGTGCCAAAGATATTGATTATATCATCATTTAGGATTGAGGATGATGAAAATATTTTAAAGAAAAGCGAATCCAAATTGAAACAAAAGAATAAATTTTAAGGATTCGTATTTCAGCTATTCCATGTCCAAAAATACCTCATAAATAATCATAGTGGAGTAAAATTCAAGAATGATCAAAACATGGATACAATCAAAGCTAGTATCCATAATAGATATTTTGGACGAAAAATGAAAATTTAATTTTTCTGTGAATAGTGCCATATACGTGAATAGTACCGTATACGTGAATAGTAACTCCGACACTAAAAGATAAAAATATCAAATTTTAAAATTGTCACTTTAAAAATTTTCTCCATCTATAACCACATAAAATCAATATTTTCCTCATCATATAAATTAATAATTAATTATTCACAAATAATATTACGAGAATCACAAGATCTTATGAACAGTAGTTTCGAGAAAGAGGGCTTTCAATAAGGATTTCTCTCATCTTGGTAGCAATTAGGTGACCAAACCTCTCCTTGATGTAACTTTCTAGGCATTGCTAATAATGTTTTCTAATAATATTATAGGATAATATGAATTATTGCTTCGATAATGAAAATAATTGTATAGTGACAATTATTAAAACAACAAGTAATATAAAATATCAACGCAACAATTATTGAATCAATAAAATAAAATCTTTGAGCGAAGAATCAACGTAACAATTATTGAGTAGTGCCTTTACGTAAGAATCAATAATTTGTGCAATACTGCGTGTCTTCTTGTGCAACAACGCCAGACATCGTGTTTTAACCACCGGGTATTCCAACCAGTGATAATTTGGTAACAAGCTGTGAATTATTTATAAACAACTTATACTTATCGTTTTCTTCATCCAATCACTTTTTTCGTTATGGGGCCCCATAATAGATTTGGCTGGTCGTCGATACGAATATTCCCAAAGCAACGAGAATATTCAACGACCAAACGAATATTCCCGACAACAATGAATATTTTATAACCACCGCTTATTTAAAATATTTATGATTTTACCCATAACTAACCACATTAATCAAATCAACCTCATTGTTTCAAAATAATAAATAGAGGAAAATAAATTTTATTTATTAATAATTTGGGGTCTTACAACCTCCCTTCCTTATGAAATTTCGTCCTTGAAATTGACGTACATACTTGGTGTTTCGAAAAGATGAGGATACCTCACTTTCATATCCGTTTCCAACTCCCAGGTCATTTCCTCAATAGCATGGTTTCTCCACAAAACTTTAACTTATGGTATGACCTTCGTGTGTAGGACATGCTCTTTCCTATCCAAGATCTTGACAAGTACCTCTTCGTACGTTAAGTCTTCGGCTATCTCGTCCGGTTCTAACTCAATAGCTTGATTTGGGTCTTTCACATATTTACGTAGCACATATATATGAAAAACATTATGAACACGAGACATACTTGGAGGTAACGCGAGTCTACAGGCCACATTTCCTACTCGTTCAAAAATCTGAAATGGACCAATAAATCGTGGATTGAGCTTTCCTCTCTTCCCAAATCTTGTAACTCCCTTCCATGGAGCCACACGCAATAATACATGATCCCCAATACTAAATTCCATGTCCTTTCGATGAAGATCCGCATAACTCTTTTGTCGATCATGTGCCGTTTGTATACGTTGTCGAATCGTTTGGATCTTTTCCGTAGTCATACGTACCAAATCGGGTCCTAACAACGTTGCTTCTCCTACCTCATCCCAACATACTGGAGAGCGACACTTTCGTCTATACAATGCTTCAAATGGAGCCACACCTATACTTGCATGATAACTGTTGTTGTAGGAGAACTCCACCAATGGTAAATACTTATCCCAACTGCCTTTGAAGTCTAGGACACAAAGTCTTAATAGATCTTCAAGAGTTTGAATAGTCCTCTCTGATTGTCCGTCCGTTTGAGGATGGTATGCCGAACTAAATCGTAAATCTGTGCCCATAGCTTTTTGTAAGCTAACCCAAAATCTTGAAGTGAATCTTGGGTCACGATCCGAAACTATGGATACTGGCATGCCATGCAATCTCACAATCTCATCTATTACATCTGAAGCAAGACGTTCGAGGAATAAGTCTCCGTGTATCGGCAAGAAATGAAAGCGGACTTGGTTAATCTATCAACAATAACCCAAATAGCATTTATGCCTTGAGAAACCGTGGGAAGACCCGTAACGAAATCCATGGTAATGTGTTCCCACTTCTATTTCGGAATCTCAAGTGGTTGCAATGGACCTTTTGGCACTTGATGTTCCGCCTTTACACGTTGACAAGTTAAACACCTCGAGATAAACTTTGCAATCTCTCTCTTCATATTATTCCACCAAAATGTATGTCGAAGATCACGATACATTTTGGTACTTCCAGGATGGATTGCAAATGGTGTATTATGCGCCTCCATCATGATCTTGTACTTCAAATCAGAATCGTTAGGAACACAAAGTCTGGAGTGGACTCGAAGTATTCCTTCTTCATCGATTCTTGCTTCTGGAATAGCACCTTCTTGCACTTTCTTCTTCATACGCATCAGCTCCGAGTCTATGGCTTGAGCAACTTTAACTTTTTCGATTAAAGTTGGTTCTATGTGTATATTTGACATCATCGCACTCGTTCCTGCATATGATCTTCTACTCAACGCGTCAGCTACCATGTTTATTTTTTCAGGATGGTATTGAATAGTGTGGTCATAATCTTTCAACAGCTCGAGCCAACGTCGTTTCCGCATGTTAAGTTCTTTTTGAGTGAAGAAATATTTGAGGCTTTTATGGTCTGAATATATCTCCACTTTCTCCCCATATAGATAGTGCCTCCAGATCTTTAGCGCGAAAACAACTGCTGCCAACTCTAGATCATGAGTAGGATAATTCCTCTCATATTCTTTAAGTTATCGCGAGGCATAGGCTATGACTTTCCCACGTTACATGAGAACACATCCTAACCCTTTGCCTGAAGCATCGCTGTAGATAACAAATCCATCCAAACCAGATGGTATTGTCAAAACAGGTGCCGAAATGAGTCTCCTCTTGAGATCTTGGAAACTCTTCTCGCATTCCTCGCTCCATACGAATTTTGTATCTTTCTGAGTCGGTGAGTTAAGCTGAGTGGCGATTCTAGAAAATCCTTCCACAAATCTCTCGATAATAACCAATTAAGCCCAAAAAGCTACGTACTTCGGTCACCGTCTTTGGTTGCTCCCAACTTTGTATTGCTTCAATCTTTGTCGGGTCAACAGACACTCCATGTTTTTGACACCATGTGCCCAAGGAATGCTACTTCCTCAAGCCGAACTCGCGATTTCTTCAAATTGGCATATAGGTTGTTATCACGAAGCCTTTGCGATAGCATCAACTTAAACGGCGCCATGATCTTCACGGCTTTTGGAATAGATGAGGATGTCATCAATAAAGACAACAAACGAACCGATCCAAATATTCCTTGAATACTTGGTTCATCATATCCATGAAAGTCAGCGGAGCATTAGTCAATCCAAAGGACATGACTAGGAATTCATAATGCCCGTGTCGAGTTCAAGGCGATCTTCGGAATATCCTCGGTTTTAACCTTCGGTGATGATATCCGTAAGCTAAGATCGATTTTGAAAAGAATTGTGCTCCTTGCGAAGTTGGTCAAAACAGTCATCAATGCGAGGTAGCGGATACTATTCTTGATAAGGACATGGTTCAATTCAGATAGTCAATACAAAGTCGCATACTCCCGTCTTTCTTCTTTACAAATAAAACAGGAGCACCCCGAGGAGATGTACTTGGGGCGAATGAAACCGATGTCCAACAACTCCTGTAGTTGGACCTTTAACTCTTGAAGTTCAATAGGAGCCATTCGATATGGGGTTTAGAAATGGGCTTTGTACCGTGTTCAAGGTCAATAAAGAATTCAACTTCACGCTCGGGGTAGCCAAGGAAGTTCTTCAGAAATACATCAGAAAGTCAATAACAACATGAATATTATTCAAATTTGACGTGTCTTTATTCAAACCAAGTAACATGGGCTAAGAAAGCTTGACATCCATTTTTCAATAAACGAATAGCTTTATGACTTGATATGGCCGGTGATTGATTTTAATGGTTTAGTTGCTTGAATTTGCACAACAAAGTTGATTAGGAATATGAAAACTAACAACCTTACTTAAAACAATCAATTTTGGCATAATGAGTAGTTAACTAATCAATCCCTAAAATCACATCAAAAGCAAGTATCTTTAAAGAGATAAGGTCAACGGGTAATGTGATGGTGCTAACTTGGATCAAACAAGATTTATAAATAGTGGATGTGATGAAAGTTTCTCTAACGGAGTTTCCACAGATAGGTCAAAGTCTAATTTCTCAGTCAAGTTTAAGCGTTGAGCACAAGCGGGAGAGATAAATGAATGGGTAGCAAAGGTAGATCTAATATGGTATAAACTTCGCATGAATTTATGATTAGCTTACCCGTGATCACCTCGTTTGGGTTCTCGCATGTTGACCGGTCACGACAAAGCGCTTCTTCCAGACCGTTGACTTTGACTTTTTTCGGGATGACTTTTGAGTCACCATCCCCGTTGGACTTGGTTTCGCATTGACGGTGTAATCTCGGCGATATGCCCTTCCTTTCCACAGATTATAACATACCTTAAGCTGTTAGGCGGTTTGATCGATATGTCCTTCTTTTCCGTGACTTATAGCATATAATGGGTGGTCGTTCTTCTCTCCTTGGAACCCGATTCTTTGATGGTCCGAGCGTCTTCACATTGTCATTGTTGAATCTCCTCTTTTTAAAATCTCCCCCTGACTCGCTTCTTCTATTTTCATGGCCACGATTACCACAAGAGTGGTTACCGCTTTTGTCTAAATGTTTTTCTCCCCGCTGGTTTTCATTGCTCCGATAACTGCTGCCACCGGTATGACCCTGGTTGCGGTCCCTTGGTTGAACGTACTCGCATTATCTCGCCTAATAATTGAGCCCCATTGACAACATCCGAATATAAAGAAAATTTATGAGAGATAAGATATTGCTTAGAATCTCGGGTTTAAACCTCTCGAAACATCCTCGTCATTCGCTCGTCATTCTCACCAAATGAGGTGCAAACACGGATAACTCGAACTTCGCCTCGTGATTGGGACACCGCCATGTTGTTTTGTTTTAGTCTAATAAACTCTACCTCCTTTATCTGGCGAATACTTTCGTGAAAGTATTTTTATTGAAAAAAGTTTCAAACGCGTTTCCCAAGACA